>JANHMN010000004.1:115612460-115694415 GCA_030674055.1 Rhabdomys pumilio
CACTGAGACAATGTACATGCATTTAGACAAGTAACTGCAGTTTTCAGCCTGTGGGTCCTGACCCATTTGGAGGTCTCATCTCAGATATCCTACATATCAGACATTTACATTACCATTATGAAGTAGCAATGGAATAATTTTATGGTTCGGGTCACACAACATGAGGAACTGTATTAAAGGGTCGCAGAATTAGGAAGGTTGAGAACCACTGACATAGAGAAGACCTCCACCTGTGCATATGCCAGAGACTATACTAGACATCCTGTATCTATGATAAAGCAGGTGACTGAAGAGCTATTGCACATGTGAACCACACACTATACAGAAATAATATGTGCCTGTATAGGTACAAAAGACCAGAAACACGTTGTCCCTGAACACACACAAGGGACTACTAGGTCTGCAACTGTACTCATGAGAGTAACTATATAAATACAGACACTATTTACTATCTGATTAGAAGATTTTAATTATTCTCACACTTCCTCTCTCCCTCTTACTCTGGAGACAGTCTTTCCAAAAGGACCCAGGCTGTCCTGGAGTGGGAGATCTCCCTGCCTCACCCTCTTCTGCACAAGCACTGTTTTAAGGTTGTATGGTTGCAAGTCTATCCATTCCACTATTGATGCTATCCACATAAAGTGACTAGAGCATGACTGCTCTAAGGTATGGCTGAGGGTAAGGTGTTTTTTTGTTGTTGTTTTGGTTTGGTTTGGTTTTTATCATAGATATGAGAGGAGTACAGCCAAAGGTATCTAGAAGAGTCCAGAGCTGGGAGAGAAAGTAGTACATTGAACATGGCCAGAAGACTTGAACCAGGTTGTGAGAAGATGGGATGGAGAAAGCAAGGAACTTTGAGAGGAAGATGGGGGCAGGGGAAGAAGAAAACCAGGAGAGCGCGTGGCTGAAATAGTAAGGTTGTATAGGAATGAGAAGCTTTCTCTGGGAAGGGAAGCCCATGCACTGGAGTGATTTAGGGTGAGAAGAGCATAGAGGAATCTGTCTGTTGTCCGTGGGCCCTCTTCTTTACACATTTCCTCTTACACCACTTCTCAGTCTCTCATACAGATTACTAGGCTTACTCACTTTCTTTTCCTTCCAGGCCTACCCCTGGCAATAAGTGCACTAATATATACTGTGATGTCCTTGTTCTCTTAGTCTCTCAAAGTTGCTGAAGTTGAAGTGGAAGTTGGCTTTGATTTAGACTATTACTGTATTTTCTAGAGGTTCTAACCACTGTGGAATGATTCTGAGATTGTGTCCAGGGCCCGGGCGCATGGACTGAGGGTTACATTATTGAACTATTTAGTATTTGAGGGACAATAACACTTCAACCTTACTACAACTAGTCATTCTGAAAACAATCACGAACATTTTAGCTGAAAGAATACAGTTGATAAAGACAAATACATTTTTAAATCAGTAAGCTAATACCAGGTAACCATAAGAAACAAAATAAATAAGAAAAACCAAGGCAACCTGACTCTTCCAAAACCTACCAATTCCAAGTAATGGATCTTGGTGAGAATGAGTAAAATGACATGCCAGAGAACTCAAAAGGATGACTGTAAGAATATCCAGTGATGTCAAGCAAGACACAAAAAAACCTCTGAATGAATATAAAAAGTATAAATGACTCTGAGAACATGAAAACAATCAACAAAAAGAAACAGTCAAAAATGAAATTTTATGAATGAAAGTATCAATTTTGGCCAATAAAGAGCTCAGTGGAAAGACTCACTAGTAGATCAGATAAGGTACATAGACAACAAAATATGAAAGGCTGAAGACAAGAAACTTACATGATTGCAGATGGACAGACAAACATACACAATCTCTCCCTTTCTTTTACAAACACACACACACACACATACACACACACACATACAGAGAGAGAGAGAGACAAAGAGAGACAGAGAGAGACAGAGAGAGAGAGCGCACTAATATATGACCCAATTTCTAAGTACAAAGAAATTTTAGTGAGCATATCACAGAGATGTTTCCTGCAGCACTAGTCCACAACTCCATGTTATGGAATTAGCCTAGGTGTCTATCAACAATGAATAAACACTGAAAATATGGTCACGATAAAGTGTATAACTGTATGCTAACATAAATAATAAGGTAGTTTCTAAAGAAAATATGACATATACACATAAAGGAGTTTTAAGAAGCTATAAAGAACTAGATTATGTGATTTGCTAGGAAATGGACACATTTTACTAAGCAAAAAATGCCAGCGTCAGGAAAATAGTCATCTGTTTTTATTTCTCATTTGTGAAGCCTAGATTTTATACAGATAAAAGCAAGTATATGACATGAAAACAGAGAAATTGGAGGAAGGGAAATATCTATCAAAAGGAAATGGGAGAGAAAATAGAGGAAGTGTATAGGAGACAAATATGGCCAAATTACATGATCCACTGAAACTGTCTTTACACAATCCTCCAAGAGGAATTTAAAGGAAGACAATTAGAGATATGGGAAAAAATAAAATGGGTGGTGATAAGAGAGGATAGTGAGTATGATTTTATATGCACCTATAAAAATTTCAAAGTGAACCCTGTTTTGTATGATTAATATATACCAATTTAATAGGACTTACTGATATAAGCAACACACTTGGAATAAAATGATTTAAATAAATGTCACATTTTTAAAAAAAATAAGATTGGGGTACAGAGGGTGTTTCATTCCTATACATGAGCAATAAATAATCTCAAAAAGATTTCAAGTAAATAATTAAAAGAATTAAAAATATTTGAAAATAAATTTAATCAAGTTAAATCCATGAATGTACTCTGAAAATACAAAATACTGTTGAAAAACATTAAGGATCTAAATAAATAGAAACTGGGCTAGAATGCTTAATATAATCAAGATAGCCATACTCTTCAAATTGATATACGATCAATGGAATATTATGCCAATAGGGGATGGTTCAGACAGAGTCTTACAATGTGGCCTAAGCTATCCTGTAACTCTCCATTGTGGCTTTACTTCCCCAGGGCCAACATTACAGGTCAATACCAACATGTTTGGCATTAAATATACTGTGTCAAATGCTTGGTGTGCTACTACAAATAAACACTGCTAACCTACCATCTGAATAAAAACAGCCACTTATCAGCATTCACAAACTTAATTGATCAAACATACTAAACTATGTAGGCTACCTGTTAAAACTCAAAATTGAAACCATTCTGTTTATAATACATGAATCCTTTATAATACATGAATTTCTTTTCCTTCCATAACTTGCTGAGAACAGGTAAGTAGAGCCCAATGTAGCTTTCATCAGATAACATTGTTATTGACTGACTCACCTTATGAGCAGCAAAGCTTGCCTCTTTTTTCTCTAGTGCTCTTTTGGCATACTCTAGAGCTTCATACACCAAAACTTTCTTTTCTTCTTCTGAAGTCTTACTAAGCTGTGCTATGTCACGTGATGCTCGTGCCAACCGCCACAGTAGCTCTCCATCGTCACTAATTTTAAACAAGATAGAAAAACATCTTACTTCACACTGAAAAACTGTTAAAGGACACACCATTAATGACAGTTCTTTCAGCTTATCTAGGATATAGCAATTATCATATGAGACATTATCAATACTACTATTTTCTCTCATAAAATCCGCATTCGCTAAAATCTGTGAAAATTTCCAAATCATTTGCATATATTAACTTACCAATATATAATATCTAAAACACTGACTTCCTTAGAAAATATTTTTGTATTTCAGTTCTCTAAATGCTTGTCCTCAAGCTCAAAATGTAACATGAGACTTGATTTATTAACACTATTTCATGCAATTCCTACCTGGTTCAGAGAGTACCATAAAATACACTAGCTTTATGGACAGGATCCTCCTCTATAGAAATGATGGTGCCAAATCCTTTGCCTCAAATACATTGTCCAAACAACAGGTGTGTGATAGTTCTTATCTGTACATGAATAAGTGATTGAAATAATGCAATCTGGAACTAAGTTTCAGTGCCATAATGTTGAATGGCCTATATCAAGTAAGGACAGTTGACACCTTGAGGAACTGTTATTCATATGCAATCATCTAAAACAAAAATGGCTAACAAATTAAATATCACAGTTGATAAACTTTTTAACCTTGAATTACTTTTTATTAAATGTGTGCATTTAAACCTAACTTATATTTTTCTTTGTTTCTGTTTTGTTTTGTTTTTTGGTTGTTTTTTGTTTTGTTTTGTTTTTCAAGACAAGAGTTTCTCTGTATAGCCCTGGCTGTCCTGGAACTCACTCTGTAAGCCAGGCTGGCCTCGAACTCAGAAATCTGCCTGCCTCTGCCTCCCAAGTGCTGGGATTAAAGGCATGCGCCACCACTGCCCGGCTATATTTTTCTTTGTTAACAAAGAATAACAGTCACTTTAAAATGTTGAATCTAATGGTATCAACAGTACGTTTATTATTCAGTTACACAGAATAATTACACCTCACAGCTTACTTCTCAAAGAAGCAAGGTAAAATTCCAAAACAGCTAACTCATGAAGACAGATTGAAGATAAAGACTGATTCTATAGATATCTATCAACTAAAGTTGGTGGGAATGGGGGTGGGAGGACTTTTGAAACTACTAACAAAAGTAGATGAAAAGCAACTCAATATTTCTACATTAGGAGAATGAAGTAAATACCTGGAAATGTCCTTTTTCCTGCCTCCCCTTTGAAAGAGTACACACTGACATTCTACACAAACCATGTAGTCTAGAAATCAAAGCATAAAACAAAAGTATTTGTGTTTCTTTGATAACTCTTTCTAAACACAACTGTCATTCAGTAGTGCCATAGTACCAACCTAAACTCTAGTAAATTCATTTAAATCTTATACCAATCAGAAATTGCTGTTGTAAAAGCCAAGAAATGTGAGTGATAAGGAAATGTGTATATTTAGTGACACTTTTATGAACCAAAGCAAAATAAAAAAAAATATTCCAACATTCCAGTAAAGAGCAATCTTTACAAATCAATGACATTCAAATAGAACTTTTCAGTCATTTACTTTAAATGATGATTTACTATTAACTGAACTCTAAGATATACTACCTTGAAGAAGAAAACAATGTTACGTAAAAGTTTTAATACCAAGAGCCATTTTACTTTTAACAAAATGTTTTTCAGTTAACCTTAAACCCAGGCCAATCATACACTGCTTACCTTTCCTTGTACTGTGTAAGCAACTGATAAAGCTTTTCTGTTTCTCCACTTTCATAGAGGTAGTCTGCTTGCTTAAGTATTTCTTCTACTTCCAAAACTATGAAATGAAAAACAGTACCACTTTTATATATGTTAAAAAAAAAAAAAACAAAAACTTACCTTTGAATCAGACATTCTGAATCATCTAGATAACAGTGCCGCAGAAGTAAGCATGGCGTGATTATAGTAAGTGATCTACCGAAACCACAGGAGATACAACTCAGAGAACTTAAGACACTGAATTTGATGAATACAGTTTTTAAAGATGAAAAAGGTGATTTCTTATGGGGTATTTATGGCACAGAAGTATGTACAATCTCTTACCTGCGGCTGCTAATTTACTGAGTACCATGCACTGTAGGAATGATGATACAGACTGGAGAGACAGTTCAGGGGTTATGGCTAGAGTTTGGTTCCCAGTGCATCTGCTGGCTCACAACCACCTACATCTCTAGCTGTGTCAGATGCCACCTCCTATGCTGCTTGCGTAATGTTGTGGAATACTACCTCCCCTCACCACTATTTAACTCCAATTTCTTTATTATATATTGTAGTGTAAAACATTATACTTTATAGGCTTTATAATATGTGTAATCTCTTCTGATTCTAAAGAGGAATTCTGAGCCGGGCGGTGGTGGCGCATGCCTTTAATCCCAGCACTTGGGAGGCAGAGGCAGACGGATTTCTGAGTTCGAGGCCAGCCTGGTCTACAGAGTAAGTTCCAGGACAGCCAGGACTACACAGAGAAACCCTGTCTCGAAAAACAAACAAAAAAAAAAGAGGAATTCTGAAAACTAAACAGTCTGTAATATGTACGAAAAAATGCAGTTATAATACAACAGGCTTACATAGTTACTCTGGTAGGAGCATGCAGACATATCTGAAAATTTGTTACTGTCTTATTTAACATTCCACACTATCATGAAAATGTTTAAAAATAAGCTATGCTACCAACACAGAAACCACATTTTATAAAACAAACTAAGCTTTTAGAGTAAATTACTTTCAGCTTAAATTACAACAATATAGATATCCTCAGATGAATAAGAAACAAAACTATAAAATGAAATCTTAAACTTGACCTAAAAAAATACACACCAATTCAGAACACTTTTCCAAAAATTTTCAAAGAGCTGTCATGTATATGTACTAAGACCCTTTGGCTTTCTAGTTCTTATGAAATGAACTACAGCCACATCACAGTCACCAGGAGAAAAATAAAATACCCCTTACAATTTTCTCAGGCATAAAAATTTCCACACTCCTGTGTTTTCTTTGTATAAGGTTTAGTACATGAAAAATATGTATGACAGTCAAAGAGCAATATAATATCAAGATCCAGAGTCAAGGCAAATCTTTCATACCAGTAATTCTGTGTCTCAGTAGTACAGAAAGCAATGTTATTAAAAATACTAGAAATAGTACTTAAGTGATAATGAACATCTGTAGGCTTGTTCATCCCTGATGAGGAATGTTTCAAAGGTAAAGAAAAAAGGTAAGGGAAGTGACACATGAAGAATATTTAGGTTGCTCACTTGTGACTAACTCACCTCCTAAGTAATTTACAAGTGAGCTTCCTCCTGCAGGAGAATACTGTGAATACATTAATCTATCCCACAGAGGTTAAACGTGTACATTTTTTTTTTAAAAAAATGGTTTTTGAAACTCTATTGTTTATTTGGTTCTTGCCACAGACTGCATATTTCCTACCATCTTGTGGTAAACTAAAAAATTACCACTTAAAAAATTCAGTCTTAAGAATTTAGCACAGTGGTTGAGGGTGGCTAGCATGCAAAAAAGTCAAGTACCTTACTGAGAAAGGAAAAAGAAATTGATATTAAGAGGCCCAGAAAACCAGCCCTGGTAGTTATGAAATGACATACTATCTCCTACTTTTACCTATATGCCATAAGACAGAAACTAGCCACGAAGCCCACACAGCTCATTATGGAAGAGCACCACACAGAGGCAGGCATCCTAGGCAGTGGGCAGGGTTCTAAGCATCTTGGAGACCAGCATCACTGATTTCTTTGCTTCTTTCCTTTGTTATTTCCTGTCTAGTGGTGTACTGAATAAATTTTAATTTTCTTTCCTCTCTACTGGCTTGGAATATATTCTATATCTGTTCTTTCTTTAGTTATCTGTGGTGATCTAAATAAGAATGGATGCCAAATATTTGGCTTACATATATGAATGCTTAGCCAACAAGAACTGGCACTATTTAAAAGGATTAGGAAATGTGGCCTTGTCGGAGGAAGTGTCACTGGCCCTGGGCTTTGAAGGTTCAAAAGTGCAAGCCAGTGTCACTCTCTTATTGCTGCTTGTGGATCAAGCTACCCCTCCAGCACCATGCCTGCCTGTATGCTGCCATGCCTCCTACATGATGAGAATGGGCTAAACCCCTGAAACTGTAAGCAATCCCAATTAAATGCTTTCTTTTATAATTATATGTGATCACAGTGTCTTTTCACAACAATAGAACACTGACTAAAACAATCATTCTTAATTTTTTCACTTTTATAATGTATTTGACAATGTTTGAAGTTAGGGTGGGCACACTGCCTTTAATCAGAGGTAGGGACAGTTGGAACTGCTCTACACAACGAGTTCCAGCCCAGCTTGAACTACATAGTCAAATTCCACCTCAAAATATAAAAGAAGACAGAAACAATGTCACAAGTTAATCACTGCCCTGTGGAATATACCTCTGAACTCTGGACATAGTTTCTGGACGCTCATTTTCTTGTTTTCTATGTTTAGTCTTTGCTGCTTCTGTTTGTCCTAACAGCACTGCGGATCAACCCAAGGCCTTGCAGGTGCTTTGTAAGTGCGATGCCACTGTGCCACACACCCAGCTCTTCTCTTTTCTCCATAAAGTCTCTCTGTGTAGGCCAGGCTAGCCTCAGACACTAGACTCTCCCACCCCAGCCTCTCAAGCATAAGGATTACTGTTTTGTTTTTAAGATGGCCGTTAAATATTTTTCTCTTATGCAGTCTGTGCTTGCTTGAATTTCACATATAATACTTTCTAACTCAAGACTCATCATACTACTACTTCCAAGATTTACTACCTGAGTTTATTCCATGTTCACTACTTGAATAGTCCATATTTTATGAAGCTTTTAAAAACAATCATCCCAATTTTCCAGACCATTCATTTCTGCTTTTTTATTATTTCCTTTTTATTTAGTTTGAGGTTTCTGATAGTTTCTTCTTAGTATCTTATGTTGGACACATTATTCCTTCATCATTCCATGTTAAGACAGACAGTTACTGCTACAAATTTTCTAATTTCCATTTTATCTTATTGTTATTTCATGTTTTATCCTTATTTGTGACTTATTTAGAAATGAATTAAATTTTCAAACATACTGGATTTCCTTGGCCAACTTTTATTGTTACATTAGGACTGGAAAATATGAATGAATGATAGCAATTTTATTTGACGTACTGGGATTTGAACTCAGGATCAAGACCAAATAACCTTTCTGCCATGGCCTTGTGCTAATTATTAGGAAAAAAATTGGCTTTCTTTATTACCAAGTACACATACACATTACCTTTTTGTTCCTCTTGGGTTTGTTTTTTTTGTTTGTTTGTTTGTTTGTTTGTTTGTTTTTCCCCCGAGACAGGGTTTTTCTGTATAGCCCTGGCTGTCCTGGAACTCACTCTGTAGACCAGGCTGGCCTCAAACTCAGAAATCCGCCTGCCTCTGCCTTGGGTTTACTTTTTAGGTGCCTTCTTAAGAAGCCCAAGTTAGTTTTGAACCAAAAAGGAAAAAAGAAATCAGTCCTATGAGGTTCAGAATGTTATGCCAGTCTGAAAGATGCTGGAAGGACAAGCATATACCAATTCTATGTACAAGTATGTACTATTTTTAAACAGGAGCTTATAAACAATGTATTTTGTTAATTCCTAGTCATCATATAGACTATGTATCATAACTGTGTTGTCCCAAATTTTTATGTCCTTGTATATGCTTTATTATTTAATCCATTTTTTTTTAATTTGATATTTTTGAGACAGTGTCTTAACTAGTGAACTGGATAACCAGGAACTGAAAGAGATCTGCCTGCCTCTATCTGAGTGATGGGACTAAAGGTGGGCACCATCATGCCCTAGTGACTTACTGTTTTGTTTTTGGGTTTTTTTTCAAAGCTGAGTAACTTGGCATGGCCAGGCTCGTCTATATACAGGCTTCCAGGCCAGCCAGGGCTAAAGAGTGAGACCCTGTCAAAACAAACAAACAAACAAACAAACAAACAAAAACAGAATCCTCAAAATATGGACATAATGAAACAAAAACCAAAAAGCTGAAATAGCTTTTCACTAAAAAATATATATGTGCTGCAAGGGGGGGGGGGAATGAATGAGTGAATAAATTGCATGCAGCTGTAATACTAAGAAGATATACGTAGGACTACCCATATCCTAGCTCCTGATTGCCCCTCAAAAGATAGTAATGGCATATCCTCCCATATACCTTCTCCCCTGCTACCACATATGCATAAAGCCTCAAGAAGGCCTATCTCATGAAAATGTATTTTTAATGTAACAAATGTATATAGATGTTTTTTACCCTAGACAGAATCTAACTGTGTAACCACGGTACACAGTAGAAATCAGTAGGTAGACTAGGTTGGCCTTGAACTTATAAAGATACACCTGTCTCTGCCTCCAGAGTACTGGGACTAAAGGTGTGTGCACCACATCAGACTTCAATTATCCATTTTCTTAAAGACAAGATAGTCTCATATAAATGAAATAAACAACTAGTTCTTTATTTGTTTTTCAGTTTTTTTGTTGTTGGATCTCACTATGTGCCTCTGGCTATCCTGGAACTGGCTATCTACATAGCAAGGCTGGCCTATTACTCACAGAGATCTACATGTACTATCATGTCTGGCCCTGCCAACTGGTTAATAACAACCTCAGGTTCTTGTATCAGAACTTGAAAAGAACATCAGTTAAGTATTAAGTATTTTCCTTACTCAATCATATTCTCTTTTTATGGATTGATATCAAAACATCAGCACATATGCAAAATTAAATAAAAATGTAAATTAAAACATGAATATTCAAAATGATAGAGAAGAACAGATAAAACTATTAATTTCATAACGCATTCAAATAAGCTAACAACAAAATATCAAAAATGGGTGCTGGCTCAGAAAGTAAAGCACTTATTGTATAAGCATGAAGACCTGAGTTTCAATCCCCACCAGCCATATAAAAAGCTGATTGTGTAATTACAGATTGTGGGTAGTTTGCTGCTAGGAACACTGAGAGTTCCTCCAGGGGGAAGTTAGGCATGGCAGCTGTGGCTACAGCGGCTTATTAAAGGCCTTCTTCATGGTTCCTCATGACAGAGCCCCAATGACACAAGAAAGTCCATGGGTTTTTACAGGCTTTAATGTCATGGAGGATGGTGGATGGATCTGGATGCATCCCCCCTGAAACCCAGGGCAGACCTGAGTTAAATAGGGAGGGAGAGAAGGGGGAGGGCTGGGGAAGAATGCTTAATTGGCTCCGCCCTCTGGCCTTCAGGCATCTCATTAGTATGTAAATCTCTCTAGGGCCTGTGGCCTGTTCCTCTTGACTGTTGGCCATAGACTTCTCTGTGGGAGGGGTTGTCGAGGGCTAAAGCTAAATGAAACAAACCAGGGCCTGGGAGCAGAGCTGAACTCCTGCAGTCCAATAAGGGTCTGGGGTTTCAGACTTATGCTCGACCAATGCCCCACAACAGATTACATCTGTAATCCCAGCACTGGGAAGCAGAGCTCCAGGTTCAGTGACTTTATGTCAGAAAATAAAGCTGGAGGGGCTGGAGAGATGGCTCAGCAGTTAAGAGCACTAGCTGTTCTACCAGAGGTCCTGGGTTCAATTATCAGTACCCACATTGTAGATCACAACAGTTCATACCGGTACCTTTATGGGATCTATCTTCTTTTCATATGCAGATATATGCAGACCTAACACCCATATACATAAAATATAGTTGCAGTGCCAAAGACGAGGCCATGACATTAATCACTGGCTTCTGCATATGATAACAGAGGTACACATTCACTCACCTACAAAATAAATCGAGATCTTTAGCTTATGCTTACCTTTGGCTGTAGCATGAACCACAGCAGCCTGAGAAATGACTTGATAGGTTTCAAAACCCAAATAAGACAAGGCTGAGAACAAAAGGCCTCTCTTGAAAGGTCTTGTATTTCCTATCACCTATAGCAAATAATATATTAAAATCATGAAGCTCAAGAAATCGCAAAGAAATTTCTACCCCATTCAAAACATATCCATTTTCTCTCACTTCCAAATCAAGTATTATAGAATGCTAGAAGCTAAAAGAAATAGTTACCAATTCTTTACTAAAACTTTCAAACCTTTCGTTGAGTATATCTTAGAAATGGAAGTAGTAGTTTGCTTAATGGTCAGTTGTAGACTAGAAATGTAACTCATGGGTAGAACATCATGCATGAGACACTTGGTTCAAGACCCAAAACCTCGAAAAAGATGAATGAATGAGTGAATAAATATGTCAAATATGACTTATATTTTTATAGAAATCTTTTTACAGAGACATAGGTATATTAAATTGTGTGGAATAATATTATTAATAAATTATTCAATTAATTCAATGATACTTTAAACTAATATTTAATGAAACTAATAATAGACAAGCTGAAAACTCCAATAATTATTGCACATGAAATAATATGCAGTTCTCAGTGACGATATTGTTCAAAGACCCCACAGCTTTTAAATAGGTGCTTGAAATAGAAACTGGGTCCTCTAAAAGAGCATCAAATGTTCTTAACAAGTGCTACTGACCTACCTCTCCAGACTACTTGTTCAGTTTTAAAAAAAACAAACAAAGCCACTGATGCATCTAGATTTTCTCCCAATCCATATTTAATCCACATCTAAACTTCTGATGTAGTCTTAGACCAGAAAATGGAAAATTCAACACATTCCAATTTGCTGAATGATCTGGTAAAACCAAATACTCAAAATATTGGTACTAGTGTATTAAAAACAAATCAACAGCAAAATAGCATTTTATTTTCTGAATGGATTCTTACTTTCTAAAAACAGGTTAGTGGTGTAGACCAGTTTAAAGAGTCTTGCCAAGCATGTAAGAAGCCCTGGATTGGATCTTTAGCATCACATTAACTGGTAAGAGTCAGGGAGGTAAGCACAAGAGGCTCAGGAGTTCAAGGTCACCCTTGGGACACATAAGATCTTGTCAAAAGAAAGAAAGAAAGAAAGAAAGGGGAGGGAGGGAGGGAAGGAGGGGAAGGGAGGGGAGGGGAAGGGAGAGGAAAAGAAAAAAGAAAAAAAAGGAAAGAAAAAAGGAGGAAAAAATTGGACTAGGGAGAAGGTGTGGCAGGATCATAGGTATGATTCTGGTGCCTGGTAAAAAAAAAAGGGAGGGAAATACCTAGATTTTTAACATTAAGTCTTAGTAGCTTATTAATCAACAGGTAATGACACAGTAGAATTTGAGTAAATGTCACATTTAAAATGTTCAACTTTTTGTGCTTAAGTGATACATGGGTTTCTTAAATGGGAGATGCATGTCCATTGAATGACTACATTTCTCATTGTAAATTTATAATATCACACATTTCTCCTTTACTCCTCAAATTTCCCTTGGCAGTCATATCTCACT
Source organism: Rhabdomys pumilio (assembly GCA_030674055.1). NCBI lineage: Eukaryota > Metazoa > Chordata > Mammalia > Rodentia > Muridae > Rhabdomys > Rhabdomys pumilio. The sequence goes on from JANHMN010000004.1 coordinate 115,625,365, forward strand.
AAGTAGTACCACCATCTGTTAGGCTGTTTCAGCTAGGAACTTAAACATTTCTACTTGAGTCTTCTTAACCTCTTCCATGAAAGTATAATTATATATTCTTAAAACTCTTTGAATACATCTGCTTATTTACATTTCAACTAAAGTGCAAACCACTTTTCTTACCTATCCTACACCAAGATCTATCTAGCATTCCCTCTTGTATATCCATTCTGACTGTACACTGTTATTTTTTAGTGAAAATCTGTTCAAATGACTTCCTTGTTTTAATGCTTTAATTTATTTGGTTTCCTATAATCTCTTGACTAAAATCAGAAACACAATAGTTCATGAGGTTGTTAAATCCAAGAAACTCAAGGATAATTACTGTAAAAATAAATTCTCTCACTTATTGAAAAATTCAAAGTTACATCACAAATATTTTTGCCCCCAGGTGTGAGGCAAAGGTTTATTAACAATGAACTTTTTTTTTTTTCTTTTTTGACTATTTATTTAGGGACAGGCGCTCACTAAATCGCCCAGACCAGCTCTGAACTGGCTGGCTATCCCAAGCCAACCTTGACTTTGTGATCCTCCTTCCCTGGACTCTCTAGTAGCTGGAACGACAGCATTGAGCCACCGGACAGAGCTGTCTGAGGTAATAACCTGGGTCCAGATACCGTTGGTGGCTTTGCTGAAACCGACTTTCACAATGGTCAAAGTTCTTTCACCTTTCTATGTTCGGACAGGAAGGGCAGAGAGGACGCACCCCTCTGTCATAAGGCCAACTGTTTCAGAGGAGGTTTGCAAAGCCTGGTCCTCTTGCCCGGACGCTGAACCTCCAGACCTGGAGATCGGGGAGACCCCGACGCCCTGCTAAGGGTGAGGGCAGGACCAGGACAGCGGGTTACCTCGGAAGTGCGGAATCCCCAGGTGCCACAGCGCCCGCGGCTGCCCCAGGTCCTCGCCAGCTGACAGACTCTCTGCTCCGCTCCGCGTCGCAGAGGGAGAAGACCACACAGTCGCGAGGCCAGCGCCATGACTGACAGCTTCCCAGTCTGACTACACGCTAGAGGACTTGACAGAACGGGGCGGGGCGAACGTCGTCTCCTGAAGCGAGGTCCAGAGGCCCGCCAGCACCGCCTCCCTCCCTTCCGCAGCTTCCGGGGCCGTGGTTTCCGAAGACCGGAAATATCTCCGGGTGGTGAGGGAATGGGTGGAGGGGAGCCATCACGCATGCGCGCAACAGGTTCCATCGAGAGAAGCGAGCCCCGCTCTGGCTATCAGCGACTATTATAACTTTTTGGGGAGCTTTCTTAAAAAGCGTTCTAAAGTCTTCAACAGTAAAGTGAATACTGGCACTTATGGTCCTTTTTGAAAATAAATGCTTAAATGAATTAGATTGTCTTACAGAAAGAGAAAAGTGGAAAACACTAGAGCCTGGAGGTCTTGAGAACTAAACGGGGTGGTGGGGGGGGGGGGGGGGGAAGCAAAGCCCCGAGAGACTTAGTCAAGAAATACCAGAAAAAGAAGTGCTACCCTAGCCAGAGTTCAGAGTGCTTCCCTAGCTTGCATGAAATCCTGGGTTCAGTTCTCAGCACTGCGTAAGACTGGAGTGGTAGCATAGGAGAAGTGGTCACATAAATCAGTTCAAGGTCATCCTCAGCTATATAAAGAGTTGGGTGCTGGAATCTGGGAAACTCTGTCTCAAAAAAGAAAATAAAGTTGACTGTTGTAATTCCAGCACTGTTACATTGATTTTAAAGACATCCAGGACTACTCAGTGAATTCCAGGCTACTCTCAACTACTGGGTATGACTGTTAGACTCTGGATTTTAAAAATTCAGATAGATACCCCAGTGCTTTCCTGGATAGGGACATAGAAAGAAAAAGACCAGTCATATCCTAGAGAGAGAAAAATCAGATTTTAATCTAACTTACATTTATTGCCTTAAATTGTTTACATGCCCATTTGGTTTTTTGTTTGTTTTGTTTTTGTTATTTATTTATTTATTTATTTATTTTTGGTTTTTCGAGACAGGGTTTCTCTGTGTAGCCTTGGCTGTCCTGGAACTCACTCTGTAGTCCAGGCTGGCCTCGAACTCAGAAATCCGCCTGCCTCTGCCTCTGCCTCCCAAGTGCTGGGATTAAAGGTGTGTGCCACTACCGCCCCGGCAAAATGCCCATTTGTTAATGGCGCTAAGTGGTGCTGGGACCTTTTATGTTTTTTAACCATCATGTTATCTCATTTAATCATCGTTAGGTGTAGATAGTAACTGCAAGTTATAAATGAGGAAGATGTGCTTCAGTATGAGTTTGAATTCTCCAGAATCACTCATGCCCATGAGAAAAGAGAACCGGTGTTTAAAGCGAGCTTCCCAGCTGCAGAAACATGAGACATTGCTTGTGCTATTACATACATCATGTTTATTTCAGTGATGATGGAGAATTATGCCTGTAAATATGGCACTAAACTTTGGCAAATCCAGAAAATACACTGTTTTGTTTGTTTTTAAGAGGGGGTTGGGGGCAGGAATCTCTAGAGTTGGAACTGGGGTGACAAGGGCTAACTACTGAGTATTCTCTTCAGCCTCCACATTCTTATTTGACACTTTATTAGGTTGTTCTCTAATTGCCTCAAAGATCAACTATCTGTTTATGATAGTAGCGTTCTCATCCATTTATGCTACAGCATCACGGCCTATGTAATAAATACATAGAATTGTATTTGTCAGTTTTCACATATTAAATACATGATATAAACACATTACATTAAAAATATGTATAGCCTTCTTAATTTCTATTGAATCCTAGTTATTTCCACAAAAGAAATCACTTTTACGTATCTCTACTGCAAGCTAGTTCAATCTTGATAAAAATTATGTTTATACGCCATTAGATGCCATAATCATCCTGAGATTCCATTTCTGACCTCCACTACAATGAATTCCAGTTTTATGTGTGCTTTTGTGAACAAACCTAGAGCCTTGTACATGTTAGAAAAGTTCTCTATAATCCTGATGCATGCATAGCCTCACCAACAATAGATTTCATTGGATATACTTATGTTGAAAAGGGTGTTTACCTGAAATGTAGATTTATCTCATTATCTTAAATGTTTTTTAAGATTTGGCAATCTGACTTGGTTTTCAATGCTAAGGCATCATTACTTTAGAGACTATGAATAAAGTGCTATTGGTAGAATGCTTTCCTTGTTTGAATGAGACCATACGTTCAATCTCCTGCACTGCCTGTTTATTTTCCTTGAATCAACTGAAGTTGTATACTTTTCTTTTGGTCAGAAACATTATATGTGATATATGCTTTCTGTCCCTTCCCTTAAATGTAACTTTAACTCTACTGCCATAAATGTTGTTTCCAAGGCTTATTGCCTCAGTTTGCTAACCTAGTCCTAGTCTTGGAAGCTTATTTATAATCTCCATAAAATCTTATCTAGGCCTAGAATGTTTTAAGCTTCTGAGAGTTACTGGTGAATATGCTTACCCTTTCTTATTCTTTCTGATCTCTGGCTGGCTGGTTCAACTCAGGTATCCTGGCTCATACTCATCTTCAAACTGACTTATTTAATCAATTTAGCTTCTCTCAGTTTCGGACTGAATTGCTCTGTGTGGCTTCCTACTAACTTTGGCAATAAGTTGTAGTCTTCTGGCTGCTTCTGGTTCTCTGGCTCATTCTGTCTTCACCTGTGTCTAGCTTGTTCTGTCTCTGCAACCTGTCTCTCTATAACTGTCCCAGTAAAATTGCCTTCTTTCCTTTTGTCTGTGTGCTGCTTTCTTAAGTATCCTCTTCCCTGCTTTCTTCTGGTGAGAGTTAGGCATATCCTATTCTGACAAATCTTTCTCTGATTCATCACTTTGTCTGCCTCTCGATTAGACATCACTTTCAAACATGGCTGCTTCCTTCCACATACTAACTTTACTTTCATAGTTTGGGATTAAAAGTGTGTGCTAAGGGCAGAACCACACCACATCTAGAAACTTATTGTTTTCAAGAAATAACACAATCTTGGGGTTCACAATGTGATCAAATATCTTACAATACCTTTGCATACTGAAGCTCTTGATATCATTTTGTCCTATTATTATTATTTTATGTGCATGTTTTTGAACCCAAGACCTTGAAAGTGTGAGCTATAATCCCAAGCATGCAATGGGATCTGTTTAAGGAATAGATTTAAAGAGCTGGTGATGTAGCTTGTTGGTAGAGTGCTAATATGTAAGAGGCCTTGGGTTTGATCCCTAACCGTGTTAAGAAAAGGAAATAAAAGGTAGATCCTGACACATAGGGACTACACTATCTGCTATCTTTCCCCTGTCTTTGTGGTTTTATTTCCTGACTGCTCTCCTCCTCCCCACACACCACATGTATCTATCTCACTCAGGAAGACTCAGGTCCTCTATCTCTTCTTACCTTACAATGATGCAAAGGCTTCACTACATGACATTTTCTCTGCCAGTATTCCTTCATATTACACTATCAGATACCATCTTCCTTTCCTCACATGACCTCTTATTTCTTACCTGGTTAATTTTAATTTATCTTTCCATTATCAGTATGTCACTTCCTCGGAGAAATTTCACCTTATTCCTCCTAAATATATTTCCATTTATTAATTTATAATTCAACTTGTGCAATTGTTTGGAGTATATTTTGGAGGCACTGGCAACATATGCCTTCATTATACTGTGATCTCAATGACTCTGACTTTTTAAAATTAATAATAGGGTATGACCCACTTTTTTTCATTCATTCAATAAATATGCATTGTGTATATGTAATGTTAGATCTCAAACCCTAAATAACTGGCTGAGATGCCTATTCAACATATAAGAGCAGATGCTGGTAGTCAGGTTTTCAGCAACTACCCGTTATTGAGAATATCATGATTGGTATACCCTGCCCACTACCCTAAACTCTACAGCCAGGGACTGGGGCTGGGCTGAGCCCCTCCCCCCAGCTTCTCTTCCTTATATAACCCAGGCATTTTGACTACACCTCTCTCTTGGTCTCCTGGCTTGCTCTGAGCCTCTTGAGTCCTGGTTTTTCTCTCTTACCCTCTAGCTCCCCCAACACACCCCTTCTCTCATGGCCCTATTCAGTCGGCACATTTCCAAGCCTCTGGCCATGCTCTCCCTCATAGCTACAATAAGCCTTCTCTACCAGTACCAGGACCATCATGTCCTTCCCACCGCCCTTCCCCTTTTCCCCCTTTTTTTCTATGTAATATACCTTTTACTCTTCAAGTAACAAGAAAAGTACAAACACTTGTAAAACACTGATATATATGTATATATGTATGTATATGTTCTGATAGATAGTGCAAACTCCAGGTAGGAAGGTGAAGAAGAAATGGCTATAGGTGCATTTCTGTGAGCCTTTGCAATTCTATTTTATTCCCCTTTTCCCCTTTCAATGTTCAGTACTGAACACAGAGCCTCGCTTGTGCTAGGCATTTAGTACTTTATAACTGAACTACGACCTCAGCCAAACATTGCACTCCTAAACTGGATAATGGCCAGAGAAGACTTCGCTCACGGATTTGGGAACAAACTCAGCAAAGGCAAAACTTCACCTTGATCCTGCCCACAAGCTCCGCCTTCGCCCCAGCCGTGCCCGGACTCCGCCCACGAGCCCCGCCCCACCGCGGTCCAACCCTCAGGTTCCAGTAAAACCCTGCGGTCCTGCCGCCTTGCGGTACTCGTTGCGCGCTCTCCACCCTCAGTCAACTTCTTCGGCGAGATAGCACGTGAGTGCGTGACTTTTCCCAGCTCGGGAGCTGTGTGGCCCAGCCCAAGCCTGCAGCCTCCCGAGAAGCCGGCGGGTCCGGGGCGGAAAGACTTAGGGCCCTCAGGCTTCGCGCGGCTCGGCCCTCCGGGCCACAGGCGGTGGAAGTGCTCCGTGGGCTTCCGGTGCCCACCCTGGGTACTCCCGAGTGTCGCGTGCTGGGTCCGCGGCCGATTGAGACCCGGGGTTGGGGGTCAGCCTGGGGCCGCGAGCGCCTCCTGGGCCTGCAGCTCGCGCACCTGGACAACCCTGCCAGGGATCGGCGGGCCTGGAGTGGAAGGGCAGGGTGGGGCGGAGGGTTACAGCCCCGAAATTTCGGCCCCGCTCAGTGAAAGAGTGGTGAACCAGACGAACCGGTCCTGTGGAGGAACGGTGGAGGAAAGGCTGCGTGCTGTGGGAAAAGGTGATTCTGAATTCGGTGCAAAGCCGGGACTGCGTGAAACCCTAGCAGCTCCTGCACCTGTACCAGCTTCGAAAGTCTGTCCAGGGCTTTGGGCTCCCTGCAAGGGGGACGTGGAAGAAGAGCAGTGGCATTTATTTTGCAGACAGAAACTTGACCGATCGTGATCGTAGTGACCGTTAGTGCTGGCCCCAATGCACTTGACGGTGATCAGCTTTTGTTTCTTTCTGTTGTCTGTTTGTGGCTGCCTCAGAATAATCAAATAGAGGGTAAAGTAGGGTTAAATATACCAGTGTACTGCAGTGACCCACCACCTCTGTGTTAAGACCGTTGTTTTATACATGGTTAGCTCACAACAACCTTAAACGGGACTATTATCTTTTGCACTCCTCAGGAAACTGGAATTAATTTACGAAACTAAGCACCTGTGAAAGTGGTAGCATTAGGTTTCGATTCAGGTCTCTACGCTTTTTGTAGTATACGATTTACAAAAGTAAGTGAACATATTTCAAGAGTAAGGCAGTGATTATCTGTCTAGTTTCAGGTATGTTCTGAGGTTTCTTAGCTGTCTAACCTTTGGGTGAGATACCTAACCCTTTAAGGTGTGTTTCTACGTTTGTAAAATAGATACAGCACTGATATGTCATAGAGTTGTGAAGATTAAATAAAATGTAGGTCACTCAGAGTAGTGTCTGGTAAATAAATAAATTATATATATATATATATATATATTGGACATCTTTTATCTATTTAACTTTACTTAGAACTGTGAACAGTTATCGACAATGATCTATAAAATAAAGCTTTTCATCCCAGCACTCAGGAGGCAGCGTTGGGTAGGTCTCTTAAGTTTCAGTCCAACTTGATATATAGAGTTCCAGTACAGCTAGTGCTACACATAGAAACTCTGTTTCAAAAAACAAAAAAGAAAACTAACAATTATGTATTTTAAAATATTTTATGGGGCTGGTGACCGAGCTCAGTGCAAGAGTGCTTGTGTAGCAAGCTGATGGCCTTGGGCTTAGTCCACCAACACTAAAATGAACACATATAATTCAATAACATATTTATTAATGTTCTTTACAGTGAAATTTCTTCTGCACTTGCATCTACTCAAGCACTCAGCTCTTATTGTCTCTATGCCCTCTCAACTCATCTTATGCCTTTGTACATGGTGTTTTGTTTCTTGCTGTCTTTTGGTGCTGTCCTCAGATTCCATTTATAATTGTTAATCTGCCTCTTTTTCAAAAATCTTTTTCATTGATGATTTAAGTATACTTGGCAGCCGAGTCAAGAAAGATTATGCTGGAAGTGAACAATAATTTCATGACATTAATATTCATAATGAGGCACTATTCGTCAAAGCATGATCTTGCTGATGGATCTTTTAGTAAGAATCAATACTACATCCATTAGTTCTCAGCCTCTTGAGGAATCCAAACCACCGTTGAGTCCTTTCTAAGGTCTTTATCTTACAGTCTAACTAACTTTCTTCTAAAGTGCTTTTGTTTTGTTTTGTTTTAATGTTTTTAATTTTTCTTGTAGGTACTGCTGCCAAGGTTAAACCCTAAATGAACAAAATAGAAGACTTGTAGAAGACTTGTTAAGAGTTGCCAAGAAAGAACTTAAATGACCACTTTATTTAACATTAAGTTTTTCATGCTGATAACAAAGGGAACTTACATGTCACATTTTGATAACATTCTGATAACTAAATTTAAACCGTCGTGTGGCTATGTTGTACGCTGGTTTAAATATATCTGAAGAAGGCTAAGAGTAGGCTACAGGGATTTTTTTTGGAGAGGCTTTGCATTCTCTTTATATATAATAGCTCAACTAAAAGGAATCATAACCTTTAAAAAGACATGAAAATAAATGGTACTATGGTCACACCAATTTGTATTAGGTAAATAGCACATTAAGACAATTTCTCCATGAGAAAGGAATATTACACATTTTTGTAAACCACTATCTTATGAAATAGATATATTATGCCTATTTCCTGTAAAAATTACCAAAGCAACAATGTCAGTGGTGAGGTTTATAGTGTCATCATATTAACTTCAGTTTTCTGTTTTGCTGTTTTTTTTTTTTTCCTTTTTTCTTATTTATTTGAGACAGGAGTTTTCTGTGTAGTCCTGGCTATCCTCTGCTTCCCCTAAGTGTTGGAATTAAAGGTGTGTGCCACAGCTACTCAGCTTCCTCTTTCTTCTCCCTCCTCCCCCTCACCTCTCTCTCTTCCTCTTTTTCTCTCTCTTTCCTTTTTCATATAGTCTTGAGTAGTCTAGTGGAAACAGCAGTAAAGGCATGGATAACATTCACCTCCTGCCTCCTCTTCTCAAGTGCTGGCATTATAGGTATGTGTAACCACACCCAGGTACTTAAAGACTGAAGTTTTTGTTTTACAGTTCCTCTAAACATTAAGATGATATTGTGTTAAAGTTCCTGTTTGCAAATGTGAAAAGGACTGGAAATTTATTTCTATCTGGCTAGAGATCTTTTTTTGTTATTTTTCAAAACAGGGTTTCTCTGTGTAGTCCTGGTTGTTCCGGGGACTCTGTTGACCAGGCTGCCCTCAAACTCACAGAGATCCTCTTGCCTTTGCCTCCTGAGTGCTGGGATTAAAAGCTTGTGCCACCACCACCTAGCTTGGGATCATAAGTTTTAAAAAGAAGTGAAAATTTAAACAAATATTTCCCAGTGGTATTGTCAAAAGAAAAATTTGAAATTCCTGTAAGTGCAGCATACCTGCAGTGTTATCCTGTTCTGCGTGTCTCCTCAGCATTGGCTACCATTAACTGTGCTGTTAACTCTACTCAGCTCATTTACCTTTCTATCCTGTAATCACATTCATGTGAGAGTCTTCATATGTCAGTGGTGGTTCTCCAACAACTCAGAAGAGTGCCTGACACAGGGCAGGTGATCCTCAGGAACTGCTTGAACTGGTACTAAATGAGTAATAGTCATTGAGTATTAATGATTAAGAGATGTAAAAGGATTTGCCAGAAATCTAAAAACAGCTGTGATGTAGATGGTAATGAATGCTGAAATGAATATTCTGGAAATTGGAGAATGTGTAAACATTTCATAGTTTTTGTTCAGTATATAATCATTTATTTATGTTGGGAATGCCAGCCCATGCTCTATTACTGAGCGACACCAAGAACACTAGAAACTGACCTGAGCCAGCAGAAAGGTCTGCATACCCAGCTAAGAAGAGAAGATAGGGAGCCATATTTAAAAAGCAGGTGTGTAGACTCCGAGCATAGTCCACTGGACATGCAGGAACCTCTGATGGTTCAACACACGGAAGTAACTAGAGGCAGAAAGGTCACAGAGCTCCAGGCAAAAGAGAATTGTAAAGGGCTTGAGTTTCGGTAGATCCCATGCCTGAGTACATTATCCACGCTTCTGCTGCACAGCTGCCCTGCAGCTTTACTGCATCTTTACCTTACATTATTGACAGCTAATTACCCTGATGAGTATTGGCATAAGGTGACTTGCAGTGTTGCTCCGTACTTTATAGCCAAGCCTGTTAAGATGCTTTTTTCCTAAAGTGAGATGATATTGAGGTCCTGGTAGTTTTGTTTAAACACCTGCATCAATTAATGTTCTCACTGCACTGAAAAATTACTACACAAAGCAAATCTAGGAAGTGTAGTCTACGGCAGGCATGGGAGGTGGCTGGTCACTTTATACCTGGCCGTATTCACAGAGCAGTGGATACTGGCACTTCGCTTGCTTTCATTTTTATTCAGTCTGGGACCCCAGCCCATGGAATCATCTCATCCTCATTTAGCATGGATTCTAGAAATCCCTTCACAGCTGTACCAAGAGGCTTGTCTCTTAGTGTTTCTACATCTCATCAACATGACAGTCAGTACTAACCATCAAACTCCTAAGTGGACATCTGATGGTCTGCTCCTTCAGTGGACTTCAGTGTATAGTCAGTGACATTTCTAGAACAGGGATTAGAACAGTAGCAAAGCCTGACATGTGTATTAAGTTAAAACCTTAATAAGTAAGTTTCCTTCTTGCTTTGAATCAATCAGAATAATGTGTTTTCAGGATTTTTAGAGAACGTAAGGGAGGACTTGAGTTGGTAGTTCACTTTGTGGTAATAAAAGCAAGGTAAAAATCATGTATACATCTTAAGCTACTGATAAAGTGTCACCGTTTTTTTTATTATTATTAATTGGCTTTCCTGAGTTCTTTGTGTCAAGATGCCGTCAGCAAATCTACACATTATTATCTAGATTTTACATCAAGAATTTGGAAACCTTTTAGGGAGGTGGCCTTGAACATACTAAAGATATGTTCTATTTCTCAGAAAAAAGTGTTTAGATTTATTTACATTATTTGTGTGTATGTGTTTATCTGCTGTGTATGTATAGTTGTCCACAGAGACCTGAAAACGGTGTCAGATTTCTTGGAGCTGGAGTTACAGGCAGTGGTGAGCCTCTTGTTCCTTTTTTCTGCAGCAATGTGTGCTGAGACATGATGGATGTAATAAAACTCACTTCCTTATGCAGCATTGGCCTAGGAGGCCAAGCCTGGTCTCTTGTTGGGGTGTATTGCATTTTCACATTGTGAGTTTAGTCAGTCTCAGACAAGGCTCCCAGACTGGAGAGAAAGTCTTTTTAGATAGTGGCTGATGGAGATTGAGCTTGAACAATACTACTCTTTTCCAGCCATTTCTCCATTTTGTTCTATATTGCTGGTATTTTCTGTTTCTTTTGAGTCCTTGCGTAGCAATTCCTGTGCAAGTTATATGTTCACTGTAGTTACACTAAAGTAAAAGAATACAAACTAGAAGAGACATTGGGCATTACCTGAAGATACTGAGTGAATTAGCATTCACACTGGAAAAAGCAAGGCCTGGAGAAGTTAAGCCCTGTCCACATGGCCACCATCACTTGTCTGATCCAGAATCAGTGTCTGGTTTCCTTGTTCCAGTGACCCTTCTTGCTTGTTTCACATTAAGGTGAAAACAGTATCCTCTTCTCTGTCTTGGGTGATTTTATATTTTACATTTCCCATTTTCATTTCTCATATATTGTGGCAAGGATAGAAACAGCAACCAAACAGAAATAACATTTGATGTCACTTTCTTTTTCATTTTTTTCTTCTGTCTCCTCCCCTCTCCCCTCTTCCCTCTCCCCTCTCCCCTCTCCCCTCTTCCCTCTCCCCTCTCTCCTCTCCCCTCTTCCCTTTCCTCCTCCCTCTCCCTCCTCCTCCCTCTTTCTCTTAGACAAGGCCTTATGTATCCCAGGCTCAACTTAAACTTACTACTTAGTGGAGGCTGGATTTGAACTCTTGATCCTTTGACTGCTACATCCCAAGTACTGTCACAGGCTTGTGTTACACACCTAGCTTTTATTCTTTTGATATAAGACTCTTAGTCTCAGAGTATGGCTGCTTGCTTATTTGGATTCTGGGTGTATAAAAACTTCACTCTACCATTAAGCCAGATCTGCCTTTTAAGTGCAGTATGTGTTATGGGTTGGATCTTATATGGCTCCCAGGATCTCATGTGTTAGAGGCTTGGTCCTCAGGGCAGCAGTGTTCAAAGGTGAGACTTTAGGAGGTGATCGGATTACAGGGTCCCTAAATGGGTTTATACGTTTGTTTGTTTGATTGTTTGTGTGTTTAATTTTTTTAGACAGGCTCTCACTATGTAGCTCTGGCTATCCTAGAACTCACAATGTAGACCAAGCTGGCCTCAAATTCACAGAGACTTCCTGCCTCTGCCTTTTAAGAGATTTATACACTTAGTAACTCATAGCTTAATGGGGCTGTGTATATGTGTATATGTATGTTTGCATGTTTGTGTATATGCAGGTGCTTATGCATGGTGTGTATATAAGCCAGAAGTCAACCATAGGTATTTTTCCTCGGGTGCTATCTGCCTTGTCTTTTTCAGGTTCTCACTGGCCTGGAGCTAGCTAAGGGAACTGGCTGGTCCCTGAGGGCCTGGAGTCCACTTGTCTCTGCTTCCTAGCACTGGGATTACAGACTACTGCCACTGCACCTTGCTTTTTCAGCTGCTTTCTGGGGCTGGAACTGAGGAATTCCTGTCTTCATGCATTCTTGGCAAACACTGTACTGAATAATCTGTCTCTCTAGGCCATGTATGAGGGCTTAGCTGGAAAGGCAAGCTCTTTCTCTTTGTTGTCTGGAAGCCATTATACAAGCAATATTCTTCTGCTAGTTGTTTCTGTCTTTATGGGATGTCTCAATACATGCATGCATGCTTTCATGCATGCATGCACCCCAACTAAACAACCCACAAGACTAACCAGCCATTGGCTATAACTTTTGAAACCATGAGCCAAAATATACCCTTTCTTCTAAAGTTGAGTTTTCCAAGTGTTTTTGTCACAGGGACAGAGAGCTGAGTAACAGACAGATCCCAAGAATCAGCGTTGCTGCTCTAAGATTGCTCTATGTGTATGGTAGACATGTAAATGTGGACATGCCCAAGAAAAGAGAAAACAGGGCTGGAGAGATGGCACTGCACCTAAGAACACTAGCTACGCTTGCAGAGGACCCAGATTTGGTTCCAAGCACCCACATGGTCACCCACAACTTCTAATTGCAGTTCCAGGGGTCTGATGCCCTCTTCTGGCCTATATAGGCAGTGCATGCACTATACACATGTAGACAAAACACTGAAGTATCAATAGCAAATAAAAAAGAGAAAAGAGGAAAACCTTTCTTAGCATGAGGCAATGCACAGACTAATATATAGTCTTACAGAGGCATGGCTGTGTAAATATATAAGCTGTACCACTCTTGGACAGCATGACGTTACTCTGGCTGTAGTTTAGGAGGAATATTAACAATTACAGCCTAAATATTAATTCAGTTATCTATTTAATATATTTAATAAATATTAATTATAATTTTAATTTTTTAGTATTTATTTACTTTACATCCAGGTTGCAGCTTCTCCTCCCTCCTCCAAGTCTCTCCCTCTTATCTCACTTCCCTCTCCACCCACCACTTTTTTCTTTCTTCTCAGGAAAGGAGGCCTCCTATGAAAATCACCCAGCCTTGGTACGTCAAGTTGCAGTAAGACTAGGTGCATTTCTGATATTGAGACTAGATGAGGCAGCCCAGTTAAAATATTATAATTTTAAAGATCTATTTCATTATTCATTTGTGTCATGATACATATTTTATTTGATATGCTAACAATTACAAATCAAATTATTATTACACCAAGCAAACATTAATTAGAGGCATTTTAATGCCCTGGGAGCATTTTGCCACAAGGAAATAAAACGCCTGGGTTGTAACTTTGTATTTATTAGGTTAATAACCGTAGAGTAAAATGTATTGTATATGTTATTACGTAGCCAAGGCTGAACTCGAATTCTCTATATAATCAAGGACATTCATGGATTTCTGATCCTCCTGCTTCTACTTTCTTAATTGCTAGATTCCAGGTGTAGGTCACTATGCATGGTTTTATATGGTGCTGGAATGTAAATGCTTTATGCATGGTAGATAAGCACAGTACCAATGGTACTAGTCCCTAGTCCTCATCTAAGTTTTTAAAGGAATGCTTTTTGTTGTTTGTTTTGTTTGTTTGGTGGTTGACTGGTTGGGGCTTTTGAGCCCAAGGTGCCTTCATACTCTCAACTTAGAATGTACTGAAAATATCTAGTGTATTAGTTTAACATACTTCTGGGTGTGATTGAGGGCATTTTTAGAAAGGATTAACCAGGTGGGAAGATCCATCCTGAATGTAGATGGCAATGCCCTAGGGACTTGGGATCAGGTGTAATGACGGGAGGAAGTGAAGACTCCCAAATTCGGGAGACCCTTACTCAAGTTGCGAACACCCACAAACTCCAAGACAGTGTACCTGGATGCAAGCAGCAGAGTCTTTATTAGGGAAATTTGCTGGCGGTCAAACCACGAGCTCTCTCTCAAGAGTAGGGTTTGGCCAAGAGTGATGGACTAAGGGGTCTTTTAAAGCAGAAAACCACAAACCAGGGGAGGTAGGAGGGGGTGAGGGGTTACCAAGGATACATAACATAAGAATAGTGAAACATTCCAGAGAAACCCACCCTGAATGGTTTATAGTTGTGAAGAATTACTCTGTACACTCATTCTTCTCAAAAATGTGGTTTCACCGTCACTGTGCCCTACCCTGTCATATTAACTATTTCTCACTTGCTCAGCCACAGAGCCACAGCCCGGTCATTGTGTTTCCCCACCTAGGTGACTTGCATCTTTTTGTGGTCAGGAATGTGTCTTCCTGCTTTGGGTCTTCCCCACCCACAGGTGGGTTCTTTTCCCTGAGGCTTGAGGAATGTTAATACTCTTCCCGGGATGTATCCCAGGGCAGTGAAGGCCTGAAATCCTACATTCAGTTCCGCCTTCTTGGAACTAGTGAGCCTGTATATATTTTATAAAATGGTCTTTGTAATTTTTCACTCTACAGAAGGAGTAGGATGTATGGGCATTATTCTCTTTGCTTCCTGTCTAACATGAGGTGTCCAGCCGCCTGTGCCATGTATGCTGCCACTGTGGTGTGTCTCCATATTTAAGACCAATAGAACAGGCCTAAGGGGCCAGGGACCAAAACCATTCTCTTTGTTTATTTTGGTCTATTAGCACACTCACTCATTCTCACTCCTACCCACGAACCTCCTGGAAAATAACTCTGATTAGCAACCTCTCTTACCTACAAGTGCATTATGCCTGACTGGCAAATGGAAAAAAATCCATTATCAAAATAAATCTTTCCTCCTTTTAAATTATTTACTTCAAGACATGGATGAACAGGATTTCAGCAGAGCATGGGAGTGCCCAAATACTTCAGATTTCATCTCCGCTCTCCTTTGTGTTTTAATTTCACTTGATTTGCATAGTCTGTTTGTTGAGTCGAAAGGTAAGAGAATGGTTGATGTTCAGTGTGCTTACAGAGTGTGGGAGCCAAAGGCCTCATCCTAAGCGGTTCCTTTGGTATTATCTCTACAGTCCTGTAGAAAACATGCACAATCTTCTTTAGTTGCACACATATCCTTCTGATTGATCATTTATTGCAGAAAAATGACCTATTTTTTGTCCTCAAAGAACACAGAACATTTTTTTATGTTCTCCCATTATAGTGTATTCCTGAATTACACTGCTTTCTTCACATGCCATGGATTTGATAGTTACTGGAATGAAAGTATTTATGTGAATGTTCGTTCCTGTTAGGAAAGTTCTAGGCCCAAATGTTTATTTCCCTTTTTCGCATTGGCCATTAAGTGTAATGGGTTTCTGGAGGTAATCAGTGTCAGGAAGCAGAGGTCTGACTCATTCTGGGGAATGGTGAGCGCTGCTTTAGAGGGACTTTTGCTTCCTGGCCACAGTGCAGTAATGGCATTGTCAGCACATTATTAAATAATCTGCCATGCTGCCATGTTGTCTGTGTAGCCTTTGTTTGAGCATATTCAGGAGAGAAAAATAATGTTCTAATGAGACTCCGTTGTGAGAATGACTTTGCTTATAAATATTTGTATTCTTGGTTGAGTTCCCCCATCTTTAGAAACAAACTTTTTGGCTTGGTGCTGTGCTTTGCACATGCTGATCTTTAACAATGTCTTTAACAATCACTCTCGTTCTACTTGTAAGCATGTAGCTTACAGGACTAGAAAACTACCTTATGCAAAAGAAAACATGATACAACATTTTTTGGAATCAAACTTACTAATTCTTTGGTAAATGCAGAGGAATGGATATACATTTTTAAAATTAATATATTTACTTTATATCCCAATAGTAGCTTCTCTTCCCTCCTCTCCTCACAGTTCTTCCCTTTCACCTCACTCATCTCCCTGCCATTCCTCCTCCTTTCTTTCTTCTCAGAAAAGGGGAAGCCTCCCATGGATGTCAGCCCACGTTGGCATATCAAGTTGCAGTAGGACTAGGGATATCTTCTCCTACTGTGGCTAGGCAAGGCGGCCCAGTTAGGGGAGAGGGATGCAGAGGCAGAGGCAGAGTCAGAGGCAGGCCTGCTACTGCTGTTATGGGAGTCTCACATGAAGTCCATGCTGCACAACTGTTACATATTGTCAAGGGCCTTGGTCTGTCCCATGTGTGCTCTCTGTTTAGTGGTTCAGTCTCTTGTTGACCATTAAGTGCCCAGGTTAGTTAATTCTGATTCTTTTCTTGTGGTGACCTTGACCTCTCTGGTTCCTTCAATCCTTTGTCCCCCTCTTCCATACAATTCCCTAAACTAAACTCTGACTAATGTTTGGCTGTGGGTCTCTGCATCTGCATCAGATGACAGTTATGCTAGATGCCTTTTTGTAAGTATAGCAGAATATCATTAATAGTGTTCTCTTTCATGGGATGGGTCTCAAGATAGGCCAGTCATTAGTTGGTCATTCTTTCAATCTCTGCTCCTTCTTTACTCCTGCACAACTTGTTGGCAGGATAAAATTGTGGGTCTAAGGTGTTGTGGCTGGGTTGGTGTCCCATCCCTCCATTGGAAGTCTTTTCTGGTTGCAAGAGATGGCTCTTTTGGGCTTTGTATACTTCATTGTTGGGAGTCTTAGCTAGGGTCACCCTCATAGATTCCAGAGAGTTTCCATTGTCATAGTCTCCGGCCATGCCACCCTGATTGTACCCAATTTCTTCTGATAAAACTTTTTTCATAGATTCTGTGTCTGAGATGAAAGCAATGTGCTTGGCACTTTCCAGATTTAGTTTACTTCTGTGTGGAAATCTAGGCTTAGGAAGTTGAATCGTGGTTTACATGTGGTTACACACCTGGCTAGGTGCTAAGTTTAATGCAGGTATAAATTCCTTCATATTTAATTTGTTTTTAAACAAGCCTGACCTTGTACTTGTGATCTGCCTTTTTTTTCCGCATCTTGAGTAGTATGAATATAGATAAGGTGTGTGACACCACACTCTACTTTCAAAATTTGATATTGTTTTTTAATACTGTACCAATCGTTTACTATGAAAGCATCAGGAATTTAGGGGTTGCAGTTTAATGTGTGTTAATGTGTGTTAGCATAATCAGGAAAATAAATCATCATGCAATGTAATAATGAAATATAGGAAATGCAGGATTAGAAAGTGCTGCACTGAATGGAGGCAAACAGTGCAGAAATAATATTAGTAAATAGTTGTATTTGTTTTAAATAGTGACTCATCCAGTCCTAGGACAGTTATTTACATTGTAGATGAGGAACTGATAAGGATCTAGCCCTAGTTGTATAGTAAGCATTAGAATGAGATTCCAAAGCATGTGATGTACAGTCATGAACAAGGGGGACTCTGCAGGGCTGAATGTAATAGATGAAAAGGAGGGAAAGTAAACTGCATATCGGAACAGTGAGGGCTGTAGGTTTGCACAGCACTGTACACCAACGAGCTGTCTGAAGGAGACAGAGCAGATGTGTGTGAAAGCCTCAAGATAACACCCTTAGTTTATGCTTGGCTTCTCAGTGGGAGGAGGAAAAGATGTACTGGTTAATGGATTTAGGACCAGGTCCTGTTGCCAGCACATCAGCCTTCTAGGATATAGACAGCCTCAAATTTACTGGGTTTGTGTTTTGCGTTTTGCTTCCTTTTTTTTTTTTTTTATTTTTTTTATTTTCCTATTTTTATTTTTTTTTCTGCTTATGTTTTATTTTCAAACAACCGTGCCCCTTACCTATTTCACAAATTAAGGTAAAGGGTTCAAGAAACCATGCTAAGAAAATGATAGAAGTGTTCCCTAACATTGTATGCACAAACTTCAGTCTGTTCTGTCAGACCCTCTGAACCTGTCTAGTCTCCTATGAGGTTTGTTTTTCTCCAGTTAGTTCACCGTTATATCACATATTTTGGTGTCCTCTCTGTCTTCTTGTCCCACTTTTCCCTGTGTTTATGTTGTCTGCTACTTTTGTTCAAATTGGGTCCTTCAAAGCCCAGGCAGTGTAAGTCTCCATACTGTCAGCTGTCCTTCATCAGCTTCTGTAGCTTCTCTCTGCCCTTTATATCTATTGAGTATACTATTAATACTTACTCTAGTACTTAACCATTTGGACACATGTTAAATGACAGAAAACCAAACAAAACACAGACTGTCAAAGCTAAATGCAATTTTGTAAAGGATGTAGAAGCTTTAATTTTATTGCAATAAAAGAGAAGATATTGTAATTAAGAAAAGATAGGAAGCAAATTGGGGATTTGGGGGACCTGTCATTCCTTAAGAAAAAGTTCTCGGTGAAGGTGAGCTGCATGGCTTTCTTCTTAAAAATAATTTTTATCTGGTTAAGACCAACCTTACTATTCTCATTGTCCAAAAATTTAGGAATCCTACATTGTACAGTTGACTTTTAACATGTATTGAGGTTGCTGCTGTTCCTAGAAAGTAAATAGTGGGGCTGGAAGGATGCTCTCAGTCTGAACAATAAAGTGCTCGCTTCTCAAGTATAGGAACTGAAGTTGGCATCATCCATCATCATCCATATAAAAAAGTGTCTATGACCCTAGCTATTGGTGAATACAAAGAACTTATTGGTCAGCCAGCCTAGCAAACTGATGAGCTCAGCTAGGTTCAGTGTTTCAAAATGAGAGTATGTAGTTGAGGGAGACATTTGACATTCATCTTTGACCTCCAAATTCGTCCTCACTGACACACACATCTGCACAGCCACATGAGCTTTCATACATCAAGTAATTAATGAGTTATTTTGAAATTGTCAAAGGATCTTATCCTTTTTGTTTGTGCTTGAAGAAACATTGTACACAGTACATAAAAGCTACTGGCATTTTAAACATTAAACATGATGCTAAGTAGATTTATTCCTGTATGCTCAGAGCTCAGAGTCCCAAAGTAGAGAGGACTGAGTACTCCAAAAAGAAAGGATGTTGGGAGGAAATGCTTTTCAGCCCAGAACCTGGACTCACCATGAGCTTCTACTTTATGCTAGAGCCGGCTCTGTTAACATTCGTTTAAGGAGTGTAGTTAGTATTTGCTCCTCTTCTTGGTGATATCATGACACTTGCAGCTCCAAGGAGGAAGACATCTCACTCTTAGTACTGAAGACTTTCCTACCCCTACTTCTCCTTTTTTCTGGAATTTTTATCTTCTTTTTTCTTTATTTTTTTTTTTTTAAATTTATTTAATGTATAAGTGCTCTGCTGCATATACATCCGCAGGCCAGAAGAAGGCATCAGATCCCATTATAGATGGTTGTGAACCACTATGTGGTTTCTGGGAATTGAACTCAAGACCTCTGGAAGAGCAGTTAACAGCTGAGCCATCTCAACAGGCCTGGAATTTTTCTTTTCTTTATTTTTTCTTTTTTGGTTTTTCGAGACAGGCTTTCTCTGTGTGGCCCTGGATGTCCTGGAACTCACTCTGTAGACCAGGCTGGCCTCGAACTCAGAAATCTGCCTGCCTCTGCCTCCCAAGTGCTGAGATTAAAGGCGAGCGCCACCACTGCTCGGCAGAATTTATTTTTCTTTTCTTTTCTTTTCTTTTTTTTTTTTGTTTTGTTTTTTGTTTGTTTTTTGTTTTTTTCGAGACAGGGTTTCTCTGTGTAGTCCTGGCTGTTCCGGAACTCACTCTGTAGACCAGGCTGGCCTTGAACTCAGAAATCCGCCGGCCTCTGCCTCCCAAGTGCTGGAATTAAAGGCGTGCACCACCACCGCCTGGCAGAACTTTTATTTTCAAGACAGGGTTTCTCTACACATAGTCCTGGCTCTCCTGGAACTCACCCTCATTCCTCTTCATGTATTATTTCTTGGCAAACTGAAGCAAATCAGCTACAGAAAATTGCTGAGTGCTACTTGTGGAACATTCTCATTGGAATTATCTAGAGATGATACTCAAGTTGCACCTTAAACAACATAGATAGAAAAAAACAGATAAATAGTAAAACATTATCGAACCGGACATTTACAATGTCTAGTAGAAATGACTAGGGAAGCTCTAAGAACCTGTCATGCTGGAGTTCCCAGGAACTCCTGGAAAATCCAGAAAGAGCATCTCCATGTATGAGCATTTTGGCTTCTCATTCTCAAAGTCATTCTGATGGTAAAGGTTTGCCTTTTAGCTGTTTATAAAGATGAAATGCTTTTAATGCCATTGGGCATTTACTTTTCTTGTTTCTTTCTGTCACTGGGGTAAGGGGTCAGCCTGTCTCAAGAGAGTATCTCAGGGGACACTTGATAAATATGCATGAGTTTGAGAGCTTGCTATCTGAGTCAGCTCTAAATAGAACATGACAATTTACCAATATATTTTGTAGTCCATTATATAAGCCGAGGATTAATGCCTTAATTGCTATTTTGAAAGTACATTTTACTGCTGGATGGTGAGTGAGCTTTACTCCACAGAAGAATAAAGTATTACTGGACTAAACTACTAAAGACCTTTATTCCCAAGAGGCCCAAGTAGCAGTCCCATTTTAGCAGAGCTGTGCAGTAAGTCCCTGCTGACCATTTGCCTTAGGAAGTCGGCTCTCTCCATTAAGAGTTTTAGAGTGTTTTCTTAATGATGCTGTTTCTCTTCGGTTCTCCCATAGCTCAAGACATGGCTGCCCAGTGTGTCACAAAGGTGGAACTAAATGTTTCCTGTAACAACCTTTTGGATGCAGATGTAACATCAAAGTCGGACCCTTTATGTGTATTGTTTTTCAACACGAGTGGTCAACAGTGGTATGAGGTAATCCTGAATAATTTGGGTGAAAATTAGCCCATATTTCTTTTTGACAATGTTAAGAGTCTTGGTTAAAATGTTAAAAATAATACCACAAGACGGAAGAGATATCTTAAGAGCTCTGGCTGATCTTCCAGACATCTTAGGATCCATTCCCAGCATCACATGGTGGATCAACCACCTATAATTCTAGTTCCAGGGTATCCAGCACTCTCTACTGACTTGCAGGCTCAGTACTCTGTGATACCCAGATGTATGTGCAGGGGAAGCACCATGCACATTAACAGCAGCAGCACTGAACCATCTCATCTGTTAGTGCATTTTTTGACAAGTTTGTCTTTGATAGCACAGTTCCTCATGTACATAGAGAAATTTCCAAAAGATAAATGATAAGTAGGCCAATGAGATGGCTGTTTGATCTCCAGAACCCATGTGGCAGAAGGAGAGAACTGACTTTTCAGTTGACTGCTGACCTCCACATACATGTCATAGTACCTGTGCACCTCACATATACATTTTAAGACGTTTAGTCTTCAGGCTTATGTATAATTATATTTAGTACATAGAAATGTTAAAAATCTGTACTTCTTAGATCTGAAAAATATCTTACTTTGATTTTTTTTGGGATGAGTATAGGTTGAACGGACAGAAAGGATTAAGAATTCTTTGAATCCCAAATTTTCTAAGACATTTGTTATTGACTACTACTTTGAAGTGGTTCAGAAGTTGAAGTTTGGAATCTATGACATTGACAACAAAACTATCCAGCTGAATGATGATGACTTCTTGGGAGAATGTGAAGTCACTGTTGGACAAGTGAGTGTGTGGTTCTGTTACCTTCTGTTTTGGTTTGTTCTGAATGTTGATATAGCATCTCACTACTTAGCAGTGGTTGGCATCCTCACTGCTGAGTAGCCCAGTTTGGCCTTAAACTAATGGTAACCCTTCAGCTGCTGCTTCCAGAGTACTGTGATTACTGGTATGTGCCATCACACCCGGCTATTTTGTATAGATTTTTAAACCAAAAAGATGCGTGTTTTTGATAAACATTGTGTCATAGAAAGTGTGCTGTTGCTGTGAAGAGATGTCATGAGCACAGCAGCTGTTATAAAGGAAAGCATACTTGGGCCTGACTTACAGTTTAGAGCATCAGTCCATCATTTTCATGATGGTATCATGCAGGCAGACACAGACACAGCACTGAGAGTTATACATCAGGATCCACAGGCAGCAGGAAGAGAGAGACACTTGGCCTGGCTTGAGCATTTGAAACCTCAAAACCCACCTTTCCCAGTGACACACTTCCTCTAACAAGGCCACACTTTGTAATCCCTGTCAAGGAGCACCACTCCCTAATGAAACCACCACAAGTTCTTAGTATAAATTTTTAGTTGGTAACTAACTCTGTAATAGCCCTCTTGGACATCAGTTGCATTAGGTTAGTGGACTTTCTACATTGACCCCTAGGTCTAGGGCAGTAGTTCTCAACCTTTCTAAGGCTGTAACACTTTAATATAACCCCTCATGTAGTGACTTCCAATGGTAAAATTATTTTTATTGCTACTTTGTAACTGTAATTTTGCAACTGTCCTAAATATAATGTAAATATCTATGTTTTCTGATGGTCTTAGTTGACCTGTGAAAGGGTCCTGTGATGACTCCCATAGGTGTCACAACCCCAGGTTGACAACCACTGTTCTAGGAGAGAGGCCCTTCAGCTGTAGTTTTGGTTTAGGCTCTCTCCTTTTCAAATGCATTTGAATTTTCAAAACATGATTTGGGTCTTGGTAGGGAATTTTTTTCTTTGTACCACTGCAAAGAAAAATATTTCTCCTTAACAATACTAATATCTTCAGAGAGCTATGCCTGCTTTCTCAGCGTTTTCATAACCTGTGACATTAAATTTTCATTTTTCCTTGATGTATTTTTTTAAACATTTTTCCTTATTGCCAGTTATTTTTTCCTACTGTAGACCTACCTGGGTCAGAGGAGTGAGCAGTAACCATCACACAGCCTGGTGCTCTGTCTTGAGATTTTTCTCCACCAAACAAATTAGACTATTACTTTTGAATTCAGCCTCACCCATACTCTCAGAGCATGGGCAGAATGTGGTCAGATTCTTTGGTAAAGTATACCTTCACTAGCCTATAGCCCTGTTCGTGAGAGTCTTTGTTCCCCTCTGAAACCTCATGATCTACGTCTCTACTGTTCATATAACACAGCATTCTGGCATTCTAAATTGCTACCAGATGACCCACTGAGTATTGCTTTTAGCATTCTAGGGATTTTTTTTTGTTTGTTTGTTTTAGCACCAAATTACAAACTCTCTTTACAGTTCTCCCACAAATTAGTTCCAAAGACTTAAGGAACACAGGGCCAGGCTTATCCCTGCACTAGCCCTTCTTAGTCACCATTGTGCTATGTTAGCTAGTGTCTCTTGGCAGTCATGAAATATCTGACAAAGGACTTAAGGAAGAATGGGCTCATTTTTCTTCTGGCAGGGTTTATTTTGTAGCTCCTGATTTGAGCCAGGTTGGATCATTCACCGTGTAGCTCCTTTTTGGAGTGGAGGTGATAAGATCTTTGAAGATCCTTCATGAAACAAATAGGGTTTTTTTTGCTATTACCTTTTCTCATTGCTGTGACTAAATGCCCAACAAAAGTAGCTTAAAGAAAGATTTATTTTGGCTCACAGTTTGAGGTTGTAGTCCATCATGGAGGGGAGGCATGGCAGGCAGGTTTCAGCTCAGTGTCTGTGTAAGAGATGAAATTCTGAACTTTTCCCATTCTGAGAAAGGAGCTAACATTTCAAGTAATGAATAGCCTAATGCATAAACAGATAATATCTGCCAGACTGAAGGCCTTGGAAACCTTTTCAAATGGGTTGCAAATGTGGAGATACATTTTAAATGTATTTAAAAGATGCAGTTTTAATGTTCCTCTAATGACTTTAAGTGAACTTTATATTCAACTTCTTTTTTTTTAAGTATTCAGTTCATTAACTCAAGTGATGAAGTATTACTTTCCACTTCTGACAGATTGTTTCCAGTAAGAAGCTAACTCGACCACTGGTGCTCAAAAATGGCAAACCTGCAGGGAAAGGGAGTATTACGGTAAAGATAATATCTTTTGCTTCAAGAAATAGTCTCTTAAGTCTAATAGCAAATAGCTGTGTCTGATCAGTTGATCTTGAACATTGTGTTCCGTTCATTCTGGCCTGTCATCACTAATGGAAGCTGCCATGCTGACAGAAGACAACAATGAATTGAACTGTAGGAATTCCTTCCTTCAGTTGTTTTAAGTTGTCCATCAAGGTCAGGTATGCCTCTTCCATAAATATGTCAGTTCCTAAATTAGAGAGGAAATGTTTAGTACTGAATTAGTTTGGTTCTCTGTATGGGATATGTGGTCCTCTTACCGCATGAAACCTTTCTGTGGTGGATATTATTCTAAATGTATATTATAATAGGACCATTGAACCTAAACTTGTATCCTGGCCTGGTGGTGTATTCCTGTTATTCTAGAACTCAGGAGTCTGAGGCAAGAGAATCACCAAAAGTTCAAGGTCAGCCTGGTCTATTCAGTGAGTTCCTGATTAGCTAGAGCTAAATAATGATGCTGTGTCTCAGAAGTAAAAAAAAGGGGGGGAAAAGTATAAACAAAACAAAACAAACAAACAAACAAACAAACAAGAAATCAGAACCCAACAAAAAGTCATAGAAACTCTTTATCCTGGTTCCGGTCTTTTTATCGTCTGCATATCATCACATGCAGTGTTCCATGACTCATTACTTAGCTATGAGCAAAGAATATATATGCTTCATCATACTTTAAATTTACAGTTAGTATGATAACAAACTTTTGGATACCTTTTCTTGTAGTGTTTCCTTTATCAGTGATAGTATTCTGACTAGTTTTCTGTGATATGGAAGCTGGTTATAACAATCATCAGGAACATTTTTCTCAGCGGCTACTTGTCTCTATCTTAGATTTCCAGGAGCACAAGAATATTTAGACTTTTAGAGTATTGACTTTTGCAGTCCAGAGAACTTTATCAATAGCCTGGGATTTGACTTAGAGTAGAGTGGCTCTTGGCAGTTATACCAGATGAAAATTAATGGGTTCATATTTTACTTTAGAGGTCTATGGATAGAATTTATTTATTCTTCTTTCTGAATGTGTGCAGATTTTTAGCTGGTTTTGAATAAAGAGTATCTATTCTTCAGTCTTCTGGTACTTTGTTCTATGGATAGGATTATGTAGTTTTTTCTGGTCATTACTTTTATCCTTAAACATTTTTGACCATATTCAGAGTAGAAATATGTTTACAAACACATTGTATAATAAGCACTGCATACCTCACCCCAGCTATACACACACCTGAAACATGGCTTTCTAAGGAACCATACTTAAAAACAGTTTTGTCAGTGGACGATGCTTGCCTAACTTGTGTCACATCCTGGAGTCAGTCCCAAACTGCAAATACAGTACAATAAAAAGAAGGTGCTTAGTTCATATATGATTCATTTTCTTTCACCTTCTTTATATACTTGTAGATTTCAGCAGAAGAAATAAAAGATAACAGAGTGGTATTGTTTGAAATGGAAGCCAGAAAACTGGATAATAAGGTAGGTACATTTTGTGTATTGTGCAAAGAAAAGGATCCCCTTTTCCCAGCACTGGTCCCTTTTTGAGATATTAACAATGCAGTTAGTATGAACTGTTCATCTGAGCAGAGCGTTCTTTCTCCCTCCTTCCCCTCCCTTTCTCCTTCACCCTCACTCCTTCTCTGACTATGCTTAAACAGCACCTATTTCCCTTCAGCTTTTTCCTGAAGATACAATTAAAGATTAAAAGAATACAAGCATTAACATTATAGTAAAGTTTAAGAAAGTTCTTTAGTAACCTTTAGGGGAAAAGCAAAATACCTGTGGTTTATTAATTATAAAATCAGTTGATGCTTTTGTATTTCTGTACTTGAATACATATCAGTATACGGTGTTCTTTACCAGTTTTGTTTACTTTAAAACTTAACTTGGAAGTGTCTTAAAACACTAGTTTCCAGAGGCTTTAAACATTAACACACATACATTAGTACAATAGCATTTTTAAAAAACATATTTCCATGTGTGGTGATATACACTTTAAACCCAAGCATGTGGGAGACAAAGGCAAGAAGATCTCTAAGCTCTTTAGATCTTAGGCCAGCCTGGTCTACAAAGTGAGTTCCAGGCCAGCCAGTAACACATAGCAACAATGATACACTGTGTCAAAAAAAAATGGAACAAAACAAAAAACCAACAAACAAAAATCATCCGAGAAATACCGTGTTCTGTCACTTGTCTAACAGTTGTGGTTCATGGTGAATCTTTATCCACTTTGTTTTTCTACATCCACGTTCCCTCTTCCCAGATACTATGTCATCTTGCATACAAATACTTCGGGATGTTTCTAACGACCCTTTAAAGTGTAATTATTTAAGTTGCCTCTTAAGATGATTTTTGATGTATAAATTCTTTTTCATGTCTTTTTTGCCATTTGTCCCTCACTCCCTCCTTTCTTCCTTCCCTACCCCTCATCCATTCATTTGTCTATCTGTACATTTAGGGAACAGATTCCTCTGTCCTGTAGAAGTTTGTACATTGAGCATATAGCTAACAAATCCCCGTGGCATCATTTCTCTTGCTTTATTTCCTGTTTCCTGACTTCAGTAAGCTGATCTGATGGTACTTTAAAGTGTTGTCAAACAGTTTGATCAGTTGTGGTGTGTAACTCTATCAGGGTCTTAATACTGTGTTGTGTTTTGGTAATTTCCATTGATGATAGCTATCTGCATATGTTATATTCTTGCCGGTCTTCGAAACAATGATATTCTTAGTAAGAAATGCTTATATTAGAGAGATGTTTCCCCAAACTAAATCAATCAATCAATCTCAGCTTCTCTCTCTTGCTCTCTCACTCTAGCTCTGTCACTCTCCCTCTCATTTATTTATTTATTTATTTATTTATTTATTTATTTATTTAGGTATGTATGTATTTATGTATTTATTTATTTTTGGTTTCTCTATGTAATAGCCCTGGCTATATTGGAACTCACTGGCCTCGAACTCAAAAAGATCCACATATCTCTGCCTCTCAAGTGCTGGGATTATAAGTGTGCATGTGCTATCATGCCTAGCTGTATTTCTCCTTTTTTATTTGAGAGATGTGTTATTAGATTTTTTATTTTATTTTATCCATGTGAGTGTTATGCATGTTAATGTTTTGCCTATGTGTATGTATGTGCATAAAGCCTTTGGAGGTGTTCAGGTCTGTAGGAGCTGGAGTTGTGGTTAGTGATGAGTCACTGTGTGGGACCTGGAAATTGAACTTGGGTCCTCTGAAAGAGCAACAAGTTCTGAAACATCTACCCAGCCCCAGCATTCATCTATTTTGATGTACCTTCTCTAAAGGAAATACTAAGCATTTGATATTCTTTGCTTACCTCTTTTTTTTTTTTTTTCTGAATAAGTTGATTCTCTAGCATCTTCTAGATGTATTTTTTTGTTGTCTTAATTTTGTTGTTAGTCTTTAACTAGCTATAAACTCATGCATTTAAACATTAACAACTACTAGCTGCAGTGGACGAATTTTAGCTGATATTCAAATTATCCCAACCTCAGCCTCAGGTTTGAAAGGATTTAGCCCAAACAAGTAACAAGTATCTGTAGTTAGTCCCCTTGTTCTGTCACATGACATGATGTTCCATGTGAATTTTTTTCTAATTTCTGTTATAGACTGACATATTAAAAGGAGCTAGGTGTTACTTTAGTGACTGTGTATTTGGGGCTGCATTGGAGTAGAGGTGCTCACCATTCGCTCTTGCTCTCACCCAGGGTTTGTTTCTGGGCCTTGTTAGTATACAGACACAGAGAAAACTTTTCTTTTAAAGACTAAGTTTATTTATTGTGTGTATGTGTGTGTGTGTGTGTGTGTGTGTGTGTGTGTGTGTGTGTGTGATGTACCTGTGCACTTGTGATTGTGTGGACAGAAGCAAGAGGAGGACACTGGATCCTTCAGAGCTAGAGTTGCAGATGTCTGTAAGATACCTAACTTATGTGTATGCTGGGATCTGAACTAGTCCATAACAAGCAACTAGTGCTTGTAACTGCCGAGTTATAGATGTCCAGCTCCCCTACTCTTTTAAAAATAGTTTTCTTATGTTTTAGCCTCAAACTCATGACAGTCCTGTCTCTACCTACCAAGTACTGAGATTATAGATGTGAGCCACCATGACATAGGAAAGGTTGTTTGTTTTGTTTTGCTTTTTTCTGAAATAAAAGTTAAAGCCCAAATCTGTCAATTAATATATGACTTTAGAAGTTATTAAAGTTATTCAGTATTTTTTCCCATGGCTAACTGTCCTGTCTTTCATAGAGTTGGTATGGCTAGTGTTTGGGATATCATTTATGTACTTAATACTATGTGAATGGAAAGTTAAAATTCTGACATTGAGCTGAAACACATCAACACATTTTAAAGTACCATGGTTTTGAAACGTAGGATTACTCATCACAATGCCTTTTAATAGTTCTCCCTAGTAGACTTTTACACATTTTTAAATTAGTGATAGAAATAACGGGATTGATATTTGTAACCAGTGTATCATTTCTATGGAGTTGGACCTATGTGGTTGTATAAAAATATATACATGTATAACATGTATAAAGTGTGTTCATACAGGGTTTAAGATCATGAAAGCTGTTTGTTTAAATGTAGGATCTGTTTGGGAAGTCAGATCCATACTTGGAGTTTCACAAGCAGACATCAGATGGCCACTGGCTGATGGTTCACCGAACAGAGGTAAGTTCTTGAATCTGAAAGTAGAATGGTAGTTTTCTTTGGCATTATTATAATAATTTAATATACACATAGATATATAATTTTTCTTAAGTCTTTAAATAGCACCCTGGCTGTTCTGGAACTTACTGTGTAAACCAGGTTGGCCTTGAACTCACGGAAAATATTTATTTAAATTCAGGTTTATATGCATCAGTTATAAACAATACTCATTCATTTACTTCTTTCTACTGCCATGCTTATTTACATTTTTAAAAACATTAAATTGTATAAAAAAATACTAAATGTTTTCTTCCTTGCTCTCTCTCTGTCTCTCTCTCTCTCTCTCTGTCACACACACACACACACACACACACACACACACACACACACACACACACAGCATTAGTGAAGCCAATTTACTTTTTTCTTTTCGAAAACCATCCTAATGTAAACTACAAGCATCTAGATTCCCTTCAGATATTATATCAGGCAGTTTTCAGGAGTAAAGGCAGCTAGGAATAGGAATACATACCTTTAATCTAAGCACTCTGGAGACAGACAGATCTCTGTGAGCCAGCACTGTCTACATAGTAAACTCTAGAACAGCCAGGCCTACATTGTAAGACCTTGTCTTAGAAGAGTAAGGGCATGCTATATCACTGGGAAGTTACCTAAGGAAGTTAACCATTGATGTATTAATGCCACTCTGTGTGCCATTCATGCTCAGATTTCCTCAGTGTCAAATAGATTTATGTAGATTGTATTTTGTCTAGGTTTCTGTGAAGCCTTACGTTTTACTTTTTCCTGTTAGGCTCCCAGGTAGTTAATACACTTATTTTTGCCTGCCTATGTTTTTATGCCATGGAACAGTTAAATTATTGAGTCTAGAATGGATTCTTGTGTTTTCTCCTCATCAAACATTATTATATCAAGAACACTCCATATGTTCCATAATCATGGTTCTCAGACTGCACAGTACCCATGATGTCAGACAATTTGTTTAAGTTGGCGACCATAGGACCTGAGAATTCTAAAGTCCTGTATTTTTTATTTTCAATTTATAAATTATTTATGGGATGGTAACACTTTGAGACTGTATGAATTACTTTTCTCTAGGGTTTGCCTGGTGATTTTAGCAACCGTTGATGGTCCTTGCTTGAATCAATTTGATTGGTGGCTATAAAATAGTGATTTTGTTTTTCTTAAATTACTACTGGATTAATTACTTCTTTAGTTCTGTAATAAAACACCATGGTGACGGTAACTTATTGAAGGAAGGGTTTATTTGGGTTTACAGCTTCAGAGGGATAAGAGATCGTTGTGGAAGATTGGAGGTATGGCCACTGGAGCCGGAGGCCGAGTACTCACAGTTGGTTGAACCTGAAGCAGGAAGTAGAGTGAGCTAGCAATGCTGTGTGTCTTGGAAACTTCAGTGCCCACCTACAGTACTTCCTTTAGCAAGTACTTCATACTTGCTACATACTTCCTTTAGCAAGCCACACCTCTTCAACCTACCTAAGCAGTACTACCAACAGGAAAATAAGTATTCAGATGCCCCTGACTCTGGGAAGCATCTTGTGTAAACCACCACAACCCTTACGCCTACATTAGTGAGCACTCTTCTTCATCATTGTGAACTCACAAACTGTCATGATACCTTAATACCATTTATATAGCTCCAATCCTGACTTGATGAGGGAGTGGTTCTTCAAGTGGATCCTGCGGTTTTCAGTATTGATAGGATATGTTTATATTTTCTTCTGTTTAGAGTCGGAAGGAACTATTTTTCTGAAGTAAGTTTTACTGTACAAAGTATTTAGGACACCAAGATCTAAATGCTAGATGTGTTAATCTGTACTAGGATATCATACCTTTCAGTCTTTTGCTCAGTGCTCATAGATGAAAAATATTTTTATATGTCTATGTAATATTGAAACCTAAAAATTCAAAATAAAATTATTTTTCAGTTCATTTTCAACAGAGTAAGAATCATTTTAAATTTCTAAATTTATATGGGTTTTTTACTTATATGTATGCTTGGGCCTTATGTGCATGTAATGCCCGTGGTGTCCAGGAAGAGGGCATTGGATACCCTGAAACAAGAGTTACACTTGGTTGCCAACCACCATGGGGGTGCTAGGAATCAAACCTGGGTCCTTTGGAAGAACAGCCAGTGCTGCTAACTGATGAGCTATTTCCCAGAATCCACAGTGTTCATTCTTATCCTGCTCTATCTTTTAGTCCTTTGGGACTATAATGAAATGCCTGGTGTCCAAGAATCCACAAGCTACCACTTCTAAGTCTACATTGTTATTAGTTCTTTTCTGAAGAGCCTTTTTCTTTACTCAGTACATACTACAATTGGACAATTTATTATACTTTTCATATGACTGTAAACCATTATCCTACTGTTTTTTTTTTCCTTTGGAAATAGTTGAGAGAGAGATTGAGAGATGAGTGGTGAAAATGTAGCAGGACCTTAGGAGAGGCAAGAGCAAGATACTGATGAACTGCATATTCTGATAGATCTTTTGTTCTTACAGGTTATAAAAAACAACCTGAATCCCGTATGGAAGCCTTTTAAAATCTCTCTGAACTCTCTGTGCTATGGAGATATGGACAAAACCATTAAGGTAATTTGAACTTATTACACACGTACTCTGTAGTTTGCTATGGGATTATGTTCTGATAAACCCGCCATACATAGAAATCCTCATAAGTTAAGGTAGATGAGTAGCTTGGTTAGAGCATTGCTTAGTGGTCTTGAGGCCCTTTGTTTATTTGGTGGAGAGACACAGGAAGAAAGGAAAGAAGGGAGGGAAGAAAGAATGGTAAAATGCATTTAACATACCTAGCTTCCCCAATTATAACAGCCTAGTACACAATTAAGTGTTGGTGTTTACTGAGGTGGTCTTGTGGATGGTTTGGCTTGCTGCCACTGCACAGCATTATAAGAGAATTGTTGCACATTGCTAACACAAGGTGAGATTAAAATTTAAAACCCATGAAGTGTCTACTGAATGGTGTCACCTTTACAACTTTGTGAAGTCAAAAACTCAAGTCACATTGTAATAACTCAGACACTGTATGCAACTCCTACAGATTCATACATGTTTACCTGTCTTCTAAAGTTAATATGTAAGATAGCACTTTTTAAAGTAAATGGCATTACAGGCATTCATACTTGACTGTGCTATCTAATATGTTGACTTAATGCTTAAGGGTAAAGCATTATGTATTTTTAGTTACAGCATATTTCATCTTAACCTGTTTTAAAAAACAAAACATCCAATTTAAATATGTCTTCATTTTAATAAAGTTCCTTTGCTAGGCAAGTACAGACATTGACCATGTTCTTTGCCTAGAGTATATCCTTTGAAAAGCAGATGTCAGTTATTCTGATATCTCAGAACCTTCCTGGTTTTCGTTGTGCAGAAGAACAGTGGAGGCATTGTAGGGACAAGGGAAAGCAGATGACTCTCCACAGTTATTTTAAATGTTTTTACTTGTAGGTATTTACAAAATAAAACAAAGCCCCAAACATCCAGACAGTGAATACACAAAAACTTTGTGTGTGTGTGTTTTGTGTATCACACCAAAACACACTCACCTTTTTATAGGTGAGTTCTATCTGAGAACCAAACTCAGGTCTTCCTGACTGAGATGTCTCCTCAGCCCTAAAATATGTATTAATTCAACTCCTAATAGAAGGCTTTCTTGTGTTTGCAACTCAACAAATGAAGGGTTTTCGTTTGTTGATGTATCTTATTGTAATTAATATATCTTATCTTATTGTAATTAATATAATAAAAACAGGGAAGATGATAGGAAACACTATATGGTTTAGAGTTGGACTATAGATTGCATTTTGATTTAGCTCTTTAAGTAGGTAAAAGATGTTGAGAAGGTCACCTGACCTCTTTGCTAATAATGTAGATGGTAATTTCTTCTGTGCAAGAGGGTAAAAATAGAATATTGAAAGTGAAAGCATTTTAAACCGGTGAAACAGCAGCAGAGATGCAAGCCACTTAATTTCTGAGCTTTGGAAGAAGTTGACCCTGGTTTATAGAGAACATTAAAAAAAAAAATCAGGGTTAAGTGTGATTTACATGGTACGTCAAAGAGCAGTGAAAATGTAGGTATGGTATAAGTATATAAATATACTATGAATTATATAAACATGTTATGGAAGTAGCTACAAATTCTTATTTTAAGACAAATCTAGAGAGGGCAGAAGTTTATGCCTTGACTATTTGATTGATTCTGACAAATTAACAACAAAACCATGTTTCTAAAACATTTTTTTACTCACAGTGGAATACTTGCAGGCCCAATTTGCTCTAGTAAGTAAACTGATTTTCTCATGACTGTCTTTCATTATTAGATCTCTCAGTTTGTTTTTGTTATACACACTTGGTTTTCCACATCATCACTCACTTTAGCTCTCTAGTTCTGTACTTCTTTGCAACATCAGTCACACGTCTGCAGTTCACTTCCGATGTGGAAACTGCGTAAAGGCGTGGTAAAGAATTACAGAGCAGAGAATAAAGTCAGAATCTTCTGTGGTTCCTTCATTGTGTTGTCACTCTAGCATGTGGTATTTTTAAAAGAAGAGGAGAAGAAGAGAAATATCATGCATGCTGCCACCTTGCCTACAGTGGGATGCATTGTATGGTGTGTATTGTTCTTTACATGTATACATGTGCTCTTATGTATATATGCATACATTTAAATTTCACAAGTTCTTCTGATAGTAAATTCTTGAAAAAAAAAAGAAGAAAAACAGTATGAATCCTACCTCAGCCTTGGTCCAAACATATTCCAGCATTAAAGATCTTGTGTCCTCCTTTGAAAGGACAAACGGGAGCTTTTCCATTTATTTCCTGTAGTGAGTAATCAGAACTGTAAAGATGTATTTTCGATTTCTTAACCCCCTTTATTGATCTAAACTTTTTTTTAACACTTTAGTCCTTATGAAGGTCTAACTTAATCTTAGCCTTACTAAAGTTTTGTTTGGCTTACATATAAATTGATATTCTTTCCATGGAATCTAAAATGTAAAGCTTCATTTGCCATAATTTAAAAATGTCTGCTAAGAGTGATCTCATTTAAGCATTAAGATGGATTGTTTTCTGCCTTCTTAAAACTTTGTCTCCTTTAAGAAAAAAATCAATTTCTTATTTTTTTCCCTTTGACTCATTAGTCAGATTAAGGCCATTGGTTTAAGATTGGGTATTGAATATGTTGAGCAGGAGTCGAAATGCTGACTTGGCCATGAACAAAAATATCTATAAGGCCCTTCTTTAAACAAGGCACATTGCTGTTCTTGAATGTTCCTGTTTTGATTGATTGATTGATTGATTGATTGATTGATTGTGTTTCTGAAGGATAAGGAAAATACAAGTAATGGATGAAAGACTTCCAGTGTATGGGCTAGTTTTACATCAGTTTGACACAAGAGTCATTTTGGAAGAGGGACTCTTGAGAAAGTGTCCCTATTAGATTAGCCTGTGGGTGCATTTTCTCGACTGATGAATGATGTGGTAGGGCCCAGCTCTTTGTAGAGGGTTCCACCCCTGGGCAGGCGGGTGTGGATTCTATAAGAAAGCAGGCTAAGCAAGCAACAAGGAGCAAGCTGATAAGGGGCATTCCTCCATGGCTTCTGCATCAGCTCCTGCCTTCAAGTTCCTACCTTGTTCCATTCCTATCCTGACTTCCTTTGATTATAAACAATGGTGTAGAAGTGAAATAAACCTTTTCCTCTCCACATTGATTTTTTTGGCCCTAGTGTTTAATCACAGCAGTAGAAATCCTAACTAAGACATCCAATTAGGAAAAGCAATCAATGTGTAGCACTGGAAAGAAAACAGACATTCTCCCAAATGTAAGATCCCTGAGTATTGTACCTTGGTGGTCACTCCATCTTCATGAAGGCTGGAAGCTTGGTAGAACTCTCACAGAGGCAAATGCAAATTACTTCTTGTTAGAATTAGAAGCCTCTGCTTTGTCCAGCACTTGGGAGGCAGAGACAGGCAGATCTCTGAGTTTGAGGCCATGCTGGCAAGTGAGTTCCAGGACAGCCATGGCTATACACAGAAACCTTGTCTCAAAAATCAACAAACCAACCAAAAAAACACCATCAAACACCATTTAAAAAAAAAAAACCCACCACCACTACCAAGAGGAAGAGGAAGAAGAGGAGGAAGAAGAGGAGGAGGAGGAGGAAGAGGAAGAAGAAAGATGACAACACAAAAAAGGAATTTTCTGGCTTGAAGTAGACTCCAGAAGTGTCTTCGGGATTTTACTTTGTCTGCGTTGCTCATCATATGAGATGCAGCATCTGTTGGCCTTGTTCTTAATTCCCTCAAGTTTTATTTCTGCAAATTGGGAATAGTAGTATTTTTTACCATTCTTTGTGCCTCTTGGGTCTATTTAAAGAATGTATATGAACTATGTACATGTAAAACATCCATGTAAATGAAGTTATGTAGTATAACGAAAAACTTATCTTAGAAGTTCACATCCCTGTCATCGATTTTCAGCTTATTTTTCCATTAGAAAAGCATTCTGGTGAACATTTACTTTTTTTTTCTCATCTAACACATACACAAAACAAAAACAAACAAAATAAAACCCAGAACACCCTACTAAGAGCAACTTAGCATGGAAACTTCATGGAAACTGGATTTGCTCTAGAGTGTTTCTTGATGTTGTAAGATTCCCAATCTTCGGAGCAGATCTGACTGTCATGTCTAACTTGAAATTACAGGCCTAGCCTCCTTGGGTTGCATCTGATGAGACATGTTTCCCGTAACTCTAAATTATCTAGGACTTAGTTATATCATTATTTGCTGCTAGGATACTGGCTTCTAGCTCTTATACAACAATAATTAAGTAAAGCAAATGAAAGACTAGAAATAATTGCATGTAGCCTTCTATCAGCATCTACAGAGAGCACAGTAGAAGAGCTGTGAACTGCTTCCTGTGTGAAACAGAGTCCATATTTGTGGTTTTCACCTTCCATTCTGTCTAGCCTGTTCTCAGGATAGGTCTATGCTTCCATATCACTTCTCTACTGTTTAGCTCTTCTTCTTCCAATTAGATAAGGATATTAAAGATTTTTCTTATTTAATTAAAAGGCATGCTTATTGCAGCCAATACTGTTTAATAAAATGATATTTATTTTCCATATATTTAATTCCAGGTGGAGTGTTATGATTATGACAGTGATGGATCACATGATCTCATTGGAACATTTCAAACCACCATGACAAAACTCAAAGAAGCCTCCAGAAACTCACCTGTAAGTTGTATCTTTGCAGTTATAAAATATATCCAATATGGTTGTTTATCATTATGTGTTTTTCTTTGGAGTAGCAACTGGTTTATCATGTTTTTATTGTTTATTGCTTAACACCCTATAATCTACAAGTTTTGTGTGAAATTTCATGCATGGGATATGTGTGTTACTGAGTGGACATTATGTAATAGTAACCAGCAGCAGGTGAGGATTTCAAACTACAGGAAGAAAGCAGAGACCATCTCTAAGAGTAGAAGTAGCTTTTCCCCTCGTATCTTGGAAGAGAAAACGTTCAGTACTGGATGGAGCAGTGCTTTGCCTACGTAGGGAAAACAGCATGATCAGCTTCAGTAGTAGATGTGAGTCCCCCATGGCAGGCTAAGCAGGGCAGATGTGCAGTGATCTACATGTGTGTCCTTCTTGTGTTTTCATAGAAGGACTGCGTCCTCCCTGCAAGTCTAAAATGCCGAAATTTAGGGTAAGCAGAGTCACTGATGCACAGTTTAAGTAGAAACATGAAATATTCTAAAGCCTGGGAAGGCTTTCTGTTGTGGGGTATCCACCAGAGAAGACTGACTACACATGGCTTTAAGCCAATAGAAAGGCTTCATTAGGTAGATGGGAACTGTACTGGGTAGTCAGGATTCCAGTGTAGCTCTGAACCTTTCTCAGGGTGAACTTTTAATCCCCCAAATACATATCCTGGGTTGACATACTTCAGTTAACAAGAAATGTTAGCCACAAATGAAACTACAGAAGCCAAAAAGCAAGGTTAGTATATTTAGAGACTTTCTCAGAACTATGAACTTTGATTAGGTCTTTGTTTTCATTTGGGGTGATGTGTTTTCATTTTGGTCGATGGTGCTGTTTGCAAGATGAATTTTATGACCTAAATGGTACTTCTGTCATGGAGTCAGTTGTCTTAACCATTTGTGGCTCTAGGATTAGCTTCATGTATTTCTGTTTTATTCTGTTCATTTTTTTGTAGTATGTGTTTTTTGTGTTGCTAACAAGATTAACATTTAGTTTTTTTCCTTTTTCTTTTAAGATATGATTTTAAAGGAAAAGGTTGTTCATTTAAATCATCTCCTCCAACAGGTAGAATATGAATGCATAAATGAAAAAAAGAGACAGAAGAAAAAAAACTACAAGAATTCAGGTGTTATCAGTGTGAAGCATTGTGAGGTCAGTTGGCCTTGGCCACTTATAATGAGTTCACTTGTGAGTTCTTGTATCAGTGTAGTTTTATATCAAATAAGTACTTGCTCTGAGCAGCGGGAAAATACATGAGCATCTATCTTGGGGGAAAGAATGGGGTATGAAATAGTAAATAAACCTTTCAAATAACTCTGCTTCAAAGGTTTGACCACTTTTTAAAAATATTTTTAAATTTATGAATGAATGTTTGTCTGTGTGTAGGTATGTGTACAGTGTGTGAGGTGCGTGCATGTGTGTGCAGTGTCTGTGGAGGCCAGAAGAGGATGTTAGATGTCCTGGATATAGGCTTACAGATGGTTGTGAACATCCATGTGAGTGCTGGAAGCCAACTCATTTTCTCTGCAAGAGTAGCATCTGCCCATTGACAACTTTTTAGCAAAGGATAAAGACTAATAAAGTTGTCTATTGTCTTAGGACAGTAAATGGAGATTGGAAAGTATCTGACCAAGTATATCTAGCCTGGCTATACTTTCTTCATAAGCTGTTACAAATGATGGGGAAAGCTAGGTTTCTCCCATTGAAAACATGTTTAGTTTTTGTTTTAAATTATTTTACTTATTTACATTCCAAATGTTGCTCATCCTTCCTGGTGCCCCCCTCCATAAGTTCTTCTCCCCGTTCTCCCTTCCCTTTGCTTCTGAATGGGTGCTCCCCCATCCACCCACCTAGTCCCACCTCACTCTGCTAGCATCCCCCTTCCCAGGGACATTAGGTTTTTACAGGATTAAGCACTTCCTTTCCCACTGAGGCCAGACAAGGCAGTCCCCTGCTACATATCTATCAGGTGCCATGGACTGGCCCATGTATGCTCTTTGGTTGGTGGCTGAGTCTCTAAGAGCTGATAGGCCTGGGTTAGTTGACACTGTTGTTCTTCCTATGGGGTTGCAGTCCCCTTCAGCTCCTTCAGTCTTTCCCGTAATTCTTCCATAGGGGTCCCTTGGCTGTAAGTATCTGCATCTATCTCAGTCAGCTGCTGTTAGATCCTCTCAGAAAACAGCCATGTTAGGCTTGTGTCTGCGAGCACAACATAGCATCAGTAATAGCATTGGGATTTGGTGTCTGTGCATGGGATGGATCCCAAGTTGGGCTGGTCTCTGGATGGCCTTTCCTTCAGTCTCTGCTCCACCATGAACATGAAAGACTCTTAGGACCCACTGGAAATGACCTTAACAGAAATGCCTAACAGTGGGGAGATGTAACCTAAAGAGACCACATCCAGTAGATAGACATGGTCCCCATTTGAAGCATGGAGCCACTCAGATATCTTCAAAATTTTTGACCCAGAATTGTTCCTGTCTAAAGGAAATGCAGGGAAAAAATGGAACAGAGACTGAAGGAAAAGCCACCCAGTGACCATCCCAACTTTTAATTTTTTTAAATCTTGATTACTATGCTTGTTAAAACTGTCAGTATCTCACACTTATTAAATAAAACCTAAGTGACAACATTTCCTCTTTTGTCATTGATATTTCTATTTGCATCTATTTATCTTACCATAATGAGGTTTATCATGACATTCTCATAATGTATATGATGCATTTTGAATATGCTCATCTTCCCTATTCCTCTTTCTTATCTTCCTACTCCTGTTGGTTCTTTCTTTTCCCAACTAGTCTCTTTTTACTTTCATACCTCTCGTGTGTGTGTGTGTGTGTGTGTGTGTGTGTGTGTGTGTGTGTGTGTGTGTGTGTGTGAGATGTGTGTGTGTGTCTCATTGAGTTTGATTACTGTTATGCACAGGCAGCATACCAGTGGTGACACCTGAAGAAAACATCTCCCACTTCCACAGCAATCATTAACAGCCTGTGAATTCTCAGAGAGGGGCAGGTGTGGCTCACCTTATGAGCCCTTACCTTGATATGTTAGCCTTAACTCTGCTGTACCTAGGCCGTAGTAAAATCTTTATGAGTTTTTACATTTAGGGGAGGAGCTTTGTATGCCCAAATGTGAGGTTAATTTCCACATATTTATGTCATGTACCATTCAGCTTACAAACTCTGAAATGCATGTGCCAAGAAGCCTTTTATTTCTCTTGTGTAGTTGGAGAGTTCAATTTTAACAGTGTGTTTTTGTTTTTAGATTACTGTAGAATGCACATTTCTTGACTACATCATGGGAGGGTGCCAGCTGAATTTTACTGTAAGTAACACTAAGTTTTCTAACACAGGCTGTTAGATGGTGTTTTTCCACTCTGTTTTGCAGCATTCCTTTACTGCCAAGCTGACTCTGTAGTGAAATTTACACAGTCTGTATCACAGTATGACTTTCTCATGGACCATCTAGGTTCATCATGGAAGTTTGACTTAGCTGTTGAGTTGATGAGTGATCTGCTCTTTAGAGAAAATAGATATGTATAAACCAGTGGTTATCCTACAGTAATTTAAGGAATAGAAGACACACATATAAGAACAGCCCCTAAATATGGGTCATAAATATGATTAGAGATTCATGGTTCTTCAATCTAGAAAGAGAAGAACAGATTGTTCTCATGATGAGTCCAGTTCAGTTTGTACAAATTATGTGGCCATTTGTTAGGAGATGGCAGTAGCAGGTTCTGGGATGATTTTGGGTCTTGTCTCCTGAAGATTTCTTAGACCTCAAGCTCAGATAGGTAGCCCTGCCCTCTCTTTGGTAAGAACTGCTGTCTGTCATTTCTTGGTAGGTGGGAGTGGACTTCACCGGCTCCAATGGTGACCCCAGTTCTCCAGACTCCCTGCATTACATCAGCCCTAATGGTGTTAATGAGTATCTGACTGCCATCTGGTCTGTGGGATTGGTAATTCAAGATTATGATGCGTGAGTATGACTTTGGAAATACTGAAGTTTACATTGTAATTTCTTAGAGCACTCTCTGTTTCATTAGCTAGTGTTCTGATAGAGGTGCAAGGATGGGAAGCAGAGAACAGCCTCTTCCTCAGATTTCCTTACCTGTTTATTTATCTCTTGTGTCTCCCTTCAATCTCATCATTCTTGGTGTAACTAGTTATAATGTGTTGTATATAGCTTCTTCATTTTTGGTTTAGAGAATTCAGAAGTACTCATTTGTTTGATCTGATTTCCTTGGAGTTTTATGGTAAGTTGTATATGTGACTGAAACCTAGATGTTATAGTATTGTGAACAGTAATAATTGTTTTCCAGAATATATACATGTCCTTTCTGATAATGAAATTTTGTTTATTCATTCTGAAATGGGTCTTTCATTATCTTTCCCTGGCCTGGGACTCAGTATGCACACGAGCCTGGCCTTGAAATCTGAGAGATCTGTCTACTTTTCCCTCTCAAATGCTGGAATTAAGGAAGTGCATGACCACATCTGCTGAAAGTAATTTTTTAATTGGCCCTTTTGACAAGGCTAAAGAGCATCTTAACCTATTTGCTGCAAAGGATTTTGAATGAATTTTCTTTCTTTCTTTTTTTTTTTTTTTTTTTTTCCGAGACAGGGTTTCTCTGTGTAGCTCTGGCTGTCCTGGAACTCACTCTGTAGACCAGGCTGGCCTCAAACTCAGAAATCCGCCTGCCTCTGCCTCCCAAGTGCTGGGATTAAAGGCGTGTGCCACCACCACCCGGCTTGAATGAATTTTCAATCATTAGATTTTGAGTAGATTTGCGATCCTGGTATATTTTTAGTCATGGCAAATCCTGTGCAAAATTCTGGGTCCAATCTCAGCCCCACTAAAAATATAGTAATAATCATAATAATAATGATAATGGTAATGATAATAATAATAATAGTAATAATTTCGTAGAACAGCTAATATGTGCCAGAGATGATTTTATTAGTCTAAAGAGAGGATGAGCCATAGATGTCAATTAACAGGTCATCAAAGATCCACTCCTGAAAATGGTACCAGGCCAGAGTAATTTCACATACGAATCCTTAAAACCATGTAACGAACAAAATCAAACCTAAATTAATCAATATTTTAAAAACTAAAAAGTATCCAGAGTTCAGAAAAAAGGGCAAATACAGAATAAAGAAAAAAAAACCCAGCTTCCCACTCACCAGCAGCAACAAAATTATATTATCAGATTAAGCTAATTAAGAAAATTGTATTCATTAACAATTACAGTGAATAAAGGTCACAATATATGTCATAATAAGTGAATATAAATTTTATAAAACATCTTAGATTTTTAGTAAGTTAAACTAAAAAATTGCACTGAAGAACTAAGAGGAAACTTATTTTTAAATAGAAAGATCTTATGGTAATGATGTAAAATGAAATTTCTTTCAAAATTAATAACTTTGAATCAGAATTGCTGTAGAACCCTACCCCCCCCCCCCCCCCCCCAAAAAAAAAGAGTCTTAAAATTCTCTGGATAGAAGAATCCAGAACTGCTCAGACAGTTCTGTAAAGGAAAGAAAAAAGGGAGGAGAAAGCTGGAGGGAATCTGCTCTAGCCGTTTTCTTTGTTTGGTTTTTATGTTTAACTTTTTCTTATGTGAGTATTTTGCCTGTGTGTACCAAGCATCCTAGGGAAGAAATGGAACCGTACATACACATACATGAATTTAGTGAGAAAAGCATCTAAAGGAAAAGGATTATAACAACAGCATAATGCATAATAATGGAATTTGGAGCTGGATGTAGTTGTACACACTTGACAGATGGGCAGGTGAATCTGTGAGTTCAAGGCCAACCTGGTCTAAATAGTGAGTTCCAGGTTAGCCAGTGCTACATAATGAGACCATGTCTGAAGACAAAAACAAAGAATTGAATTTGCATCTGCAATTCATATCTGTAAATTGTGATAAACCACACATGCTGTAAACCTGACACAGATACTAAGCAGTATCACAAAGTAGCAGTAGGTGTAGGGCTGATGAAGTGTTTCTGCCATTCTCAGTTTATAGCTTCTATTCCTGGTGGCAAGATCTCTGCTGCTCTGTACACAGCAGGAAGAAGACAAAGGAGTCCAGGAGTGCATGAGTGTCTCTCTTAGGTGCTTTCAAATGCTACTGAAAAAAAAAAAAAAGTTTCTATTCATGTCTCCTTGGGCTAGAACCTAGCCACCTGATCATAGGTGGCTCCTAGAACAGGGGGTGAAACCACCATCTGGAGTCAGTTAACAAAGGCGGGAGTGTTGCTGCTGGGAAGCAGTTATTTCTGCTGCATACTACTCCAAAGCACTTTTCAGAAGAATGAAATAAAATTCGAACGTTTTTAGGAGAAAAAATAGATGATTGGCTTACAATTTGTAGTGTGTATGGCTGGTAAGATAACAAAGGCAAAAATCTTGGAAGAATTTGTGTGTGTTTGTATTCCTTATTATTAAAAGCTGTGAAAGGAGGAGTGTGGAGTTGGCTCAGCAGATGAGAGAGAGTGCTTTCTTTAAAGCAAAGGAACCTGAATTCAGATCTCTAACACACATATAAAAAGCTTAATATGGTCCCATGTGTCCATAATCAGTGTTTGGAAGAAACTGGTGTCTCCTTTGGGTGGTCATATGCTCATTAATAAAGGAATTAAAAACCCTATGAATGCTTCTAAATAGCGTTAGACTGACTGCCGACTGGGAAGAGTATTTCTGACATGACATGGGTTCTGTCTTTAATGGGAAATACTAAGAATTAACACAGGATGAGTGCATTGGCTATGCAGGTGAAGGTGTCTGCTGCCAAACCTGGTTCCCTCTGTTCTCCACATACATGTGGAGCAAGCATGTAAC
This sequence comes from Rhabdomys pumilio, assembly GCA_030674055.1. NCBI lineage: Eukaryota > Metazoa > Chordata > Mammalia > Rodentia > Muridae > Rhabdomys > Rhabdomys pumilio. Next base: position 115,668,220 of record JANHMN010000004.1, read on the forward strand.
CACTGTAATTCATAAATAAGTAAGTAAGTAAGTAAGTAAATAAATGTAATCATTAAGAGTGAGCCTACAAGACTGTTCCAGTAGAAAACAGTGCACTGAGTGGTGTTTATACTAGCCATCCATCAGTGTGCCTGTGGAGAACACCCAAATCTTGAACTCTCAGTACCATCTCACATTTCTATATTCAGCTCCATACTCTGTTCAAATACCACAGGCCTAGATGGATATTTGATTTCCTGCAGAAACTTTAAAGGGACATAAGTAAATGCTGTAAATTATCTACTATTTGAACCCAGGTTCAAATAGTATTGCTTAAAGAAAAAAAATGTCTGACAGGAAAAATGGCTCAGCGGTTAAGAGCACTGACTGCTCTTCCACAAGTCCTGAGTTCAGTTCCCAGCAACCACATGTTGACTCACAGCCATCTGTAATGGGATCCGATGACCTCTCCTAGTGTGTCTGAAGACACCTCCAATGTACTCATGTAAATAAAAAAAATTTTTTTAAATTATTATTTTTTTATTACTTTTATTTTTTTACAGTCCAGTCATTACCCTCCTCCTGGTCTGCCCTCCCATAGTTCCTCATCCCATTCCTCCTCCCCGCTGTCTGCAAGAGGATCCCCCCTTCACCCCTCGCCTCCCCCCTCTGCCTCTTGCCAGGCTACCCCCCTTACTGGGGCCTCAAGTCATTCGAAGGTTAGACGCTTCTTCTCCCACTGAGGCCAGACCAGGCAGTCCTCTGCTGTGTATGTGTTGGGGTCCTTGGACCAGCTCCTCTATGCTGCCTGGTTGGTGGCTCAGTGTCTGAGTGATCTCAGGGGTCCAGGTTAGTTGAGACTGCTGCTCTTCCTAAGAGGTTGCCTTCCTCCTCAGCTTCTTCCAGCCTTTCCCCAATTCAACCACAGGAGTCCCAGGCTTTAGTCCATTGATTGAGTGTGAGTATCTGTATCTGTCTCAGTCAACTGCTTGTTTTGCCTTTTGGAGGACAGCCATACCAGGCTCCTGTCTGTAAGCACACCATAGCAGCAGTAATAGTGTCAGGCCTTGGAGCCTCCCCTTAAGATGGGTCTCAATTTGAGCCTGTCATTGGACTGCCTTTCCTCTTCCTTTTTGTCCCTGAAGTTCTTTTAGAACAGTTCTGGGTCAGAGTTTTTGACTGTGGGATGGCAACCCCATTCCTCCTCTTGATGCCCTGTCTATCTACTGGAGGTGGACTCTATGAGTTCCCTCTCTGCACTGTTGGGCATTTCATGTAAGGTCACTCGTTTTGAGTCCTGATAGTCTCTCACCTCTCAAGTCTCTGGAACTTTCTATCTTTAAAAAAAGAAAAGAAAACCCACAGTTTTTCTTTTTGTGCATGGTGGTAGTTCACCATTTGGTAGGTGTTCACATTTGTTCAGTAAGTAACACACAAGGTTTAAATAGAAAATAGTAGATTATAAGACATGAATTTTACTTCATTTATTTAATGTATATATGTATGCATTGGTGTATGTATTGTGCACTACATGTGTTCAGGAGGTTGTGGACATCAAAAGAGCTATCGGATTCCCTGGAACTTGAATATGGTTCTAGCCACCAGTTGGGTAGGTGCTGGGAACTCTGCAAGAACCTGGGAACCCAGGTCCTCTGCAAGAACAACAAGTTCTCTCAATCACTGAGCCATCTCTCACCCCATAAATTATATTTTTATAAAATGTATATAAAGAGCTGTGGGAGATGGGTCCGAGGGTAAGACCCCCTGCTGTGAAAGCATGATGAGGACTTGAGTTCAAATCCTTAGCACTCGTCTGAAAAGCTGGCTGTGGCTACACATGCTGCAATCACACTATGAGGAAGCAGAGGCAGGCAGAGAGCCAGAACTGCAAACTTCCTGTTCAGTGAGAGGCTCCGCTTTCAAGGCATTAAGGTGGAGCGTGATAGAGGAAGATGCTGTATCTTCTTCTGGCTTTCATGGGCTTTTATGCAGGGGCTCACACCCAGGCGAATATCATACATGTATACCACTTCCACACACACTCCAAAAATCTATGTAGATATTTTTTCTTTTCATGCACAGAAAAGCATTTAAAGTGAGTGTTCCACTGTTAGCATCGGCATGTAGTACGGCAGTTAGTATATAGGTAGTGCTACATAACTTTTTGTTTATAATTTTCTATGATTTTGAATTCTTTTAAATATAAGCTCATACTGTTTTTATTGTGAATAAATATAAAGTACTTTCTCTTGCAAACATTGTTTGACTTGTTTTTTTCTTTTTTCTTTTGTAGTGATAAAATGTTTCCAGCTTTTGGCTTTGGAGCTCAGGTGCCCCCTCAGTGGCAGGTAAGAGGAAACCTCCTTTGAAAGCTTTATTCTGGATCAGCAAACAGGCCTCCTTAACCCTTTCTTCTTTTGACAGGTGTCTCATGAATTCCCTATGAACTTTAACCCCTCGAACCCCTATTGTAATGGTAAGTAAAGCCAAGCCTGAGGAGAGCTTCACTCCTGTCTGAGTGTTCACGGAACTTTGTTTATTGCCTTGCTTGTTCTTTAACTATTTCTATCTATTGTATTGCTAGTTCCTCCACCTAGAACTGACCTTAATACATGCATGTAATCAAAATGGTATAAAAGCAAAAAGGAGGAGGACTGGTGGGATAGGGGGTTCTAGGGAGGGGAAATGGGAAAAGGGGATAACATCTGAAATGTAAATAAATAAAATATCCAATAAAAAAGAAAGAAACAATAGAGCTGTAGTTCATTTCTAAATATCAGTTTGTGACACGTTGAACTTCTGTTGTAAACAGTGCAGAAGTCACCCCAGGTCGGTGACTGCAGTGGTGAAGATAATTACCAGGGGAGTCAGCATGGAGACGAAAAGTAAACCTTCTACCTTATGAATCTCAGTAGAACCAAACCATTCACCATCTTAGGAATGGGTCACTAAAGATCAACATAAAAATAAAGGGATTTTCACATGTAGCTTTGCTATAAGTAAATTCTCCATGAAAGGAATAGTTCTGTATTAAGGACTCTGGAGAGAGCATTCAGAGAAGCAGTGACTCCTCTCAGATAGACCTTGTCAGTCCTCACAGTCCTGCTGTTTGCCCAGTATTGTCTCACACTCACTTGCATGGACCACACATATACACTACACAAATATAAATAAAGAAAAGCTTAAAATATGCTAAAGTAAGAGAATATACTTTGTAAAAGGTGCTATAGAAAAGTTTCTGTGGTTTTAGAATGCAGTGCAGGTAGTTCTTTAAGATGTCTAGCATTTGCCCGTACCCTGAACTGTCACTGAGTTCAGAATCAAGGCATGTGTACCTAGAATGCTTGGCTGTAGGGAGTGCTTTTCACCAGGGTACTAGTCAGCTCACCAGGCCATGCTGATTTCACAGAAATGTCTCTACACCTCAGTGCCTTAGCATGGCACATTTGCTCCTTGCTCATTTGACTTGTAGTTAGATCACAACTCTTTTCCATATTTCGGTCTGTGTGTTTTTTTTTTTTTTAAATATGAAATAGGCTGATGCCATAAACCCTGGCTATATAACCTTGGCATCTTCCTTCCTTAGTCTCCTGAGTGCTGGGAGTATAGATCTAACAGTACACCCAGCTGTCCACGTTTCTTAGCTGTCCAACTTACTATTAATAAGACTGGAAGGCCAAACGCCAGGACTTCAGTTCTATGGCAAAATTCAGGAAACTATTTAGTGTGAATATTTAGAATTAATGTTACCAACTATACCTTGCCTGACATAATTAATAGGTAATTTATATCATCTAATTAATTATAGTTAATCAGCCTTATAACCATATATTTTTATAGAACTTTGACCATGTGCAGATGAGTGTTTTTCTCAGCAGTGATTTTTTTTCTGTTTATTTGTTGTAAGCTGCTGTACCTTTTCCCATCAAAAAATACATCAAAATTAAGCATAAATATAGTGGACCTATCTGAGATGAGAATGAATGCTTTCTTTTTGAAGAGGCTGTGTTAGTAGCTCTTTATAATGAAGCATAGCCATGAAAAACTCATGAATATGGAACTTTTCCCTAGTCAAAGTGTTGTTTTGTTTTGTTTGGGTTTTGATTTTGTTGTTGTTTCTTTGTTTTGTTTTATGTTTGTAATATGGACTCACTATAATCAAGGTGAGTCTATACTTCCAGCTCAAGTCTCCCTAGAGCTGGGATAATAGCCATTATTCACCAGACCTGATATGTGTATAACTATGTTTCTTAGTACTATGGGCTAACAAATTATATTTGAGGATTTTTAATACTGCTTTCTTTGACCTAGGAATTCAAGGCATTATAGAGGCTTATCGGACCTGTCTTCCTCAGATAAGACTCTATGGACCAACTAATTTTTCTCCGATTATAAATCACGTGGCCAGGTTTGCAGCTGCAGCTACACAGCAGCAGACAGCTTCTGTAAGTGCTCTAGGCCCAGCGACAGGAAGGATATGGGTGGTATTTCTCCTGGTTCCATACTGTTGTTTATTGACTTTGTCAAGAGTAAGAAGTGATGCTATATTCAGCATTGGTTTCGGGGCATGAGCAGATGAGTGTTCCTCTCAGCAGTGATTTTTTTCTGCTTATCCGTTGTAAACTGCTGCACCTTTTCCCATCAAAAATACATCAAAATTAAGCATAAATATAGAAGACCTGTCTGAGATGAGAATGAATCCTTTCTGTTTGAAGAGGCTGTGTTAGTAGCATAGCCATGAAGAACTCATGAATATGGAACTTTTCCCTAGTCTAGTATCTGTTGCTATTAATGATCACGAGAACAAAATAATACTTGCTTTTATTAATCATTTCTCTGACTTGGAAGTAATTTGCTTAGATTCTACCAAAAATTTAAAACAAAAAAGTCTATTAGTTAACTTTTAGAAACATTCTCCACTTGAAGGCCTTTGAATCCGTTTACCCGTTGCTGGCGCTGTAACACTTACTACACTACAGAGGCTTGAATGAGCTAACCATTACTAGTCAGGTATTGGGTATCAAATACCTCAAGCTATAGTATGTATACTCAGAAGTATGGATAGGCATTGTGGGGAGACCCCTGTGCAGGTGTTGAAAAGTTAAAAAAGATAATTCATGTAAAGTACACAGTACCCAAGTCAGAGAAAATACTTTCATACCTGTTAGTTACTATCAAATATCGTACTCCTGTCCTAGATTTAACTGGCCCACAAAGAATGAAATCACAATTTTATGTGACATTTTACTACTCTGGAAAGTTTCATCAAAGAAGACAGTATTTTAAAGCATGTGTTTTAGCTGGGCAGATAATCCTTCTTCAGAAGTTTTGGATCTGTTGAGACCTGAGTAGCTGTTTGCTCCCTTGCTTCCAGCTTTGACACGTTTAGTGGTTCCGTTTAATGAATGTTTGTTCATCTGCTTTCTTGAAAGGTTTGTCTTTAATAGTTAGATGTCTCCTGTGTATTTCAATGTATTCTGTGGTGTGCTGCACTTCTGATGGATCTTCAGTTTTTAAGAGTTGATCATTGTTATCAGAGAAATTTTAGAATATTTTATGCAGATGATATTTTACCAGGCTTTTAAGGAACATGAGTGAGACAAATGACTCATTAACCTAAGTCATTCCTCTTACTGTCTGACCTTGACCTGCTCAGCAGATGTGTTTTCTTGTTTGATAGCAATACTTTGTGCTCTTGATCATCACGGATGGCGTGATCACAGACCTTGATGAAACCAGACAGGCAATTGTCAATGCGGCCAAGTTGCCCATGTCTATCATCATTGTGGGAGTTGGCGGAGCTGACTTCAGTGCCATGGAGTTTCTAGATGGTGATGGTGGAAGTCTCCGCTCCCCATCAGGCGAGGTGGCCATAAGAGATATTGTTCAGTTTGTGCCTTTCAGACAGTTTCAGAATGTGAGTACCATTTTTTCTGACTTAAACACAGATTGCTTTTAATTGCTAGTTCTAATTTGGTTTGGCATTTTTTGTATCATTTATCCTTTTGCTGTAATTGTATGACAAACTATTAAAAATGATACTGTTATGAATATGTAAAGATTTTGGTTACTTTTTTATTAATTATTTTTCTCATGGTTGTAAAAAATAATCTGGCAAAGGCAACTTGAGGAAGGAAAAGTTTACCTTGGCTAATAGTACATTACACTGGGAAAGGCATGGCAAAAGGAGTTTGCAGTATCTGGTCACAGTACAGCCACGGTCAAGCATGGAGGATGAATATGGGTACTATCTTAGGGATTTGGGGGTTTTCTTCTTGCTGTGATAAAACACCATGACCTATGGCAGCCTGGGGAAGAAAGAGTTTCTGTATTGTTTAGATGCTGTCTCAGAAAACAAACAAAGATTTTACAGAAATGGAAGGCCATACGATATATGGGCTATAGGGTTGTTTTTGTTTGTTTGTTTGTTTTCTTTTTAATTAAGAATGTTTCTTCTGAGTGACTCAGCTTCTTGCCTGCATTCCTCTGTAGTTTTATTTGATTTTTGACTTCTTGACACAATCTCCATGCTGACCAGGAATTCCTAGTGTAGATAGACCAGGATGACTATTTTGAGAGGAACATAGAAGAATTTAGTGTATAATGTTATGAAACAGTCTTATATCCACATATAGAAAATCCAAACCTATATGTAAATGTTTTAGCAGCTCTATGTATAATAGATAAGAGCTGGAAATAACCCAGATGACCTTCAACAGGCAAATGATTAAGAAAACTATGGTACATCCACATGATAAGATGCTTATGAACAGACCTTAAAAGCAGTTTCTGGTGCTTCTACAAAGGCTGATAGTTTTACATGAACATTGCTTGGGAAAAGAAGCATTCAGAATCAATTCTGTTTAAACCTGTGTCACTGCTGTAATCTCAGATCAAGTTCCGTACAGATTTCTGCATGCTACTTTCAGAATGGTAACTGATAACCAGAACTTCTTCTAAAACTATTTTCTATTTCTAGAGCTTACAGGTCATTAAAATGGGGATTGAGTTTAGTAGTCATAAGAATAATTAATAAACTTTTTGAACATCTACTATAAAGTCATTAAGCACAAATAGAACAAGCTTTTAATACACTGATGTTCAGAAAAGGGAAAAGATGAAAATGCATTTAAAAATAGGTGGCTTTGCACGTTAGCACATACCTACTATGCTCTCATGAGAATCTCAGTTCTCAGCAAACAGAGCAAGAAAGAGATCAAGGGCACTTGCGAAGCAGAGGCAGGCAAATCTCCGTAAGCTCAAAAGTACAAGCCTAGAGAGCGAGAGTTGCTGCAATTTAACGACTGCTGAGTTATTTCTAGTCACGTATCAAACTGCCGGTAGTCAGTCAAATGTGGTTGTGTGTTTGCGATCCCAGCACTTCGTAGGAGGATGGTTAGTTCAGACTCATACTTGACGGCCTAGTGAGTTCAAGGCGAGCTTGAGCTACGAGACAAACAACAAACAAACAACAAACAAACAAGCAACCCAGCAGCTGTCTAGTTTGTAATATTAACTATAATTTTGTTTTTCCTCAAGGCTCCAAAAGAAGCACTTGCTCAGTGTGTCTTGGCAGAGGTTCCCCAGCAGGTGGTGGGCTACTTCAATACGTACAAACTCCTTCCTCCCAAAAACCCAGCTGGGAAGTAGAAGGAGCCAGGACAGCTACAGGATGTCAAAAGCTGTGTGGAGCAATGCCATCCCTTACACAGAATGATGGATCTGCCGTCTGTGCTTTTTACCTCCGGGGTATCTGGTGTAAACCCAGCTTCTTGTGTATATTCTATCTGTTAAAGAATACATTTTATACTTTTTGAAGAGGACAGTAGCAAGTCCGTTTCTGCTCAGTGAATTCAATGATTGTTTGTGATTTATAGAATTACAAGAGTGTTGTTTGGAATTGACTTTAATGTGGGAAAGTGAGGCTTGTTGGTCTGTTGTCTACTTTCTGTAATGAAATGCTATTTTTAAATGTTACCCATGGAGTGAGTGAGGAATTACAGGATGAAGTGGAGTACAGGTTGCTATAATGTTTGATAGTAAATATTTTGCAAGCCATTGTCTATACTGTAACTGAGAGAGCTCCTTAAGTCAGGTACTGAGTTTGTACCCATGACTCTATATTCTGTCCCTTTCTGTGCTGCAGTGCTACAGTATACAAAACTGTTTTCACATGGTTGCTTATGAAAACCAGTGGCTTACTCCATTTAAAAATGTGGAGAGCTCCTTGTAGACAAGACATTTTTATTTGCCTTTTGAAATCTTTTCACTGTGAACTCTTGCACATGTATGGCCTTTGCTTTACTGAGTAAACAAGACACTCAAACTTCTGTGGGCATCAAATGATAGGTCATCCCAGAGGTCACGTGATTAGATGGATCAGCATATGTGACTGAGTGAGTAGGATTGCTTCATTCACTAAAGCTTTGAGGACCAAACATTTAAGGTGAAACTTCAAACACAGTTGTAGGCCAGGCATCGTGGCACATCATCCAAGCATTTAGGAGGCAGAGGCAAGAGGTCAGCACAAGCCAACCTGTCTACATAGTTAATTCCAGGTAGCTAACTACCTAATGAGAATGTGTTTCAGGATAACAACTAAAAAAAAAATAAGTAATTGAGAAATACGTTTCTTCTAACTAACGGTGTAATTGCAAAAGGTCATTTGTATTTTTTTCTTGCTAAGGTCCTATGTATTGATCTGTATAGATTTATTTAGATATTTTTGCCTAAAAAATAGTAGTATTGTTTTCTTTAAACTTTATAATTCTAGTTATTTATTAATCAAAATTCCATTTTTCATTTCAATAGTGTACTATTTTCTAAGTCCAGAATTCTGTTAAGCATAAAACCTTTTATAAAATTTAAAAAAGAAAAGAAAATATACAAACTCTGTTCTAGCTGCTACATTTACATAGGGTAGACTTAGTATTCTTGTTTTGAAGAATTGAATTATTTTCACTTTACCCTGTAGAACATACTGTTTATTGAGCACACATTTTTAGAATAGATTCTGTAACATTTGCCTGAGTATCTGGATGCCAAATACTTTGCCAGTCTGTGCAGTGGCCAATTATCACTAGCAGTTTAACAGAATTGTGTATTCACCACATATCCTTAAGTGGATGTCCACAGCACCAGCCAGCATTCCTGTCAGTGGTACTGAGTCCTGCCACCACTGCCTGTGTCTTTGTTTTCTGTAGGCTTCTCAGAAACAACTTACTGCTGAGTTCTGGCTCAGAGACAATCCGTTTATCTTGTTTGCCTAGCCCAGTGAGCAGTTGCCTCCTTCCTACATGGGTAATTGGCATCTGGATATGTGCTGTTAACCTGAAGCAATACACGTCTATTTAACAGGGTTTTTAAAATTTTATTTTCATTTTGAGTTCTTTCACCCAAGAAATTTTTATGTAGCCCCAGTTTTATAGGCATTCAAACTTACATTTAAGATAGGCATACAAATCAAACATTGCAAGCAAACCAAAAGAAATTTATTTTAGACACCTGGAGAGGTGGCTCTAGGTTAATAGTACATATTACTCTTGCAGAGAGCCTGGTGGTTTCTAACACATACATCAGGCAGCTCTACTTGGTTGTAACTCCAGCTTCAAGGCATCTGATAGTCTCCTCTGCCCTCCTTGAGGACCTGCTTGTGTGTATGTGTGCATACACACACACACACACACACACACACACACACCCCACACACACATACACAGAGTTTTTTAACAATTGTTAGACTTACAGTTTTACCATTTATTAAAGATGAAAGCATATTTGCCTACTACTGAGGTGGATATGCGTCTTTGTTTTTACATAAGAACTAGGTCTCAGCTGACTGTTTTCTATTGCAGAACACAATCTTAAATGTCAGTAGTAACAATTCAGTTATCAGTAGAGGTGACAAAATCTGATTTTTTTTCCTCTTTTTTTTCCTCATCTGAAACCATTATTATTCCATGTACTTCAGTGTTGGTTGATATTTTGATTTTTTTTTTTGATTGCCAATACCTAGAACTTTTTTTCACATAAATACATAGTACAAAATGCCATCAGTGTTTAGAGGTGTTTCAGAAGTTGGAAATTCTGTCTTCATCCTAAGCCAAACACATTTAAAGTTTTTTTTTTTTTTTTTTTTTAATGAAGCTTACGTTGACAGTGTTTAAAATCAAACTTTCTAGCATAAAACAATCTAGAGACATATTGATTTGATATTGACTTGATTCAAAATTACAGGAAAATATTGATGTCTTTGTTTTCTGTAACTAAGCATTTATTAAAGCTGAGTATGTATAGTAAAATCACTTTAAATCCCAGTGCATAAAGTAACCTGTATTCAGGCAGTGTTTATTGTTGATGTGTGACATGGCAGCTGTGTAGTGCAAATGCTCCTGCTGTCTCTGACAACCAAGGCTGCAGGGAAGTTGAGCGATACAACATGGGCAAGCCCTTCCCGAAACACCTCAGAGTCACTACACATTTGAGTTAACGTTTGGCCACTGTTCATTAGAAAGCTTTACTGTTACCTAGGTTTTTCAGTCAGTTACATGACTGCCTATGGGGCCATGGCCCACAGTTCCAAGAATGTGGGAATCTATGTCAGTAGTAACAATTCAGTTATCAGTAGAGGTGACAAAATCTGATTTTTTTTCCTCTTTTTTTTCCTCATCTGAAACCATTATTATTCCATGGTCTCAGTTTCAGTTCTCTGTGCTTGGGAAGATGTCACAGTGGCTTTTAAAACTTTCTTTTACGTATGGAGGGACCAACACAGAAATGCCTTATAGATTCTCTGTATGTTAAGTGGTAGGAGAGGGACTTTTTGGCTCTGAAGCAGGGCTCACTAGGCTTGCTCAGCTCCAGAGGGTACTCAGAACTGCAGGCCCTTCATCCGGTAGTCACCTTGTTTCTGGCGTGTGGTCTTTAGCAGTTTTATAATCTGCTTTACGAGCATTTTTCTTTTTAAAATAATTTTTCTTTAAATGGCTCATCTTGATCAGGTTTTATAGATTTATTATTCATTGGAGCTGTGATTCTGGCAAATTAATGTCCATAGCCTTCTGCAGTTTAAAATAAAAGCATTTCCAACTTCTAGATTATCATTTTATAAATTTTTTAGTTTCAACACTTACCTTCATTCCATACTATTTGATAGTGGTTTGTACTCAAATACTTATTTTTCCTTTTGTGCCACTATTTAAACAAATGCCCTTTATTCTTAAAGAACATCTAAAATAAAAGTCACCAAACTGACCTTTATTTCCTGCTATGTACATGGACATTCTGTGCATACACACACAATTTTCCACATGTATTCAGAAATTGTATTTGTACTGGCCTAGTCACCTCCTTTTCTGTTTAAGATTGATTTGTTTAAGACCATTAACATTTTAAATCTTCTGAGAGATTTACACGTGTTCACTTGAGACAGTGCTCTGTCAGCTTTTCCAGAGTAGACCCAGGGCTCACTGCTCTTGTGCTGAGTTTTACATGCCTTGCCCTTTTCATTTCATACATTTCCTAGAAAGCCATCTTCCAGAATTCTCGCTTTCTAGGCTATTTTTCATGAAGATGATGTAAGATAAGTTAGCAACTGAGTGAAAATTAGGTGCAGTTGTGTTGTGGCAGACAGCGCAGTGTGTGCATAATTTACTAAATACGTAAGTTTATATTAAATACATTTTCTGTGTGAGTTCCTTTAAATAAAGTTATTCTTGATGTAATGTGGCTGCATTTTGTTTTCATTTTTGTGTCTCTACATCTTACCAAAGCAATAGAAAGTGAAGCTGGGGAAGTAGCTCAGTGAGTATGACTACTTGGTATATAAGCTTAAGGACCTGAGTTCAGATCCCTGTACCCAGGTAAAAAGCCAAGCATGGCCACACAGGCTTAACCTCAGCACTGGAGGGAACAGATGTGGGCTTGCTGGTAATAGCTGAAGGACATGTGGTCTCCACCCTATGCATCATTCACACACTTGTTCACAAACTCATATTATCATACACACAGAAGAAAAATAATAAAAAAGTTAGAGATAAATAGAAAATTAGTCTTATTTGGGGTGACATTAAAAACCACCACAGGTAAGGAATTTAGATACCTGGACTGGCCAGTTCGCGAGCCAGATGCTCTCCAGATCTCAGAACATGTAGAGAGGCCTCTGTTATTTCACAACATGGTGGAAGGGCAAAGACACAGGAGAGACAATACTGGGCTGAAATCCTCCTTTGTATTCGGAGCTCACATATACAGCAGCTGACCTACCCCTGTGACAGAAACCTTACCCATTCAAGAGCACTAAGAATCAAATAGTAGCTGATCGAGGTTAAGCAGCAAGTAAGAATGTTTTAAGAAGGCAAAAAAAAAAATGCATTTGTTGAATATAAGGTGTGAGAAAAGGTAATCAAGTAATAGAGAGAAAAAGGAGTGGTTGGTGGGGTTTCATCCTAAGGGCATCCTGGATAGCAGAGGCTTCAGTCTTTGGGTAAGGGTAACATGTTAAATTAGCTTCAGTGACAAATTTCTAATTTTGAAAGACATAGAGGACCTTATATTTTAGTCACTGACACAGGCCCAAGGCTCAAAGACTTTAGAGAACCCGATTGCCAAGCTCAGTCCAGGCCACGGTGACACACAAGCCAGGGGTTTAGCAGTGTCTCCTGGTGTGACTCAGCTGTTAGATCACTTGGTTCTGGGCTTGTTTTCAGATTCTATGTCTTGCTGTAAGCCTCTGTTTCAAATCATCAGCTGAACCCGTCTCCTCAGTTCCTTAATGGCTCAGAGGCTGGCACATGCCTGGTAATTACACGCTCTCTATTTAGAATATCAATTTTGCTTATGACAAGATTTTTGCCATTGTCACTTGTCACTAATTATTACTGTTTTGCTAAATGCTACAGAAAAATCCCAAGAGTTTACAAATTACCTCTGTGACTGGCTTAGCTATTTTCTCCCAAAGAATGATAGGTGAGACATTTCAAGCAGTTTTGACTTTGTACCAAGAGAGTTGAATCTTTGATTCATTAGCAGACTCACAAGGTGCCAGATGTAGGAAGCATCTGGTCTTCAGAGCCAGAATCAGAATTCTAGGAGTTGGGGAGCTTTGGGGCTGTCAGGAGGATGAATGAGCAGGAAATGATCTCTTCTTCAACCATCACCCCTGCCTAGTTTTCTATTGCTGTGAATAGACACCATGACCAAACCAATGTTTGGTCACGTATAAACGAAAGTTTAAAGTGTATAATGTATAAAAGACAATGTTTCGTAGGACTCAGGGCTCCAGGAGTTAGAGTTTGCGATAGCAGCCTGAAGTCGGGCATGGTACTGGAGCAGTAGCTGAGAGCGTGCATCCTGATCCACAGGCATAATGGGAAAATGCCATGGGCTTGTGTAACCTCGAAGCCCAACTCCCATGACACATCAGCAAGGCCACACCTAGTTATTTCCAAACTTTCCACAAACTAAAAACTGAACATACACACCACACACACACACACACACACACACACACACACACACACACACACACACCACAATTTTCATTCAAACCATCATCCTGTAAAAAGTTCCTCTAGCATCGTTACTGAATAGCTCACTACTGGTAATCAACAAAAGAATTTTTTAAAGTAAGAAATTCTGATTATCCCCAAACTTATGATCTGATAAAATGGAGGCATGTGAAAACAAAGCAGGAATAAGTGAGTTCCTCTAGTATCCCATTTCTCTGCAGTGCCCGAAACCCCGGCACTCTCAGGAACCAGGTCCTTCGTAAGTAAAATTCTTATATTGACCTTTTTCTTAACCCCCCGTTTTTAGTCCTAACTAAAGCCTGACTTCTGCAGTCTTGTCAAGTATGGGTTTATCTCCTCTTCCTGAGTTTCTGCCACCAGTAGCATGACCTCTGGCTGTCCCTTCTGCTCTGAGATGGTTTTCCCTCCTCTTAAAGGTCTCCAACTTTGAATATCAATCATAAGTTATAGTATATCTCTTTTAGTATACTCTTATTCATTAGTTCAGCCTAAAATATTTAGCCCTCTTTCTCAGTTTTTAAAATTTTATTTTAAAATTATACATATGTATGTTTGTGTGCTTGTGGGTATGTTTTATGTGAATGAAGGTGCCTACCGAGGCTAGAAGAGGATGTCAGGGCCCTGAGCTGGAGTTGCACTGTTATGAGCAGGATATGGGTGCTGGAACTAAATTCAGGTCCTCTGCAAGGGCTGTACACACCCTTAACCATGGAGCTAGCTCTCCAACCCCATTCCCAAACACCCACATCAAGGGAAAAAACCCTTATTTTTAGGTCAAGTATCTCATTTTCCAACACCAAGCTACTTTCCCCTCGCATTCTTTCTGGTGCCACAATGCTTATGAATCTTCATCCATCAGGGCCTCAGTGTACTGATCCCTTCACAGTTTTCATTTTCATCATTTCTCTTGGGATGACCCTTTCTGTTCCTTACTTTTCTAAATTCATGTACAAATAGTCATTCCCTTGGCACTTCTGTTCCAGTCATATGAACTTCCTTGCTCCCACTTGATTGTACCCAGCTTGCTGTTGCCCCTTCCCCAAAACGTCTGTAGTCATGAGAGTGCCTTGCTCTCCTCTCTTTCTGCAAATCTTTTTTCAGCATCATCAACTGAAGACCTCTGCTTGAAATTGTTGAAATTACAGTCTTCCAGTTCCTCCATCTTCTCCTTCACCACCACCACCACCAATACCACCACCACTACTCTGCCTTTTCTAGATTGTGCTTATTTAATCCTAGCCCTCTGGATGCTGAGGCAAGAGTGTTGGGCCCCATTTTGTCTCTGGTTAGGGCCTTGTTGAGTTTCTGTGGCCTTGTGGGAGAGCTTAAGCCTGGCTCGAGTTTTGAGACCTATTTCAGTCACTTCTGTATTGGGATGACTCAACAAGACTTGTATGGCCCTCCCTCAGCCCTGCCATTGCTAAAGTAGAGCTTTGGCATTGGCCCTGTCAGTTACCCCATATCCTCTGTCACCCTTCCCTGCCTCCTGCGTCATCTCACCCTACCAAAAATCCCCTTCCCTATGCTCTGAGTTTATATAAGCTAGAAGCTGAAGCAATAAAG
This sequence comes from Rhabdomys pumilio, assembly GCA_030674055.1. Lineage (NCBI taxonomy): Eukaryota > Metazoa > Chordata > Mammalia > Rodentia > Muridae > Rhabdomys > Rhabdomys pumilio. The sequence continues at coordinate 115,683,291 of JANHMN010000004.1, forward strand.
TTGAGTTCCTGCTTTAACAAGACTTCTGGCCCAGTGTGTTTCTTTTAGGCTGTTGACACTCACCATCCCACTCAGCTCCAGAGAAACCCAGTGGGACCAGGACCTTTTTCCTCTCACTTGAACCTGCCAGAAAGGAGCTGACACAGGAGTATCCTAAGATCATATTCTTATCCTAACAGTGTCCAGTCTATTTGCCTGTAGAAAGCATGAGATCCTTGTACTCACATATAAGTGCTAGGGAAACACACAGGCTTGTTGCTTAATGATGCTCGTTTATTTGACCTTTGTACCATCTGTTTTAGTCACAAAAGGTATAGTATGAAAAATATAGCCAGTCATAAAATTTCATAGGGAAAACCATCAAATTTTACTAGTGTTACAGATAAGGTGCTTAAAACATGAATCTCAAGTGTCTTTGGTTTGATTGGATATAATAAATTACAGAGTGGAGTAGTGATTAATAGCTGCTAAAGATTTATAAAGCATTCTCCTGGGAATACAACAGAATTACTGCAGGCGTAGAACAGGTTCAAATTATAAATAGTGAAAAATTCTATATAGCATTGTTTTTATCTAACATATGACCAAGGTGAATCAATCTGTTGCATATTAGTTTAGAATTATTTAATGTAAGTATTAAGCCAGAAGTGGTCTCTAGACTACAGAGCAGGGACCATGTTACTCCTCCCTTTAGAGTTCAGAGCTTTTGGGCCCCTTTAACTTAACTTATGTTAAGTAGGCTAGAATTTAATTTCTAGGACCAAGTTCATTTGCTCTTAGATGCAGGAAGCATTTCCTTTTTGCCAACATGGTCTGTGTATACATTAGATTGCAAGATTTAGCAAACAAAAGTAAGACATAAATTAAATTTGATTCTCATAAATAAACCTATGAAAGTAGATCTGTCTCTAATGTGGCACAGGCATGTCTGTACCTCAAACTATTCATCAAGTAGGGATTCTATATTTTATGACAACTGTGCCAGAGGGCAAACAAAAGTGTTCACAATCCTCTCAGGCCCTCTAAATGTAGTTGTTTGGCAATGGGGCTCTTCAATACTCCTAAAAAGGAAGTCATTATTATTTTTCACCTTCTTGAATCTGAGCTCATTTTTTGATCTACACTGGTGACTTACTACCCTAGAATGTGGTAGAGGGATTGATGTACCAACTGTGAGTGCAGGTTCTCATTTCTGCTTTCTTTGTATCTTTGGTGCCCTGTATTCCTGCCAAGCCAAGGGCAACCTTTTGGAAAATAAGTGAGAAACTGCTTGGATTAGAAATGAAGCCCTCTCACCTGAAATGGTTCTAGTTCAGCCCACCCCAGCCAATTCACTTAAGCCTAAGGTGAGAGGGATGAATCTTCCAAAGTGACTGAAGACATGACAACATAGAGTGAGGAATTTTATGATGTTCTGGGGATTGAACGCAGGGCCTTACTCAGGTTAGGTAAACACACAACTACTGAGTTACATCCCTAGCCTTGAGCTGGGTGTTGCCAAAGGCTAGAAAACAGTTTATAGGTTATGCTGGGTCATTAAGGAGTGCAATATCAGAGATAACTCTTTATTATAAGTTTGTGCAGAGATCATGAAAGTAGCATCTATAAATCAAAGAAAATTCCTTTTTGAAATAGACATTTATATTCAAAGTAAATGAAAAAAAAAGGATAAGGGCTGGAGATCTGACTCAGCAATAAGAACACTTGCTGTTCTTTCAGGGGTTCTAGTACTGTCACCGACATCATTCCTGCCTGCTACTCCAGTTCCAGGGCATTTGACACTCTCTTCTGGTTTCCATGGGCATCTACATGCACATAGTATACGTATAAACACATACATACATATAAAATAAGTCTAAAACTTTTTTTTAAAAGTATTATCTTGCCTCTGTAGTCTTTTCATGCTTAAAATCTGCTAAGGGCATTGTTGCTTTCATTTCTTTCTGAAAATCTTTCCGTCAGTTTCAGTTAACTAACCCATTCTGCATTACACTTACTGAGGTCAGGTCTGAGTGCAGGTGGGAAGGCCTATCATATATCTATATGTTCATATGTCTTCAGTTATCCAGTGAGTTGCCAAACTACTTGTTAATTAGACAAATGATTAATGAACACAGACCTCAGGTGTTCAGAAAATACAGGCATGTGGGTTAGTGGTAAAGAAAGAATGAAAAATCTTTGGGGAATTTGGGTGTCTGCATTTTGACTCTTGTTAAGTTGAGTGTGGGATTTATGGCATGGCCTTCAAGGTGCTAAATCGGGTGGCTCTAGAGTCAGTTTCAGAACTGAAGTTTTTGTAGTGAACTAGATGGCTTGTCAGTTTATCTCATTATATAGCTCAGGTCCATGTATTTTTAAAATCCAAATTCCTTGCACATATTTTGGTGGCTGAATCCCAATGCAGTGTGTTCAATCCTTGAGTGGAGTTTTGAGTTGGAGTTTTGAGCAGTTCAGGGGCATAATTGAGACCTGCAATACCATCCAGGGTTCTTCCTCTTGATACACTTTTTTTTTTTTTAACGGCCTTATCAGATAAAAGTTTCAGTGGCAGGATGGACTACTTTCTATGAGTTTTGATCAGGTAACCCTTGAGGCTCCCAAAACTACTCAGTTAATTGCCACTGTGGCTATTTTTTTCTAAAAGAACACTATATGCTCTAATCTTAGGACATAGAGAAATCAGGTTGGAACTGAAAGAGAAGCTTCTTCCCTGATTGCTAACTCTCATAATGTCTGAAATTGCTAAGCAGGCTACTAGATTAGAATCCCCATCACCAGTGTTGCTGTGAACTATGCATGTTATACCAACAACTGGCCAGGAAACACGTGCCCACTGGTGCAACTGTGGCAAGCCTGTTATGGGTGTAACCAACCACTCCTTGATTATTATGCTGAGCTTTGATCAAAACTGAGAATCAATGACTGTTGAATGCTTATCCATAAACAGGATATCTATACCAAGGCTTAGAGATTATCACAGAAGACAGGGTTTCTCTGTGTAACAGCCCTCACTGTCCTAGAACTTACTGTGTACACCAAACTGGCCTCAAACTCAAAGAGATCCACCAGCCTCTGTCTCCTGAGTACTGGGATTAAAGGTGTGCACAAATGAGGAGCGTAAGTTGCAATAGGGTATTTAAACTTTCATTTGAAAAAGTCAGCACTACAGTGCATGTGATTTCACCACGTTTTTCTTTTTTTTTTTTTTTTGTTACCAGACTATTTTTTTCTGATATCACTTTTACATACCTTAACTCCTACATATTGTCAATGCAAAAACACAAGTCTTGTGTTAAAAGGGTAAGAGATGGATTTATTCTGGAGGGAAATATGAGGTCGCAGACCACAGGTATAGGTCACCTCAAATCCTATTTTCCAAGGTAGCAGCAGTTTATGAAATTTTTATAGTGACATAACAAAGAAAGTTGTAAATCAACATGCTTTTCACATACATTACTGAGTGTATAAGGTACATTGATTACAACAGAAGAAGGAAATCTCTGTTGAAGTTCCTAGGTACTATCAAACGACATTCTTAGCTTTGGGGCTTGTGGAAGCAAAGGAACCTGTTCCTACATCTCAAAGGGATTTACGTAATACTCATAAGGATAATAGGTCAGACCCAGAGGTGGGTAGTGAATGGGTATCACGGAGGGTAAGGTGGCTCAGACAGTTTGTAATTAGGATCTGGATGTGCGCCATTCCAAACCCTCCACAATTAGTGAATTGCTAATCAGTCATTTAGCTTTTATAAGCGCAATTTCTTTCCAGGATCTGTTGTTCATGATATTAACTGTTATTTAAAATTTGATCATATTCTTTCCAATTATGAAAAGTATCAAGCAACCTTCTCTAAAGCTTAAATGGTAACTCTATCAGACAATACCTTTTAAAAAACAAGTTTTGATTTTCACAAAGCATGTTACATGCATCCACGTTGTACAGTTTTAAGCAAATATAATTTATTGAAATCCTCTTTGCAATGTGCTATTACAATAGCCTTCTTCTGGGACTTGGAAACAGCCACATTACATAGAATTCAACATTATATCCTAATGGCAGGCATTAGAAGGAAATTTTGTGTGTATGATTACTTTCAATACCAGCCTACCAATTTTGGCCTCTTCCCAGCATGCAACTTTGGTAATTGTCTCAGTGCTAAGTGAAGCCTCAGGACAACTTCCTGAAGTACACTCAACTAACTTGAAGGTTTTGTAAACTGTTGTACATGTAGTTCTGATAACTATGAGGATCTGTGGATCTGATGTATACAGTATGCTTTCCTAATCTTATCACTTTATTCTAAAGCTTTAAGCAATAGAAATTCCTATCTGGTACCAGCTTTTTGAAGGAAACCACTGTTTAAGAAAGATTCTGGAAAATGTCGAATTAGCCTGTATTAAAATGGAGACAGTCTGACTCTGCTCTGCATCTGTTGGGCCAGCAGAGTTAGACTGATGTCCTTTAAGTTAGTTAATGAGGGAAAACATTAAATTTTATTTGGAAACTTTGCTTTTGATTTGGTCTTTTGTCTACGTGCTTGCTAATCTTGCTAACTGACATTGGTGTTGAGTGAGAATCAGAGTTCTCATTAGACAGTTCCATGACGTCAGCCTGTGTCAATGTCAGGTGCTAAACTGTGTGACTCAATACCCTTATTTAAATAGAAAGCACTTGATTTATGACCTATTTTATTAAAATTTCACAGCCTTTTACTATACATAAGAAGTAAGATGACAGAAGAGTCTACTTTGCACATTTGACCAAAGTGTTTTGCCAGAAATTACGTACCACAAAAATGTAAGCAGAAAGGACAGTAAATCACAATATCATTAAAATCAAGTTTACCATACAAGGAAACCTCATCAGGAAAGAAGAGAAAAATCATCTACTGCAGACATTTAAAAGAAATAGCAATTGCTCAAATCTGCTGACAGTGGATAAGAGGATGGTTTTTTAATAATCTTATTGATGAATACAAACTCCTGGAAATGAAGCTAAGGATTTGCCTGGAGTTTCCCAGGGTCCCAGTGACATTAGTTTCCTTCACTAATTTAAGCTACACTTTCCTGGAATCTCTTTGGGAATGCGCTAGATTGCATTTAAAGATAATTAAACACTTATTGCTTAGCCTTTTCTTTGACTTTGATAGTCAGAATCTCTTCCCCAGTCTCAGTAGCAGGAGCCATGTTGCTGATGAATGATTGATAGGGAAAACTTGACTTTTAATTGACTGGGGCATTTCCTCCACCGAAATAGTACTTATTGTGCCTTTAGACCTGTCCAGTGCTTTCTTTTTCCTCTTCTTTTTCTTCCTTTGGAACTTTCATTTTTATTTCTAAAAGAAAACATGACAAAAATTAGTATTGAAATCATAACTGAGATACTGGGGCCATCACCAAACAGATGCTGTCTGAATGAATGAATGAATGAATGAATGAATGAATACGGGAATTATGTCTGCCTTGCTGTTCATGACCATTCTTTACCAAGTTTCCTCTGTTTAAATGTTTGTATTTTATGCTCATTTTATGGAGTTGGTATTTATTTTAAATGTTTAATTTTAATAAAAATATACATGATAATCAGTAGAAAGGTTGATATCTTTCGCAGTCATAATAGAACCTCAGGAAGAAACTCGTATTTCTTTTCTTGCTTAGTCTTCTTAGTCTCATAAATACTTGAGCATTGTTTCTTAATTTACATTGTGTGTGTGTGTGTGTGTGTGTGTGTGTGTGTGTGTGTGTGTTGGGTGGGGGGTACTTATGCCACAGCATCTGTATGAATGGTGGAGGAGTATTTGAGGGTGTGGATTCATTCTTTCACCATGTTGGAACTAGACTGAACTCAGGTTAGCAGGTTGGGAGGCAGGTGCATTTATTACTGAGTCACCTCTTCAGTCTCAAGCTACTGGTTTTAAACTAGTTCTGTTTATTAGTATTATCTGTAGAAATATCACATATTTAGCACATTTGCTTCTTGGACAAGTTGTTATTTTTAGGTTGCTATAAATGAGGCACTCACTTGGTTTACATTGTTTTACATCGGCTCCTCCTCCTGTTTACCCTCGGCTTCCTGATTGTGGATATACGGTGACCATCTGGTCTCCTGCTCTTGCCACTGCGATTTCCCCACTGACCGGGACTGTAACCCCTTCACCTGTGAGCCACTATTACCTCTTCCTGCTTGAAGTTGCTTCTTGCTACGTATCTTGTCACATCAACTTGAAAGTAACCAAAATGCCATGGTTCTTATCAATTCTTGTGACTGTGCTTTTGCTATTGGTATTTGTGTTATCAAGTTACACTGAACTAGCCAATACAACCATGGCTTCTTCAGGAAATACCTGGCCAACTTCCTATGAGTCTTAGATCAGATATTTTTTCATTTTTATTAGCTAATCAATATATAATTTTTGATTGTGTGTTTTTCTTTAGAAATTCATTATTTAATATAGCAAATGAACCCAATGAATTATGCATTCCCATACTGAGTTCATATATAATTTAACTATAGCTAGTATCCTGTGCGAAGATTATATAATACTGTACTTCCTTTCTCAGTGATACTGTAAAATTTGTTACTTAGAAAATCTGGACAGTACTAGAGTACCAGACTTAGTACAACAAGGTCAGGGAAAAACTTACACTAAAAATTTAGAGCTACAAGCTAAAACAAACAAACAAAGCCATGGCAACAAACAGATGGTATTGGGTCATTTGTTTGCATAAGAGCTGGAACAAGAAGCAGGTATGAACTTGAGGTAAACTTAGCAGATGGTACACCTACCAGATTTCCTCCTTTTATTTTTTCTTATATATTTTGCTTCTCATGACTGGCACAAAAAAATGTGTTGATTTGGGGGGTGGTACCAATAAATTATAGTAAGTAAAGCTATTCAAACATATAGAGCTCATGAACAATTAAGTTTGAGTATATTTATGAACGTATACATCAATTTAAATTGAACCAATGGTGATTTCATGTAGTGATAAAAAGCAGATAACCTTTAAATCATAAGTGCCAGTATAAAGCACAGTTGTTAGTGTTGGATTCATCCAAATTACCTCCATGTCTGAACTAGAGCTGGCCTGAATAGCCATGTGACACTCCCTCCTCCTGCTAGCCTCCCAGTCGCTGCCTCAGTCACTGACCTCAGAGGTTTGTTTTCTCTTTCCTTTAAGGAGTCTTCCAAGGTCCACCTTTCCTGTGTTTTCCAAAAGAATTTTAAGCATTCGGGGTGTCTCTTCTTTTGGTGGGAAAAGAAAGGCAGGTCTTGTTCTTGGAGGGGTTGCCTGTGTGGTCTTTCCCTTCTGGCTTAAAAGAACTCTGGTGACAGGAGAAAGACATTGTTTTGGGTAGTTTTCTGACAACTCCCAGAGTCTCCCTGAAAAGTAATAAATTCTCCTGCCTCTGAGATTTCAATAGATACTTACTTTCAGTTTGGAGTTTATTTTTTTCTTTTTTTTCTTTTAAATTAAATTTAACTTTTTAAATTTTATTTTATTTTATTTTATTTTACTTATCCATTTTACATCCTGCTCACTGCCCCCCTCCCCTTGCAGGTCATCCATTCCACAATCCTTCCCTTATCTCCTTTCCCCTTCTCCTCTGAGCAAATGTACGCCTACCTGGGTATCCCCTCCCCTGCCCCCCGCCCACCGGACACCTTGGCACTTCAAGTCTCTGTGAGGCTAGGCATTGAGGTGTATCTTATGAAGAAAGTTGTTTTAACTTACTTCATGTAACACAATTATCCTCATCTTAGATTTTATCGAGCAGACCCAACTTTTTCCCCCTTAATCTCTCCGTACTGTATTTCACTCTGTAGTTTAATTTGGCCTGGACTTAGTCCAATCCTCCTGCTTCAGCCTTCTAATTGCTGGGACACCCAAGTGTGCACCATTACACCTGCTTCTTTTAGGCCTTTAAAGGTCATACTTGGCTTTCCTCATGAGGAGCTTTTTAGAAGCTGGATAATGCAGCAGAATTTCTTGGAGAGTCTTTTTGTCCAGAGTTAGAAGATTGGCAAACCCATGGGCCACCACATCAGCTGTCCGGCGGTTTCCCCCTTCTTTTGCTAGAAGGCTGTGAGACACAAAAAGCAGGTCTTCAGTCACCTATTTCACTTACCCTCCATTTGTTTTCCTTTTATATGTCAAACAGAACGGCAAATTTAATTATTCAGTTATACATTTTACTCCTGGTATCACTGGGACGTTTGTAAGATGTTAACTCACTCTAAGTCCTTCCTAATGGGAAATGCAGAATCTTTAGCAAATTGTGTGTGCTTACTGTCACATGGTTCGTTTTAAATGTCATTGTGACACAATCTAGAATCACCTGGAAAAGGACTATGTTAATAGGGATCAGAAGACTTGCCCATTGTGGGCAGCACCATTCTCTGAGCATCGGATCCTACATTTTATTAAGAGTGGAGAAAGAGACCTGAATACTTGCACATACATACATGTGTTTATTACTTTCTAATCTTGACCTCAGATTTGATATAACTAGTTGCTTTAAGTTCCTACTGCCTTGACGTCCTGGAAGTGATGAGCTGTTGTGTGGGATTGTGAAGCACACACACCCTTTCTTCATTAAGTGCTCTTGACAAGATATATGTCACAATAACAGGAATCAAAACTAAGAAAATACCTCATTTTAAGCACTCTGAACACTAAAGACCCCACTTACCTTAAAGATATAATCATCCACTACAAGTATTTGAAACGCTCTCTTCCTGAGGGAATTTTGGAAGATGGCTGTATTGCATACTTTTCCTATTGAGACCTATACTTTAAAAATATTTTTAAATAGATAACAATGATTATAACCACTCATGTCCAGTGTTCATCTGATCTCCTATTTAGGGGAAAACACTTTGCTAGAACCATACCTCTGCCGAGGAAGGAGGTTTTTCCAGCCCCCCTTTTTTTTTTTTTAATCTCAGGGGTGGAAAGCAAAACAAGTCCTGCAAGGTCATAGCTCACACATACTTCAAAAGGTGAAGACTCAATCCTATGACTTTTGATGATTTCCTCTCCTCTGTTCTTTATCCCAATAGGACTCCTATGTCTTAGTGTGAATTGCAATGGAAACAGATAACTCCTCTGAAGAAAAATACTTAAGGAAGTGTGGTCATTAAGGGAGAAAAAGGAGAGAGCACAAATGGAGTATGGAGCATTTGTCACCTGCAGCTCTGACAAATATATATACCATAGCTCCCTGTCAGAGCAGCATGAAACCTAATGCTAAGTGTTCATCTACCGAGGTACTGAGGTTCATCTATCCAGCAGAGACGATGAAGCAATTACAAATTACATACCAAAGCACATGTGAGAAACAGATGAGATGACACAGGTGTTAGAACCCATAGACAGAAAATTTAAAAACTGTGGTTGATACAATAAGGAATATAATGATAAGGGGAATCATGCAAGATCAAGCATATAATATAAACAGACAAAAATTCAAAGAATCTAAAAGAATGCAAGAAATAAAAAAAAAATGTTGTAACAGACAGGAAGAATGCTTCTAACGAACCCAGTACCATGATGGCCTGGAAAAGGATCAGTGAACTTGAATATAATTTAATAGAAGCTTTCCAGACTGACAGCAAAAGAAACAAGCAGAACTGAACTGGAAACACAAAGAACGACAGATCATTTTAAAAGATGAGACATATACCTATCTGGAAAACCGGAAGGAGACAAAAGAAAAAGAATAAAAGACATTTCAAGCATATCTTTCAAGAGCTTTCCAAAACTAATGCCAAATACCTGAACTACAAAAGCTGAGAGACTGGATAACATCAAAAGGGATAAATAATTAGTGCATCTCTCAGTCCTCACCAGAGATGTTCTCTTCTGTAGTAGATGGCTATTGGTAGAGAGATTCACAACTGATCAGTGTGCAGGGACTAAGAGACTATGGACTACACACCTGTAAATATACACCCCCTAAATTTAGGGATTAAGAAGAGGCAAATGTAGTGAACATTTTTAGTAAAGTTGTTTGGAGGACATGACAGGACCAGTGCATGTAGCTCTGACTGCATGCATAAACTAGCAAAAATCTCAGCTTGGATGAGGAGGTGCTCATGAACTCTCACTCCTAGATGAGGACCTATAGGCAACCGGTGCCTAGTGGTAGAGGAGAGTCAGGGTTGGTTTGTTTGTTTGTTTGTTTGTTTTTTTTTTTTTTGGTGTGTGGTCTCTGAGAGTTTACAGAATCTCCAGTAGATGGCCCCATACTCATGCACATACAGGCAGCAGTAAGTGGACTGAGCAGGTTTGAAACAGAGCACATAAACTTGGAAGTGAAAAATGGAGAGGGCTATAGAAGAGGGGCCTGGATAGAAGTTAATTTGGTCAAGGCATGTTATGTGCGTGCATGAAATTTTAAACAATAAAAAGGGGGAAATAAAGGATAAATATAATAGAGGAAAATACCCCTCAACTTCTCATAGCATTCAAACTACAGGAAACCAAAGACAACGACTGAATGTTGAAAGGATGTAAATCAGGAAATACTTGAGCTACACATAGACCAGGACCACAAAAGATTTCTTACTCAAAAGCAATCTCATTTCTAGACAGTGGAGCAAAAATACTCAATGCTAAAAGAAGTGTCTATGACCTGCAATTCTATATTTAGTGAAAGCATTCTTCAGAAGTAAAGGAAAGACAAAAATTTCCTCAAATGAACAAAAACTGAGGTGATACATTCCTAAGAGACCTGCCCTGCAGGAAATGTTTAAAGAATTTCCAAGGAGAGAAAACAAAACAAAAACAAAGCATAAATCAGAAACTCAGGTCTCCATAGAAAAGGAGAAAACACTGGGAGAGGAATACATGAAGGGAAAGAAAACATATCTCTCTTCTTAACTAGGAGATGATTATTGAAGTGACAAAGTGGCAATGTGTGTGTGTGTGTGTGTGTGTGTGTGTGTGTGTGTGTGTGTACAGGTAGGTAGGTAGATAGGTAGATGGTTAACAACAGAATATAAGCAAGTGAATGGTAGTGTCTCAGGGTTTGTTTAAGTGACAAACTGGTAGTGTGTGTGTGTGTGTGTGTGTGTGTGTGTGTGTGTGTGTTTAGTAACAGAATATGGGCAAGTGAA
>JANHMN010000004.1:115696128-115714924 GCA_030674055.1 Rhabdomys pumilio
ACACACACACACACACACACACACACACACACACACACACACACAAACATTGTCCATTTCCTGACATTCATGTATTAGAAAACCATTCCTAAATTGATATGTTAATAGTATTTGGAACTGAAGCCTTGGGGAGTGAATGAGGTCATGAGGGCAGGGTCTCCATTAAAATAAGGAATATCCAGCAGGGTGTGGTTCCACACACTTAAATAGCACTAGGGAGATAGAGCATTGTGAGTTCCAAAGTAGCCTGCTGTACACAGTGAGTTCAAGATTAGCCATCATAGTGAGAACTTGTCTCAAAAAAAGGGAACAAGAAAAAAGTTACTTTCTAAGAAGCACGAACATGCTTGCTGTCTCATCATGTGACACCTTGGCCACCTTATGATTCAAGAAGTTCTCAGCAGATGCTGCTACTTAGACTTCACTGCTTGGGAAGAACTTTAGAGACCTTTAGAGAGGCAAAACGAATTTCTCTTCCTTGCAAGTTATCCATGTTTGGATATTTCATTACAATTAAAAAAAAAAAAAGACTAAGATTCATCAGTACGTCATATGTAAATATGCTCATATTTACATATACATTTGGTATATATCCTAGCATCTTAAACTGTGGCCTATGACCCTATATTTGGTCACACAACTGAATTGAGTGGTTGGAAAAATTTGGTAACAGGAAAAGTTTTCTGACCACACATCAATTAATTGAAAATCAAACACAAAAATGTATCAGTCACGTGACTTTACTGGTCAGGCCATGCAACACTGACAATTGCTTGCCAGAAATATCTCTGTCAGATTCAAAGCAAAATTGTATGTTGTGAATTGGTAAGTTTTAACTGTTCAAAGTTTTATGCATCTGTCAAAACATAAGGATTTAAACCCAGAAGACAAAGACCCAACCATCATTACTACCATCATTCCTCACTGTCTAAGAATCAAATTAGTACCATCTTTTAATTACATTGGAATGTTTGATTAAAAAATGCTCTTTGAGTTGTATAAAATTGTTGAATGAATTTTAGAATCAGATTGGACAAAATTTTCAATAATTCTTGGAATATTCATAAACACAGTTCTGTCTTTTTATGTTATGTATTGCTGCAAATCTGTACTCTAAAGCACTGATGAACATAAAATTACAATATTCATCAACCTGAAAACAGTATAGATGCTTTCTGTGTTATGGTATCAAATATTCAGCCAGGACTTAATGTTATGTAGGAACAAACAAGAACAAGAACCTTTACCTCACAAATATGAAAATATGCCTCTATCTTTATGAATGGTAAACATTATATGTATAAGAAAGAATTTTTTTGTTTTAGCACAGGGGATATTTTACTATATTTAAACATTAGGTAACCAAGGCTTGGGGAAACTCAATACATAGACCAAAGTTATATCCACACAAGTAAGCCACATTATTTGAATGTAGTTATTTTGGCTTTCTCAAGGTATTCTTACAAAAAAGTACAATTGAAGATAACCAAAAAGATGATGAATTAGTATACTCATTATGAAGACATTCAGCTGCATCCAAACAATGTTTTTGTCTGTAGTTGTGAACAGTGGTGCATGCCTGTTATCTTAGCTCTTAGAAGGCAGAGGCAAGTGGATCTCTATGAGTTTGAGTTCAACTTGGTCAACAGAGAGAATTCATTGCTAGCCAGGACTACAAAGTGAGACCCTGTCTCAATCAATCAATCAATCAATCAATCAATCAATCAACCAATCAATCATTAAAATGTTTATGATTAAAATAATTTGATTTGTATACTTATTTTGTATATCTGCATTTATTGGGTGATGTAAAAAGTCACAGGCTAAAGGGTAAAATAAGTGTAAGAAATCTTGGCATATATGTTGTGCATATGTATGTGTGTAAAAGTATTTTTTTTCTGGAAGTGCTATAATATGCAATAGTCGCTAGTCATTTACTTATTTCAAGCTTTATATCAGGGCTACTACACATGAAATTACAAATTGTGTGATAAACAAAGTCCAGTGTTGTTGGAGACCCTCGAATTTGTACAGTGCACAACTTACTCAGCTCTGTCTAGCAGAATTGCTGTATTTAGGAGTACTCACAGGGAACACCAGACCACAGAAGAGCAGAGCGTGAATGTAGAAACATAAGGAAAACAATGGGAACATAAGTGAAATTTACTTAAAAGTTAAACTTTGCTACATTTTTTAAATTTCACATTAAATCATTAATACTATAAAAATATCTTTTGAAGATAGGCAGAGCTATATCCTAAAGGACTTAATAATCAGGCTACCCTGTGAAGTGATGGAAGTCACTTAAGTATATTATCAAATCATCTGCAAATAATGATATTTTGACTTCTTTCTTTCCAATTTGTATCCCTTTGACCTCCTGATGTCTAATTGCTCTAGCTAGAACTTCAAGTACTATATTGAATAGATAGGGAGAGAGTGAGCAGCCTTGTCTTATCCCTGATTTTAGTGGTATTGCTTCAAGTTTCTCTCCAGTTAGTTTGATGTTGGCTACCAGTTTGCTGTAAATTGCTTTTACAATGTTTAGGTATGGGCCTTAAACCCTGATCTTTCCAAGACTTTTAACATGACAGGATGTTGATTTTTGTCAAATGCTTTTTTGGCATCTAATAAAATGATCATGTGGTTTTTTTTCCTTTCAGTTTGTTTATGTATTGAATTACATTGATGGATTTTTGTACATTGAACCATCCCTGCATTCCTGGGATGAAGCCTACTTGATTGAAGTGAATGATCACTTTGATGTGTTCTTGGATTCGGTTTGCAAAAATTTTATTGAGTATTGTTACATCAATATTCATAAGGGAAATTGATCTGAAGTTCTCTTTCTTTGTTGTGTCTTTGTATGGTTTAGGTATGAGTGTAATTGTGGCTTCATAAAACAAATTGGGTAGTGTTCCTTCTGTTTCTATTGTGTGGAACTATTTAAAGAGTATTGGTATTAGGTCTTCTTTGAAGGTCTGATAGAAATCTGCACTAAACTCATCTAGTCCTGGCTTTTATGGGTTGAAAATCTTTTAATGACTGCTTCTATTTCTTTAGAGATTATGGGACTGTTTAGATGGTTTATCTGATTCTGATTTAACTTTGGCACCTGGTATCTGTCTAGAAATTCATCTAGATTTTCCAATTTGGTTGAGTATAGGCTTTTGTAGTAGGATCTGATGATTTTTTTTAAATTTCCTCTGTCTTCATTGTTAAGTCTCCTTCTTCATTTCTGATTTTATTAATTTGGGTACTGTCTCTGTGCCCTCTGGTTAATATGACTAAGGGTTTATCTATCTTGTTGATTTTCTCAAAGAACCAACTCCTGGTTTTGTTGATTCTTTGTATAGGTTTTTTTGTTTGTTTGTTTGTTTTTCTACTTGGTTGATTTTAGCCATGGGTTTGATTATTTCTTGTCTTCGACTCCTCTTGGGTGTATTTGCTCTTGGGTGTATTTGTTCTAGAGCTTTCAGGTGTGCTGTCAAGCTGCTAGTGTATGCTCTCTCCAGTGAGTTATGAGTTTTCCTCTTAGCACTGCCTTCATCTTGTCCCATAAGTTTTGTTATGATGTGCCTTTGTTTTATTAAATTCTAAAAAGTCTTTAATTTCTTTCTTTATTTCTTTTTGACCAAGTTATCCTTGAGTAGAGTGTTGTTGTTCTTCCATGTGGATGTGGGCTTCCTGTTGTTTTTGTTGTTATTGAAGACCAGCCTTAGTCTGTGGTGATATGATAGGATGCATGGGATTATTTCCATTTTCCTGTATCTGTTGAGGTCTGTTTTGTGACCAATTATATGGTCAATTTTAGGGAAGGAACCATGAGGTGCTGAGAAAAAGGTATATCCTTTTGCAAATGATATGGTAATATGCTTAAGTGACCCCAAAACTTCTACCAGAGAACTCCTAAACTGGATAAACAACTTCAGCAAAGTGGCTGGATATAAAATTAACTCAAACAAATCAGTAGCCCTCCTCTACTCAAAGGATAAACAGGCTAAGAAAGAAATTAGGGAATAACACCCTTCACAATAGTCACAAATAATATAAAATACCTTGAAGTGACTGTAACCAAGCAAGTGACAGATCTGTACAACAAGAACTTCAAGTCTTTGAAGAAGAAAATCGAAGAAGATATCAGAGGATGAAAAGATCTCCCATGCTCATGGATTGGCAGGATTAATATAGCATAAATGGCCATCTTGCCAAAAGCAATCTACAGATTCAATGCAATCCCCATCATAATTCCTACTCCATTTTTCATAGAGTTAGAAAGAGTAATTTTTAAATTCATTTGAAATAACAAAAAACCCAGGATACCAAAAACTATTCTCAACAACAAAAGAACTTCTTGGGGAATAACCATCCCTGACTTCAAGCTGTACTACAGAGCAATTGTGATAAAAACTGCATGATATTGGTACAGACACAGGTAAGAAGATCAATAGAATAGAATTGAAGACCCAGAAATGAACCCACATACCTATGGTCACTTGATCTTTGACAAAGGAGCTTAAACTGTCCAGTGGTAAAAAGACAGCATTTTCAACAAATGAACTGGAGGTCAGCATGTAGAAGAATGCAAATTGATCCATTCTTATCTCGTTGAACAAAGCTCAAGTCCAAGAGGATCAATGACCTCCACATAAAGCCAGATACACTAAATTAATAGAGCAAAAAGTGGGGAAGAGCCTTGAATACATGAGTACTGGGGTAAAGTTTCTGAACAGAACACCAATGGCTTATATTCTGAGATCAAGAATCAACAAATGGGACCTCATAAAATTGCAAAGCTTTTGTAAGGCAAAGGACACTGTCAATAGAACAAAACAGCAACCAACAGATTAGGAAAAGATCTTTACCAATTCTACATCAGATAGAGGGCTAATATTCAATATATATAAGGAACTCAAGAAGGTAGACTTTAGACAATCAAATAACCCTATTAAAAATGGGATTCAGAGCTAAACAAAGGATTCTCAACTAAGGAATATTGGAAGCACCTAAAGAAATGTTCAACATTCTTAGTCATTAGAGAAATGCAAATCAAAACAACCCTGAGATTCCACCAGTCAAAATGGCTAAGATAAAAAACTCAGGTGACAGCAGATGCTGGCAAGGATGTGGAGAAAGAGGAACACTCTTCCATTGTTGGTGGGACTACAAGCTAGTACAACCACTGTGGAAAGCAGTCTGGCAATTTCTCAGAAAATTGGATATAGTATTACCTGAGGATCCAGCTATATTGCTCCTGGGCATATACCCAAAAGATTCTCCAGCTTATCACAAGGACACATGCTCCATTATGTTCATAGCAGCCTTATATATGATAGTCAGAAGCTGGAAAGAACCTGGATGTCATTCAACAGAGGAATGGATATAGAAAATGTGGTACATTTACACAATGGAATACTACTCAGCTATTAAAAACAATAAATTCATAAAAATTTCAGGCAAATGAATGGAGCTAGAAAATACCATCCTGAGTGAAGTAACCTAACACAAAAGAACACACAAGGTATGCACTCACTGATAAGTGGATATTAGCCCAAATGCTCAGAATACCCAAGATACAATTCACAGACCACAGGAAGCTCAAGAAGAAGGAAGACCAAAGTGTGGTTGCTTCCATCCTTTGTAGAAAGGAGAGCAAAATACTCATGGGATCAAATATGTAGACAAAGTGTGGAGCAGAGACTGAAGTAAAGGCCATCCAAAGACTGCCCCACCTGGGGATCCATCCCACATCCAGACACTAAACCCAGATACTATTGTGGATGCCAAGAATTGCAGGCTCACAGGAGCCTGACATAGCTGTCTCCTGAGAGGCTTTGCCAGAACCTGACAAATACAGAGAGGATGCTCACAGCCAACTATTGGACTGAGCATGAGGTCTCCAATGCGGTCCCCTATGGTGGAGTTAGAGAAAGGATTGAAGGAGATGAAGGGGTTTGTAACCCTATAGGAAGAACAATAATATCAACCAACCAGACACCTTCAGAGTTCTCAGGGCTAAACTACCAACTAAGGAGTACACAAGTCTACAGCTGCATATGTAACAGAGGATGGCCTTGTGTTGCATCAATGGGAGGAGAGGCCCTTGGTCCTATGAAGGCTCAGTGCCCCAGTATAGGGGAATTTGAGAGCTGGGTGGCTTGAGTGCGTTTGTGGGTCGGTGGGGGAACACCCTTATAGAAGCAAGCGAGGGGGAATGTGTAGCAAGATACTTATTCTGCTACATTGTATTCACAGTGGAGCTTGGTGATTAGGCAGTAGAAGAGGAGGTGGAGCTTGGAGAAAAAGAGAGAAAGGGGAGGAGAGAAAAAGGGGAAGGGGAGGAGATGAAGGAGGCTATCAGCCATTGAGAACCATTTATGGGTCAAAAGCTGTCCTTGGTAGCAACGTCTATCAAAAAGTTAGATATTGGATAACAACTCTAATTGTGTGGTCATCTTGTTGACTGAGCATTTCTAAATATATAAATTCTTTAGATAATCATTAAGCTTTAAGAGTCTCATTTCTACCAGGTACTGCGAGGATGACAGATATTGTCTGGGGTTCAGCAGAACTTTCTGGATGCAGCATGGTGGATTGGCAGAGCCATCTCCCACTCTTGAATCTCGTGGGTGCCAGGGCCTGTGAATCTAGCTAGCTGGAGCCCAGGTTAAAGCTGAGGAGCAGTGGGAACATGGTGGCTCCCTGGGCACAAGCTGCTCTGGGTGCCATTTTCTAAATATTGCTCCTACAGGGATGGGAAATGGAGTTTTGGTGGGGGACAGGAAAGGGGATAACATTTGAAATGTAAATTAAAAAAATCCAATATAAAAGAAAAGAAAAGAAAAAAAAGAAGTGATGGAAAGAGCTATATTCTCTGAATCAGGAAAAGGGCAAGTTTAGAATACAGTATTAGTGATATCTGTCTATCTATCTATCTATCTATCTATCTATCTGTCTATCTATCTATCATCTACCTATTATCTATCTATCTATCTATCTAGTTTTCAAACGTGATAAGAGTATCATGCTAGGTGGAGCACAGTCATTCAGTACAGTACATTCTAGAAACCCAACTCTCTTTATGTTGCTCTGCAAGTATCCATGAGACCACTTACAACATTTGAAAACTAATAAATCTCAAGAATTGCCTTCCTTGGATGGATTTATCTTTTTATTAGAGCAATTCTAGATATTGAATCCAGGACCTTGAAAATGTTCAGTAAGAAATCTACCTCTGAACTATAGATCCAACTCACTGTTAGGCTTTGATAAGTAGGTATGTGATCATACATAAATAATTATTCTGTTGTGTGTAATCCTTCAAGAAATGATACAGAATTCACTATAAAATTGAAAAGGGAAAAACAGATATAAATGAAGAATGTATAAAAAAAAATACCCTTAAAAACACAAAGAATATGTAGACGTGACATACACCATAATGAGTTGGTTGCAAAGGTACAAAGATGATTGACTTGAGCCTCAAGCTATTTGTAGCTAGGAGAAGAGCAAGTACATATAAAGACAGTTGGACTAGCAAATATTAATACTATTGATAACAGTACCATTCCTAGTTAACATTATCCAGTGCTTATGGTGAGCCAGAGAGTTTCATGAGTTATTTTTGTGAATTAATCCAATTAATGTTTTAGAATCCTGTAAGATAATTATGCATCACTAGTCACATTTGGAAGAGGCAAAAGGCCCAAGTACTTTCAGAGAAGACTTACCCACAAGTCTTGGCATGAGGTGTAAATTTAGTCTGCTCTCTTATACAACTCAGAACTATTAATGCTTTGATAACTACAGGAACTAGAAATGTTTCTAAAATATAGCCTTTTCTAGTCCTAAATGTATTTTCTCATGTATTTCCTACAATAGAAGTAAAACTAATTTTAAATGTCATCTGTGAGAAAGCATCATTTCCATTGTTAAGAGACTAAAACTTTCAAATATTTGTTCTCATTAAGCAAATTTCCAGCTGGGCTATATTTGGGGACAGGAGCTCAGATCACCTCTGGACTCTTTTTCAGGACTTTGTTAATCTTGTCAGGAAACACTTTGTTCCCTGACAACTTTGCAACTTGACTAAGACTGTGTTCTCACAAAACTTTTGCTGATGAGCAAACATCAGAGGATGTTCTGGGGTCACCTCTGCCAGGGTGTCTTGCTCTTTGCAGATGCTTTGATATTCATCAAGTGCATGCTAAATGCAAGCACATAGTAGCCTAGATTTTTTTTTTTAATATTTGAAGAACTTCTGTACACTTGAATTTTTAACAAAGTCAGAGTTTAGATTTCACAGCTGTCAAATGTCTGGTTCTATTTTTTGGTTAGGTCTTGGTTTCAGAGGGGAACTGGCCATAGACAAGTAGATGAGCAATGAAGACTCTGGGTGAAGGTCCAAGCAGAGAGAAACAGAGCAAGATGCACGCATCACTTTATGTCTTGAATATTAATCTCCTTTTGAGTGTCAAAGGAATACTTTACAAGCCTACTTTGGTAAGAAAATGAGAATACATTAGTCTGTTCCCTTGGAATCACAGTGGTTAACAATTTCATTTATTCATATAAAGCTTTTAATTTTAAAAGTGCTTTTCTTTTAAAAACTAAGCTACTATGTTTTCTTGATTAATGATATCATTAACTTGGCTCAGTAGTTTCTTGCCATGGTTAAGATTCGTAAAGTAGATTAGGCTAGGAAGGTGGCTTGTTCTGAAAATATAAGAACCTGAGTTCAAATACCTAGCATCCACGTTAAAAAAAAAACAAAAACCCAAGGCAAGAACAGGCAAGTTTGGAAGGGATTGTAACCCTGGCACTGAGGTACAGAGATAGGCAGATCCCAAAAGCTCACTGGTCAACTAGTCTAGTTGAAATTGTAAGCTTCTGGTTCAGTGAAACACCCTGTCAGGGGAAGTGACAAGGCAGTCAGGGGGAAAGTGACTAAGGAAGATACTTAATGTCCTGTTCTGGGCTCTGTTTGACAACACATGGGTGTATGCACTTACACACTTGTGTGTCTGTGTCATCACAGCATACACACACACACACACACACACACACACACACACACCATAGATTTTAACATAATAGTCAAAATCCAAAATGAGAACAAATTTTGAGTCAAGAGGTCTGTCCTTTTATAAAAATTACAGTAATGTTAATTATACCATTGTTATTGTTCTTAAGCACAAATATATGTCACTAGGCATTAGGAAAATATCAGGCTGTTTTATTAACATATGTCAAGGTCTGACTTGGTGATAAGGAGACCCCTCAGTGGTCAAGAGCACTGGCTGCTTTTTCTGAACACCTGACTTTGATTCCCAGCATCTATGCCAGATGGCTCATGACTCCCTGTCATGAGCTCCAGCTCTAGGGAATCTTCTGATTTCCATGGCACTTACTTACATGGATAAACGCACACATACAAATAAAAGAATAATTACGCTCCCTGTATGGTATTTCAAATGGCAGTAAAGAACCTACTTTAGCATTACATTGAGTTATTTCCAAAGGGATCTTAAGTCGATTTAAACACATGTGTAAAAATGATATTGATTGTATAATTGTTCCTAGGCATATGGTGAGGTAAAAAGGGTTCTGTACAGACAGAGACCACACTACAGAGGACATGGTGACAGTAGTAAGTAGATTTTTAAATTCAGGGTTTGTTCTCATTTGAAACATGGAAATATAGGGCTTTATTACCTAGTATCACGTATTCTCATTCTTGCTAATTTACATATTTCTGCTATTTCTACTTTTCATAAAAGGAAGACAAAATTACAAAAAAAAGAGTAACAGAATTGTGTGAATAACTAGCTGTTTCTCTGGTATGCCTCTTTAAAAACTGTTCTAGAAAAATAAAAACAGAGTGAAGAGAAAAATTCAAAATTAGTTTTTGAAATGTTTGACCTTCTCACAGTGATATGAAGTTAATATAAATAAAAAAATTCACCAAAATATATAGTTTGGCCAGAAAAGTCAGTTCTTAAATATTGTGGCTGAAAACCAAGTGTAGGCCTTGGAGTTCTACTGAATAACTCATACTGTGTGCTGTAAAAGGACTGGAGAGTGAGCAAAATATGAAAGGTAAATTGTCACATTTATGAACATGAAATGGCTCCTAGGAAAGGAATTCACTTAGCAAGTATTTATTGACTACCTGTTCTCTTTCCCGTACTATTTAGAGGAATGCAAATTGGAACAATCTATTAAAATGCAAAACAATTTAGAAAAAATAAGGCAAGGTCAGCAATGCTGAGAGAAAAGAGCTATACATTGTTAATTGGATTGTACATGTGCTCATTGTTTTTGAAAATTATCTGTTCATATACTTGAGGAATTGCAGAAATGCTTCTACTTTTTTGACCTACTTATTTCTCTTTGGGGAATAAACCTGAAAGAAATGAGTTCAAAGAACAATGAAGTAATTTTACAAAGATAAATCTAGCAGTGCTATTTTTAGTAATGGCAGAGGCCACAGAGCTAACTATGAATAGTCACAACCAAATGATAGGTATTTGTACCATCACTGCTACACAAAGATTATGCACTTATTTATTTATTCAATACTATCTCTTTTTTCCTATTTATTTATTTATTTATTTATTTATCTAAATGCTGCTCCTCATCCTGGTTCCACCCTCACCGAGTCCCTTCCCCCATCCCCCATTCCCTTCTCCTCTGAGAGGTAAACACCTTTGGTCCTGTCAGATTAGGCACATCCTCTCCCACTGAGGTCAGACAGAACAATGATGAAGACTGAGTTGCCTGTCTGCTACATATGTGTCTGGGGGCCTCGGTTCAGCCAGTTTATGTGCTCCCACAGGTCCAGATTCGTTGACTCTAACAACTATTTCTTGATACACTCATGGGCCAAACGTTGTCTTAAGGGCCAACCAAGAAATGTAAGACAAACTACATGTGCTGTCTGATAGGATCTTGGGAGCCTGTGCAGTGTCTGAACAAACTAGAGAAATGCAGTGTTTCTGGGAAAGGCAGTACCGAGGGTAGAAATCTTAGGCAAAAGAGTGCCTTTTTTTTTTTTTTTTTTTGCAAGCATGGACATGACCGAGCATAAAAGCCAGGGCTCATAGCCCAGGAGGCTCCAGAAGTGTGTGCTGGATTCTAGCTCTCTTAGTTCCTTTAGGACTTCTGAAGCAGAGACACAATGGGAGCAGTCGTAAGTGGCTGTCTTGGTACTTCTGATTGGAAGGGGTGATAAAGAAATATATCAATAACATCCAGCTACAAAGATAAGTGGTCCAAAAATGTGAATATAGTTGGACAAGAAAATATAGCAAGAAAACTTGGGAGGTCCTCACAGTGGGGAATCCAGGAAGACTCCAAACATGGAGATGTGTAGAGAAGGAGGGTGGTGGTGGAGGTGGGCAGGAAGAGTATGCAGGCAGAAGTAACAACCGATGCAAAAAATTCCCTGTAACTAGACAGAATGTGGCACAGACAAGGAGAGATTAGTGGGACATTTAGATTAAACATGAAACCTGAAGGAGACAGGTAGCTAGGTCAGATGCTGCAGGATTTTGTATAAGACCTCTGCACTTATTCTTAAGAATAGCAGAGACACATTTAGACAGCAAAACACAGATCTGATCAGACAGGTGCTTTTCAACTGCAGATTAGAGGCTGGGCTGTGAAGAATGTGGTTAGGAGGCATCTAGTTATCTGTGGAGGAGGTTTGGACTACCCAAGATGGAAGCAGTGTTGAAGGTAAGATGTCAGTGATTTAAGGTACAGTTAGGAGAAAAGATGGATAGGTCTTAGGTGTAGAATAGTTAAGGCAGGTGAAGCAGAAGGATATTTCAGGTACACCTTTTCTCTGTTTCCACTAAACCTTCAAATATTAAATTATAAGGGTTTGGGTATTATGTTAAATTCCTACAGCTACTGTAATAAATTACCACCAAACAATACCCTACAACCACAAAAATTTACTTTACACAGTAAGGTCAAGCTTATGGTCAAAGTTATGCGATTTAGACTGTGCTCTCTGCAATGACTCTACTAGAATAATATTTCTTGGACATGCAACACATGTGCATTTCTTGCCTGTGACTGTATGACTGCAGTTGTTGCCACAGTTTTAAGACTGTCTCTCATCTTTCATAAAGATATTTGTTACTGGATTAGAGACTGTCTTAGATATGGTTTCTATCAATATGATGAAAAAGCATGACCAAAGCAACCAGAGGAGGAAAGGGTTTATTTGGCTTCTACTTCCATATCACAGTCAATCACTGAAGGAAGTCAGGACAGGAGCTCAAGCAGGGAAGGAACATGGAGGCAGGAGCTGATGCAGAGGCCAAGGAAGAGTGCTGCTTACTGGCTTGCTCCTCATGGCTTGCTCAGCCTGCTTTCTTATAGAACCTAGGACCACCAGCCCAGGGATGGCACCACTCTTAATAGTCTAGGCTCTCCCACATCAATTACTAATTGAGAAAATTTCATATAGGCTTGCCTATAGTCTGATTTTTATTGAGGCAGCTCTCTTCTCCAGTGATGACAGCTTCTGTCAAGTTGACATAAAGCTAGTCAGGACAGAGAGACCCCTTCAGATAATGTAGGATAATCTGTTTCTCTCTCTCTCTCTCTCTCTCTCTCTCTCTCTCTCATCCTTCCCTTATTTTTTGCCAAAAGAGTCTTTGTATTAAACAGCCGTAGCTATTCTGGAACTCAGTATCTAGACAAGAACTCATAAAGATCTTCCTCCTTTTGTTTCTCAAATACTGAGGTTAACGTAGTATACCACTGTGCCCAGGAAGCTCCTCATCTCTAGGTTATCTTCAAAGATACCTTTTCCAATAAGGACATACTCAAAGATTTTGAGGATTAGTACATGGACATACTCTATGGAGGCTACCCTTTACCACACTATAACTGCTAAGTAACTACTCCTTTGCTACCCCACAGTAGGAACTTCATGACTGACTGATTGTTTCCATAATTGTTTCCATATTCTGCTGAACAGTAGTGAAAGTTTCGTCTTTAGCCCTTGATAGTTTGGATCCTAACTGTCCTTCAGAAATCTACACAAGAAAGACTTGACTTTCAGAAAACTTTTATGGGGGCCCTGTAGAAAATTTAGGATGCAGCAGGATAGATGTCTTCATGTTTTAGGGTTATGGTTTTGAAGGGGATTTCAAAATGTAACCTCTTCCTTCTCTGTTTTTATTTCTTTTGACCTTGGCTACAAAGTAAATAATGTTGCTTTGTCACATGATCCTGATATTCTGTGCTTTCTCAACTTGGGCTAATAATAGCAACAGGCCTAATTGATCATGGAACAGAACTCCCAAACCATGAGCCTAACCCAACCTTTTCTTGTTATCAGTTAATTACCTCTGTCACTGTTAAAGTATTAGTTAACACAAAGTGTAGCCTCAAACACTTGCCAGATCTGAAAGACATACTGGCCGTGTGTTGTACTTGTTTTGTATTCGATACCCTCCTGTGAATAATCTTAAAGTTGAACTTGAACATTTAATCATTTGGTTGGAACTGTCATTATTTTTAATATAGGCAGGATATAAATAAAAACTATTATTACTGTATAATTTACATGTAGTTGTTGGATTTGTAGATATGAATAACTGCTAATTTTTACATTTTAATGATATACAGTTACTTTAAAAACCTGAATAAACAAATTAACCATAAATTAGTAGTAATTGTTGTAATATAATGCATAAAATACCATGGAAGCAAAGAACAAGGAGCTACTATTTGAATGGGGGTGGTGAAAAGATGGCTTTAAAAAGATAGCACTTGAATCAGTTCTTGAAGTATGAGTTTCTGCACTTGTGAGAAGAATAGAGTCAGAATAGACTTGGCTTTTTCCTCCTCCTTTTCCTCCTCCTCCTCTTGCTCCTCTCCTCCTCCCCTTCCTGCTCTTCCTCCTCCTCTCCTCCTCCTTTCCTCCTCAAGCTTCCTTCCTAACCCTGCTCCCCTTCTCCTCCCCTCTTCCTCCTCCTGTCCCCCTCCTGCTCCTCCTCCTCCTCTTCTTCTTCTTTAGAATAAGGTGTTAGTACTTTCTGGATGTTAATTAGGAATGTGGTCTGGTTGTCTCCATGACAGGCTGAACATCTATATTTTAGCTGTACATTCTTGTTTTAAAATATAATGCCCTTGAAACCTCTTCACCATTTTCTTTCTTATGTTTTCTTCTAAGAAAAAAGAAATCTGTTAAAAAACTACGTGACAGTGCTAAATTTAGCTCATTTTAACAAAGGTCACAGCATTTCTGAGTAGTAAACACTATTACAAGATCTTTCCAGTGTCTGAATGTTTGGCAGACATGCCTCCATTTGGAGGAAATGACTAGAGCCTAGGGCTGTGAGACAGATGTGGGTCTGTGAAGTCCATGAGCATCTGGAAAAGGCAAACACATCCTTTTTTTTTAAATTCTTTTTTCAGCTACAGCAAGGAATGAATTAAGGCAAAGACCTCTTTGCTTGAATTAGGTAGACTGTTGCAGGCTTAGAGAATGAGGGCCTTAAGGTTTCAACCCAAATGGGAAAGAGAGGATTTACTTAAGGTACTGAAGTCAGGGGTACAGTGCTAACTCAGCAACACCTACATTCTATTCTTAGGCTGTTTCCTCCTGTGATGATAATATCAGCAATTAATGTACTTGTATTTTCAGGGAATAAAGCCCATGGGAAGGTCAGCTAATTAATTTCTATAACATTTCATATTAGATTTGTTGTATATTTTATAGCCTTGATAATAACAGAAATGATGAAATCACAGAAATATTAAATTACTTTTGAAAGCACTTCCCATAAGGAGATAACAGGAAACAGACTAAGAATACAGGTCTTGGACATTTAAAAACCTTTCTTCTATCACTACTCCAGTACAGGTCAATGGTGTGCCCATCTAGTTGTTAAGAAGGGGGAAGATATTTAAAAACAGAGCAGTTGGAAGAAGTCAAAATATCACTATTTGCAGATGATATGATAGTGTACTTAAGTGACACCAAAAATTCCACCGGAGAACTTAACCTAAAAAAGAACTTCAGCAAAGTGGCTGGATATAAAATTAACTCAAACACATCAGTAGCTTTCCTCTACTCAAAGGATAAAGAGGCTGAGAAAGAAATTAGGGAAATGACACTCTTCACAATAGTCACAAATAATATAAAATACCTTGGTGTGACTCTAACCAAACAAGTGAAAGATTTGTACAACAAGAACTTCAAGTCTCTGAAGAAGGAAATCGAAGAAGATATCAGAAGATGGAAAGACCTCCCATGCTCATGGATTGGCAGGATTAATATAGTATAAATGACCATTTTGCCAAAAGCAATCTACAGATTCAATGTAATCCCCATCAAAATTCCCACCAATTCTTCATAGAATCAAAAAAAGCAATTCTCAAATTCATTTGAAATAACAAAAAACCCAGGATATCAAAAACTATTCTCAACAACAAAAGAACTTCTGGGGGAATTACCATCCTTGATCTCAAGCTGTACTACAGAGCAATAGTGATAAAAACTACATGGTGTTGGTACAGAGATAGGCAAGAAGATCAATGGAATAGAATTGAAGACCCAGAAATGAACCCACACACCTATGGTCACTTGACCTTTGACAAAGGAGCTTAAACTGTCCAGTGGTAAAAAGACAGCATTTTCAACAAATGAACTGGAGGTCAGCATGTAGAAGAATGCAAATTGATTCATTCTTATTTCCTTGTACAAAGCTCAAGTCCAAGAGGATCAAGGACATTCACATAAAACCAGATACACTTAAACTAATAGAAGAGAAAGTGAAAAAGAGCCTTGAACACATGGGCACAGGGGGAAATTTCCTGAACAAAACACCAATGGCTTATGCTCTAAGATCAAGAATTGACAAATGGGACCTCATAAAATTGCAAAACTTCTGTAAGGCAAAGGACACTGTCAATAAGACAAAACAGCAACCAACAGATTGGGAAAAGATCATTACCAATCCTATGTCTGATAGAGGGCTAATATCCAATATATACAAAGAATTCAAGAAGTTAGACCTCAGAGAATCAAATAACGGTATTAAAAATGGGATACAGAGCTAAACAAAGAATTCTCAACTGAGGAATATCGAATTGCCTATTTCTAAATGGTTCCATGTTTCTTTACTGCCTTAAAGCTCAGTGCAAATATTTTATAATGAGTGTTCATCTTCAATTACTGGATCTACAGTAGCATCCCTTATCAGTTTCTTACAATCTTATGCATTCATAACATCACAGTGTGAACTTACTCTGTTCATTAATTGTGTAACTGTTCTGCTTCTTTCTACTTTACTGTAGACTTTATGAAGGTCAACAATTTATTTATTTAATTTTTAGAGTGCATTCCCAGAGTTTTTAGGGGTTCTACACAATCTAGATTGTGCTAGGCACTTAGCAAATACTTTTGGATGAATAACAAATAAATTTAAATGCAACAATTCATGGGAATGTTAGTGCATATAGTATTTAAATTTGCTGCTTACATTCTTGCTGTTGGAAAATGCTCTATTCTATTCATTCTGTTCTGTTCTGTTCTGTTCTGTTCTGTTCTGTTCTGTTCTGTTCTGTTCTGTTCTGTTTTTATATGCGTCTGACCAGTAGGAAATAAAGATAATAATAGTTGATACTCCTTTAGTAAAAATTAAATGAGAAACACAAAATATTTTAAAGAAATTAAGCTAATTTACTAACCTCCTTGATACACGCTATTGTAACTAATTATTAAGATGTTGAAACTGAAGAAGAATAGGGTCAAGTAAGGAACAAATACAACCAGTGGAAAAACTGGGGTTTAGACTGAGGCAGCCTGGTCTCTATGGCATTACTAACCTATTCAAAAACCAGTTTGTTAGCCTAACAAAAGTTTTCTAACAATTAGATAGCACTTCTACTCTTTCTTCTTTCTATTCACTTAGGATGTCCATGTTCATTCACCATATGCTGAGCATCAGTTATCAGCTAAGTACTGACCTAGGTTCTAGTACTAAAGAACATAACAACTTGCTCTCTTTTCTGTTCTTTAGAAGGAAAGGATAAAAAAGTGAAAAAAATGCAAATATCCTTAACTTTCTAATGCTCTCAGCAGAATATGAGACATTTGATAGCTTGAGTAGAAATTTCTATATTTTATAACCTCTGGTTGTTGTTTTATGAGAAATAATGAGCTTAGACATTTACAAGTTGTCCTTCAGATACCTTATTTCTCCAAACACTGCCCCAGCTTTCAGAGTAACCAGAACTTGAGTACCATCAGGACCTCCAAGAACTTGGACTTCTCCATGCTTGATGATGTACATTTCTTTTCCAATTTCTCCCTAAATGCCATACAGAAGAAAGGGAACTGTAGTCATTTTTTTTTTAAAATGATTATAACCCACACGAAGGTCTTCTAGAGGAGAAAATACAAATAAAGTAGGAAGTATTGTTGTAAAAGTAATTATTTTAAGACCTGAGGTAGTTTTGAAATGTTGTTTAGACATATCGCATAAAGCAAAATGACTGGGAAGACAGTACTTTCTACCACATGAACCCTGAAAACCATCATAAAACATGAGAAGATACACCAGCCAGTGTATTATTTCAGGAGTGGGTATGGGCAGAGAAAGTAACTGATCGCATAGATGGCTGACTGTTCTCACTTTGGTCTTCATTGCTCTGATCTAAAGAAGGTATTTTGTGTAACAAAAGAGCCTAAGTATCAACCATTTAAAGTCAAACCTATCTTCTGCCTCTATCACTGAGGTATGATCCAGGAAACAGGAGACATGCTTATTCCATATTGAAACACCATGCCAATGCAGTTCTCATTAAGTTCTTGTTTGTATTTGATGAGTCTCAAAGTCCAAGCAATAACTAACAATTTACCTCTTGGAATGTTCACATAGTTACCAATCAATCATGCTATTTTGTACACCCGAGGTAGTATGAATACTCAAATGTGAATAGAATACCTGTAGTTATATGTTCAATTCCATTTAAGAATTCTATAAGCAGGCTGGGAAGCTGACTCATGTGGATAAAGTGCTCTTTATGAAAGCATAAAGGCTGAAATTCAGATCTCCAACACTCACATAAAAGCCAGTTCAGCAAGTAGAGACAAGAGGTTCCCTGGGCTACCTGGCTAACTAGGGAACATGACTTGATTAGCTCCATGTTCACTAAGAGACTTTTTTTTTCAGTAAATGAATGGAGAATAATGTAGGAAAAGCCTTTATGTCAGCCTTTGCTGTCTATACATTTATACATACATGTAGGCTCACCTGCAGATATGAAACCACACCCAGCAGGATGCATACCCACATGAATGTGTGCCACACACATATACACCTTTTTCCTACTCTCTCAGCTCCCTCTCCCCAACAAAACCAACCTGAAACCAACACTGAACTGAAGTTACAGATGGACTTACGGAGCTATTTTGTTCTTGTCTTTGTGATTGACTAAAGTGTATCCATGTAATCCTTGAGGTGCAGTACTGTACCTGATTTCTTTAGTCTTTTACACAAATATTTTTTATCACTAACCCTATTTGTATTTTTTGCTATACAATAAATATTAAGTTATAAATATAGTGTCATATTAAATAATGTTAAATAATTTCAATCTCTGCCTACTAAAAACATGCCATATAAGAATGTCACTGACATTTTAAGTCAAGGTAGGTTGTTAATTTCTACAATTGTCAATTGTTTGCTTGTTTGTTTGTTTATTTATTTATTTAAATGTGTGTGTGTGTGTGTGTGTGTGTGTGTGTGTGTGTGTGTGTGTG
>JANHMN010000004.1:115714934-115758007 GCA_030674055.1 Rhabdomys pumilio
CCCACACATTAATAATGGGAGACTTCAACAACCCACTCTCACCAACTGACAGATCAAGCAGACAAACACTAAAGAGAGAAACAATGAAACTAACAGACATTATGAATGAAACTGACCTAACAGACATCTATAGGATATTTCACCCAAGGATAAAAGTATATACCTTTTTCTGAGCATCTCATGGATCCTTCTCCAAAATTGACCATATAGTTAGTCACGAACAAAACTCAACAGAAGAAAATTGAAGTAGTGTCTTATATCTTATCATACCACTACAAATTAAAGCTGGACTTCAATAATAGAAACACCAGAAATCCTATACAATCATGGAAACTGAACAACTTTCTATTCAGTGATCTCTGGGTCTGGGAAAAAAATTAACTAAAGACTTTATAGAATTTAATGAAAATGAGGGCACAACATATCCTTTTATTTTATTTTATTTTATTTTATTTTATTTTATGACTTATTCACTTTACATCCAGCTGTTTTCCTGTTCTGGGTAGTCACCCCTCCCACAATCCTGCCCCCATTTCCCCTCCCCTTCACTTCTGAGCAGGTAGAGCCCTCTGGGTATCCCGCACCTTGGCATTTCAAGTCTCTGCAAGACTAGGTACTTCTCTCACTGAGGTTAGACGAGGCAGCCCAGTTAGAAGAACACATCACAAGTAGAGGCAGGAGCTGACTCAGACAGAAACAGACACACACAGCCAAACAGTGGATGGAGCCTGAGGACTTTTATAGAAAAATTGAAGGAAAGATTGCCCCAGGGGGGGATAGGAACTCCACAGGAAGACCAACAACGTCAACTAATCTGAATTCTTGGGGCTTTCAGAGTCTGAACCACTGACCAAAGAACATACATGGGCAGAACCTGGGTCTCCTGGTACATATATAGCAGATATACAGTGTGGTCTTCATGTCAGTTCTGAACAACTGGAGTGGGAGCTATTCAAAAAACATATCCAGATTTATGGAACATAAAGAAAGCGGTGCTAAGAGGACTCATAGTACTAAGTACCTCCATAAAGAAATTAGAAAGTTCTCATATCAGCAATTTAAAAGTACACCTGAAAGCCTTAGAGAAAAAAAAAAAAGAAGAAAGCAAACACATAAAAGAGGACTATAAGGCAGGAAGTAATCAAAACCAGGCTGAAATCAATCAGTAAGAAACAAAGAAAACAATACAAAGAATTCAAGAAATCAAGAGCTAGTTTGACAAAATCAACAAGACAGACAAACCCTTAGCCAAACTAAGAGACAGAGAGATAGTATCCAAATAAACAAAATTAGAAATGTGAAGGGAGATATCACAACAGACCTGGGCGAAATTCAAAGAATCACTAGGTCTTACTTCAAAAGCCTGTATTCCACAAAATTGAAAAATCTGAAAGAAATGGATGGTTTTCTAAACAGAAACCACTTACCAAAATTAAATCAAGATCAGGTAAACAATTTAGCCAGTCCTATAACCCCCAAGGAAATAGAAAGAAATAGAAACAGTTATTAATAGTCTCCAAACCAAAAGAAAAAAGAAAAAAAAAAGCCTTGGGCCAGATGCTTTTAGTGCAGAATTCTACCAGAAGAGCTAACACTAATACTCTTCAAACTATTGCACAAAAAATAAAAAGAAAGAACACTACCAAATGCATTCTATGAAGCCACTGTCACGCTGATATTTAAATCACACAAATATTAAGCAAAGAGAATTTCAGACCAAGTTCTTTTATGAAGATTGATGCAAAAATACTCAATAAAATACTCTCAAACTGAATCCAAAAATAACATCAAAAATATCATCCACCATGATCAAGTGTGCTTCATCTCAGAGATTCCGGGATGGTATAATATATAAAAATACATCAATGTCATCCACCATATAAACAAACTGAAAGAAAAAAAGTCACATGATCATCTCATTAGATGCTGAAAAAGCTTTTGACAAAATCCAACATCCCTTCATGTTAAAAGTCTTAGAGGCCGGGCAGTGGTGGCGCACGCCTTTAATCCCAGCACTTGGGAGGCAGAGGCAGGCGGATTTCTGAGTCTACAGAGTGGTCTACAGAGTGAGTTCCAGGACAGCCAGGACGGCACAGAGAAACCTTGTCTCAAAAAAACCAAAAAAAAAAAAAAAAAAAATTAAATATCTTAGAGAGATAAGGGTACAAGATGCATACTTAAACATAGTAAAAGCAATATGTAGCAAGCCAATGACCAACATCAAACTAAACTGAGAGAAACTTAAAGCAATTCCATGGAGATCAGGGACAAGACAAAGCTGCCCACTCTCATCTATTCAATATAGTACTTGAAGTTCTAGCTAGAGCAATAAGACAACAAAAGAAAATCAAGGGGATACAAATAGGAAAGGAAGAAGTGAAAACATCATGATTTGTGGATGATATTTTATATCAGAGAACTCCAACAACAGATACTTTTAGCAAAGTGGCTAAATAGAAAATTAACTCAGAGAATTGAACGTCCACAGAATTGACATTACAAACATTCCTGTGTTAATGTTCATCTTGATTAGAGACCTGTCTGCTCCTGACAGCTTCCTGTCTTGGATTCCAAGAAGAAATTGAGCATCCTTGGAGTTACTCCAGTTGTGGTGAGATAGCCACTAGGCAAGAATTGCCTCTCTCCATCTACAGACAAATTACTGTCCAGAAAAGGACACACTTGCGGAATAGTCGACTGATTATATCTGCCTAGACAGAGTAATCAGCCCTTAATAATTCTGCATCACTAAGGTCTGTCCGATGATTCTGGGCCAGAAGGCTGAAGATTTGATGCTCCAACGTTCAGTAGTATAGGGGCTGTCCAGGTGTTCAGTGGTCTCTATAAATTGGCTAAGTTTTAGAAGCTATGCTTTGTGCTTCCCATAATTTCAGCTAACTCAGTCATTCTGGATTTCTTACGGGGTTGAAGACCTATAGTCTCATAGCCAATTCTGGCTATTTACTTTGAGAGAAAAGATCTGAGTGGATGGTTTTCAGCTGACATTCATTCTAAAGCCAAGAAAAAAGCCAGGTTCAAAACTAAGTGTTTTAGTGAGGAGAGATGACAGAGGTTCTGGTTAGTCAACAAAATGATAGACTGGGTATTAGGACTACCTTCCTATAGGAAGTTAGAAGTAGTTAGAACCTATAGAAGATCATAGGCCTCTGCCTTTGTGAATGGGTTGGTTTATCAGAGCAGTTATTTCATAAAAATCCGATTTTTCTGATAAGTTTGATTTATTTTTCCTGTGGTGCTGTACTATGCCACATTGTGACTCACTGGGAAAGCCCTGACTAAGTGTTGATAACATTCGCTTGGACATTTTAGACCATAAAACTATAAAGTAAATAAACCTTTATCTTTCATAAATTACCTAGTCTGTTGATACACTCACATACCAACAAAATGAGCTAACCTGTGAAAATATAACAGTACAGAAAAGTAACTCTTGCTTTATGAGTGGACTGGGAGGAGTTTATCAAATATTCCCATTACTTGTACCTTCAATATGTTAGAATACACCAAAAACTCAAAATTCAGCTGCATTGATTACAGTTTATGGTCTCTCATGACTGAGACAATGTCTACTTTGTTTCAGTGCTGAGTGCAAAGCACGGTGTATAAAAGGCATTTATTTATGAATAATGGAAATGTAATTTAGCTGTCTCAGGGACATTCTAAAGTCCTTTGATACCTAGGGTTATTTTTCTGAACCTCAAACACAATTTTACAATTACCTGTCAGGTTGGTGTATACAATTATAAATTTTTAACCTCTTAATTCATACATGAAAAACTAAAAAAATTATAGTGAACATACATTTATATCAAATGTAGGTTGAAACAGAAATTGTAATATATATAGATTTTTATTATAATTATTTATATAACATGCAATAATATTTGGCATTTGTATAGTACTTTGAAAATTCATCAAAATAGGGAGCTGGAGAGATGGGTCAGTAGTTAATTCTTAGCTCCCATACCAAGTGGCTCACAGCTGCTTGTAACTCTAGTTTTAGGGGATCTAATGCCCTGTTTTGGTTCTTGGAGAATCTACATGCATATAGCATATATTCATGCAGAAACACACACACATATAAACAAAAATAAATCTTAAAAAGTCTTCAAGACAGTGGATATTTGCATAGCTCCTTGTTTTAAACCACATATGTGTTCTATCAGAGCATACTACATTTTATCTGGGAAGCATTCTGTACACAGTATTTCACTTATTTCCTGCACATGTCCCAGTGAGAGGTGTCTTTTTTATTTCCCCCTTTAAGAAAATTGCAAATAAAGGCTAAGCAAGCTAAGTGTCTCAAGCAAAAATACAAGGCTGGCACGTGTCAGCATTAAAATCCAAGCACCTATGTCACGTGACATACATACAGATACTCTAAATCTAACAGTATCGCCAGAAGTACATACAGATATACTACATTTCACATTGAACATGGTGTCAAGACTGATACCTTCATAATGAATGAGATAATATAAACAATTCAAAAATAATGTAAGTCATTTGAAAATTAGTGTTTTTTTTTTTTTTTATTCTAGGAAGTGATCATTAGGTTAGGGTGATATTCCTATTATTAATACTTTTTAAAGCATGAACTAATTTCAAGGGACTGGAATGATGTTTCAAAGGTAGTTATTACAACTGACTGGAAGTAGCAGTGCATGATGGGTACTAATTATTTCTTAATGATCATTTTGATAATTTCCCAAGGAGATGAGGCATAATCAACGAACCCAAACTTGCACTACGTCTTGCATATTTCTGGGTTAATTTAAGCCTTTTCTGCAAGCTTAATTAGCTTTCAGATGAAGTAGACATCACTCTAAGAGAATAGTGGCTGACAGCATGTGCAAAACAAGACTGAGCCTAACTTAGGACTGTTCTATGTGCTAATTTGGAGAAAGTGTTGAAAGGCAAGCACTTCAGGTAGAACAAGACAACACTGAGTGAACATACATGTCAAAAGTATTAGGATTCTTGTGCTAGCTATTCCCAAGGCTAGTGAGAGGCATCACAGCACTCAGGGTACCTCATAAGAGAAGAGAGATGATGCAGTGTGGCTCCTGAACCATTAGCATCATGAAGAGCTCCTTGGTAGGCAAAACTCCCAAACCCTACTGCAGAAACATTGCATGAAAATCTTTGGAAATTAAGTCCTCCAAATCCAAGCCTTGAAAGGCTCAGTACAGCAACACAGCATCACAAGAAAACTCCCAAGCACTCTGGAAGCCTCACCAGCTTTCCCTAAGCAGTTCAGAATATCAGACCTCTGTGTTGCTTCAGTTATTTTGGTAATGTCTAATTGAACAGGGCATGTTTTTCTTTCCCCTTCCCTGCAAGTCTTTGTGGAAATAGTAAGTGCATATCAAATTGAATTCAGCTACCTAAAGTTTAATCATGCAACAGCTTTTCTTCTCTGTCAATATCTAGCATCATGAAATTCTTCACTTAGAAATAAAGCAAACCTAAAAGCTAAAGCAGAACCAAGCACCAGTGACTTTCATTGTTCCGCCTATTCTTCTGTCTACCTATGTCTTTCCTTTCCTCACCTTTATTATTTCTTATTGGATTAATTTGATATAATGATAAAGTCAGATTTATCTCAATAACCAGCCCCTTCAGCGACTGGAACAACTTGGGTCAATTTTAGTGCATTAAGTCTATGTCATCTCAGCACATCACTGACCAAAGGAACTCTTGAATTGAACTGTTTTCTTTCTTTTGTCACATTTTAATGAGCATGGTTTGATTTCACTTATGAACAGCTCATATCTTTCCAGGGTGAGTCTATGTGGGATGTGTACGCTTAGTTGTTTCTAGAATTTGCCAGAATTCTCTTTTGTCTTTGATGGCTTCTTCTTAGTTGTCCTTTTTTGTAATAAACATCATTCATTTCCTTCATACTATTGGAGTCTTCAGAGTTACAGCCTCAGCCTTCCTTCTCATAACACACCTTGAA
The DNA here is from genome assembly GCA_030674055.1 of Rhabdomys pumilio. Taxonomy (NCBI): domain Eukaryota; kingdom Metazoa; phylum Chordata; class Mammalia; order Rodentia; family Muridae; genus Rhabdomys; species Rhabdomys pumilio. Next base: position 115,720,918 of record JANHMN010000004.1, read on the forward strand.
CTCTTAAAGCCAGCTCCCATTCTATTCTGGTTACAAGCCCTTCACCTTCCCTTTACCCTTCTTTTATCTTATTGGTTTCACCTATAAGCCGGTGTCTCCATCTGATGTATCTGAAGTGTCTCACACCTCATGTGATGTCCTCTTCTCTCTCTTTTGCTCACTCCTTTGCTCCATTCCTTGAATATGACAGGCTCTGTCTTGCCTCTCAGATCATTGGGGGCGACTTCTCATAAAAAGTATTAGCCTATTGTTTTCCATTCTTTTTCTTTACTAAAGGACTATTTATCTTTAGATTTTACAAAGGTCATACCTGACAAACTGACAGCATCTCTCTCCCAACTTCCAATATGACTAAGTGCCTTCCTCTAACAACTTCTGTCTCTACTTATATAAGTGCACATTTGGCAGTTATGTATTTGTTTAAATTTTGATTCCTTTCTTTTCCATCAGTTCTACCCTTCTCATGGCTGTATTTTAGAATCAGATAGGTTTTCTTTAAATGCTAATATGTGGGCTTCATTAGGATCAGGTGTGGAGCCCAGTCTCCTGTGTTCATATGATGCTGACATGTGAGTTGTTGCATAAGCACCAAACTATAAAACCCTAGAAGGGCATTGTCTTTGCCTAGCACCTGTCCTAGAGTGTTCAAAACCACCTTTTGCTTATGAAATAACTAAGTTGACACTGTTTTAACACGTCTTACTATAGATTTCAGCATTCTTGCTGCAGATACAATTTCTTCCTATTTGCCTTGGCTAAAGCTAGTTCTTTTCCATACTCAAGTAACACTGAGCTCACGTCAGTTTATTTCTCAAGACTTACTACAGCCTTCTGGCAGTCTTCCAGCTGTCTATGTCCTATAACATAGTGACATAGTGTTTATTCCACACTGTTTTGGGATGAGGCATGTGTTTCTAATCCACACTCATTTGTGAGCTCCTCAAGGTCTTAGGTCATCTCCATGTTTTTTGTATTGTACGTTTTCCTTTATCTTAAAATTTTATTTGTTTTTTTTTTTTTAGAAATTCATACAAGCATATATTGTATGTTGAACATATCCCATAATACCCTTCTACCTTTCCTTTTTAAACCTCATTTGTTAGTCTCCTTTGTTCTCCTAGAGATTTTTACTTCTACTTTAATGTCACATAAACATATACTTTTATTATTTATTACTATAATAATATTTTTGATTATTAGCTTTATCATTGAGTTAGATTCTCTAGATATAAAATTCAGGATCTCATTCTCTTTCTCCTTTTTTGAGCAAGAACTTGCTGTGTAAATTAGGTGTTCTAGAACTCCCTATGTTGTTCCTGCTGACTTTGAGCTTGTGATTCTCTTGAGATCTGTGATTATAGACATTCTTAGTTATGTTTTTAAGATAATGATCAGAGCCGGGTGTAGTAACAAACACCTCTAATCCCAATACGTGAGAGGCAGAGATAGGCAGATCTCTATGAGTTGCAGGACAACCTGGTCTATATAGTAGGTTCCAGGGCAGTCAGGATGAGACCCATAATGAGACCCATTAATCTGTATAAAAATAACAGGCACAATATTTGTGAATTGTTACTCTTTTTTTGCGGTGAATTTCATGTTTGTCATTTATATGTTTTCTGTTTAAGAAATAATGAACACATAATACTTTTGTAGCTATTAAATTCACAATAAAGATTTTTAAAATTACCATTGATTATTTACTGTGAGCCAGATAGAAGTAACAGATAGCTTGCTGATGACACAGAAAAGGCAAAAGCACATGTCACATCTACATTTTATCCTTCATTTAAAACATTTAAATTTAATAGTGTATTGTGATTGGTAATTTCCATTTATACAAAGACCTTCTGGACTACCTACATGGCTATTCTATGATCTATGCAACTGCACCTATATTATCTTGTTCCATTTGAACTCCAAGCATTCATTGTCACTTTGTAAAATTAAATATATGTCACAGTGTTTTATAATATGGAAGTCACTCTAGACAGATTTTACTTAAAATACATTATTGACCTATGGCCAAATTCTTCCAATGCATTATTAACTGTCCACTCACCTTTTTGCAGACAAAGTCACCAGGTAAATAAATAATGGATTTTAATCTTAGCAGCAGGTCATAAAGCATCTGTGTGTCACAGCCCTTGAAAAGAAGAACAATAATTTTACAGAAACAGCAAAGCAATAAAGACCATTAATAGACACCTGTCTTCATCTCCAATTGCTAACTTAGAACAGTTGTGAACTTGCCTTGCTCTAAACTATATAAAAAGATGATAGCAATAGTAAGAGCTTGGCACTCGATAAAGAAGTATGTGTGGAATGAGTCCTGTCTACCACCTATTATTATTCAACTGTGTTCTTATTCTTCTAAACTATAAAATTGTTATAAAAATAATCATAAATGAAGCTTTACGTAGTGCTTAATGATAGCTATTAATTATAAAGTTTAGACATGTTTGGATTAACATAATTCACAGTATTTGATAACAGCTTTCTTTTGTAAAATATCATGAATAAAAAATTTGATATTACTTAACTCTAAACTTGTGTGTGCCGTTCTTCTCCAACATAATTATTTTTTTTCATAAAGGTAGGAAAATACACATAAAAGAAGTATCTGCAGTACTTAAAGCATGGGGTGGGACAGCTCCTTCAAATAGTCACCTTTTAGTGACCATAGGTGACTATAAATACAACCTATTTGCCTCACCCACACTTATGCCCTATATGATCTGTGACCTTTTTTTTCATTTCACTAAACATAGATTATAAGATTTTTTTGTCATACAATAAATCCTGATTATACTTCCCTACCTCTGTTTCTTTCACTTCTTCCCTACTTTCTCTCTACTTTGATCCACTGCCTTTCCACCTTTCACTAGAGAATAATAGACTTCTAAGAGATGACAACCAAACATGACAAAATAAAATACAATATGGTAAAGGAAAAAGTATCATATTGAAGTTGGACATAGTAACCCAACAGAACAACCACAAGAGTCAGAGACCCAGTTGTTCTCAAAGTCAGGAATCCTATAAAAATATTAAGCTAACACACACACACACACACACACACACACACAGAGAGAGAATATCTGTTTCAGATCTTTGAAGGCCCTCTGCTTGCTGCTTCAGTCTTTGTGAGCTCATACATGACTTGTTTAGTTGACTCAGAGGGTCCTGTTCTCCTGGTGTTTTCTATCTCGCCTAGCTCTTACATATTTTTTTTTTTTACCAATTTCAAAAGATTATTTGAGCTCAGATAGAAAGGATTTGATCCAGATCTTCACTTTAGACTCTGTATACTCTCTGGTTATGGCTCTCTGCATCTGATCTCCTCTGCTGCTGGAAAAAGCCTCTCTGAAGATGATTGGAGAAGGCACTGATTTATGAGTATAGCAGAATATCATTAGGAATCATTTTACTGATTTTTTTCTTTATTTGACCAGTCCTGTTCGGTTTTACTTTAGGTCTCCAGGGTATCCAGTCTTTGTTACTTGGTTACCCAAGTAATGTTGGATATGGGTTGATTCTTGCAGAATGGGACTTAAGTCAAATCAGACAATGGTTGGCTATTCCCACTAGTTCTCAGTCATCATTGATCTAGCATATTTTGCAGGCAGAGCAAATTGTAGGTCAAAGTTTTTCTGTCTGGGTTTGTGTCTAGGTGTCTCTTTTAGTACCTGTACAGAACTTAAGGGTGAAGGCTCCATGTAGGCACCAGTTTGATGTCTCCATGTTTAATGAGTTGTGTGGAGGTTGTCCTTGGTAATGGGGCTTTCTTTGGTACTCCCTTGGCCAATAACCCAATTGAATGCAACCCAGCACCTCTACTGGAAGCCTCGTCTCACTACAAGAGATGGTCAGTTGAGATACTGTGTTTCCTATTACTAGGAGTCTTCATTAGGATCACCTTCATAGATTCCATAGCCTCCCAACTCCAGTCAAATCTCCATGTGCTCTATCCCTCCATCGTCTTCCTTTCTCCCCACACTGATATCCCCATGTTCAGTTTCTATGAGTTTGTAAGCTTTTTGTTGTTTCTGTTGTTGGTAGACAAATTTCCTCCATGACAGTGATAGAATGCAGACAATTATTTCAATTTTCTTGTATCTATGGAGACTTGATTTATATCTGAGTATGTGGTCACCTTTAGATAAAGTTCCATGAGGTTCTTGGAAGAAGGTATTCTTTCGTGTCTCGGAGAGATGTTCTGTAAATACCTGTTATGTCCATTTTATTTGTCACATCTGTAGGCCCAATATTTCTTTGTTTAGATTTTTTTGTCTGGATGACCTGTCCATTGGTGACAGTGGGATACTGAGGTTTCATACTATCCGTGTATGAAGATCAATAATTGATTTAAACCATAGTAGTGTTCCTTTTACAGACTTGTTTGCACTTATGTTTGGGGAATCGATATTAAGAATTGAAATGTTATCTTGGTAGATTTTTCCTTCAATGAGTATATAGTGTCCTTCCCTACCCCTTTTGAATAGTTTTAGTTTGAAGTCTATTTTGTTATCTATTAAAATGGCTACACCAGCTTGCTTCTTAGGTCCATCTGCTTGGCATATCTTTTTCCAACTCTTTACCTGAGCTAACGTCTATCTTTGATGCTGAACTGTTTTTCTTGGATATGGCAGAAGGAGGAATCCTGTTTTCTCTTCCATTCTGTTAGTCTGTGACATTGTATTGAAGAATTGAAACCACTGATATTGAGAGATATCAATGACTAATGAGTGTTGATTCCTGTTATTTATTGTTGTTGTTGTTGGTGGTGATGGTATTGAAGTGAGTGTGTGTGTGTGTGTGTGTGTGTGTGTGTGTGTGTGTGTGTGTGTCTATTCCCATTCTTTTGGTTTTGTTTGTGAGAGATTATTTATTTCCTGTGTTTTTATGGGTGTAGTAAATCTCCTGAGGTTTGAGTTTTTCATCCAATATCTTTAGGGCTGCATTTGTAGATAGATATTGTTTATAGTTGTCATTATCATGGAATTTCTTATTTTCTCCACCTATGATGTGTGAAAGTTTTCCTAGTACAGTAGTCTGTGCTAGGTTCTGTGGTCTTTTATTGTTTTCAGCACATCTTTCCAAGCCCTTCTGGTTTACAGAGTCCCCATTGAAAACTCAGTCATAATTCTAACAAGTCTGCCTTTATATATTACTTGTTTTGTTTGCAGCTTTTAATATTCTTTATTTCTTCTGTGTGGTTTTTGTTTTGCTTATTATGTGGTGACAGAGTTTTCTTTTTGGTCCCTATATTTGGTGTTCTATATACTTTTTTAAAACTTTTATAGGCATCTCTTTCTTTAGGTTAGGAAAATTTCCTTCTATAATTTTGTTGAAAGCATTTTCTGGGTCTTTGATCTGGGATTCTTCTCCTCCCTCTATACCTGTTATTCTTAGGTTTAATCTTTTCCTAGTGTCCCAAATTTCCTGGATTATTTGTACCAGGAGTTTTTTAGGTTTACCATTTTCTTTGGCTGCTATGTCCATTTGTTCTATTATATCTTCAATGCCTGAGATTCTCTCTTCCATGCCGTATATTCTCCCGGTGAAGCTTGCCTTTGTAATTGTTTGAGTTCCTCAATTTTTTATTTCCAGATTTTTTTCACTGTTTCTATTTCCAGTGTCAGGTGTTGAATGATTTTATTTCCTTACACTGTTAATTTGTGTTTTTCTTTATTTCCTTAAAGGATTTATTATTTTCCTCTTTAAGGACCTCTATCAAAGGATGCTCCAACATATAACAAGGACACATGCTCCACTATGTTTATAGTAGCCTTATTTATAATAGCCAACATCTGGAAAAACCAAGACGTCCTTCAACAGAGGAATGAATACAGAAAATGTGGTACATTTACACAATGGAGTACTACTCAGCTATTAAAAAACAATTACTTTGTGAAATTCTTAGACAAATGGATGGAATTAGAAAATATCATCTTGAGTGAGGTAACCCAGTCACAAAATAACACACATGGTGTGCACTCACTGATAAGTGGATATTAGCCCAAAAGCTCTGAATATCCAAGATACAATTCACAGACTATATGAAGCTCAAGAAGAAGGAAGACCAAAGTGTGGATGCTCAGTTCTTCTTAGAAGGGGAAACAAATATTCAAGGGAGGAAATATGGGGACAAAGTGTGAAGCAGAGACTGAAGGAACGGCCATCCAGAGACTGCCCCATCTGGGGATCTATCCCATATACATACACCAAATTCAGACACTATTGCAGATGCCAAGAAGTGTATGCTGACAGGAGCCTGATATAGCTGTCCCCTGAGAGGCTTTCAGAGTCTGACAAATACAGAGGCAGATGCTCGCAGCCAACCACTGGACTGACATGGGGTCCCCAATGAAGGAATTAGAGAAAGGACTGAAGGAGCGGAAGGAGTTCAATTCCATAGGAAGAACAACAGCATCAACCAACCATAGGCCCCAGAGCTCCCAGGAACTAAATCACCAACCAAAAAGTACACATGGAGGGACCTATGGCTCCAGCCACATATGTAGCAGAGGATGGCCTTGTCCAGACATCAATGGGAGGAGAGCCCTGGTACTGGGAAGGCTTGATGCCCCAGTGTAGGGGAATGCCAGAGCATGGAGGTGGGAGTGAGTGAGTGAGTGAGTGAGTGAGTGAGTGAGTGAGAGTGCACCCTCATAGAAGCATGGGAAGAGGGAATGGGATAGGGGGTTTCTGGAGGGGAAACTAAGAAAGGGGATACATTTAAAATGTAAATAAATAAAATATTTAATAAAATAAAAAGGACCTCTATCATATTCATATAGGCTGTTTTAATGTGTTTATTTTAGTGCTTTAGCTATGTTATTCAAGGCCTGCTGTAGTAGGATAACTAGGCTCTAGTGGAGACATGTTGCAGTGACTGTTGCCTTTAGGTGGGCAATGGTATCTGGGTTTGGGATAATGATAGGTCTGTGTTCATCTCTGGATTTGACTTTGGTAGGGTGGGTGTTTTTTCCCTTGGTTTCTGTTTCTCTTGGTTTCTAGATTTTCAGAGAGTGTGGTGTTTGAATACTGTCTGTTTTCCTGGCCAATTCAGCTCATATGTTCATAGGAAATGGCTGTGATTTGGGGTCCTGGACAATTGGCATAAGTTGGGAGAAGGAAGTTTGGAGGAGGTCTTTGTGATCCATTGAGAATGGGGTCCGAGGGCATAAGGAGACCACAGCAGATCTAGAGATGATCTCTTGTGATTTAAAGGAGATGTGGACTGGGGTACAGGGGATGGACAGGAGGCTGAAATTGGCATTCTGTTGTAGGACTGGAGATGAGACTCAAGGGGAGTGGGTTTGACATATCAGGGTGATAGGAGAAGCTCTCGGATTATGACTTTCAATTAAAATGTGACTGCAAGGAACTCATAGCTGCTTGCTACAAAACAACCAGTTAGAACTTCTTGTGAGAGACCTTCCTGGTAACATTCTGGATCGCAGTACACCCACTTTGGCTCGTGGGCCTTCCTCCTCCATGATGTGCTAACTGATCAGCGCTAGAGGACCAGGCAGCTCCCATTGGTCCTGTAAGCTGTTCTTCCTTCTCACTGGGATTTGTAAGTAATGCAGCTGCCTTCAGTGTTTTAAGTTCTCTTTTTGTGCAATCTTCTCTGTTTCATATGGTGAATAGATCTCAAGCTAACGTCTTTCCAGGTATGTGTGTACGCATTCTCTCTCCCTCTCCTTGCCTCTCCCCTTCCCTTCCCCTTCTCCCTTTCCCTCTCTCTTACCTCCCCATCTGTGTGTGTGTGTGTGTGCGCGCACACACACACACACACACACACACACACACACACACACGATAGACAAAATAAGCACAGGACAGATGGAGCTGCAAGGGTATCTATATAGAAAAATGAGAAGGGAATTGCCAGGAGCCAAAACCATGAAATTACCTGCTGTTCTGGAAGAACCTAGTAGTTAAAGTACAAGATTAAGAAAGGATGTTCCTGGTCTCAGCCCCCAGGAAATTAAAGAACGTCTGGTAGTTCCTGGGAGCCAGTTAAGACAGTGGGATGGTCTTAGGCAGTGAGGATATGATAGTGGGATAGCCTTAAGCAATGATCCTTGCCTAAACTTCCTGTTTTCCCATGTCTTTATAACCTGCTAGTTGAAATTAAAGTTCAAGCGCTTAATTAGGACTTTTAGACTTGCGCTTCTTTGTGTCTCTTGTCCCTTCATTCTTTCGCCACCCCCTCCCCAAAGGTTCTTGTTGAATTCCCTGTGGGGCAAGGAATCTACTTTTATCTCAGCTATAATTGGATACTTAGGCATTAGACTTTCCTTCAGAATAAAGGCACAGTCTATTAAATATGCACGATGAACATCCACGTTCTTCCCTGGTATCCAATCAGAGTTTGTACTTCCTCTTTAGAGACACATACTACAATGTTATGTCCAAGGAAACCACACCGATATGGCACTACAGTAGGTTAACCTTGCATACAAGTTTTCTACATTGGTAGTTGGTTGTGGTCTATCTATCATGATGTATTATGAGAATACCAAATGTAGAAATGAACATTGGTTTTAAGTTGCACAGCATTCTGAGTAGTGAGAGGGAATCTTGAGTTAGCAACATTTTGTTCAGAACACAAATCATTCTTTTCACCAGCCTAGTCAGTGAATATATACTTCCTTCCCATTAGTCACTGAGTAGCCATCTCAGCTATCTGACAGTGGTGATGTGCAAAACTTATGCTCAGTTGGTTCTTATTTTATTTAATGGTGGTTCTCAAATGTAAGGCTAGTGGCATTGGAAACTTGGCTATGCAAACAAAAAGCCATGGGATGCTACCTTTAAATAAGAAACAAAACAAAACACTGAGTTTTCTAAGAGCCATAATAAAAATATTTTTTTTAATTTACAAAACTGAAAGGGTGAAAACAAACTCATGATAATTCTTTTGTTGTGTTAAAACTTACAGCACTTATACAACACAGAAAAGGCATTAGTTATAGAATTTTAAGCATCAGCTTAAGGTCACAGATTATTTACCCTGTTGAAAAATGGGGACTGTTGTTTTCATTATTGACTAGAAAGGCAACAGCATAATGTGGAAAAAGTAATGCAAATAAAATATCATGTGTTTTTAGGCTTAAATATAAAAAAAGGTTGAAATAAACTACATATATGTTTATAAATAATTATTTAAATTATGTGGTTTTCACAAAAGCAAGATGGAAATATTTTAAGTATACTATTAGATTATGGAAAATAAACATATAAAATAATATCTTTTATGATTCATGTGTAACAAATAGAATTATTAGAAAATGATCTCTGTAAGGATATCTTAAAAATATTTATTTTAGTAGTGCTGTCTGGGGAAGGAGGAAGGAGCCTAGCTGTGAGAACACATGGAACTTCAATAATTGTTCTTATTTAAAATGTTAATAAAAGCGAGAATTTCTCTCTTTGTGGAGACACACATTTCACTATTCCTCTTCTAGCCATCAGGTGAGCTCACTAACAGAAGAAAACACTAATAAAGGAGAAATCAATGGCAAGCTGTTAGACCAACCTATGAGATAAGCCCTAAAATAGATAAGCAGACAATTAGCACTCTCCTCAGCAGGAAGGCGCACAGCACTCACATCAATAGTTTACAATAGTTTACAAGTCTTGGTTAGGTTTTTCCTAGAGAGGAACATTTGGACTCTTTGAAATATGGCTTTTTATTAACAATTTGGACACAACCTGAATCAGACCATGCACACTCAACATAAAATCTAAAGAGTCAACATTTAGATTTGCTTTACCAACCAAGCAATGCTGTCTCTGAGAGACTGTTTATGGTCACATATCCTGGGTCTGCCTGCCATGCATTACAGTTCAATCTTTCCCATCTAGATTTCAGCTTAGGGAAATGATACCTGCATGGTGAATTCATTCTATTTTACAGTATGTTTGAGAACTACTATACCTTTTTTTCTCTACAAAATTATTTTTTTTCTACATGAATTTGTTTAATTATGTGTGTGTGTGTGTGTGTGTGTGTGTGTGTGTGTGTGTGTGTGTGTATTCAGAGGTGTGTGGAAGTCAGAGGACAACTTGCCAGACTCAGTGTTCTGTCACATGGTACACCATGGGTACCACTGCCCCCACTGGGCTGGACCTTCTCTTGTCAATCATTAGTTAAGAACTAAAAACATAAATTTTCCTTCATGCCAATCTGGTGGAGAATATTTTCTCCATTGTGATTCCATCTTCTTAAATGACTTGTGTCAGTTTGACAAAACAACTAACAAGCACATGTGGTAACTTTAAAAAAAGCATTTACAATTTTTTAAGTCTTATTTTTCTTGGGTGGTACAAGAAAACGCCGAGTGATTGACGTTTTCTACTTCATGTACCCCAGGAGAAGAGTGCAGACAACCTGACTTTCCCTATAGCTTCTTTCAGTCCTCTTGATTATCTCTTTGGATCCAGGAAGCAGAGGGTGTTATCGGTCATGAATGTTGCTATTGTAAGACTCTAGGGAAGCCTTAGCTTACTGGAGATCCCCGGAGTGAACCACGCTGAGACATGAATCGATGCAAAAAAGCAAGAGGCATTTTAATGATCCAATGCATTGCGGTCATCCTGCACCCGAAGCAGAGGCAGCACTGGGTAGCCCATTTGGTCAGTTTTTATACAGTTTGAGGGCATAGACTAGAGAAACAGCGACTAGGCACAATATGATTGGCAGAACAGTGTGACTTTTAAACTGATTGGTCTTTAGGGAATGAGGTGGCAAGGACCTCCCTTGTCTATAAGTGGCAAGGGTTGGTCCATCCTGAGGAATGTGTCTATGTGCTCTGGGCCTTTCCCACCTGTAGGGAAGCTCTTTCCTCGGGAGCTAGTGTCCTCTAACTGAGGAATGTTAATTAGCCTCTCCCATCCAGCAAGTGTCCCATGTTTTTTCTAAAGTTCCTGAGTTGACCTCTTCACCGTGTCATTCACCCCAACACAGAGTCATCTGATTTGTTTCCCATTTCCTTGTTTCACAAGATTTCTAGTATGACTGTACTGGTTAAACAGGGCAAACAGTGTTACTGGGCAGAGTCCAAGACTTCCTGCATCCTTTACACATTGACGTGGCCACCAGTGAAGGATATGGGTCAGTTCTGTCATGGTTCAGAGAGAAAGCAGAGGAACTAAACCAACCTGCCTGCTAGCCAGCCACATTCTCACAAGGACTCCCAGACAGACACCTCTCTCAGGGACATCAGCATATCCATCTCTGGCAGTATGTATGATCTGAGTTTAGATTAATAGCAAGCATGTAGGATTTTTCTCCTTTTCTATAATACAGTGGGAATAAAGTAACTGCTGAGACATGAGCAGGACTGTTGTAGAAATATATAACAATTATATTAAATTTTACTATTTAGTTTGTCTTCCAACACCCCTATGAGGCTAGGAGTTAATGTTGAATTTTGGAGAAAGGTGCGGAAGTTCAGGAAGCCTCTTCACTTTCATAGGTCACACACACAGATGGTGTCACCTCCTGAGCACTCTCAGGTTAATATACCTGCACAATCCACTCTCTTCTCCTTACCAGGGCTCTGGACATGCTAGACCCTCAGTGATTATGGGCTGATGTATGAAATAAAACTGGTAGAAATGGTTTCACTTTAGATAATGAGAAATCCAGTGCTGCTTAAAAATTGTATTAAATGTTTGCATAAAGATTCTGGAGATCTGCATTGAGTTGTGGGAAATTCCATTTTTATTCAAAACCGAATTGATGGGTGTTGGTTCCAGGAAAGTCATTTTTTTTTAACATCTATAAATGTAGAACACAATTGTGAAGTTGATAAAATTTATCTTCAGTGCCTTTTCCTTTTTTAGCTCTGTGGGACTTATCCATTTCTATTTCTAGGCTCCCCACCCACCTTTTTTGTGTGTTTTCTTTGAAAGAAACCTTAAGATATTATCAGTGATTTATAATTCGCTGTGAATTTAAGTGACTCTTAAGAACAAACAACAGTCTTCAGGACTTTTGCCAACTTGATTTTGCTTACTTTAAAGGGAAATGCTTTGTTTCATCGTAAACTTCATTCCCACTATAAAAGGAAATGTTGAGTTACAGGTTCACAGCTTATCAATCCCGAGTCTTACATCCCATCAGACCTAGCCATAGACTCAATGTTTCAAAAACTGGTAATAGGTTTCGTCATCAGCTTTCTTTGAGAACCGTTAATAGCTCTAGGAATATAGATGCGTGTTTTCCCAGGAACTTTATATGGTCCAAGTGAGGAGTTCTCAGCTAGATGGGAAACTATGGGTGAAGCTAACTCATCCTTCTAGGATCAGGGAAGGCCATGTAAAACTGTGTGAAAATTCCCTAGTGATTCTTTCCTAGGTGTCAAATACTGATATGTTAATATGTTATTTTATGTTAATCACCACAACACACACACACACACACACACACACACACACACACACAGAGGAAAACACATACACAATTTTATATTTACTTAGAATCTACTCACCCTAGGGGACCCTTAGGAGTTGACAGTAAGAGTGCAGCTACAGGAAGTACCTCCACAGGAGGTGCTCCCTACTGACCAGCTCATGCCTTCCTCAGAGAAACTGCTCAGGATGTGAAGGACTGGAATTCATTTAAAAGCTAGCTGCTCAAAAGCTTTGAGAAAAGCTTAGTCACAGCACCTCATGACTGACACTCCTGCTATAACAGCAAAGGTGGTGCATTGCCGGATAGCTTTACTGTAGAACTCAGATTTCAGGCCCTGGTGAGGCAACGCAGGAAGGCATCTCTGAATTGGCCCCCACTGCTGGGATCTCAGTGTGAGTGTGGTTGTCACTTTGTTTTTCCCCTTCTATTCCTGGTGTGACTGTCACTCACATGTTGTTTCCTACAGAGGAAGCCACAGACTTTTGAGAAGCCTTTAGTCATAAGTGAGTCACTTGTCACAGTACAGTCTTCCGTAAGGGGTGGAGTCTGTACTCTTTTCAGAGTAGGAAATGCTCAGACATATTATGTTTCCCTTGATTGGCACATAGTAGATACCCAGATTTCATTTTTGGTGTCTCAAGGTCTCAGACATTTTGTTTTTTCTGGCACTAGATTCTAATGCTAGCCACTAGGTGGCATGGCAGATCTTTTATTAAATTTCATTCCATTTCTGGAAATTTCATTGCCAAGGCAAAGTGTGATTTTCCTAGCTTAATTTAATAAAATATATACATTTAAAAATCAAAATAAGAATAGTAAGTCATCACAAAAGAGTGAATAATTAATATTTTAGGTAATTAATACCCAAAACAATGAAAATCTTGATAAGATTAATAATCATTCTTGGGCCTGAAATAACAAAGAATCTTCTAGGAGCCATTGTAATGGGAAAAAATGCTCAATTCATCATTAAGCTATGTTTTTTGTTTTTTGTTTTTGTTTTGTTTTTTCGAGACAGGGTTTCTCTGTGTAGTCCTGGCTGTCCTGGACCTCACTCTGTAGGCCAGACTGGCCTCTAACTCAGAAATCCGCCTGCCTCTGCCTCCCAAGTGCTGGGATTAAAGGTGTGCACCACCACTGCCCGGCTATCATTAAGCTATGTTAAAACCAACAGTTCCATGCCAAAGTAGCAAACCTTATTGGCTAACTCAGATTGAATGAAACAAAGGTTTAGAAACACCAGTGTGTTTAATTTTTTCTACCTTCTTTAAGAGGGAAAAACTACATAACATTTGGTATCTGTCTATTTATTTATTTAATTTATTTTTGAGACAGAGTCTCGTGTAATAGAATAGTACAGAACTTACTGTGTTGCTGAGGCTAACCTTAACTCCTGATCCTTCCTTCTGCTTTTACCTCCCACATGCCCCATCTATTAGAAAAGTGTGCGTGACTTCATATGACTGGTACACTCCATCTAAGCAGGAGAATGCTGAAGAAGGATCACTTTAATGCTTGCCCTCTCAGGAAACTTCTCTTAGATCCTTACCACTGCTGTTTGTCTCGGAAATGCATTTAAAGGCTTACATATTAAAAGCTGGTCCCCAGATGATAGTATGCCAGAGAGATCCAAGTTGCTGGGCCCTATAATAATTAGGGCTTAATGGAAGGAAATTTGATTATTTAGGATGTGCCTTTGAAGGGAATATTGTGACCCAAGCTATGACTCTTCCACTCTCTGTTGGCTAGCTACCATGAGGTGATCACCCTCTCTCCCACATGTTTTCATCTACTATCACGTATTGTACTGACTGACAGAAGTGCACAGTAATAGTGCCAAACAGCCACACTACTGAAACCAGAAGCACAGATATGCCTTTTAAGTTTATTTCAGTGACAGAAGGCAGACTGATGCACTCATTGTCTTATCAATTACTAGGGTAAGCTTGGAGGGAAACCAAAATGTACCATCCCACAGTGGTTAAGTTCAGTCTGTAATATAAAGAAGCTGTGGTTAAACTCTGCTGCATTGCTTCGAGTTCTGGGCATTACCCCAGTTGGCTTCGTTGTTTACTTCTTCATAAAACAGAGATTGTGCTTACTAAGCTTTCTTTCAAAGTGTATTAGTTAGCAACATGCCACACCTGCCAGAAAACCAGGTAGGCTGCCCACAGTCCTCTTTGGTGTTTGCTTACACCTAAGTCCTCAGTCCTAAACCTAATGCTGCAAGAGAAGCTCACCAGCTGCAGCCTTCCACTTCCTCTGCCCATATTCCCTGTGGATCTCACAGACCATCACCTCCTATCACTCCTCCCCCAACTTGTGGCTGAATCCCAGCCTCCATCACCAGCAGGTCTTCCTTATAAGTACACCAGCTGAGCAGGCCAGGAAGACAGGCAACACAGCCCACCACCCTTTATGAAAATCCAGAGAAGAAACAGAAACCAAGGCACAAACACTCACTCAACAAAGTCAAATCCCGAAATCAGCACCTAGATCTATAATCATCTCAAACCCAGATGTCTAGATGCCAGCATAAGAATACAATCAATAACAGCCAGGACAACATGTGTCTACTAGAGCCTAGCTATCTTTACCAGAGCAGGCTCTGAATATTCCAACATAGCTGAAGTACAAGAAAAAGACCTTAAAGCCAATCATATGAAGAAAATAAAAGTCCTTAAAGAGAAAATGAATGCCTTAAAGAAATCTAGGAAAGCATAAACCAACTGTTGGAGAGAATGAAGGAATACCTTAAATAAAGCCAAGAAAATACAAACACGCAGTTGAAGGAAATGAATAAAATTGTTCAAGAGCTGAGAATGGAAATAGAAGCAATAAAGAAATCACAAACTGAGGGAATTCTGGAAATGAAATATTCAGGTACTCAAGCAAGAACTACAGAGGCAAGCTTCACCAACAGAATATAAAGCATGCAAGACGAACTCTCAGGCACCGAAGTTACAAGAGAAAAAATGGATACACTGATCAAAAAAAAATGTTAAGTCTACGATATTCCTGACACAAAGCATTTATGAAATTTGGGACAGTATCAAAAGCCCAAACCTAAAAATAAGAAATATAGAGGAGGGAGAAGAATCCCAGATCAAAGGCTTAGAAAATGTTTTCAACAAAATCAAAGAAAATTCTTTCCTCACCTAAAGAACGCGATGCCTATAAAGGTAAAAGGAAGATACGGAACACCAAATAGATTGGGCCAGAAAAGAAAAATCCCCTCACCACATAATAATCAGAACACAAAACACACAGAAAAAATAAAGAATGTTAAAAGCAATAAAAGAAAAGGACCAAGTAACATATACAGGCAGACCTGTTAGAATTACATGTAACTTCTCAGAGGAGACTCTAAATGCCACAAGGACCTGTGTAGATGTGTTACAGATTCTAAGAGAATACAGACGCCATCATAGACTACTATACCCATCAAAACTTTTGATCACCATAGGTGGAGAAAATTTTTTTTTATCATATTTCGTGTTAAAAACAAAATTTAAATAATAGCTATTTACAAATCCAGCCCCACAGAAAAAACTAGAAAAAAAAAAAAAAACCCAACCTCAAGATGCTACCTATACCCATGGAAACACAGGAAATGAATAATCTCACGAGCAAAATTAAAAGAAGGGAAACACACACACACACACACACACACACACACACACACACACACACTCCAATACCATCACCAACACCATCATGACCAACAACAAAATAACAGGAATCAACAATCATTGGTCATCGATATCTCTCAATATCAGTGGTCTCAATTCTTCAATACAATGTCACAGACTAAGAGAATGGATTAGACAACAGGATCCCTCCTTCTGCTATATCCAAGAAAAACAGTTCAGCATCAAAGATAGACGTTACCTCAGGTTAAGGGTTAGAAAAAGATATGCCAAGCAGATGGACCTAAGAAGCAAGCTGGTGTAGCCATTTCAATCGCTAATAAAATAGACTTCAAACTAAAACTATTCAAAAGGGATAGGGAAGGACACTACATACTCATTGAAGGAAAAAATCTACCAAGATAGTATTTCAATTCTTAACATCGATGCCTCAAACATAAGTGCAAACAAGTCTTTTAAAGAAACACTGCTACAGTAGGTTAAATCATCTATAGACCCTGACACACTAAGAGTGGGGAGACTTCAATATCTTACTTTCACCAATAGATATTTCTTCCATAATGTGGGTATCTCTATCCCTGATTTCAAGTCGCACCCAGAAACATAGTAATAAAAATTTCATGGTATTGGCAAAAAAAGACCTGAAACAATGATCAATGAAATCAATTAGAAGAAATGGGACATAAATCTACATACCTATGGACTCCTAATCTCTGATAAAGAAGCCAGAAACACACACTGAAAAAAAGACAGCATCTTTAACAATGGTTCTGATCAAACTGGATACTTGCATGTAGAAGAATGAAAACAGAACCATATTTATCACACCACACAAAACTCAAGTCCACATGGTTCAAAGACCTAAGAATAAATCCAGATACATTGAACTCAAATAGAAGAGAAAGTAGGGAATAGCCTTTAACCCACTGGCACAAGAGATGACTTTTTGAAGAGGACATTGATAGTATAGGCCCTAAAATCAACAATTAATAAATGAGACATTACGAAACTGAGAAGCTTCTGTAAGACAAAGGACACTATCAATTGGACAAAGTAGCAGAATGGGAAAAGATTTTTACCAACTCCACATCTGATAGATGTCTAATATACAAAATATATAAAGAACTCAAGTGCTAGATATAAAAAAACCAAATAATTTAATTTAAAAAATGGGATACAGATCTAAATTCCATAGAGGAATCTCAAATGGCTTCGAAACACTTAAAGGATTGTTCAACAACCTTAGCCACCAGGGGAATGCAAATGAAAACTACTTTTAGATTCCATTTACTCCTATCAGAATGGCAAAGATCAATAACACCTCATGCTGGCAAGGATATGAAGCAAGAAGAACACCCCTACTACTGAACTCCACTACTAGTGTGAGTGCAAACCTGTATGACCACTATGGAAATCAATATTGCATTCCTCTGAAAACTGGGAATTGATTCACCTCAAAACTCAGGCATACCACTCTTGGGCATATATCCAAAGGATGCTCCAGTCTACCACAAGGGCACTTCCTCAACCATGTTCATTGCTGCTTAATTCATAATAGCTAGAAAGAAAATAACTTAGATGTCCCTTAACAGAAAAAAATGGATAAACAAACTGTGGTACATTTACACATTTACACAATGAAGTATTACATTACTGTTGTTTTCAAAAGTAAGTTCATGAAATTCGCAACAAAGGAATGGAACTAGAAAACATTATCCTGAGTGAGATAACCCAGACCCAGAAAGACACACATGGTATGTTCTTACTTATACGTGGATATTAGCCATTAAGTAAATGATAGCCCAGGTATACTATGTAGATGCAGAGAGGTTAGGGGAAGAGGAGGGGTCTAGGGAGGACACATGAATCTCAGGCCCACAACTGAACTGTGCTCCTTAGGGAAGCACTTAGTTGAGTCATTGCATAGGATCAAGTATATCAACTCTAAGTAGTCTTCCTCCCTATAGCAGTTGTTAACTGCTTAAACCTGCAGGGGGTGGGGATCTCATAGCTGTTTTGGGGCCACACTGTGCTGTATACTCAGTCCTACAGACAAATTCCTTTTTGATATCTCCACTCCTTACTCCCCTCTAGAAGCAACTGTCGATCAGATTTCTGTCTTGTCAGTTGGCCTATTACTCAATCCTGGTTCTCACAGTTAGCTGAAGAAAATGTTTGAATTCAGTGTCACTCTTAAAACTTATTATTCATGACATGATATGTTAGACTTCATGTAGTTTAAGTAATCAGCGAAACCTATATTAGGTAAAAAATTTAGAGAAATCTCATCTATAGCTGTGGTTTGCAGAGTTTGAAGTCAGTAAAGATCCTAGGTCTAAAAAGAATTTTTAAAGAACTAGCGTTCTTCTAAACATTGAAATATTTTACTTTCCTACTTGTTGCTGTTAATTTGGCTTTATTCACTGTCTAAAAATATTTAATTTAAACATTTATAATCAGCACAATTCCTATATTAAGAAACTGATATTGTTTCTTGACTAATTCTGTTTTATGCCTTCTGGCAACACGAATATCAGACCTTTTATACTTTTATCATCATCATTCTGGTGAAAATCTGATCAGCACACAATCAAGAGTTCTTGAATATCGACTTGCTTCTAGTAGCATAAGGAGCCAGCCAGTGGTCGGCCCAGGATTTGGAGGAACTTTGCCTAACAGTCCACCACACAGCTTCAGTTTTTTCGTCTATAGCCCAGTGGTGGCAATTACGTATTTCAAGTCATGTGCTTCTTCATGGATTACATTTTCCTTTTGGTCTTTGCTAAAACTTGGTGTTCAGATGAATGCCATGGCTTAAAATACGTCAATTAATGGAGAGGTCTAAACTATTGTTAGAACATGAACTTCTCCCAGGAACAGAAGAATTGGAAATCAAATTATTTACATGACATTTCCATGCAGTGGGTTTATCACTCAAACTAACACATCTTTGTTTGTGCATTCATATTCAGGAGATGTATAGCTCTTTCCTCTGAATTCAGACAGTCTCTCCTTGAGAGAGGAAGGTACTTATAAGAAGGTAATGAGCCTCCTCTCTCTTTCTCTCTGACTCTTCTCTCTCTGATCCTTTTTCCATCCTCTCCCCTTCCCCCTCCCCCTTTCTCCACGTGTTCCTGGCTAGCCCCTTTCCTCCTCCTCCTTTCTCTCTCTCTACCGTCCCCCTTCTCTGTCCTCTTTCTCTGCCCCCACTCCCTTCTCAATTCCCCTTCCAATGCCCTCAAATAAACTCTACACTATACCAGTTATATCGCTGGTACCTCAGGTGGAAGGAACGCCTTAGCGTGGGCTGACTTCACCATACCGGTAGCACCCTATAAAGCTTATCCTTGGCTTTTTAAAGAACACAACAATTTATAATTTATAATTTATATCTCTAAGAAAGCAAAACGTGTGGTCTTCTCCAGGTCTACTCCAAATGTTTCCAGATCCCAACTCTATCTTCATACAGTGTCCTTACTCTCTTTACTCCTCGTTTTCTTCCTGACTCCTGGATTAGGATGTTGCCTCTCGCTCTTTTAACATTGAGATCAGCTACTACCTAGGACCTCCGGGTGAAGTTGAAACCCTTAACAGAAGTTCACTGGAGCCTCACGCAGTAGGGGTGGATGCACTAGCCAGGAACTCAGTCTAAGTCTGGCGCTTCTTCCCACACACACATCTCATGAGGGAATGCCACCACACGGTTTCATTTATTTATGCATATGTCTGCATGTACATTTACACACCACACGGGGGCATCAGATACCCATGGGGCTACAGTTAGAGATGGTTGTGATCCACCATGTAGCTGCTGGGGATTGAACTCAGGACCTCCGGACGAGCAGCCACTGCTCTTAACCGCTGAGCCATCCCCCATTATCGCACTTCTTTATAAGCGACCATCACTACCCTCAACCCGAGGTCCTCAGCACTTAACAGAATTCATGCAGCGAGCGCTATCGCTGCGCAGCCCGCAAGACTACACTCCAGGTCCGTGAGGCCTCACACCTTCCGGAAACGTCCCAGGCGCAGTGGAAGAACGGAAGGCGGCCCTCATCCCGTTTCCCACACTCAGACCATGTACATAGTCTTGCGCACGCGCAGACTCTGCGCACTCGTCATTCTCTTGCCAGCCTCAGGGCGCAAGCGCAGTCCCGCGGCTCTCCGTTAAGAAGGTGCGGCCGCAGCGCAGGAGATACAAAATTAGATAAACCTATGTCCTTTATCACTGTGGAGATCTTGAAGAATCACCTGATCACAGAGTTCACATGTGTTCTATCTCAGAGGCAGCTGTTGGACAACAAAATGTTCTCTCACTTATGAACATTAACAGAGGGAAGTTTTTAAACAAGTTGTTTAACCTCGGGTCCAAATTGAAGAAAGATATAAAAATCATTATGGAGAGGAGAACAGTGCTTTGTTCGCAGTTGTGCAAAGTCTCTGAGTAAATCAGAGAGAAGAGGAGCTGTAGTGAGGCCAGAGGCACCGCAGGGCCTAAGTGGGCTCACACACGAGTTCCTCATCTGTGCACACGTTTCCAGACCGGTCCTCACTACCCTGAAGACAAACCCGAAACCTTAAAACAGGTCAAGTGATGGAGAAGGAGTCAGATGATGATTTCAAAGAACTCTGTGCCAGCTTTTTCCAAAGGGTGAAAAAAAATGCGGCCAAAGAAGCATCAGGAGAGAGGACGAGGCACAAGGCCTCTGGGCACACTCAGAACAGAGGCAAATGGAAAGAAGCCAGCCAAGCTGTCGCCAGGAGCAAAGCCCTTCAAGGCCCTTCAGAGAAGAAACGTCAATTAGGCAGTCAGACCCCTAGGACTAAAAAGCAAGGGGCACCCAATTCTCAAGAAGGGGACCCAGCACTCCCTGTGAATGGAAAGGGAGGTGTTCTTGCTCCTACCCCAGACCAGCCTGTGTTGTGTGAAAGAGCACAGAGCATTCAGACAGAGAGTGCTCCCAATGACGACTCCCAGTCCCTTCCTTCCTGTCTCACAACAAGTCCCTCCAAACCCGGAGCCTCAGAGCTGGTTCTACAACGGATGGAGCAGTTCAAGAGGGCAGACCCTGAGCGCTTGAGACATGCTTCAGAAGAATCCCGCCTAAAGACTGCAGTGGGAGAAAATGCCCCAAGGAGCCCTCAAGAGGAGATAGAAGTAGATGACGACTATAATCCCGGCTCTCCTGCCACAGACAGCGATGCTGCAATGGCCTTGGCCTTACAGCAGGAGTTTAAAAGGGAGGAAGCATCCTCACATTATGACAGCCTGGAGGAGAAGGGGTTGTTCTTCTGTCAAATGTGTCAGAAAAACATGTCGGCAATGAGCGTGACCCGGAGGGAGCAGCATGTGAACAGATGCCTAGATGAGGCAGAGAAGGCACTGAGACCTGCTCCACCTCAGATCCCTGATTGCCCAATATGTGGTAAACCATTCCTCACCGCCATCAGTCACTTGAAGCAATGTGCAGTGAGGATGGAGGTGGGTCCCCAGCTTTTGCTTCAGGCTGTGAGGCTGCAGACAGCTCAGCCGGAAGTGGGCGGCAGCCCTCAGGTACCCAATTTCACCAACCATGTTGGAGGTTTGAAACGGAAAAGTGCCACCAACAAGAGGGAGCCACAGAGGAGGTGGAAAGTCAGTAAACCTGAAGCTCCGTCTGAAGATCTGCTGGTGGCCATGGCTCTGTCTCACTCTGAGATGGAGCACTGTCCAGCTGTGCCCCCACTCAGACTGGAAAATGCTTTTTCTGAGAAGATAAGGCTAGGAGCAGAGAAGAAAAGTCGCAGGAAGAGACCCCCGGTGTGTCCCCCACAGTTGGTAACCCAAGACTCTGAGACCACAAGTAGACAAATTGAAGATTGTGTTGCCCAGCTCCTGGCAGAAGAAATAGAAATGTCTTGCACCCCGCCACTTCCTGCCAGCAAGATTTTTAAGGAAGAATTGGAACATGAAAACTGGCGAGTGCAGCTGCCTGAAGGGAAGCAGAATTTTCTGTGGGAACTCAGCGCCCTCACAAGAGCCTGGGCTAAGGAGTCCTTCTACACAGTGGGCCTGCTTCCTCCAGTTGTGTCCCAATCCCCTACCAAGGAACCTGAGCTACCTCGGGAGCTGCCCAGGCAACTAGAGTCAAGTTCACAAAGGCCGCCTGCTTCCCAGAGCAGCCTTCCTGTGAGCCACAACCCCAAGAACCAGCTGCTGTCCTCTAGCCAGAGGGAGCGTCAAGCCCTTCAGGACCTTGTAGACTTGGCAGTGGAGGGGCTGAGCTCTAGCCCATGGCCCAGGAGTCCGGGCGTACCCACAGGGTTGGACTTGGTACCTAGCAGCCTTCCACTGCCGGGCTTTGTCCTGCCATGTAATAAGACCCTTAAGAAGGATGACAGTGCCCCACTCTCTCTTGGGTTATTGGCGACAGACTTTGGGGCCATGGTCAATAATCCACACCTGAGTGATGTGCAGTTCCAGCTTGACAGCGGAGAGGTGCTTTACGCCCACAAGTTTGTTCTTTATGCTCGATGCCCACTTCTTACTCAGTGTGTAAATACTGAAGGCTTCTCTGCTGTAGAGGATGGGGCTCTGACACAACGCTTTCTGCTGAGTGATGCGAGCTCTGAGGCTGCCCACGCGTTTCTGAACTACCTCTACATGGCGGACACTGACTTGCCCCCCAGCCTGGCTCCTGATCTGCGTTCCCTGGCCCTAAGGTTTGGTGTGAGTGACCTTGTTCATCTGTGTGAACAAGTGCCTGCCATGGCGGACTTAGAGGGAGAGCAGCCGGAGGACAGTGAGGATTGCAAAAGCAGAGCAGAGACTTTCCAAGAACTCCTGAGGTCAGTGTGGGCAGATGAAGAGGAGGAAGCGGAGACTCTGCTGAAACCTGAGGTCTGTGAAGAAGATAGAGAAAAAGTGAATGAAGCAGAAATGGAAGAGATATATGAATCTGCAGCTACACAGAGGAAGCTTCTCCAGGGGGAAAGAGCAGTAGACATGAATGGGAACGCTGACCAGTGCAGGGACGACAGTCCAGTTTCCGAGCCTTCCCTGGCAGGTGTCCAGAGTGACAGACAGCTAGAAAATACAGAGCAAATGGAGTTGTCTGGGTTAGAAAAAAAAGAGGCACTAGCCAGCTATGAACACGAAGGAGACTCCACTCCACTGCAGGACAAGTGCCCAGAGTGGGCAGGGAAAGCAGAGGCCCAGAATGCACTGGGGGATGCAATTGACCACCCCAACATCTGCAGCCCTTCTGACAGCCGCCAAGGGAGGGGGAAAGAATGCTTGCCTTTGCACCCAAACAACACCTATGACTGCAGACACCTCCTTCCATCAAGTCAAAGAGTGTCATCTGAACTGTCACAAATAACAGTTGATCATGAAGAGCAGAGTGACCGTGTCAGGGAGGGGCAGGCTGACGTGACCCAGGCACCTTCTCCACACCCCTGCTGCCTCCTGTCACAGACTTCTGTGGGTGGAAGTCCCAGTCAGTCATGGCTTCACCTATACCACACAAGCAGTTTGTCCCCCTCAGTGTTCCAGTCACACAGTAGCATTTCCAAGGTGGTGTCCTCACCAAGCTCACTGTCTCCAGTTACACCAACTAAGCGAAGGAGGAACAGTAAAATTCTCACGCTACGGAAAGAAGCAGGCCAGCACAAAAGCAAACAGAGTAGCCCTGTATGGGGTCGCAGAAGTAGGAGCATCCTGATTTCCCCAGCAAAGTCTCCACCCATTGACCTGACTCAGTCGGTACCTGAGCCCCTAAGCCCCAGGGCCCAGGATCCTCTGCGTCACGTGAAGAAGGAGGACGAGGTCATCCTGTTACTGGATTCAGACGAGGAGCAGGAGCTGAAGCACACCAAGACAGAGTCAGTTTCTAAAGATTCCCCAGAAGGAAGGAAAGTTCCAGAAGTTAGCCCCAGGTCCACTGAACTGTTTTCAGTCATTGATGTTGAAGAAGATCAAGAACATTTCCAAAGCCCACTGAAGAGAGAGGCCGGGCTGCAGCAGGGAGAAGAGGGACAGCTGGGAAACCAGTCTACACTGGGCCGCAGAGACCTCCCCTGGCTGTTCTGCAGTCAGAAAGCCAGCCTGGATGAGGACAGTGCTACAGACACCTCCTGGCTGGTGCCTGCCACTCCAGGGGCCAGCAAGAGTCATGATTGCTCATCACAGACCCAAATCAAAAGACTTAAGATCAGGACTTTGTCAGATGAACCTGCTCAGCAAACACCCAGGTCTAACTTAGAATGCAGGACTATGCTGGAAGCAGCCCAGCAGTTCTCTGTGATCATGCCACACACACAGCCTGTTACTCTAGGAGCCTCTGACAGCAGAAGACAGGTCTACAGAAGCCCTTCCCATTCCTACCCTGGGCACCACAGACTCTCTTCTTCACAGCCATTGTGTCCTGTTCCTGACTTTACCAGGTGGTTTCAGAAATCTTCCTCACCTAGACCATGCCTGCCAAATCCGCCTGCAGCTGATGAAGTGGTGGAAGTTGGGGACAGTGATGATGAGCAGGAAGTGGCTTCCCATTAAGGAAACATCAGCCCTGTGCTAGATGGTGACCCCCCAGGTCCCATGGGTGACTACTGTTGGCATGAGCCTCTCTCACCAATTCCAATTGACCACTTGAATCTGGAGTGGACTGGCCCCTTGATCACAAGCAGTCCCAGCAGCCAGGTCCAGGAGACCTGCCTAATGATGACTGCCACTCCCCAGGACTTGGCACCACCCCGGTCCGAAGAAGCTATGGAGCGAGAGTCTCCGAAGCAGTCCTCACAGTCTGGCTCTCCAGAGAGCAGCACACTCAGTGTCCTTAGCCAGGCTCTGTGGGATGATTGGGATGAGGAGGAAGGACACTCTACAGAGGCTCCACCTGTGGCCCAAATGCTGAGTGCCAGAACTCGGAAGCCAGACCGGCCAGAGACACCAAAAGGTGCTAACCAGAAAAAGAATTTACCCCCCAAAGTGCCTATAACTCCAATGCCAAGGTATTCAATCATGGAGACCCTGGTGCTGAAGAAAGAACTGGACAGGTTTGGAGTCTATGCTCTGCCCAAACGCCAGATGGTCCTAAAACTGAAGGAGATTTTCCAGTACACTCACCAGACTCTGGAGTCAGACTCTGAGGATGAGATCTAGTCCCCCCAGATACCCCCAGAGGTACCTTGCAGACAGGCATCTACCATTGAGACCTGCAACCCTTCAAGATCAGGAAGTTACACCCAGCTCAGGGCCACTGCAAGTCTTGGGACTCGAGGATCCAAGGGCTGCAATAAAAGCAAGAGCCTTCAACGACAAGGGAAGCAGCTCAGTGAACGTGTTTCCCACCCAAGCAAGTTGCTGGCTGCAGAGCCTTCATGGCCTGATGGCGATGCCCAGCTCCCAGCCTCCCAGGAGTTCATGGCTACCTCTGTGGATGGCAGCGACAAGTCCTTTAGCTCTCAAAGCTCCTCTGGTGAGTTTGGAGCTGCCTTTGAGTCTGCAGGTGAAGACAAGGATGAAGAAGATGGTCTCACTGCATCACAGGTAGCAATCCAGGCTGCAGACGCAGAGGAGGTGGTGAGGCGCTACATCTGCTCCAAGCCTGCCCCTCACAGGAAAGTCCTGATGTACCAGCCTCTGGAGCTGGCTGAGCTGCAGGTTGAGCTGAAGCAGAATGGCATCCCTGTGGCCATGGGCAAGCTGCTCGACATCCTGGATGCTCAGTGCATCACCTTCACAACTGCTGCAGCCCGAAAGGAGAAGCTCAAACAGAAGAGACGGCAGCCCGTGGGCCGAAAGAAAAAGCATCAGAAATGACAAGCCTCCACCTAGTAGACCTGCCAGCGGGCCTGAGCACCTAGTGTGAGTCAGGTCTCCACAGTCTGTCATAGGACATGGGCCTGCGTCTATGTAAAGGACAAGAACCCCAGCCTACTTTCTCTCCTGCACTCCAGCTCCATGTGTCACCCTTGGACTCAGAGCAGACCCACCCCCTCAGCCAGTGCCAGTTTTCCCCCTTTGGCCCAAGCAGGGCCCACACCCTGTGTGTTCCTGAAAGGCAGTGGGCCACACCAGTGACCAGGGTAAGACCCAAGCCTTCTTCCCCTGTCTTTCTGTGTCCAGCACACTCAAGCACAACTGCCCTGTAGTATATTCTGGGAAGGGCATTGAGTCTAGCCTGCCTTCTTAGCATTGAAACCAGCCCCAGCACAGCCATCATGGCAGACCAGACACCGACAGGCGACCTGCACCACTATGTCATAGTGCTCCTCCACTCTGTGCCTGCCCAGATACTTGCCACTGTCACCAGCATTCTTCAAGCAGGACTTTGAGTAGGGCCCAGCACAGCTATGAAGCCCCCCACCCCCCAAAGTAAGCATGTTGTTTGTGGGCTTCACCCATCGGTGTTAATTCCCCTTGACCCAGTATGGACGCCGGGACCAGAAAAAACCCCAGAAGTTTGGGTTTCCACAGCCTGTGAATGTCCTTGGGTGTTTTAAATAAAAACAAAGAAGGTTTTATTTAAAAATAAAAAAAAAGAAGGTAACGAACATATGAGACTCACAGAGCTTTTCAAACCCAGGAAGCTCAGAAAGTTGCCAGCTTCACAAGGCCTGTCTGTAAGGCTATGTAAGCAGTCAGCAGTTGCTGGGGAGGGGAGCTGCTTCAAAGCCGAGCCTGGAGCTTCAGAAATACAGCTTTTGTGAATCATCACTGATGCTGGGCTGGACTTCCCAGCCATGCCTTTGAGTTACCCATGTTTCTGTAGGTAACTCCTGACCTATGTTTCTGTAGTCAGATCTTACACACTCACTGCTTTACTTGAGCAGAATTATTTTGTCATCATTGCTCTGTCTGGAGTGAATAAATATCCATGCCTCCACAGAAAAAGACAATCAGCAAGAAGATAGAGATTTTCTGACTCAGTTACTAGCCCTTTAGTTTCTTAATACAGGAATTGAATTTCAGCATAAATTTTGGTGATATGCCATCATCCAAACCGTACTAGAGTTGGTTTACTTTTAATATCACAGATTCTAGGCAGAGCAATACTATATTGAAAGACTTTTCCTTAAAGAAAGAATGCTACATCTAAAACATTAGTAATAGTTACATGAGTAGGTCAATACTGAACTGATCTGGGAACTTCATTCATCATATGTTGCCAAGGCATGTTCATAATGAAAGGTGATGCTTTTGTTAGTAAAAACAGAACAGTGGAATTTAATTAAATTTAAATGTATGCAAGAAGAGTCTGAAGAACTTGTCTGAATAACTCCTCTTCCTTGACACTAATTAGAAAAGAGAGACTTCTAAAGAGCAAATTGTCTGTTGAGCGGGGACCCATAATCTTTCTGATGCTTATAAATTGTCCAGGTTCTTTTGACTTTGTTAAAGCATAAAGGCAGGGACAGTGAGGTGACTCAGCAGGTGAAGGTACCTACTGCCAAGTCTGTTGACCTCAGTTCGACCCACTGAGTCTTATAAATTTCCTTCTGATAACCACATGCCCACCATAGCACAGGTGTGTTCTTTTAAATCTTCCACACTTCCACACAAAACAAATAAATTAATAAAATACAATAAAAATGGAAAGACAAGAAAAAACTCACGAATTCCATATAAAGCAAGAACTTAGATTTTTTTGGAGAAATTGATATTGTATCTATTCATTCCAAAAATACTTGCCTTGAACAACTCCACTTTGTTGATAATATTAAAATTTATGTCGATGGCGATAGACAACTGCATCACTGTCGGGAGGTTCTCAAGCAAGTCGGACTCATCTTTGTAAAAATAAATACATCAATCTCCAAAGTTAGTAAAGTTAGTAAAAACAATTCACCAAAGAGTAAATAGAAAAATAATTGAAACAAGCATATCTTAAAAATTAGTGTTTGTTGTGAATATTAGATCAATATACCTACCATCAAGGCTGTGTGTGTGTGTGTGTGTATGCTCATGTGCATGTGTGTGTTTAGTTCATGTGTGTTCATGTGCCATGTGTGCTGGAGGAAGACACCTGGGCTCTTCCTCAGTTACTCTCCACTCTGATTTTTGAGATAAAGGTTCTCATTGATCTCGGAACTCTGTCTAGTCTGGATCACCAACAGGTTCTAGTGATCCTCCTTTACCTTCTTTGCATTGGGTTTCAAATGTGTCCCTCTCTTCTTTTGAGAGACAAGGTCTTGCGGTGTAGCCCAGGTTAGCCTTACAGCATTTTCCCCTCATACTAGGGCCTCCCAAATGCTGGAATTACAGGCAATGACATACTAGGCCCTTCACACATCACAATGGTGCTCTTTTGCTCATGAGAGCAAAGAAGTATTTTCACTATAAATGGCAAAACAAATATTCCAGAGCTTTGTTTTTAGAAATTTTAAGACATTAAATATAATGCCTGTGAGATAAAGGTTAGTGAACAGGCTAAGATGGAAAAATGATCTAGTTCTTGTTTCTGCCAGCCCTATCAGCTTAAGAATGGCAAATAATGAGTGGTGGGGCAAATACTTGAAGGCATATGGAAGTCTGTCATATTCATTATCTTATTTGACCTTTATAATAATCCTAGGACCAGTAATTTGTTTCTACTTTGCAGATAGAAGAATAATAAAAGAATTTAAACTCAGATTGGCTATAAGTGACTTGCTGGGTTAAGCATAATTAGTAGGCATCTCAGCTGGGAATATAATCTAATGAAGAAATGTGCTAAGTGAGTAAATTTAAATTATTGTTATTTAGTTGCTTATTAACTCAGTAATGAACCTGAATACATTATGGATATTTTTAACACGTGAATTAAATGATGGAACAACAGACCAACAAAATATTTCACAAACAAAATTGCCCATTCTTGCTATTAAGTATGCTTGGGGCTCATGAAGTTGCATTATCTAGATTATTCTCTCTCCACCCCCCCCCATTTTAAAAATTTATTTGAAATCCTTAAGGTAGAGTCTCACTATACAGTTCTGTTTGGCCTAGAACTTGTGATGTGGACCAGCTAGCCTTAAACTCACAGACTCACTTGCCTCTGTTTTCAAAGTGCTTGGATTTCATACACATACGTCTATATTAATTTTGGATATCTAGTCATTCAATATTTGGATATCGATTCATTCTATATTTATTTTGGATATCTTCTTACATCTACTTAAGTAAATAAGAAAAATTATGTGCTACATTGTTAATTTGATTTCAACATAGATCATACATATAGCCATCTTTCATATAGAAACATAATTTGGGGGCTAGAGCAGTGATTCAGTAGTAAGGAGTAGTAAGAGCTTGCTGCTCTTGCAGAGGACCTAAGCTCAGTTCCCATATGTTGGTCCACAACCATCTGTAACTCCAGTTCTAGGGGATTTGAAGCCATTTTATGGCCAATGCAGGCACCCGGCACACATATACACTGTACATAAATACATGCAGGTCCTTACACATAAAATTAAGCAAAATAAAATTAAATAAATTTCTTATTTCTGAGGGCTGTTTGTCCCAGGAAGCCAGAGTTGATCTCTGCCTGTAGCAGCTACCAAGAGCCACTCCTTGCAGTTTCTTTGCCCCTAGAATTGCTCTCAGGTGTAAAAAGGAGGGCCATGGTGTTCTGTGCATTCTGGGGGTTGTAGTTCCTTACCAGTGGCAGACTGGTGAAGGAAAGTCCTATAACCAGAACCAGTAGACACTTTTTTTTTCTCTTAGAAAAAATGTGACTTGAAAATCTTTTTTTCCACTTAAGGAAGTAGCTTTTTGTTGACTTCTCAGTAATATTAATTTTTCTTTTTTTTAATAGAAAAAACTAAAAATTAAATTTATTGTCAACTAGGCCATAACTTAGTTTAGATGCTTTAGTAAAAATTATTTTTTGAGCTGAAGTACTCTTGCTGCAGAGCATACAATATTGATAAATAATGGTCTCTTAGAAGTAACTGTAAACCATGCTGTGTAGTCAAAATGGTCTGAAAACCTGAGCTTTCTCCACACACTGTGCTCTCAAGGAGAGGAGAACAAGAGTTTGGACAACAAATTCATAGCTCAGCTCCTGTTATAAGTCCTTGGCCAAATTTTGTAGTTGGAGCTTCAGTTGTTTCTTTGTCTCTGAAAAGGGGTCAATGACGCCTAATTTCTCCAGTGTGTGTGTGTGTGTGTGTGTGTGTGTGTGTGTGTGTGTGTGACATCCATGTGTCCAGGTTTGTGTATGTGTTTGTCTCTATGTGCAGAATGTGTGTACTTGTTTGTATGTAAGTATGTATGTGTGTTGCCTGTACCTCTGTGTGTGTGTGTGTGTGTGTGTGTTTGTGTGTGTGTATGCATGTGTGTGTATGGGTGTGTGTGTGAGAGAGAGGCAAACTGTGTAATTTCTAGCATCTGGTAGGCACTGAACAAAATTTTACCATTTTCTTCTAAGACTTTCATTGGAATATGGCTCTAAATTTAAGAAAAATTTATTCATGTTAAGTTAATGCTGGAGAGAACACTTGTTTTTCAATTTGTTATTCAAATCCAAAGATTTCCTCTTTTATCTTACATAAGTTTACAGGAATATAAGCAATTATTGGTCATGCTCACCTAGGATTCTTTGTGAGTTCCATGTATATTCCAGCCAAGTCCGAACTCGAAACTGCACACTTTGAGGAATAGAGTATTTGTTCATGTAGGCAATGATTTGGTCCACGCAGGCTTGGAAGTTGTTCTGATTGGCTGTTGCTGCCCCAATTACATCACGCATCTAAAACCATAAATAAGGTCATTCGCACCCAGGAGGGAAATTCCATCTGAATTGCTTGTCCTTACACAATATCCCTGTCTATTGCCCTGATTGCTTGATTTTTAACACACTGACATCAGGTTCTAATAAAAGGTTGGAAATGAGATTATATCGCTGACAATAATAAGGCCCATTAGACCAATAATGTGAGATTTTTGTGAGGCTTTTGTCTCATAATGCAGGTGACTGCACACAATCTTCATATACTTATAAATTACTGTGAAAATGGTAGTTGACATTTTAAAGCAACCATAATCCCTGCACAGATGCAAGGGAAGTGTAAGGAGAGATGAGCATTTATCCTGCAGAATGGCTAGTCAGTTTTGAGAGTCTCTCTGCTAAAGCACCTTTCACAGATCAGCCAGGGGTGCTTGCTTCTACGGGCTCAACTCGTCATGCGGGTCCAGACTCCATTCTTCCCTTTGTGTTGTTTAGACAGATGAAATCAAATCTTGCCATGCTCAAGGCACAGTATTCAGCAGAAGTTGAAATGTGCTGAAATTACTGAAGCGTTGTCTGCTGCTGTGACGGTCCTTAAGGAACTGTCAGGTTTAGTTCTCAGATGTTTATAACTCAGCCATAAAAACCCACTCTAGGTTAAAAGCTGATCTTTAAGGTCTCAGCACAAAAAAGATATATTGCTTGGCTCTTCCTCTCACATAGAGAGAAACAAGCGGTTATAAATTTGTCTTGACTGTGAGTTTATTATAGGAGGAAAGATAGGTCTCACTAATACTTTGCTCATTCATTCTAGTAGCTGTGTAGTCTTTTCTGCTTATGAAAAAAAAACCTTCTTGATGTTTTAAAAATATAGCTCAAATACCTTACATTATGTTGGCTTCCTCAATTTACAGTTTTAGAGGTAATAGAATCTACTACTTCTTCAAAGTATTTGCAAAGAGCTCTACAGACAGCTCTTAATGTCAGTTGTTCAGAGGTTCTTATTCTTCAATGGCTCTCCAAATATTTTTCCATGGTCTCGATACCTAGATCTTTTCTTTCCATGTTCATGTGCCACAGCATTATTCAGTGTTTGATGGCTGTCAGGCATGGTTTATCGGAGGTTGGATTGAGAGATTTAACAAGGGTGTTAGCCAGGATTCAAGGACAAAGTTAAACATTATTAGATGGTTTTGACGGTCAAAGGATTTGTAGTGTATTCATCTGAATATCTTATGTACTATCCTTCACCAATGTTGGGTTTCATTGATGTAGGGATTGAGGGTAATATATATTCCACAATGATTTCCAGTCTAGGAAAGCATATGATGGTTAGAGAGTTAGGAAATATCAGGGTTTGTGGATTATAGCAGAAATTTTTTTTTGTTTTGTTTTGTTTTTTTGAGACAGGGTTTCTCAGGTAGTCTTGGTTGTCCTGGAACTCACTCTGTAGACCAGGCTGGCCTCGAACTCAGAAATCCGCCTGCCTCTGCCTCCCAAGTGCTGGGATTAAAGGCGTGTGCCACCACCGCCCGGCTATAGCAGAAATTAGAATTCAGGAGTAAACAATGACGGTTAATTTGAGGCACAGTCACTGGCATGACCACTGTATAGATATGTATAGATTTCAAATACATGGCAATTTTGTTTGAAGCTCTCTTATTTTTTTTTCTGTTTTTCTTCAAAGCATCTCTTAATCACTCTGAGAGCTTAAAATACAAGTCTGTATCTGCATCTTTAATCTTTCTCTTATATATCAGTACCACAGTTTCAGGTGTTGTTAGCCAAGGTTACATCTTTAAATGCAATTTGAAAGGCAAGTAGACTATACTTATTAGATTTCCACATGCATAAGAATCACCAGGAGGAGGGCTACTGATTTTTATGAGTTAATTTGATGAACTTGTTTGTCAGCTCTAGGAGTTCTCTGGAAGAATTGTTGGGGTTGCTTATGTATTCTCTGATATCATCCACAAATAGTGATACCTTGACTTCTTCCTTTCCAATTTGCATCTCCTTAATCTCCTTTTGTTGTCTTATTATGCTAGCTAAAACTTCAAGTACTATATTGAACAGATAAATAGAGAGTGGAGAACCTTGTCTTGTCTCTGATTTTGGTGGGATTGCTTCAAGTCTCTCTCCATTAAATTTGCTATCTGTTATTGGTTTGCTGCATATTGCTTTTATTATGTTTATGTATGTCCCTTGAATCCCTGATCTCTCTAAGACTTTCAAATGAAGAGAATTCTTACAACTGTAAACCACCTCAGCAAAGTGGTTGAATATAAACTTGAATTTCTTAGCTACAGCAATATGACTACTAAAGGAGATCAAGGGGATACAGGTTAGAAAGGAATGAGTCAAAGAATAGCTATTTGCAGATGATAGAATCATAACATAAGTGGCCAAAAATTCTACCAGAGAACTCCTACAGCTGATAAACACATTTAGTATAGTGATTGAATATAAACTTAACTCAAAAAAAAAAAACCCTCACTAGCTCTCCTTTATACAAATGATAAACAGGCTGAGGAAAAAAAATAGGGAAATAGCGCCTTTCATGATAGCCACAAGTAATATAAAATGTCTCGGTGTAACCTTAACCAAGCAAGTAAAAGATTTGTATGACAAAACTTCAAGTCTCCAGAGAATGAAATTGAAGGAGACCCCAGAAGATCTCCCATGGTCAATGGGTCAGCAGGGTTAACATAGTATACATGGCCATCTTACTAGATTCAATTCAATTTCCATCAAAATTCCAACACAATGTTTTACAGATCTTAAAGAACAATTCTCAACTTCATATGGAAAAACACAAAACCCATGATAGCCAAAAGAATCCTGGCAATAAAAGAACTTCTGGAGGAATCACCATCCCTGACTTCAAGCTGTGCTATAAAGCAATAGTAATAAAAACTGCATAGTTTTGGTGCAGAAACAGACTGCATAGTATTGGTGCAGAATCAGTGGAATATATTCAAAGACCCAGAAATAAATCCACTTGATTTTTGACAAAGAAGTCTAAACTATACAATGGAAAAAAGAAAGTGTCTTCAACAAATGATGCTGGTCTAACTGGCGGTCTGCATGTAGAAGGATGCAAATAGATCCATATTTATTACCCTGCACAACACTCAAGTCCAAGTGGCTCAAGGACCCCAACATAAAACTGAATACACCGAATCTAATAGAAGAAAAAGCAGGAAACAGCCTTTAACTCATTGGCACAGGAGAAAGTTTCTTGAATAGAATACCAATGGCTCAGACTCTAACATTAACAATTGGTAAATGGTACCTCATGAAACCGAAAAACTTCTGTAAGGTAAAGGATACTGTCAATAGAACAAAATGTCAACCTACAGATGGGAAAAGATTTTTACTAACCCCCTACATCTGAAAGTGGGCTAGTATCCAAAATATAAAAAGAATTCAAGAAATTAGACATCGACAAACCAAATAACCCATTTAAAAATAGGCTCTAGATCTAAACAGAGAATTTTCAATGGAGCACTCTCTAATGGCTGATAAAAACTTAAAGAAATATTCAACTCACTTAGCCATCAGAGAAGTGCAAATCAAAATGACCCTGAGATTCCACCTTACCCAATCAGAATGTCTAAGATCAAAAACTCAATCGACAGCTCATGTTGGAGAGGGTGCAGAGCAAGGAGAACACTTCTCCATTGTTGGTGAGATTGAAAACTTGTATAACTACTCTGGAAATCAATCTAGTGGTTTATGAAGAAACTGGAAATAGTTCTACCTGAAGACTCAGCTATACTGCTCCTGGGCATATACCCAAAATAACAAGAACTTGTTCTCTTCTATGTTAATGGCAGCTTTATTCATAATAGCCAGAAGTGAAAGCAATCCAGATGTCCCTCTACTGAAGAATGTAGACAAAAAATGTGGTTGATTTACACAATGGAACACCATTCAGCTATTAAAAATGAATATTTCATGAATTTTGCATGCAAATGGATGGAACTGGAAAATATCATCCTGAGTGAGGTAACCCCAAAGGACATGCATGATATGTACTCACTGATAAATGAATAGTAGCCAAAAAGTACAGAATACCCAAGATACACACTACAGTTCCAAAACAGTTAAACAAGAAAGAAGGCCCAAGTGAGGATGCTTGGATCCCACTTAGAAGGGGGAACAAAATAGTCTTAGGAAGTAGAGGGAGGGAGGAATCTGGGTGGGAGGGGGAGTGCAAGGGGAATAGGTGGGCAGAATCAGGTATGGAAAGAAACAAGAGAGAAGCCTAGAGGGCCAGGGAATGAATGGAAATATGTAGCTGCTGGGGCTCAAGATGGAGGTTCAGAGGAATATCTAGGAAGTCTCAGAAACCTGGGATGGGGAAGCTCCCAGGAATCAATGTGGGTGACCTTAGCCAAAATGCTCAGCAGTATATGGGACCTGAAGAAACCATCTCCAGTAGCCAGATAGGACTTCCAGTGGAGGGATGGGTACAGCAACCCACCTACAAAACTTTTGACCAAAAATTGGTCCTGTATAAAAGAAATGAAGGGGCAAAGTTGGAACAGAGGCTCACAGAGACTGAGGCATCAACCAAAGAACAAGCATAGGCTGGTCCAAGGACTCCAACATATATGCTCTGAAGGAGTGGCAGACCAGTGACTAACCTAACTTGAGTCCCATCCCATGGGCAGGCACCAATTTCTGACACTATTAGTGATGCTATGCTGTGCATGTAAACTGGAGCCTACTACTATAGCTGACAAGGCTCTACCCAGCAGCTGACTGAAACAGATGCAGATACCCACAGACAAACATTGGATGGAGGTCAGGGATTCCTATGGGAGAGTTTGGGGAAGGATTCAAGGCTCTGAAGGGGATGACAACCCCACAGGAAGACCATTATGGTCAACTAATTTAGACTCCTGGGAGCTCCCAAAGACTGAGCCATCAACCAAAGAGCATACATAGGCTGGTCCAAGGCCCCCAACATATATGTAACAGAAGACTGCCTTGTCTAGCTCTAGTGGGAGAGGATAAGTCTAATCCTGCAGATACTTGATGCACCTGGGTGTGGGGAAACCCAGGAGGAGGGCCACCAGATCAGAGAAAAAGGGGATGGGGAATGGAGGAGAGCAGTATTTAGCATGTTAATTAATTAATAATTAAAAAGAAGAGTCACCAAAAGACTATTTAAGATGTAAGCTGTGTATGTAATGTACATCAGTAGGACTAAAGTAGAGTTCAAATTTAGACTTTCTCAAGTAACGTAGCTGTGACAGTCCAGGGAAAACATTGCACTCAGACTGGGCAGCCATCATTTTCATTTTTCTCTCTTTATTGATTTTGAGGCAGATTCTAGCAATGCAGTCCAGGCTGAGCTTGAATTTGCTACATAGACTAGACTGGCTTTGATTTTTCTCCTTTCTCTTGTTTCTGCTTCCCAAGTGCTCAGATCACAAGACAGAAACATCATTTTCTAGTCTTTTGAATATTGTTTTGCACACACCAAGTGCTCAATATGCATTGGAATTTAATCTAACTGTCAATTTAATCACATATTGTTCTATTCAAAGGCAGTATGAATTCGAAGTATGAATTGCAATGGCTTTTCATCTTGTCTCTTTTTGAGACAGAGTGTCACTATGTCTCTCTGACTGTCCTGGAACTCAGTATGTAGGACAGAGTGGCCTCAAACTCATAGAAATCTTCTTGCCTTTGCCTCCCATATTCTGGGATTAAAGGTGTGTGTCACCACATCCTGCTCAACCTCTTAAATCTCTTTAAACTTGAGTTTCCTCATTTGTAAAAATGGGAAAACAGTGAATGCACCCCACGTGGATTATGGTACATTATGACATAATGTATAAATTTTTGTTGTTTTATTGCATTTAAATTTAAATTGAAAAAATTTCCAACTAGTTTTATATTTCAACTGTTAGTAAGTTTCCCCACCCATTAATGTGATAGTTTATGCCTACAGTTTTTAACTTCTTGAAATTCATTTTCCAATACCTAAATGTTTTCTCAATGGAGCTGTCTTTCCAACTTCTCTTTCTAGTCCAGTGACACATCTAAGCTGAAGCTGACATGCCCCCTGTGCACTGACTATCTATTGTCTATATTGTTATGTGTTTGTAGTTGGAAACTTGCTTGCTCCTGCTAGCTGTAGCCAATTTCTGACAGATAGTCATGCAATCTCTGAGACTCTCTCCTGAGAGTGCTTTTCATAATTTATGTTAATTAATCCATAATTCCTACTCTTTATATAGCCATTCTGTAGTCGCCCTATCTATATGTTCTATAGGATAGCACTAGGCACTACA
>JANHMN010000004.1:115795523-115816411 GCA_030674055.1 Rhabdomys pumilio
TCTCTCTCTCTCTCTCTCTCTCTCTCTCTCTCTCTCTCTCTCTCAGATTTAATTATTTACTATGTATGCAGTATTCTGTGTGCATGTATGCCTGCATTCCAGAAGATGGCATCAGAACTCATTATAGATGGTTTTGAGACATCATGTGATACAGTTGAACTCTGGATCTATGGAAGAGCACCCAGTGCTCTTTACCATCTCTCAATCCCCAAATAAGTTCTTAAAGGAAATATTTAAATTGAATTTTAGAGGATGAATACCACTTCATTATATAAAGGGCAGACAAATAAAACAACACGAGCAAACATTGTTGTGGTCTTGTAAAGTGAAATAAAAGTTTAAACATAGTCTTCCAAATTATAGTAACTGAAAAGTCCACAGACATGTGAGGGAAATCATATCAGAATTCTAAGGAGGGCATTATCAGCTGTTTTAGAAACTATGCTTGAGAGAAAGAGTGTGGCTTGAAGAGAGTCAATGGGTACATGTGATGACATGAGCAGAAGTTGGAGAGATGCAGCTTCACATCAAGAAACACCATTTATTGCCAGCTGATACCACAAGCAGGGAGAGCAGTTTACATGCACACCCACATGCATCCTCTTCATCCTTAGTGCTCCAAGAAGATAAACCTTTCCATTGTCTGAGACTTGCAGTTTCTGCATCCTGAACCATCAAGTTCTGTTGTCTTAAGCATCTTATTCTGTGCTCATTTGTTATGAGTGCTTTAGGAAACTGAGTTGGCTGCAAGGATCCTTGTGACTCCACATAGGTATCTAGTATGAAGGTGTAAGAGAAATACACTCAGTGTACATTTCACTGGAGTCATGAATTTAGAATGGAGATCTTTTTAAGTGCACTCAGCATACAGTAGCTGAGCATTTGAGTTTGAATGTCAGAAGGAGAACTAAGCTGGAGATGTTGATGTGGGGACCACCGAGTCTAGAAGAGATGATAGAAGTTATTCTGTAGGTAAGACTATTGGTAGGAGCCTACATGAAATAAGAAAAGACTGGGATTCATCACCTTGAAATTTGTTGACATTTAAAGAATACCCTAAAAACAAGGAACTTGGAAACAAGTAGAAAGCTAGGTCTAAGAGAAAGAAATGTCAGCAAGATGGGAGACAGAAAGACTTTGAGAAGGGAGGTCAGTGGTGTTTTAGACTGCATACAAATCAGGGAGAGGAGACCTTTAATTGCTATGAAGGAAGCTCTTATTAGTGATATTTAAGAAAAATAGTAAGGAAAAGTCATAAGGCCACCAAATTTTCTCATTTTCTCTCCATTCTTAAGCATTTTGTTAAAAAAAAAAAATCCTGCAGAGCATGCCACTGCTCTTTCAATATTTTGGACTTTGATTCATTATATCTGAAGCTTGTTTAACAGTAGTATTTCTTTTCTTCAAATAAATTTTGACTAAACTTTTTGCTAAATTCTGTTCAAGAATAACTCACTTATCAAAAATTAAAAAAAAAAAACAACCCAGGTGGTTAAACTCTCTTTAAACCTGCTATTTCTACCTTGGGGGTTTGCATATAGGAATTAGGCAAACAGAATTATCTTCTAACTTGGAAGCATTTTGGAGAGAGAGGAGCAGATCTTTTTTCATTTGCTCTATTTGAGTAATAAAGATAAATTCAGATAGATGTCCTAAAAAGCTATATTTGGATTAAAAACACCTGCTTTGAGAAGATTATGCTTATGAATGAAAGTAATTAGAACTGACACAAGACTTATTTTTTACTAGAAGATCTGGCTGTCTACCATAAAGCCTTCATATTTTTAGCAATTTTTGTGACTATAAATGTGACAGCCTTTTTCACATTCACCCATAAGTGCTACAAAGATTCTGGATTCTTGATCACATGTTATATATGTGTATGATATTGTTGTTACACATTAGTTTGTTCATATGGTCATGTGGATATGTATAAGATGACATTTCATTTCCTAGCTTAAGTATTCTTGATCTATCTGTAACATACCACAGTACTTTTATGTCTCCAAGTCTTTTGTCCTGTCTTCTTATTAATTATCTACTTTGTAGAATATTCCTTCTATTACACTGTAATTGTTGGGCTTTATGACCATGCTGTGATTTTTGTTTGTGAGTCACTTAGTAATGGCCCATGACTGTGATTAACCATATTAAAAGTTAGATAACTCTTTCCAAGTAACAAGGTAATTAAAAACATGGCCACATAGATTGTTCTTATTGATACAGTTCACTTCAATATATGCTAAATTTCAGACATTGGCAAGAAAAAAGTAGGTAGCTACTTTTTTATTTTAAAATTTACTTAAGGACACATTTAAAAAAATTAAAAATATATTTATATATTATTATGGAAAATTTTAGACATAATATAATGTATTTTGATCAAATACCCTCTCCCATCACCTCACTTCCAAGTTTCCTCTAGCCACCTACCTTCTTTTTGTTTTCTCTTTTTTTAAACCCATTGAGAGGTCTGGAGAGATGACTCAGCAGTTTAGAACACTTGTTACTCTTGCAGAGCATTCCCAGAACCCACATGGTGGCTCACAATGGTCTGTGACTCCAGTTCCATGGGATCCAAAGTCCTGTTTTGTCTTCCATAGACACCAGACATACACATGGTGCACATAGATAGATACACACAGGAAAACACTCACACATGCACATACAAAATAAAATAAAGTAGAATAAAATAAAATAATCAAAGAATAAAACCTGTGAGTCTACTTAGTACTGCCATATATATGTGTGTAAACCACCTATTGGAACGTGGGTAGCCTATTAGGAGGCACATAGGGTGATTAAAGATTTTTCTGGCCTTAAAGAGCCAAAGAATGCATTCACAAACATTTCTGAATGCATTCATAAGTGTTGTCTTGGAGATGTACTGAGGTGCCTGTCTTGCATATTTATTAAACAGATTAATTGTATATTTTCTTCCATTCAAGAGATGTAACATTCTATATTTACTTTATTTCTTCAGTTAGTATTATTATTCTCTTCCATTTTTATCCACTCTGAAAACTTGATTTACTTATATACTTGTTAAAAGTAACTTGATGTTTTATTTTAAATCAGCTTTAATGATATGTGAATAAAGATGCTACGATTAAACCCTATGTTTTGCATGCTAACCTAAAAAAATGAATTTTAAACTTTATTCTACTAGAATATGTTATGGCCTGAAATTTGTGCCACAAAATTCATGCATTGAAGCCCCTACCCATAATGTATGTGGAGGCAAGGCCTTTAGACAACTAAAGGAAAGTCCTAAATGGGGCAGCCCAAGTGTGTCGGGATTGGCAATCTTATAAGAAGAGCAGAGTCATCAGAGTATGTGTTCTCTTTGCAATGCAAAGGAGAAAGAACATCTTGAGCCACAGCAAGGTGATATCTCCAAGCCAGAGAACAGTCTTCACCAGAAACCAACCTGATACCTTGCTTTCAGCTTTCTTGCTACCTAAACTACAATAGATTTTTGTTCTTTAAACAATCTAATTTATGCCATAAATCTCAGAAGACTACAGTGAAAGAGAAAACCCCTAAAACCTCCAGAGGAGAAAAGGACAACTTCTTTCTTTGACCCTGGGTATTATGTTTTGACTCTTAAATGTCCTTCAAAGGTTTATTGTAGAAGATATGGTCTTCAGCTTATGACACTACTGGGAAGTAGTGAAGTCTTCAGGCAGAGAAGTTTGACAGAAGGAAGATAGATCATTGGAAGTGTATACTAGAAGAGACCTTTGAGATGTTAGCCCTTTCCTGCTCTCTTTGCTTCCACACTGTCAGGAATTGAGCAGCTTCTCTGCATGCTGCTCAAAGGCCCTAAAGAAATGACACACCAGTCATATGCTGAACCCTGGAAACCATCAGCTGGATCAATCTTCCCTCCTCTCTAGTTGATCAGGTGTTACTGCAGTGACAGAAAGCTAATACACTAGGAAAATGATTTAAAAGGTAATGGCGTGTAACAGGAGGGGAGGCCAATGGAAGACATTTAGTGTTTTGATGGCACAGAAGAGCATGAATAGAAGCTGAGCTTCATGAAGTCATCTCAGGTGGTGGGTCTACTCATTCCCTTATTACACAAGCTAAAACTTCCTTGAGAGCTAATTCCTGTCTACAAGCCCTTATTACACAGAAGAAGAAATATGCAGAGAGAAGATGAGGCTCTTTTTTCCTGCTCTTAAGGCACAGTAATCCCTAACACTGCTAACACATGATGGAAGATGTCTTGAATTCTGACCTAAGTCCCCCCCATTAGAAATAAATTGGAGTGAGGCAGAGAACATCAAGAAATGGGTCTCATGAGGATTTTAAAATAACTTCAACTCCTGAACTAAATGTGAATTGTCTTGAAGCCATTGCCTTGGCAACAGTATGTGGGACTGAGGTCTGGGGAATGGGAGTAGAGCTGGTCATGCTGAGACTAGCTTCATTCATAGGGTTTCCAGTGGAGATGGATGAAGAGCTTCTGGCAGGGAGGGGACCCATTCAGAGCAATTGAATAAACTAATTGCAAATGAAGGCAATTTGCAGGAAGAAGGAAATCAAGGACTGTGTGAGTCAATGAAGTAAAATGGCATGTAAGCCTCAGAGTAACCAGAAATAGCAAAGAAGGAAATCAGATCAGTGAAAAAGAGAAGCAAGGTTGTTGATAATCAGTCATGCAGATATGGCCATGAGTCTGCACACTGGGGACTGCAGAAGAGGGTTTGACATCTTCTGGTTGGGGTCACTTTTTGGGGTCCTGGGGAATCAGACTGTCTGTCATCTCCTGATCAATAGGAGTTAGGGGGTTCTTTTTTTAAAAGCAAGTGCATAGCAAATAGTTTTTAGTGGTAGACTTCATTGGCTGGAGAATACCTGCAGTTTTTTTTTTCTCTGAAAGGATGAGTAAGAGACATAATTTATATTCCAGATAGAGAGCTAATGACACTTAATAAAGAATGTAGAATGAATATCCCATTTTTATATTGAATAAAGGAGAGAATGGTGCAGATATTCGATGCAGAGAGCCATTCATAGTTGTTCCTTTCCTTGTTTTAAATAGAGCTGAGAGGAGACAGTGAGTCAATCTGAAATGTAAGGACTAAAGTGCAGATATTGGTGAAGGTGGCTGTGCATGAGTGTGGAACTTAAGTAACTCTTGACTTTCAACTGATGAAAGGATGAAACGTCTAACTTCTTTTGAAAGGAGTTTAGTAATGGGCAAGATAGAATTATGGGAGTTGTTGCTAAGTGCTGAAGCAGCTGGTAATAACTTTCTTTTTTTAGCAGTCATGTTTCCATAAAGATGTCTGTTCTGACTAGGTCATTGTCATACTCTTGATTGCTGTCGCTTATCTGATGCAGGAAACTCATGTCACCATTAAAAAGCCCCCAGTATGACACTGAAGTATGTCCTGGATATTCAGAGGTAAAAGAAGGAATGTCAACTTCAACACCACATTTTATCTAAAAATTAACTCAAAACAAATTATGGACTTCAAAGTGGAAAGCAGAAAACTATAAAAGCTTTAGAAAAGCTTGGGCTCAGGGCTACCAAACAGTTCTTAAATTTGAACCAACACTCCAGTCCATGAAAGGAAAAGCTGATAAATTGTAACCTGTTGAAAATCAGAATCCTTAGCTTTCTAAAAGACTATGTTAAGAGAATGAAAAGGTAAGCTATTTGGCTGAATACTGACAGACTATATATCTCACAGTGTATAAAGGACTCTTAAGCTAGGTAGTAAGAAAGTAAAGCAATCTCATCATCAGATGGGCAAAAGATATTTTGCATTTCA
Organism: Rhabdomys pumilio; assembly: GCA_030674055.1. Lineage (NCBI taxonomy): Eukaryota > Metazoa > Chordata > Mammalia > Rodentia > Muridae > Rhabdomys > Rhabdomys pumilio. Next base: position 115,801,313 of record JANHMN010000004.1, read on the forward strand.
CTGAAGAGGACACACACATAAAACAGAAAGCAGGAAAGGATATTCAACATCTTTAGCCATTAGGAAATGCAAATTCAAAACATGCTGAAATATCACTATAAAGTGGATATTCATACACAAAAGGCATGTCTCAGGTTGGCTAAAATCAAAATAGCAACCTAGTGACTAAACCAAATGCTAGCCAGTCTGTGACGTCACGGTGCTCTCTGCTGCTAAAAAGAGATGGGTAGGAGACTCATGTCACCAAAACAATTTAAATAAAAAAGATAATTTTTTTTTTCATACACTGCAGGTCAAAGTGTAACATGGCACAGTCAATCTAAAAAACAGCTCAGAATTTTCATATAGTAGTTAGACATTCAATTGTCATGTGACCATATAACCAAATTTTAGGGCAAGTTTGAAAGAAAGAAAAACTCATATTAATATAATATTTGTAATAACTCTAAACTGAGAGTAATGCAGATCTTCACTTGGTAAATGCTTGAGCAAATTTGTACACTCATGACAGAGAATACTTTTTTAGCCAAAACAAACAAACAAACACACAAAATCTAACCCCAAATCAGCAAAGAAAAGTAGTGTTCTAACAAGAAGAAATGATGAATCTAGGACCAACAAGATGGCTTAGAGGATAAAGGCATTTGGTGCCAAGAATAACCTGAGTGTCATCCCCAGACCCACATGGTGGAAGGAGAGAACTATGACTCTCAAGTTATTCACTGACCTTCACATATGGCAATATGTATAGTCCACATAAAACACACAAGCACACACACATACAAACAAACAAATAAAATAATGTAACAGCAACAGTATATACGTATGTGTCTTCATATGTGTATATATACATACATAACAGTTTAGCTTTTTAGGACTATTAGTTTCTTTCCTCCCTTGGAACCCTCTGTGGAACCTTCTGGAATTATAAAAACTAGTTATTAAATAGGAGGCTTTCAGGACGGGTCCAGGTCTGCCCCTCTGGGTTCTTTCTGTGAAGTACATGGTGTCTTCAGCGATAGAGACTCTCCTTCCACCTCCATAACCAACAGCCACAGCAATAACCTCTAATGTTTGGGAGTCTCTTGAATAACCCTAACCAACAACTCAAAGGAGGGATTCTTATACCTGGTGTTGAAGTTTTTGTTAGACAGTGCATGGTTCTTGGAGGGGAGCATTGTCAGCCCAAATGAGAAATTTTCATTTCAATTATATATGAAAATGTCTACATATAGAGACTTACATGTATTGTAGATAGTTTTGGTGGTTAAAAGGTTAAAAGGTCCTTATGACCTTTTCAGACATTCTTACTGTTATTGTACTTTCTGTTTCTTTTCTTCTTTATTTATTTCTTTACTCCCATTATGTGTACCGTGATTTTCTCGTCTCTATTGTTCACACACCCAACCTGTTACAATAGCCTCTTTTTTAGTTTTCTGTTTTCTGTGGTTACTCAGACTTATATACTCACATCTGAAGATTGGGATTAGGAACCTCAGATGACAAAGAACATTCAACGTTTGTCTTTCTATGTTTGGTAACTTGGTTCAATATAATCTTCTCTAGTTCCATCCATTTACCTGCAGATTTCAAGATTTCTTTTTTTTCTTTATAGCTAAATAGTATTATGTATTATACAATCTTAAAAATTAAAATTATAATCAATAACCCAAATCTAAGACATACAAGCAAATGTTTCTATTCATAAACCATTTCTAAGTGACAAAATTATTCTCATGGATAACAGACTTACAATTGTCAGGTTAGGCTTGGGTGTGTTGTAGACATAGGGAAAAAAAGCTTGGTTAGAAAAGGGCACACTGAAGAGACAGACTGCTTGTCTGGTCATTGCCATGGCTATATGAGCCTGTGTTTGTGGTAATATTGTATGAATTAGTGCTGAGGATGTAACTTAGCCATAGAATGCTTGCATGGCATGTCCAAGACTTGATCCTCAGCACTTCAGAAACAAGCAAACACATTAAACACACACACTTATAAATTAGTATAAATACGATCAAGGAAATTGGAATTAGGGTGTTAAATTATTAATGTCAATATTTAGGCTGTGATGTCTGAAACTACAGTTTTGCAAGATGTTCTCCTTGGGGGAAACTTAGCAAAGGCTACATAGTCTTCCCTAGATTACTTTGCTCTCCTAGACTGAATGCCCAGTTAAAAGATACCAGTTTTAACCCAATGCTAGACAGCCTTAGGCATTCCTAACTTACTTAAATGGGAACCTGGAATTCTGTAACTTTGTAACTTAGAGAGACCTATTTCTTGCAGCCCCTGCACCCCCTTCTTTTATTCCTATTGAATCTGAATCTGGAGAGAGAGTCTCTATTGTTGAGTTGTTGCTTAGGGTTGCCCAAGAGACCACCAATCTTTAGAGGTTATTGCCGTTGCCATTGGTTACAGAAGTGGAAGGAGAATCTCTATTGCTGAAGCTCCTCAAAATGGTTTTTATAGACTAATGGACAATGTCTGATAAGACAAAATTTTCCAGTTTAAGAAAAATGGAGTTATAAATTTGTAGAAAAATGGACGAACTTAGAATGCCTAGTATTAAGGTTGATCACACAATCTCAGAAAGTAATAAACCACATCTTTCTCGAAGGCAGAATCTAGCTCATAATACATGTATATATGTAAGCAAATGTGTCTTTGAACATAGCATAACATGAAGACAAAAGAACAAACAAGTGTAAATATTAAGGGACGAGGGAGGAGTGAATCTAGGTAAAGGGCATGGGTTGTTAAGGAGAACATGAAACTAATTGTTTTTCTAATTCTATCATGGATTTTGTTTTCATCTTTGGATAGGGAATATAATATATTCTATACTAAAAGTATAAAATTTAATGTGAAGCTCCATAGCGTTCTCTTCAAATGCCATTTTTAACTCTATGCAAGGTCATTAAGTACTTTAGATCTTAGGCCTGGTTAATTTTGATGTGTGATGTTTTTATTTATTTGCTAGTTTTTAACAATAAAGTTTATAATAAGATAAAGAAAAATAAGTTTTCACTGTAGTCAGAAGCCCTATTTTTCTATAAGTCAAAGCACTTAATCTTTTTTTGAAGTCAGAAGTCCTGACGTTTTTCTTATGCTAGCTTTGTCAATGCGATACATGAGTCTCACAAAACTCAACGAGCTTTATTATGTCCTTTTCAAATGGACTGACTTCCAAGTGAGTGTATCTGATTTAAAAGCCATACATGCAAATAGATTGTTAAAAGGTTATAAACAAATATTAATAAGGAAATATTTAGGACTCAGTTTTTGTTCATATTTAGAGGGCATTTTGGGCTCAAGAGGAAAAAAATAGTCTTTGAATATCTTCTCATGAAAAGCAGAGAATATTCAGAGTGTATGAGACACTGTATGGTTATTCAGGTTCTAGATAATCAATACATGTTGGAATGTGTAAACCTTTAAACAAATTGCTACTACCTTTAGCTTATTTTGCCAATGTGTAAGATACAATTAATATTTTACTAGTATTTACTAAATATTAATATAGTAAGCTGTAGGGAGATACTTTTTAATCTTGAAGTAAAAAATGTAGGAAACCAAGAACATTATATGGTGCTGTGACAAATTTTCAAAGTGTTTGCAGAGCTGTGGATTGCTTTCCTGATCAATGCTGTCATCAAATTTTAGTCAAAATTGCTTACAAAGTCTTGTGCAAATAATTTTTATAGTCTGTCACATACTGTAGTACACTGAATAGTCAATTCTAATAGCCTAATTTCTGAGGAACAGAACAGTTATAGTTGTAGAATTGGCTTATAAATCATGTGGGTATGGCTGAAAGAACTCACTGTTTGGTCTACTTCCATCAGTGCAGATTATAAATGTGCATCATAGATTTTTATGCAAAGCAGGGACATCTATAGTTACATAAATTTCAATGTGTTTTGATTAATCTTTGTTAAAAATGACAAGATCTTCCTATTGGCCTCAAGCAAACTTTAGAAACAGGGTACGTGAGACATATCTTTAGACTATTAAAAAGATACTATAGATCTGTTTTTTTTTAATTTGATGCTTGAAAAGAAGAGTTAATTATCAATAGAAATAAACTTATATTTGAAGCTAACCATGGTGGCACCACACTCGCAAATCTCAGTATTTGGAAGGTGAAGGCAGGAGGACCAAGAATTTGAAGTCAGCTAAATAGAGAGTTTAAGTCTAGCTTGGGCTACATGATACTCTGTCTCAAAAGGGAAAAACAAAATAAAAGAAAGAAGGAATTCATATTAGGCTCATATTTCTGTAGATATATAAACACGGTATTTAGCAACTAATAAGAAGCTGGAGTGGTTGTGAAGGTACCGTGCTACCTTCAGTTACCAGTTACCAGTTAAACTCGTTGTGTTAAACATTGGTGGTTACAGTGCCTTTAGTATGACTGCGGTGATGTTGGCCATGGACAATTCTAGAGCTGCAGGCAGAAGTAGGTGCAGTGCTCTCTTATACTCATGAATAGGAGGCATTTTTTTTGCTAGTGGGTGGGGGGGAATTCAAGGTTTATATTATGTTGAAACATAGATTTGGAGGTTAAAAGATTATGAATTCGAGTTTCAACCAAGTTCTTCAGTGTACGGCACTGAAGCATAAACGCACAGAGTTTTCATGTAAAGGTTTTGTAGTTTGTAATGCAGTGTCTAAACAGTTTAAGGTTTTGGAGCTCACCATCCAGCAGTGACATTACAGATGTATTCAACGGAGATGGCCATAATTAAAGGCGTGGGATGGCCATAATTAAAGGCGTGGAAACTTAGTGTTGGTAAGGAAAAGGAGAAGTTGAAGTCCCTTTGCCTTCTCATTCACTGTTAGGAAAAAAAATAATTTAGCACTGTGAAAAACACTTTGAAGTTCCTCAAAAAGATAACAGTAGAATTGCTATTCTGTTGTATAGTCCAGAGAATAGACAATAGCTACTCAGTACTCATTTAAGTATATATGCCTATGTGTTTATAATAGCAATAGTCATGATATCTTAAAGTTGGAAAACTGGCTCTGTGTCCATCAATAGAAAAATGGATAAACAAATTTTAAAATATATACACAGTGGAGTTTTATCCACCCATAGAGGAATCAAGAACGGATCAGGCTACAACATGGATGCACCTTTTTGACTGGGATATTGTGTTAAGTAAAACCAGTATACAAAAATCTTACATACTGCCTGACATTTGTATGTGATCACATTTGTGTGAACTACAGAGAAATCTTTGAGGGTCAGACAGTACACACTGATGAACATAAAGACCTGGAAGAAGCAAAAAATGGGAGAAATTGTTTAATGAGGAAAATGACATTACTTGGATGATGGAAATGTTTTGGAAATGTTTGGAAGTAGTAGAGGAGGTGGCTGCACAAAGCGAATGCACTGAATGCATCATTTGAACCGTTCCCCTAAAATGAATAGTGTATTGGTACATGATTTTTTCCTTCCACTACGATTCCTTACCTGATAGTCATTTATTGATGATTAGGTATTGGACTATATCTAGAGATTCAAAGCCAGACTGTCTTCAAGAAACTTATGAAAATGGACAGCATTACACCGAAGTGTGCTAAGTGCTAAGAGAAGTCATCAAGTGATTGCTTCTATTATGAAACAGTCATCTGCATAAACTAAGAAGGTGAGTCTCACCTTGTGTTAAGTCATTTACTATACAAATGATAAAATACCTATGAAGTTAACAGAGTTGTGAAATTGATTGAAATTTGTAAGAGTGGTAAAGAGATTTTTCTGGAAACATTCAGAAAGCACATTGGGGTTCAGACTGCTGTCAAAAAAAAAAAAAAAACAGATGGGTGTGAGCAATGGAGGGAACTATAGGGTCAAAGGGGGCATTAGAAACTCAGGCATATTCATGTAGTTACATGTTATGGAAGCTGAAGATATGACTAGTAGAAGAATATTTTGGGTAAATTTTGCTTTTCATTCTCTTAATTGGAAATAATTTTACCTTGAGCCAAAAGATGCTTTGTAAACTTTACACATTGATCTTTATTTTGTTCTCTGAAACTCCATAGAGCAGATCTAATCTCTTTAGTAAAGAATATACAGTAATTATCTGAAGACAATCTTGATTTATTTATCATCACCAGCCTTACATTTACAGGAAACTATATTATTGAAGATGTTTTCACATGGCCCAATGTTGAGGTCTTTTTGTCAACATCAAGAGTCCTTTTATGAACTTTGATGAAGGACTTCATTCTGTCAGGAAACCTTTTAGGAAACAAATAGCAAATATACTATATATTCTGATATCATCATAATCATCCTCATTCTTGTCCTCATCATGTTTTACATCTATTAAGTTCCAATGTTGGTTAATCTTTAGCCACTGAGATGAGTCTTCTATCTTTTAATAATGTGTCTCACTCCCAGTTTATAGTCAAGTGACAGAATATTTTAAATTTTCATTTATTCATGAAAAAGTTTGAACACTATTAAAATAATTATGATCAGTGAAGAGATATATTTATTCTTTGGAATTTTTTTCTTTGGAAACTCACATGAACCCATGAATTGGCTGTTTCATGATTATTACCACTTCAGATGAAGAAACTTTTAGTAGATTAACAAATCTATCTAAGTTTGAAACGCCAAAGATCAAAGGAGGGAGAAATAGGGTCAAGTTTTACAACTGGTCTGTTTCATTGTACTAGTTCAGTCTGTGTTCTTTACCTTTCAAATATATACATGTTATCTTATCAAATTTTGTTGTTTTTTGTTTGTTTTTCTGTTTTGTTTTATTTATTTACAATCTAGCTATTGCCTCCCCCATCCCCATCCCCTCTCCCACAGCTCCTCTTCCTAGTCCACCTGTCCCTTGCCTCCAAGAGAATGTTCCTCCCCTCTTCTCAGGCTTCAAATCTCTTGAGAGTTAGCCGCATCTTCTTTCACTGAGGCCAGACCAGGCAGTCCTCTGCTGTATATGTGTCAGGAGCCTGGGACCAGCTCCTGTATGCTACCTGGTTGGTGACTCAGTGTCTGGGATCTCCCTGGGGTTCAGGTTACTTGAAACTGTTATCCTCTTCCTCAACTTCTTCGAGCCTTTCTGTAATTCAGTCACAGGGGTCCCTGTCTTCTGTCCATTGGTTGGTGTAAGTATCTGCATCTGCCTCAGTCAGCTGCTTGTTGGGCCTCTCAGAGAACAGCTATCCTAGGCTCCTGTCTGTAAGCACACCATAGCATCAGTAATAGTGTCAGGCCTTGGAGCCTTTACTTGTGTTGGATTTCAATTTGGGCCAGTCACTGGACCCCCTTTTCCTCAGTTTCTTCGCCATTTTTGTCCCTGCAGTTCTTTTAGACAGGAACAAAACTGAGTCATAAATTTTGTGTGTTGGTAACCCCATCCCTCCTCTTGAGGCCCTGTCTTCTACTGGAGGTGGACTCTTTGAGATGCCTCTCCCCATTGTTGGGCATTTAAATTGTGTCATTTAGGACTTTATACTGGTCACTAATGAAGAAATTGAAACTTACACTATGAACTATGGAATCTGAAATTAGATTTTCAGATCTGGTTAATGCTTATTCATTTATGGAACCTACTTGTTCATCTCATTGAAAAGTGGCTCAAGTTGTTTGAAAAATCTTTTAAAATGAAGTTAGTAGGAACTGCCTATCAGTAAAACCTATTTGTCGTGTAGAGACACTGTTTTATTATTTACATTTTTAAAAATCGTGCTTGATAATCCAGACTAGTGTTGTTCCAGGGATCACCATAAATCACATGATGTAGAATTTCGACCCTTCTCATAATCTCCATCTTTGAAAATTCATTTGTTCATTTTATGCATGAGATTCAAATTTATTTTTTAAAAAATCAATGTTATTTGCTGTTTAAATCTTCTTTGGAAATCAAATAAAAATATTATTTCAGGAGGGTGAAAAAAACTCTTGGCTGTACCTGCATGTGAGCACCATTGTGGTTTTTATAGTCTAAGGTAATTATCTTTCAGGAATGAAATAGAAACTACATTTCAAGCTTGTTCTTTCAGAGACTTTGACTAAGACAATAAATCGTTTTTACAAATAGAAGGAAACAATTGTCTATGGAGTTTGATTTTATTCTAGCCCTTCCAGCACTTTCTCAGGTGTTTGGTGACATTTGAAATTTCCTTAGGGAGGGAAAGCTTTTTATTTTATAAATAGAATTAGGCTTGCCTTGGTTTTGGAGAAGCAGTAGATAATTGGTGTTAAGATATATATTGACAAGCTTTTATTTCCTGCTGCAGACTTTGATACTGGAGTAAGCAGTGGTGTTTTGGAAGGTGAGGGGTGATATGGTCAAGGGCATGACAAGAAGGTGGGATTTCAATAAAGGACAGAAAGAGGACCAGAAAACAACTAAGAAAAATATTAGCAGGGAGAAACCGAGGACTCGTATGATAAGATGATGAACTCTGACTACTCATGACTTGTTAGTGGGTCAGGCTGGGTCACAGAGTGGTTACAATTAAGGATGTGAAGATAGACAGGGGAAATATTTCTTCTTTCTCTTCACCTTCTGAATGTTCATGTTCTGCACTCTTTCGGCTAGCTTTCTTCTCTTTCTTATTGTTAGCCTCTGCCTTGTAAAATCTCCAGAAGCAGAGAGCAAATGCAAGGCCCCTCATCTATTTGGCCATATAATTCGTTATCTTAGGTTCTACTTTAACTTTTATTTCATAACAATGCTTTTCCTATTGTGATTAGTTACTGGCATCAGGCTGGTTGACTATTTAAATTCATGTTTATATTCAGAAGTTTAGTGAAGTGGAATAGTCCCATAATTCAGTTTTTATTCTGAAGACATAATTCTTAGGTTTCACCAAACTTGAATCCTTAAAAGATCTTGTTTATTGTAAAAGCATTACATATTGGAAATTATGATAGCATTTAAAAATTATTTTCTTATATTCTTATGTTGCTATAATGATTAATACTGTAAATATGAAAAAATTGACCTAATTATATAGATAAAAAATAGAATCCAGATTGCAGGATGTTACCATACTGTAGATACTATTTCCAGTAAAGTACTCTTTAGTTTATGGACTAGTGTTGAATATTATGTGTGATCTTGGTCCAAGGCAAAAATGTAGACATTTTCAGCAATCAATAAATGGAAAAAAAAATTGCTGAGAATGATCAAGCTTTTTAATGTTGGATTACTGTAATTAGTTTGTATGAAAATTCAATTTCCTATACTTTCAATATGTTAGCTTCTTTTGGTTAAATTTATAAAATTGTCAGAATATTTTACCTAAACAGTGCTCATAGTCTTTTGATAACAGCAGGTGGCTAATCTTGAATTTTTCTTCTCAGACTCCCTAAGACAGGCGTTAATTAGCACCAAAAATTCCATTTATCTCCTTGTGTGCTTTTATTCTTCCTTTCCTCTCATCTGGGCTCTCCATTGTACCTCACATTTTATATTTTTTTTTCTTTTTGATGTGATAAAATGCAGAAACAATGGGAGGGAGAATTTATTTTAGCTTATGATTTCAGGGATTGCAGTGCACGCTGGTGGGTTAGGTATGGTATTGTGGTGCTGTTCAAGGTGGCAGTAATTTGTGGTTTCATCACATCATGGTAGACCAGGAAGCAGCCTGGAGTTAGGAGCTGGAAATTAACTTCAAGGCCTGCCTTAGTGTCCTCTTATCCACAAGTTATATATCAATAACTTCCCAAATGGTACCACAAGCTGCAAAGCTACTGAATTGCCATTTCACATTATTGCCATTTCAAGGTATTTTTATTGGTTTCATCATTTGAATAAGGTGTAAGCTTGGAACTCTTCTTTGCTTTGCTGTTTGTCAGAAATGAACTCAGCTCTAAGGCATTGATGTTGGAAGAACACAGCAGGCAAGTGAGTTCTCTCCCTTCCCCTCCACACTCTCGCCTCTGATGTCAGTCCTTTTCAGGTTTGTTACTAAACAAACTTGTTCCCACTGCTATGGACCCATTCCTTTATCTTTTTTTTTCTTTTTATAAGTACAGCATTTTAGAAACCATTACAGAGTATTGTCTTCCATTTGTTTGCTCAAATAAATGTAAATTTACCAGAAAGAAAATTTTTGACTACCTGCATTTAAATGGGTAATTATGTTTTTTTTTTTTTAAAAAAAACAACAGAACAGAACAAAACAAAATAAAAAACAGAAAATGAAAATTTTCTTTATATTTTTCTTAAAGTAAAATTTCTGTCTGTCAGATATTCTGTATTAATAAAAGATCTTTTAGAAGCAATAAAAAGTAAGCTTATCCATTTTCTCCTCCTATCTCCAGTACTCCCAATTTATGATATGAATCAAAAACAGTGGTCCACAACTGAGTGACTTGGTAGGAGGCCAAGAAGGAAAAATTTTGAATCATCTCCAATCTTGATCAGTAGTTTCTGGATTTAACATAATCATGTTGAATGTCATTTAAATATGTAATGTCACAAATAGCATCTGGAGGCTCCATTAAATCCCTTGTTTCCTAAGCTCAGAATAAGGACTTTATTAAAACAAAAATACTTTTGCTATATATGAAAATAGACATTGCTTTTTTCTGCTTCAGTTTCTGTGAGCTCATAACTGTCCACTGCTCACATGCTACCCAGCCCCCATCTTCTTTTAGATTCAGCTGCTCTGTGATCGTGGAAACTCATCTTTGAGAAACTAAGAGAGACCGTGGATTGGGACCCCAGAACTTTACGTGTAAATTGGTAAAATGTATCAACATCGATAGTGTTACTAAATTCATGACATTTAACTCCTTATTTCCTAAAATATGCAAGACTCCAATACGAACAATAATGCACACTTTTTGGTGAGTCGTTCCACACACAGTAACTTTTAGAGTATATCTCATAAATTTTTAATAGTTTCTTGAATGTCTGAATCCTCTCTGTATCCAGTCTAGACAGCTGTACAATTTCTAAAGGTGGGTCCTCTGCGGGTTGCGTGAAGCAGCTCAGAGATTAGGAAACAGGCGAATGCTGCACTCCACAGTCTCAGGTTTGTCATCTCATGGCTAATTTTATTTTTATTAAAATCCAACATATAATCACTAGAAGTGACTATTTTCCTTGTAATATTTTTATACTATTTTGTTAAGGATTTTACTACTACAGACCTTAAAAGTTGTTTTTTTAATTTTTAAAATTGGTGCCTTCCTTCTCGTAAAATGTTTAAGAGGCACTGAATACCTGGGGAACTGCTGGCCTCAGAATCAGGTGGGCAACCTTCACTTGCTTTCCTGTCCTTCAATTCCAATTCCTCAGTCTTACCCTCAGCCCCCTAAGGGGCTAACATGACTCGCCCAGTGGAGTAGAGAATCAGGAAAACTATTAAAAGAACAAATCTATGAATAATAGGAACAGAGGAGGGAGAAGAAATCTGGGTCAAAAGCATACAAAAATTCTCAAAAATCTAGAAAAAAAATTCCTTAATCTAGAGAAAGAAGTGCATATCAAGATACAGGAAGCATACAGACATTAAACAGACTGGAGCAGAAAAGATAGTCCCCATGGCACATAATAATCAAAACACAAAAATATACAGAATGAAGATAATATTAAAAGCTATAAGGGAAAAGAACAAGTAACTTATAAAGGCAGACCTCTTAGAAGAGCACATGGGTTTTCAATGGAGACTCTAAGAGCCACAGGACTTTGGATGGATGTTTTAGATTCTGAAAGGTCACAGATGCCTACCTTGGACACTGTCTAGAAAAACTTTCAATCATAATACATCATGATAAAACAAAATTTAAGCAATATCTATCTACAAATTCAAATCTACAGAAGAGGGTAGGAAGATAACTTTAACCCAAGAGGTTAACCACACTCAAGAAAACACAAAGAAAACAAAAACAAAACCCCCAAAACCTTCAGATCAGCAAATCAAAAAAAAAATCATCACAACAAAATAAAGGGTATCAAAATACTATTTATTGATAACTTTACTAATCAGTCATCTCAATCTCTGCAACAGGACACAGACAAAAAAATGCATATGAAAACAAAATCCAGTTTTCTGCTGCATCCTAGAAACACACCTTAATATCAAGAACAGACATCACCTCGCAGTAAAAGCTGGAAAGCTGGGCAGTGGTGGTGCATGCCTTTAATCACAGCACTTGGGAGGCAGAGGCAGGCAGATTTCTGAGCTCGAGGCCAGCCTGGTCAGGCCTGGAAAAATATAGTCCAAGTAAATGGACCTAAGAACAAAACTTGTGTAGCCATATTAATAGCTAACAAAATAGATTTCAAACCAAAACTAATCAGAAGAGACAGATAAGGAAACTGTGTACTCATCAAAAGAAAAAAAATCTACCAAGAGAATATGGCAAATCTAAATATCTATTCAGCAAACAAAAGGATGTACATGTTCATAAAAGAAACACTACTACAGTTAAAATTATACATTGACTCTCACACAATAATAATGGCTCACTTCAATACCCTAATCTTGCCAGTAGATAGAACATCCAGACAAAAGTTAAACCAAGAAACGCTAGAGATAAATGGCACCATAAGCCAAATGGAACTAATAGATATTTACAGAACATTTCACCACAACACAAAAGAATGCACCTTCTTCTCAGGAACTTTCTCCAAAATTAACCATATACCTGGACACTAGGCAAGTCTCAACAAATACAAGAAAATTTAAATAAGACCCTTCCTCTTTCACCACAATGGATTAAGGATGGATGTCAACAACAACAAAAACAAAAGAAATTTTGCAAACTTATGGAAATTGAACAACACACTACTGAATGAAAAATGGGTCAAGATGGAAATAAAGAGAAAAATTAAAAATGATTTTGAATGGAATGAAATGGAAATGCAGCAGACCTAAACTTGTAGGACACAATGTAGGGGATTCTGAGAGGCAAGTTTACAGCCTCGAGTACCCACATAAAAATATTGGAGAAATCTCATATTAGTAACTTAATGGCACACCTAAAACCTAGAAAATAAAAGAAAAAGTAACCCCCAAAAAGAGTAGATGAAAAGAAATAATTAAACTCAGGGATGAAATAAATCAAAATAGAAAAACAAATTACAAAGAATCAATGAAACAAACAGTTGGTTCTTTGACAAACCTTATCCAATTTAACTAAAAGGCAGAGATAGAAAATCCAAATTAACAAAATTAGAGTTGAAAGTGAGGGACATAATAACAGACACCAAATAAATCCAGAGCATCATAAAAGCATACTTTAAAAACCTCTACTCTACCAAATTGGAAAAATCTGAAGCAGTGGATTGTTATGAGACAGTTTCCTGAGCACAGCTATCTCAGGAACTGTTGTGCCAGGAAGCATTCATTAACTCAATAAGACCACCCAGGAGCTGACTCCAATGCACTAAGATTTTTTATTTACAAGCTAGAGCTTGGGCCACATCATCATCACTGAGGCAGGACAGGAGGGTGAAGCTTTATAAGATTAAGCGAGGGGATTTCAGCCTGACAAGTATTTAATTGTGTGACTATTGTAAGCTGACAGGTGAGTGCTCTCAGCAAAACCATGAACAATCACAAATGGTCTGAAAGTACATCTGAAACAATCAGACTAATATTTGATTGACTGTTGTTAGGAAGTAGCTAAGGAGTAACTCTGGGGTAAGGACCAAGGACAAGCCATGGGTTCTTGGGTACAGCTTGGGTTCAGCTGTAGGTCAAGTTCTTAGGCTCTTTCTTTTAAGATGGAATCGGGTCCCAAGATGGAGTAGGTTTGGCCTCTCAGAACAAGTTGGATCTTGCTGGCAGAGCCAAAACTGGGTTCATGTTTCCAGGCCCCAGAAACAATGCCTATCCTGGTTCTTTAGGTATTTCATGTTTTTGTCTGTTAATCGGTAAAGAATGTAAAGAGGGAAGTTGCTGATTATCTAACTTAAGACACACCAAGTTGCATGTCTTGGCTTAATTGACTAGTGCAGCTTGTCCATCCTTTGTTCCCTTATTATTTTAAATTCCAGACCAGAGTCCTGGAGGGAACCTGACTGGAAAAGCCAAATCAAGGATCCTGAAACCAGGTGTCTTAGTCAGGGTTTCTATTCCTGCACAAACATCATGACCAAGAAACAAGTTGGGGAGGAAAGGATTTATTCAGCTTACAATTCCACATTGCTGTTCATCACCAAAGGAAGTCAGGACTCAACTCAAGCAGGTCAGGAAGCAGGTTCTGATGCAGAGGCCATGGAGGGATGTTACTTAATGGCTTGCTTCCCCTGGCTTGCTCAGTTTGCTTTCTTATAGAAGCCAAGACTACCAGCCCAGGTATGGTACCACCCAAAAGGAGCCCTGATCCCTTGATCACTAATTGAGAAAATGTCTTATAGCTGGATCTCATGTAGGCATTTTCTCAACTGAAGCTCCTTTCTCTGTAATAACTCCAGCTTGTGTCAAGTTAACACAAACCAGACAGTACACCAGGTGATAAGGCTCAGTCACCAATGTTAAGTTTAATCTGTTATGTCAAAATATGATTGGCTAATATAACAGCCCACTCTGCTCACCCTGCTGTTGTGTTCCCATGCTATAAAAATGGATGATCTCCTGTCAGGGTCGTGGTTCAGATCCTGAACTGGCCACCTTCTTGCACATGCTTTTACTTTTAAACTGCTGTCTCTTTTCTCTGAAGTGAGTTTTCTCAGCTTCCAACCTGAACCCAAGAGATAATTTTCTGGATACATATACCACCTATCAAAGTTAATTTAAAATCATATAAGCAACTTAAACCTATAACCTCTAATGAAATAGAAACCGTAATTAAAATTCTTAAACCACCTCCCTCCCCCCCCCCAAATCCAATGAATAATAAAAGCAAAAGCAAGCAAGCAACAACAGATTGGGAGATAACTTTTACACAGAATTGTATCAGACTTTCAAAGAATTAATGTCAATACTACTTAAATTACTCCACAAAATAAAAACAGAAGAAACATTGCCCAATTCTTTTTATGAGGAGGCAATTCCCCTGACACCTAAGCCACAAAAATCTAACAAAGAAAATCACAGACCAATTTTTCTTCCCTTCCTTCCTTCCTTCCTTCCTTCCTTCCTTCCTTCCTTCCTTCCTTCCTT
>JANHMN010000004.1:115816421-115890684 GCA_030674055.1 Rhabdomys pumilio
CTTCCTTCCTTCCTTCCTTCCTTCCTTCCTTCCTTCCTTCCTTCCTTCTTTCCTTCATCCTTCCTTCTTTTCTTCCTCCATTCATTTTCCTTCAGTCCTTCCTTCCTTCATTTTTTAACCTTATAGGGCTTTTGCTTATATGTTATGATTTTTGGTCTGTGTTTTCATTCGATTTCTGTGTGTGTATGAGTGTGTGTGTTTGAGTGTGTGTGTGTGTGTGTGTGTGTGTGTGTATTCACATGCGTTTCTTGTGCTTTTCTTTGACTCTTCTGATTGTTTGTTTTGTCCTATTCAAATTTGCCTGTTTTTACTTTACCTTATTTTAATATTTTTATATACTTGTTTGCTTTATAGACAAGGGTGTGGATTTGTGTAGGAAAAGAGGTAGGAAAAGTCTGGAAGTAGTTGGAGGAGGTAGAAATTATTATCAAGGTATTTGTGTGAAAAAATATTTTCAATGAAAGAAAAAGTCAATGTCATTCCAAGAAATGTTTCTTTCCCCTTTTCTGTTTTATGGATTTTAGGAAGTAGCTATTTTTAAGATACTTTGGAAGTGAATAGAAGAAAGTGCTTGAGGCCAAAGGTAAGTGTCCTGGGGCTCTGTCTGCACAAGCAGATCCTAATATCACCTTTGAAGGTTGAGAGAATCAATGATTCTCCTATCTGTAGTACAATGATACCTAGTCCCAGTGTGTGTGTGTGTGTGTGTGTGTGTGTGTGTGTGTGTGTGTCTGTGTGTGTTTCTTCTTGAAACTCTGCTACATTGTTCTAGTATCTGCATTTAAAATACAAACCTATACAAATATATTAATAGATACATTGAAACACCTTTGACAATGAACATTTTACACATTTCAGAATATGCTTTTAGACTATTATGTACAAAAACATTGTCTATTTTGGGGTATGAGCATTTTTAAAAATATTGATATCATCTAATATTTTATAAAAGAATAGCCATCAACATATGCAAAAGTTGATTTTATATCTTCTTTTTTTCCCAGCGTTACATACTCTTTAAAAATATTTCTGTTAATGTGACCTGTATAAATAAAGGAATAATAGTGCTGTGAGACCAAAGTGAACACATGTACTCATTCTCACATTCTAACTGATGCTTTGAAGCTGTCTTCTGTTTTTATCGCTCATTTGTCTTTTATGTACCACGTAGGTGTTAAAACAGTATTGTTTTGAGATAAGCTAATTATTCACATAATTTTTGTCATTTCTTTGGGCTTCAAAACTTTTTGGATTTGATGAAAATACACTTTGATTTGAATATAGCCAAGCTGATTTTACTTTTAGCTTCTCCTTAGATACTTTCAACTCTTCTGTATGAGGCAAGAAGGTAAAATCTTGGGGCACATACTTCAGAATTGAGCTTTTTAATTTTTTTTGAATAATCTTTCTTATAATTTATGATATGTCATCTTTGTTTTTCTTTAATGAGATTGTTCTCATTTATTTATTATATTTTTAATTTCACATAAGACTAGCCATTTCCACAATCCCAACTATGTAGAGCAAACCTGTAACTGCTCATTCATAGATTCATCATAGATTACATTTCCCTTTCAGGTAAAAGCATGGTAAAAGAGAAATAAAGACAATGTTCTGTTAATCAAGAATTTGGAGTTGGGGAGAAGAAGACGAAATTAACAGCTTCAGGATACATTTTTTTCTTAATAGGAATTCTCTGAGATCAGAGAATTTAATTTCTATTGTAATCATTCTCTCCTGCCTCTTAGTCATTGTTTCCCTTTGATCTCCAGCCTTTCCGGTTCTGCATGGGACTGCATAGGATCTAGAAGACGGACGCTAGAGGGCAGTAAAAGTGCATTTTACGGATGCGAGACTGGCTTTCAGAGGTGGTTTTGAGCCAAACTCCAGCTTTGTTGTGACTGATTTCTACTGTGCCTGGTTCTTAGATTAATCCATGCTTTGGTTCAGGAGCCCCCTGTGCAGTGGGAGCACCACTGTGCGAATGGTTGAATACTGCCAGAGAGTGCTACAAGCAAGTTAAGCCTTCTTTGGGTCTTGTGGTGTGAACTTATTTGTATATTTCAGTAAAGAGTGAGAGCTGTTTGGATTATGAGTCATTTATTAACTATCATTTTGTGGTGTTTTCAAACTTTCTATAATAATGTACACGAGCAAAATTGCATCAATAGAAACAATAGAATAAAACTTAAAAATTGTATGCTTTTTTGGAGCGAATGAGTTTTCTTGAATTTATTATAATGTGTTTACATGAAAGAGTGGAAAACAAGAGAGTCATGGAAAGGACAGGTCAGGGTCTCTGGTGGTCTACATTTCTCTCCTTAAACTGCAACTATCCTAATGTATGTTACTTATTGACACTGAGAGCCTCCCTCAGAGCATGTGCCCCAGGCATGCATGAGGTGACAGGAGCCAATAGGCTGGTAGGTATCTTTGCAGACAGTGGCTCCCTTCACTGGTTGTTCAGTCTCAACATAATGAGACAAGTAGTCATTAAGTGTACCAGGAAAGATAATTGTGATGTCTAGAATTTATGTAGAGTTATAAAAACTAGCAACCAAAAACTAGGCCAGTACTATGGCTGAATTGCGTTCAATTTTATTGCTTCTAAGAAGTCAAGTTTACAGCAAATTATTAAAAAATTGTGCTCGTTATAGGGACAAAAGGGATGTAAAGCAATCTATCGGGCTGCGTTTTCCTACAGTGTTGATTAGGGATGGTGAACAATGATCTGCAAAGAAACTTGAGCTATTCCAAGTGTCAGTGGAGAAGAAAAGGGACAGATGAACCCCAGGGACAGGATCCCATGTGGAATTTTTGGGTGTGAAGCTCTGTCTTACAAAGATCCATATTCAGAAGAGCCTTGTGAACTTTGACATTTTTCTGAAATCAGGCTCTGAAGGATCTTCTGCCTGGGAGATGCATCCTAGACCTGAAATTTTCTCTGTTGATTGTTCTGGGAAGGGGAGAGCTCAGTGAGACAAGGAATTCTATCTGGGGCAAGGTAGCATGGTGTACTTCAAGCGAGCACTTAATACAGATTCTCAGAAGTTAATTCTATAGGTCTTCCTGTGAAGCATAGGTCCTAAGAAAATTATAATCCAAGCTGACTTTTGCAGACCTACCTTGTCATTTGTCACTTGTAATATGGATAAACAAGAAATCAAATACATTAGGTATCTCAAAGAATTAGTGACCTTCAAAAGACCACTCTCTTTATTGCTATCTTTTAAAAGCATCATCTGTGTGCACACACTGGGGAAGTGCTAGTGTGTTTCTTTCATTTAGGAGAGTTAGGAATGCAGGACTGGAAATGTCACTTAAGAAACAGATTGGGGATAAATATTGGACTTGAAATCAGTGTAAACTAGCTCACATCCAAGCATTTAAAAGCTGTCCACAGACAATAAGCTGTTCCCTATGATTTCCCAAAACTGCCTTGGAAGAACCACATTGTCTAGAATTTCTAATTATCTGTTCAAGTCCTTTGCCAATATTTCACAGTGAGTAGAATTCTCCTATGTATTTCTGTTAGTGGGGAGGCAGCCTTTCCGTTTGGCTAATTAAACCTGCAGTCTGGAAAAGTTTTCACTGTTTTAAGTGTTGTGTTCAGTCTTTCTCCATGCTTACCAGCCAACATTGTAATATGGGTCAGCAGAATAAACTATTAACAGAAAAATAACTCTGGGGTATGGAGGAAAATGAAGATACAGGCGGATGTTCCCTAAGACCAAAGTTCACATTTTCACCCATGCAATCTGTGAATACACAGCGAAAATTACCTGTGGGCCACAGTCTTCCAAATGGGGGGATTATCCTGGATTATCTGCCTGGGTTCAAGCTAATCATGTAAACCCTCGAAAAGTAGAAAACCTTCTCTGGCTGCAAGCAGGAGATTGTATACAGGTTCCCCCAACCCCCAAGCCTGAATACCCAGGGCAGAGTATATTTTAAGGATAGATAGAGCTGACAGGAAGATGAAGTTTAGAGAGTAGTCCCATCCTTGCTGAGTTTGGAGAGCAGTCCAATCCTTCCTGACTGGCACTGCAGATGCTTTACTGTATGGCCTGGTGAGCAGGGAGTTGGTACTCATTAGGTACGCTAAATTTGGGTCTGTTCCAGCACATAAAGTTTGTCCAAATGCTTTGGGTCCTAGTGAGACTCAGGAGTAGTGAGTAGTGCAGAGTCAGACATTGAGTAGACAAAACAAAGAGAAACACTTTTGGTTGCTAATAGCATTTATCTGCTTAGGGTTTTACCAGGTTGGAGAGTATAAGGATTTTTTAGCTCATTACCTTTTAAAAATTTCATTCATTCATTCATTCATTCATTCATTCATTCATTCATTTATTCATTTACTTACTTATTATTGGTAGCTCATATTGGTGGTGAGCTAAGTATGGTAACTTAACTGTAGCTTTTTTGTAGACATTATTTGTTGATAAGCAGATTTTCATATTATGATTTATATTCTTCAGTGAAAATTTAGAATATTCAGTGAAGATTATCTTTCAATGTAGGAAGTGAAGTCTATTTTCTTAGACTGCTGAAATAAAAATTCTGATCTAAGCCGAAAATATTAATACTTGAATAAATATTGTATTTTCTAAGGAGGTGAATGAGATGCAGTGTTTCTCACCAGATAACAAGACCTATTTAAGTCTCCATGAACTATATGTTACTTTTTTAGTTTCTTTCAAAACACATGTTGGTACGGCTCAGACAAAACATTCATTACTTTAGGAAATACTCTCTGCTTCTAATTTTCAAAGCGTATGAGTAAAGGCCTTGCTAGTTAGTGTGAGAAAAAACACAGCATTGAGCTTCCAAGTAGGCAGAAGTACAGCAGCCTGCAAAACTCTCACATGTGGCCACACTTGTATCTCAATCCTGGGGGAAGCAAAATCTTTCTTCGATTAGTTTTGCCCTGAATAGAAGGCTCACTGTTTCACACCAGCCGGTGTCCTTGTGGCGTGTAATGCTTTAACCATTGCTTTTCTTTCATTCCAGTTCTAAATCATGTCCTAGATTTTGGAGGAAAACACCTAGTATGATCACCGATGATTGCAGAGTAGTCTCCAAACCTGACTGTCACCAGAGTCATTAAAATACCCATGGCTGAAGCCAACAGTTGCAGAGAGGAAATCTAAGGCATATCTTCTATTTGGTTTTGTGAAGTCAGTTAAAACACAAGGGTCCAACTTGGTTCTTAACCCCAAATAGCTTAGAAGTACATTAAACTATGAATTTGATGTGGTCTATTAGGAAACATTCAGTGATATTTATGATCAAAATGTTATTAGAACAGATGTGAATCTTGATCAGATTGTATTCATAGATATGTATAAAGTTAATTAAGGGAAATTAATATGACAATATCTTAACTTGAATGATTTCAGAATAGTCACGGATTTATAGAAAACATGTTATCATCCCTCTAAAATTATGCAGTTTGGGGATTTCATTCATTCATTCATTCATGTATTCATTTAGCACTTACTTTTCCTAGTCATGGAACTAGGAATGTAAAAATAAACATAATAATATCTCATTGTCCAATACTTTACTTTCTAGTGGAGGGAGAAAAATGGTGTCCACATTTACAGAAACACAGACTATAGGTGATCACAAAGGCTATGATGCAAAACAGGTCAGAAGAAGGAAGACATGAGTGAGCTACGGCTCTTTATTTTTCACAGAGCAAGGCTCTTCTACAAGGTGACATTTGAGCAGACTTTGAAAGAAGCAAGCTGTCCCAGGAAGGCTGTGAGAATGTGACTGGGACAGAGGTGGGGAGAGGAAAGAAAAGAACTTAGGTCATAGAAACAGTAAAGGCCCAGAACTGATGGGCTGCTGATATGGCTCTCTGGGGGACATCATAAAGACTTCAGCTTCTAGCCAGCATTGGATGAGAGGCCACTGGAGAATCTGGAGAGAAAAAGGTTGATTCATAGATTTTTTTCACTCTGACGGGTCTATACATAGACCACATGAGGGTGAAAAGTGAAAGCTAGTCCAGTTACTAAGTTACAGCAATGGCTGTGTGGCAGAGGATAGACCATGGTAACAGTAATAATAAGGCTGAGCAGCACACGATAGATTACGAATTTATCCCAAAGAAATAACGTAGTTTGACAATAGAGTATGAGAGAAAGGATATTATAAATTTTTGTCCTGACCGAAGGCTGGGTAAAGATGTCTTGTACTGAGATGAGAAATTTCATACAAAGCAAAGGTTTGGAAGATCTGAGGAAAAATTAAGATTGGCTTTGGACACACTCATTTTGATGTCTGATAGAAACGGGAAGACAGTAAATAGACTGTTGGTAATTCAACCTGTGTTCTGGTGAGAAATACAGTTTGATATAGACATATGCCAGTTCTTGTGTGACAGTGCTGCTTAATGCTGCTGGGCTGGATTAAAGTATACACTGAGATAATATGTTTAATAAAGAAAGTAAAAAAGCCTCTTCCAAGGCTCAGGGAGCGTTAGAGGGAATTGAAAGAGTAAAGACCAGGGGATGGAGAGGAATGAGGTGAAATAGGGTGCTCTATTCGGGACATAGCATAGCACTCATCAACTCAACAAGGCTGTGTTTATTTATACAAGATGTGCACAAGGTTAGACTCACCACTATTTCATTATGTGCAGCTTTGGGGTTGATCAGAACCCAACTCTCACTGAGGGACTATGGGGTCCTTAATAAGTGCTGAGAGTGGGTTGTTATTTTCTTCAGTGTCATTCTCCACTGTTATGATGTCCCATTTTCCAGTAGATAACACTTTTATGCAAACATCAAGTGAACTTAGAGGGTTAAAACAAAAAAAAATCTATCAAATTAAGAAGGGGTTTGCTGGGAAGAAGAATTTCATCAGGAGAGAGGAGAAATAGGAGAGGATGATGGTAGTATTAAAAATGTGTGTGTGTGTGTGTGTGTGTGTGTGTGTGTGTGAGTGTGTGTGTGTGTGTGTGTATGTTGTAGTTGTCAAATAATAAAAAAATACAGAAATTATTTAGAATTTGGGAATTGAGGATGAGCCATTAATAAACAGTGAGAAAGAGATGCCAGTAAGGTGTCAACCCAATAGAATGACACCTGAGAATGGAGGACAGAGAACTGTAGATCTCTGCTGTTAGGTGGAACACAGTAGGACTTAAGACTATCGGATCTCCTGGAGTAGAGCACACCATTGACTTTGGGAGGAGTAGCTGAGAGGTTACATGATGCAGTAAAATTCTAGTTTAAGCAAACTCAAGAGAACATGGCATGAGAGTAACTTGAAAAAGTAAATATACATAGTGTGAAGAAATTTTCTGTGAGACGGGAGAGAGAAATGGGGCAGTTAATGGCCCACTTGTGTAGTGCCAGGGGAGACTTTTTGCTGCCATTGTCTAAATGTAGGAAATGCTATAACATGCTTATATGTCTATAAAAATTCAAAGGAGAGAAAAAAATCTAGTTGTTATAGAACTATGAGAGAGGGAAAGATTGTTGGAATGATGTTGTGAATGGACATAGCAGGGGAAGAGTCAGCCTTAGACACAGTAATCTCAGCACTAGTTCATTCAGAGAACTGGATGTAAATGCAGATGAGAGGACTATAACACAGTGCTGTGTGGCACTGTTCTTAGGGAGACACGAGCAAACATCTACTCACTCTTGATAGGAATCAAGGTCAGAGCATCAGAGTTGAACTTGAAGAGTCAATACATTTATTGGGGTTGTTTACCAGAGTATGTATGAGGTGTTACCTATAGGTTCAAAAATGATGCAAAGACAACTGTATCACTAAAAGTCCACCCCAGCATGGATGAAAATTAGAGGCCCCAAGCTCTCTGCATGACGTATAGGCATATCAGTAGGTCAAAAGGTTTTTTTCTAGACAGCTCAGTTGCTCTGAGTCTGCTGAGAAGTCCTTAATATTTCTATTAACTCTGGCATGGAAAGGCCTTGTGCATTCAGTCAGTTTCATGGGGTTCCTGAGACTTACAAGCTGTTTATTTTTGAGCATCAAGAATCTTCTCTTTAGAACATTCTGAGTCTTAAGGAGCTTCACTCCAGGATGGAAGGTTTCAGCTGGGAGAAACTGCTACACAGTACACAGACATGCATGCATTGTATTTCGTGGTGGAAGCATGTGGGCCTTTTCTTACAAAGGCTCCCATTGTGTCTACACACCTTCTTACTGTCTTCGTCTACATTACAGAGCAGTAGAGTAATGACTCTATTGTCTGTCTCTATATTACAGTAAATAGTGCAAATGGCCCTGTTCTGTGAGTGGCCCACATATATTATAGCACTGCTGAATACTGGAATATGCACAGTTACAGTGAAACGAATCATTAGGCCAGGTAGAAGCCATTCACCAAGCTGATCATTGGCATATAAGCTAATTGGTAGACTATTACCGTCTGAGCACCATTTGGGCACTCACTGGTTCAGAATTATTATGCATTTAAGCTTCAGTTTTATGTTTTAACCACGTTATATAGGAGAACTGTTCAGGTACTATGGAATCATGGAACACTGCAAAGCAAGGCAAAACAACACAACACAACACAACATAACACAAAACCAAAACCAAAACCCAACAATGACAAAACCAAACAAACACTCAACAAACACCTTTCTTGTAAAAAAAGAACAGCTGAGGTATTTTGTGAGTAAAGAAACATCTTACTTGAAAACAAATAATTACTTTATTTAAAATGAGAACAACATTTAAGTCTCAAGCTATACTCATGAAATTTTTATAAGACATACATGTGTGCATGCACACTCATTTACAGTTGTCATTACTTTCTTTAAGAATATAGAACCAAACAAGTGATGTGTTATTTGCAAAGTAGGTGCCTTTGACTAAGTGTACTAAGTACCAGGACTGGTGCTAAAGGTCTGAGATGGAATGGCTAATCCTGGCAATCCACTCACAACAGCAAGTGCTGGATTCCCAATACCTTGGCTGCTGAATGACAAAATGTTCAAGTCCCTATCTTGCTCATTAAAATGACAATAGTGAATTACTAGCTGACATGTCCTACCCTGAAGCCCTGGTCTAGCTTACTTTGACATGTTCACTGTTTCCTGAAAATCTAAATGTTGTGAATCAGTATATCAGTTCTGCTACCTGCCCTGCTAGAAACTACCCTTCACTGTGTGGAAATGCCCATTCTTTTGCACAGTATCTGCCTCCTGTCTGCTACTCTCACAGGGGGTAGCCCTATACCTATTCCATCTCTATACTTGACTCTTTCACATGACAGTACTAGGCAGACCAGCACTCCTCCTTCGGATAAATTTTAAAAAGCGTGTACACCATTCATTTATTCTTTCACACCCTCAAGCTTCCTTTGGGCCCACTTTAGCAATATTTTTTCAGCCCTTACCAATTAATTAATCTTCAAATAAAATCAACCAAATGGTTTTATAGGCTCTTAATATTGATTTCTGCTTAGACTATTATGAATTCTTTAAAGAGGGTGATTAAAAAACCTAGGGCCTGGCAAGATGGCTCAGCAGATAAGGACACTTGCTACCAGACCTGTTGACTTCAATCCCTGGGAGCTACACAGTGGAAGAAGAGAACCAAGTTCAACAAGTAATCCTCTGCCCCCCCCCCCCCCCGTGCATGTGGGCTGTCTTTATTTCTCTAATTCTTCCCTCTTTCTTTATCTCTCTCCCCTCCTTCCTTCAGTCCTCCCTCCCTCTGTCTGTCTCTCTGTCACACACATACATTATTATAATTAAAATATTTTAAAAGTCCTTCTGTTTGTAAACAGCCCTAATGAAGCTATTTGGGTCATATAAATAATAAAAGACCTTCTGTTTATAGCACAGAACTGCTTATTATACAGAGTCAGATAAAAATATCTAAAAACACAAATATTGATAATAAAAACTTTGAAAACAACAATAAAAATGGAAGGAAATTCAATACAGTTACTAAAATACATATAAATGTATTATATGACATAATGATATAAATAATTTTTATTATATTTTGACTCTATTTTCTATAAATGCTTTATATCAAGAGCAACATCAAGTAATCTTGTTTTCCTATAGATAGACATCTTTATGTTTGTAATGGAATTGTTTCTCTATATTTTATTTGTTGAGAATTTCACATACGAGTACTATGTTTACACCATTCTCTCCTCTCTCAAAGCCCTAAAAGTTCTCTCTCGATTTTGAAAACAATAAAAGGAAAATGAGAGAAGGGTTGGGGAGATGGCTCAGTTGGTAAAGTGTAATGTGTAAGCTTGAGGACTTGAGTTTAGATGGCCAGAAAACTCATCAAAAACTGGGTTTTTGTTAAGTAACAAGGAGGGCCCCAGGGGGCAACATTTGAATCTCACTGAGAAGAGGAAGCAGATTTAGGCATCAGGGGATGGATGGAAGGAGGGAACTGGATTCCAGCATGGGAACAAGAGGGATTCAATGGTGGGTGGGGGAAGACAATGAGGGGAGAGAGTAATGAAGAAACAATTGGATTTGGTGGAGGGTATCTCTAGGATAAGCTAGAAATCTAGAACAGTGGAAATACCCTAGAATATATGAGGGTGACTCTAACTGAGACTCCTAGCAGTGGTGGACATGGAGCCTGAACAGGCCATTTCCTGGCACCAGGCAAGACTTCCAATGGAATGATTGGGATATCAACCCAACCACAAAACCTTGGACCCACAATTTATCCTGCCTACAAGATGTACAGGGTTAAAAGATGGGGTAGAATTTGAGAAAAGGGCCAACCAATGATTGGTGTAGCATGAGATCCATGCCATGAGAAGGAGCCTACCCATGATACTACTAATGATATCCTGCTATATTTGCAGACAGGAGCCTAGCATAACTGTCATCAGAGAGGCTTCACTTATCAATGGATGGATACTGATGCAGAGACCCACAGCCAAACAATAAGTAGACCTTGGAGAATTCTGTGGAAGAGGGAGAGATAGAATTCAAGGAGCCAGAGGGGTTGAGGAAACCACAAGAAAATCTACAGAATCAATTAACTTGGGCCCATCAGGGCTCATAGAGATTGACCTGTCAACCAGAGAACGTGAATGGGATGGACCTAGGCCCTCTGCACATATTTAATAGTTGTGCAGCTGGGTCTTCGTGTGGGATTCCTAAAGCAAGACCAAGGGCTATCTCTGACTACACTGCCTGCCTTTGGATCTCTTTCTCCTAACTGGGCTGCCTTGTCTAGCCTCAGACTAAGATGTGCCTAATCTTACTGCAACTTGATTTGCCAAGGCTTGCTGATAGTCATAGAAATCCTTCCCTTTTCTGAGGAGAGGAAGAGGGGTGAACTGGACGGGGTGTCTGAGAGGGAGATACTAAAAGGAGAAAGGGAGGGGGAAGCTGTGATCTGGATGTAAAGTAAATAAATAATTTAATCAATTAAAAAAAACCTGGGTTTAGCTAGGTGTGGTAACACATGCCTTTAATTCCAGCACTTGGGTAGAAGACACAGATGGTCCCTGTGAGGTCAAGGCTCGCCTGGTCTACATAGAGAGTTCCAGGACAGTCAGAGCTACACAGACAGTCTTGGTGTCAAGCAAAACAAAACAATATAATAAAAAAGACAAATGAACAATAAAAGGGGCCTTATTAAGAGGAATCTGTAGTGCCCAAGTTTAAGGAGGCAGGTGCACATGTCTCCCCTGCTGGACAATCAGTTGAACTGAATCTGTGAGCTCCAGATTCAGTGAGAGATCCTGTCTGATGAAGTAACATATAGAAGAAGAAAGGCACCTCAAATGGCCTCTAGTTTACACACATTTACACATATGCACATGCACACATAAACATGCATGCACATAGGCACAAACACACACTTACACACATGAACATATATATACCAAACATAAAATGTAAAAAAATAGAAAGTTAAATTGTGGTAGTAATATATTACAAACATAAGTTGACTAAGCCATTAGAAGTTCCAAGTATCTTAAAACATCAAAAATTGTATTTATTTTTCTTTTGTTAAAAATAGATTTTAAAAATACAATATATTCTGATTATGGTTTCCTTATTTCTCCCAGTTCCTACCCACCTCCCCGCTGAGCCAGATCCACAGCTTTTCAGTCTCTCCTTAGAAACCAAACAGACGTCTAAGGAATAATAGTAAAATATGATGATATAATAAGATAAACGAATCCCAAACAAATTGGAATGTGACAAAACAAGCAAGCAAGAAAAAGAACCAAAGAAGCAGGAGAAATGCATATGAATGGAAAGACACATGCATGTGTACACAGGCGTTCCATAAAAACTCAAACAAGAAATCATATTAGAAACTCAAAAGATCTGTAAGGTAGAAGAATGATGTCCTGACTTAACCTAATGAGACAAAGAACCTCCCAAAATGCCATTGAATTGTATTGGTCATCTACTGATGACCATGGAGCCTGTCCTTAAGAGTGTTTGTTCCCCCAATAAGACAACCTTGGACAAAACTCATTTTTTATTTGCAAGTGGCTATCAATTGTAGCTTGCATCTGAGTTATGGATGGGTGTGTGCCCACTTCTTGAGCTCTTAGGCTCTGTGCACACTGTTTCCAGTCTCTATGAGTTCACATGTATGTGCTTCAGCCCTGTTGTATTTAGAAGGACTTGAATTCTTTGTGTTTAACATGCCCTCCGGCTCTTATACTTTTTCTACCTCCTCTTATGCAAAGTTCCCTGTGCCTTGAGTTGGAGTATTTGTTGGAGACATCCACTTTAGGGATGAGTGTTCCAAAGTCTGTCTCTCCGTGCATATTATCTGGCTGTGGATTTATGTGCTTGTTCCCATCTGCCTTAGGAGGAAGTTTCTCTGATGATGGCTGAGCAAAGAATGGATCTGTGAACACAGCAGAATGTTATTGGTCATTGTATTATTATGTTCCTTTAGTGGAATATGAGTAATTGGTTTTGTCCTAGGTCCTTGGCCTATCTAATTTCAGGTTCTTGCTGACCCAAGTATTGTTGGGTATGGGTTCTACTTTATAGAGTGGGCCTGAACTATGATCAGATATTGGGTGGTTAGTCACACAGGCTTTTTGGCACTATTGTGCCAGTGTATCTGGCAGTCAGGACACTCCTGTAGATTGAAGGGTTTGTAGCCGGGCTAATGTTTACCTTTATTCTTTGATAGAATTCTGAGTACCTTCTGGTACCATAAATACCAGTTTGTATAGAGTGATGGATCTATGTAGACACCAGCCTCACTTCTCCATGTTCAATGGCTTGTGAAGCCACAAACTCACCTTTTCTTCTGTATCACCAAAACTGCCTTCTGAATATTCTGTTGCTTAGTCTTCCAACTAATATAGTCTTACTAAATTAAGAGGCCTGTTTGTTATGCAATGTCCACCAGGGCAGTAATTTCTTAATTCTGTGATGATCATTATTTGAAGTGGAGTAATCTTCAAATTCAACACTCAGTCCTCAGGCAATGAGCTTGTCCCCATCTCCATTCTCTTTATTGCCCCACTCTCCAGATTTTATGTAGTAAAATTGGTTAAGTCTTTCTCTTCTTGAGTTAGAATTTTGAGTGCTATTATTACGTTTCGAAGCCACAAGGAATCTCAATGTTTTTCCCATTATTCTTATAGTTAACAGAGATTTCAACATTTTCTCTATTGCTTTTACAGTTGACCCACATTTTACATTACAAATTTTGGTGTTTTTGTGATTTATACAGGTGTGTGGCATGAAGAACAGTCTAACTTAAGTATTTTCCACACGGCTGTCTAATTTCTTTATACTTAAGTATATTTTTTCTTTCAGAATTTAGAAAGCAACTTTTTGATTTTTAGAAATTTGACTAATATTTTGTATTCTCCATTCATTTTATTGATTTATCTAGCCATATCTAAATATCATACTTTTTGAAATTATAAAGCATTAAGAAAATTACAAATCTGGTTAAAGTAAACCATGTTTCTTATCTATCTTTTAACCTTTCTAATAAGCATTATCATCAACTTGTCCTTAAAATACCAACTTGTTTTTTTTTAAAGGTAAAAAAAAAAAAAGAAAAAGAAAAGAGAAAATAAAGGAAGAGCAAAACCCAAATATAATTAACTGATTTTTTTAAAATTTCTTATTTGATGGGCAAAATTTCTCTGTGGCTCATTCTTATGTATCCTGGATGACTTTGTCTGACTTTAGTATAATTTAAAGCACATTTTGCATTTTAATCATGTGAGATACTCTCAAACGTTTTGTTTTTTAAAATTTACATATTTTATTGCATGATGGTTAGAGACCATATTCAATATGACATACAACCTTTCAACTTTGTTGAGATACTAAAAGTTCTTGAGAAACTGTTGTGTGCCTTAGGCACATTCTGCAGTCCTCTGAGATGAGTTTTAAGATTTTAAGATTTACTTGTGCCTCTTATTAACTATAGACCAATTGAATCAATGTTTCTGGGGTTAAAATGCAAACATACTTTTTTAAAAAATACATTTTCAGGATTTATCTATTATTTTTCTGTATGTATGTGAATGTGTGTGAATTTTTCTGAATTACATGCTCGTATAGACCCGAGAAGAGGATGTTGAGTCCCCTGGGGAACTGGATGTACAGGCGGTTGTGAGCTGCCGCATGGGTGTTGGAAACTGAATCTAGATCCGCTGAAAGGACAACTATGTTCATTACTGTTGAATAATCTCTCTACTATCCCTAATCCTCTCCTTTTTCATTTTGAGAAAGGACTTTATGTAAATTGACCTTGAGATTCCTATGTAAGACAAGGATAATGTAGAACTGATTGTTCTACCTCTGTCTCTCAAAATCACAAGCTTTGAAACTAAACCTGACTTAGACATACTATAAGCAATATTTTTATTAGTTTTGTGGGAATTTCATACGCTCATTTTGATTATATCTTCAACCTTCCAACTTCTCTCAGACTCACCCTCTGTACCCTTATCTCTTTACCAACCCGACTTTGATTTTTCTTTAACAAAGTGAAACAAAAGGAAACCAAGCTAGAGTTCAACTTACATTGCTTGGTTATCTTGGGAATGGGGCCTGCGCTGGAGTGTGGTTGACTTACTAGGGTGTCACAGAACTAAAAAAACCTGACTCCCTCTCTTCTAGCAGCTATTAAATTCAACAGCTCCTCAACTACTGGTTGAATTTGGTGCTCCCAGTTCATGCTGAGATTTCTCTGGCTTGAGTTTGCACAGTATTGTGCCTA
This sequence comes from Rhabdomys pumilio, assembly GCA_030674055.1. Lineage (NCBI taxonomy): Eukaryota > Metazoa > Chordata > Mammalia > Rodentia > Muridae > Rhabdomys > Rhabdomys pumilio. Next base: position 115,831,629 of record JANHMN010000004.1, read on the forward strand.
CTGTCACAATTGCTGAATTTGTATGTACAACTCTTCTGTTGTGTCTAGAAAACACTGTTTTCTTGAAGTTTATCACTTCTAGTTCTTATAATCTTTCTGTCCTTTCTTCCTTAAAGATTCAGTTGAGTTTTATGGAAAAGGCTGTAATATGTATATCCCATGTAGAGACGAGCAATTCACAGTGTATTATTTTCTGCAAATTAACCAGTTAAGAATTTCTATGTTAATTGACATCTACTGCAAGAAGAAACTTCTCTGATGTGTGTTGAGAGAAGCATTGGTCTATGTGTAGTCATAAGGATTTATTAAGAATTCATTATGAATTTATTAAGACATTTTAATACTATATCCATTTAGCAGACAACTAGTGTTAGGGTCTCTCCTAGGGCCTAAGGTCTATCTAGCCACAGATTCTTGGTCTTGTTAACAGTTCTAGGTATGGGTTTTATCTCAAGATGTGGGCCTTAGATCCCATAAGAAGGTAGTTGAGTATTCTCCTAACATTTGTGCCACTATTGCATTAGTAAACATATCTTGTCAAGCCAGTCCTTGTTGTAGCTTGCAAGGTTCATGGCTATGTGGAACTGATGATTACATTCTCTCTGGAAGCATGTATATAGCACCTTAATACCATGTAATCTAACCAGTGGGGATCAAGCTTCCATTTCAGTACCAGCTTAATTTGTCTGTGTTCCATGATGAAAGCATGTTGTGTCTTCAACAATGGGTTCTTATCATCAGGTTCTGCATCGTAACAAAGACCATCAAAAATAGCCTGTAATATTTAGGGGTCTACAGAACCTCACTGGGCAAAACCTCAAAAAGAAATAGCATATTCCTGGTACTGTGGTTTTAAATTGCTAGCAAAACACATATTTTAATAAGCTAAATAAGAGGTTTTACAATACATCACTGACTTAGTCAATGATCAGCTTCTGCTTATATTCTATGTAAACTGTAAGTAATGACATATTATATTAGACCAAAGTTTTCTCTACAGTCCTTTGCATCTGATTTATTAATTTCAGTTTTCAAATATACTTACTTATTTTGAAATATAATCCATTATTCATAAGCAAGGACAAGTATTTTACAATCACTCATGCTAGGAAAGCAGAATTATGAATTACATTTTGAAGTTGACAGAACTACATTTGCTTTCTTTCATCTATTGTCTCATAACACAGAACTGTATAAGTTTAGCACATGGAGGATAAAAATTCCACGTTGAGTGTTTACCAAAAATTTGTTAACATGCAGATTAAATAAAGAAAACTTAAAATTAATCGATTCTTCAATACTATTTGGTGCCAATCATTGTTATTTACAGTTTATTACATTTAAAATTGATTTTATTTTTTAGGGACTGTTTTATGCTCACAGCAAGCCTGAGCTGAATGTATCACTGCTTTGTCCATATTCTCTCCTTAGGCATGCATAACCTCCACTGACAACTTCCAGCAAAGTGCTATGTTCCTGATAACCTGATATCTGATGCATTGGCACACCATCATCATCCAAATTCCCTAAGTCATATTTAAAGGGAAGGATCTCTTTTAGATCACAAGGCAGCTGGTTTCTGCACTTTCATAATTTCTGTGTTAAAATCTCCACCATTGACCTTTGCCTTTTATGACCATTTTAAATTTATTTTCTGATTGAGTGCCAGAAATTACATTTTATGTCTTTCTTTGTCAGATAATTCACCCCCTTTTGAGGTACATCTGTTAAAACTTTATCTATAGTCTCTTCAGTTTTGATCGATTTAATATATACAATTTATTTTTTGTATTTTTGAGAGAATTAAATATAGTTTATTGTGGAGATGTTTTGAGTGGCCATGGCCCTGGAACACAGATTTACGTTAGGCCAAATCCCATTTTCCAACATGGAGGAAATCTTATGAATTTTTTATAGTTTAACAGAACAAAGAATGTCTTAAATTAAGGCAAGTTTAAAATATATCAAAGGGTACATCAGAAAGGCAGGTACAATAAGATAGGAGGAAGCTTTTCTATAGTCTTTCTATAGGTAGGCAAGGGAGGGCTGTTCTACAGTGCTAGAACTAGTCCAGGAGAAAGTAATTTGCCTCTGAACCTGCAACATTTCAATATCTTCATAGTGTTAGTTTCCAAGAATCTCTGAAGGAGGACTCCAGACCCAAATAGCATGCACAAGCAGAGCGTTTATTTTTTCTGAATTTTCTGTGTGCAGAGGTCTTCCTGTTTGGGAGTGGAGACCCAGGTGCGTACTCTGCAGGTTCAATTAAAAGCCTGTTAGGGTAGGAGTGGATGACTTTTAAGTTTCTTTTCCTTGATTGGTTGGCTCTATCTCCAGGGTTATGGGTGCCTTTGTGATTAGTTAGGGCTGTGGGGACTTTCCAAGGTGGCAAGGCATCCTCAGATTAGCTGCCCACAGCTGTGGTTGGCTGAACACGAGTTCTTGGGTCCGGGTTCTTATTTCTGGGAAACAGAAGCTTATACCTTATTTCCCAAATTGCCAGTTTGCAGCCTGTCATGGAGTCAGCCTGGCTCTGGCTAACTTAGTCCTCTCATTCCTCTGTCTGATTTGTAACTGAATCCAATCATTGATTCATCTTTTCTTTTTCTCAAAGTCAGAGTCAGTGGCTATGGGGTCAATTGAGACCTAAGAATCAACTTATTGCCAAAATGCGAGCCTTTTGACTTAGCATCTCAGCCTGTAAGGTCGGTTATTGGATGTCATATTTTTTCTGTAACTGCTTTTCCTACTGGCAATGGGATATTGTGATAGGGGCCCAAGAAGGCTGAAATGCTAATCAAAGACTGGGCAATCGGGCATTTATCAGGGGCATCTGATTAGCATCTGATCCAGATGAAAGATGGGGAGACGTCACATTGTTTGGACAGCTGTGATAGTCAGTTTCCGTTCTTTCCAGGGGTTTTCATTCACAGTTCTCCTTCTTGGCCAAGCTTTCCTGCTATTTTTGAAAAACAATTTCAGCAGGTATAGATTTTTAGCCTGAATCATGAAATCTGAATCATGCCATTCGCCTCTCTGTTGGTGTCCATAGATTTTGTTGAGAATCAAATACTTGTTTTATACTTATTTCCTGGTTAGCTTAAAGATCTTATTTTTATATTTTGTTCTTTCAAGTTTCACTAAAATGCATTTAAGGTAAATTTATTTTCATTGATTTGCATTTATTTGAGGTTCCAAGCCTCATAGTTTCTTTCAGCAAGTGAATTATCTTTTCTCTCTTGGCATTTGTCTTCTGAAATTCTGATTATATACATGTTGTGTTTCCTCTCACTGTGCTCTGTGTTTCAGATCCATCATCCACTGTATGGATTCGTCAACTCTGTCATCTTCTCTATTACAAGTTCACGGACGATATTTTCATTATAAAAATTGTGCTTCATTTTTTTTTTTTGTGTGAAAATAAGTGTACTCATTAGTTTGTACTTTTGTTTTATTCCTTTTTAAAGACATGGTTTTTTAATTCATTTTATATTTCTATCAGAGCCCTCCTGCCTCTTTTCTTCCCAGGCCCACCCTTAAAATTTCCTCCCCCAATTGCTCCCTGCCCTTCTCCTCAGAGAAGGAGGAGCCCCTTTGGTTACCACCCCACCCTGGGACTTTAAATATACTTATTTTATATGTTGTCTGATAATTTTATCATTTTCATTAACCATCAGAGTCTGTTTTTATTGTTATATTTGCAGAACTTTATGTTGTTTATGTCTTCACATGTATGTTTGTGCATGTGACTTCAGTGGCCTAGGAAGTCAGAAGAGAGCTCTGGGTTTCCTGGGGCTGGACTTACACCAGTTTTTGATCTACCCATTATGTGTCCCATGTAAGAGTACTGAGAGCTCTTAACTGTTGAGTCATCTCTCTGGCTCTCAGTAAATTTTACTATCAATCACAATATTCATTGTGATTTTATCTGTTGGAGTATTGAAAACTGGCTTGAAAGTATTTTCCCCGCCACAAAATAGATTCAATGTCTGCACATTTCCATTGAATAATTCTAAATGTGCATTTTAAATTGTACTAATTTTTTTGTAAGATTTATATATCAGGAATTTTTATTGTAGGCCTTGTTTGAATACTGACTCATAGCATACAATCCCCAGGGAAGTAATTTTTTCCTTGTCATATTCTTGACTTTCCACATCTATCTTTTTTTTCCTCTTTTAATCTTGTCTGCTCCCATCTTGTCTCATCTCTCCTTTTCCCCTCCCCTGAGTTAGAAGTGGAACAAAGGTAAGTTCTATTTTTCACTGTGTGTTTTGAGGGATAGTTTACTTTTCAATAGTTTGCTTTTCAGGGTCCAAGTTTAGAGAGGAGTCGCCAGTTTATTATTCGGTTCAGTTTAGCCTCCCATGCTATTTGTCACCAATATCATGTTTTAATTTAGATCCAGGCCATATAAATGTGGAAAAAAATCACAAGAACAAACCTCAATTCTTAAAAATCTGCATCCATTTCATTCATTTTTCTATCATCTTAGCTATGCTATAAAAGTATATTTTAGCTAGTGATTTAAATTATATTCTCTCTGAAGAATTTTCTTTACAGATATTTAATCTGTCATATGGCTAGTGAGAGAAGTCAATGATCAATACTGAGAATCCATTAGTAATCTGTTGTTCAAAGTGTTTTATTTTTTTATTTATTTGTTTTCTGAAACAGCATCTCGTGTTACCCAGGTTGGCCTTAAAATTGCTATGTTGCAAAGAGTATTCTCCAATTGTGAATTCTTCTGCATCTATCTGAACAATGCTGGCATTACAGGCATATGCTGCTACAACCAGTCCTAAGAGTTTTTAATAATTAATCACAGAAGCAGTGTTTACCATAGAGGGAAGTTTTAATTTAGGACTAAAAGTGATAGCACATAATTTTCACAATATTTCCCAAAATACTTCATAAAACTAAACTAGCATGGCTGGTTTCCCTATGTTTATTTATTTATTTTAAAGTCACAAGCTTACAAATCATTGTACTACTAATTTTGTTTTATTGTTGTAAACTTGATAGCTGACATTCCTTTCCTATTTCAGCTATACAGTCGCATATGGTTTGTTAAGGCATCTTTCCCGCAGTGATTCTTGCTTTTGCTAGTTACAGAACAATAAACATCAGTGTTTATGAGTGCTGATGAGATTCTGAATTCTCCTCTCCTCTCACTGCTCCTGCTGGGAAATGATTGCTTAGTTTAAAGCCACCCAAATAGAGACTGATTGCTATTATGAACAGAGCGGGCTATTCATAGAAATAACCTTCCTTCTCAGCATCCCGGGTAGCAGTGAAGGCTGCATTCTGTACTGAAGAAGTCAAGACTTGTAGCAGCCCCACCCCGACTCAGGCACTGAATGCTTTACTCACTTCCTTGTTTGCCATTTAACCACTTAACCTATCAGCACTCAGTTCTGGCTTCTCTTTCAGATGTAGCTATTTGACATTTCTAGGCAAAACATATCTTTTGCTTGGTATTCATTAGTGTCCATCAAACCGTACCTTTTTTATATTAAAAACTAAGGATGTGCTGAGATAGAATGCTAGAAGCAGACCCTTTTTTTTCCTTGGTAATGGACAAATGGCTTCAATGGGTCTTCCTAGGGTGAACCCTCTATCTTTCAGAAGCTAAATGATTCTCTGACAAGAAAACAAATTAGTTGATTTTTTTGAAGGAAGATTTACAGAGAATTTCCTTTTTCAAATAAACAACTTAGAAAGTGTTGTGAAAAGATATAAAAAAGGGAAAGATACCTGAACGTTGCTCTAACACAAACAGATTCCAATCAGAAATGTGGACATGCAGTACTAAGATGTCTTAAAAAAAAATCTCTTCCTTAGAAGCCATATATTTGAGATAAGTATTATTACTTTGGATGTAAAATTAATTTTGGTTACCTTTAAAATTATATGCAAAACAAGTTAAGGTATAATAGAAATATTTTGTTTTATGAAAATCAAATTTATATAATAAATACTATAATGTCTTTTTGTGTTTATATAAATTACAAAGGAGACATACTATACTTAAATTCATACACACATTCTTTTATTCTTACAAAACAATATTTGAGGCTAAGGTACAATGGATTATTTTGTTAACTGAATTCTTACTTTTTTGGAATAGTTATCTTTGCAGTTCTCTCTATGACAGAATGAATATCATTAGTTGTGTGTTCAAATGAATGCAAATTTTATGTTCAAGAGTTTTGAGTAAGCATGAGCCAAGAAGAATGTGAAGTAGTGAGAAGACCCTTGTGTTAGAATCAGAAAAACAGGCTTCTGTGTAGTTTCAATTCATACACACACACACACACACACACACACACACACATATATATATATTTGGAATGGAGAGAGAAAAACACATAACATATTTACTTGATAGGGCCATGGGGACCTTGATACATGGGAAACATTATTAGTGTGTTTTTGATGAAAAGTAGAAGAATATCATAAGACCAAGCACAGCAGATTTTCTATCCTAAATAGCTTGGGTCAAAGAACCAGCAGAAGGTCTCTAGATACTCACAGTTTGAGCTTAATATTTGTCGCTTGTTGTCTTTTCACAGGACACGGAAAATTGTTTTTTTTTTTGTGTCTTGTGTTTGTTGGTTTTACAATGGAACTTAAGTGAATCTCCCTTGGAGTAGAAATACACTGTTGGGTGTCCAGGTTATATGGTTGCTGACTATAAAGACCAGTTATTTTCAGCTTCTATTACCTTGTGAACCAATACTTAATAACTTTTGTCATCTATGTGTACATATTGTTGGTTCTGCTCGGAGGTGGCAGTGTCTATGTTCATGTTTTCTTAAAAATTTTCCCTCTCCACCTTCTGCACATAATGGAAATCAATATGCAACCAGTAATATCACCCTGCAATTTTTACAGAAATATCACATCTATATCACTCAATATCCACAAATACCTGTTAACTCTTTCAGACCCAATAATCTCTTTTTGGTCCAAAGTTTAGGTCAGACAGTGAAGTGAATGTATTTTTAAAAACATCTTACATTCAGATTTTATTAATAGTTTATTTTCTCCAAACTTAAAACTTGAAGTAAGAACTAGGCATTCACATATTTACTTTAGCCTATAATCAACTAAACCCTCAATGTTTTTCAACTAGGAGAACTTTTTAAACTTTACATTGCTCAAAGCTGAATATACAGTTTTGTATTTACTGCAGATACCAAAAGAATCTTGATTCACTGGGTATATTGTGCAGTAATGTTTCCCTTCAACATTCCCTTATCTTTGATTCTGTGTAATGATATGCAAGGATATCCATAGGATTCTATCTAGGTAGCACTGGTTCACACGAGGTCAAGAGAGAGTTTCTGTAACCTCCAGGTAGTATCATGCTAACTCCCTTAGCTTTAATCAAGTATGCCATTAGAGCTTTTTTAACTGCATGCTTTATTTTTTCTTAATTCTGAGAAAATATATGACTGCCACTCCCTAAGAAAGCAGAAGCATTTTGTTACCTTGGATATAGCACATAGCTTGTTAATAATTCCCAAGCTGCATTGCTAGCTACACTTCAGAGAGCACGATCAGGAAGATATCAAAAAAGTCATCTAGAAGTAAACAGTGTTGTCAGCCCAGAATAGTTAGGTTGACTAAAAGTTTAGTAAAGAGTAAATAATTGAGCCACTTGAGTACAACATTGCTCCCTTCAGATCTTTGTGAGGTTTTCCTCATGTTTACTTTCCCAAGGATGTTGAAAATGATTGGGTAATCTTGGGTGTTATTCATACTTAGCCTACCCCTACTGATGATCTATAAACTTTTGAAAATTTAGGAGTTCTGGAGAATTGAATTCAATATGCTTGTGTTCATTTGCTGATTAATTTAACCAATATTGTGCCCGCCATTGAGCTGGGTACTGAGGATACCATTCCCAGCTTCATGAAGCATGAAGGAGGAAAAGGAGGAGGAAGAGGAGGATGAAGAGGAAGAGAAAGAAAAGGAGGAGATTGATGACTTCAGATAATCACATGAACACCTGAAGAGATATGTACCATGGAAGAGCTCTTATGTAGGTGAGTGTGACCTCATTAAGAAGGTCAGACAAGGTCCTCCAGAGATGTGAGAATATGATGACGGTACTTGAGGAATGGGTAGGAGTTTGTTAGGGCTGACAGAGGAGGAGACAGTTCTATAAGCAGAGTAAACAGTATGGAATTAAATAAAGCCTTCTGAGAACTTGTAACTTGTAAATATCACATATATGTCCTCAGATGGAGGGATGAGATGAGAGCTGTACCCAAGCAGTGCAAACATACAGCTTAGGATGAACCCAGAGCAGTTCTTTCTCTGTTGTAACTATTCCTAAGCCTATGCCTGGAAGCTTCTAACTTTGTTCAATCTTGTCTTCTAAAAGCTGACTTACTCAATCTGGCTTCTTTTGGTTTCTCACTGAATTGCTCTTCTTGGAAAAACTGTCTCTGAATTCCACAAACTGAACTACACTGACTACACAAACTGATGAAAATTGCACACATTCAACAAATTCAACTGAGCTGCACTGACCTGCACCCAACTGAGCTCAAATGAACTCCATCGCATTGCCTGATCTCAGTTGAACTGCCTGCCCTCTATTCTTGACTTGCACTGCACTGCTCTTAAGCAGCCTCTCTTTCCTGTCTGTTTTATGCGAGTTGGGCACATCCTGTCTCCAACTCATTCTGTCAAATCTTTCTCTGATTTGTCACTTTGTCTGCCCCTCAATTAAATGTCACGTTCAACATGACTGCTTCCTTTTACAAAGTACCGTTACTTTCATTGTTTGGGAGTAAAGGTGTGTCATTCCAAGCAGGTCATACAGACCTAGGAAGTCTTTGGATGTGATCCCTTGCCAGAGCAACCATGTTGCTAAATTAAAACTTCTTTTACAGTTACCACAGCTTATTGGAAAAGCTTAAATATGTTAAACTAAATGCTAAAAAGGAAAGTTAGTTCAGAGGTTAAGCTGCTGATTAAAGAGGAGAGTGTTTGGTGGGAAGAAAGAAAAGTCACCACTCAGAAATTTATGTCTTCTTTAATGAAATTTTATTCTGAGCTGACCCTTTTTCTATAGGAAACTAATTAAACTCTCTGTGCCCTGGGTTGCTTATATTGCAGGGTGAAGATAAGGGGAGCCTACTAATGGCAATGAAAAGCCTTCTATAAACATCAATAATTACATAACTAGTATAAATAGTGCACATTTTGTTGCAAAATCTCTAGCCCTTAACTCAGACTTTAGCATCTTTTCTGTGCCTACATATGTTAGATTTTATTTTAACATTGGTTTGTGTGTGAAAGAGTGAAGTTGTGTTTATTTTCATGTACAACCACATTCGTGCTCACCTATAATACATTTTCTAGCATCTATTGTTCAGTCACAATAGTTCAGAGTTCAGTCAGGACTCTGAATATGAGATAATCATAAAGATTCCTATGAACAGTAGATGCTTTAACATAATCCTGGGGCAATGACCACAGAAGAGAAGTAGCGTGGTGAGGTGGGAAGGAAACAGAGATTATTTCTACTTCCTTTTGAATAACAGTTCTTCTTGCCTGATCCAGAATTTTATATTTTTACTGTTTCTTACACCCATTGCAATTACCTTAACCATAGCTAAGCAACTCAAATAGTGTCAGCAGGCATGCAATACCATGCCAGGCAGTAAAATGAGGATTTTTCCAGCTTCTTCCCCTTGCCCTTCCTCTTCTGTGTGTGTGTGTGTGTGTGTGAATTCATAGATTTACACTTAATTTGGCATTTCTTTGTGATATTTCAAGTCATTTTATACACAGTATTTATAAAACTATTCCTTCAGTGGCTGATAGATTGCTTGCTTTTCTAACTGTCTTTTGTTATTTTGTTGCTCTTTCTCTAACAAAGAAAATCATAATCTGTCTTCTGGAATATTACAATGTTTTTAAAATTGAAATAGTGATTTCTTTATATACTTGAAAAATTATCTTTCAAAAACATGTCTAGTAAGTATGTGGGCTGTTTCCATGATGACATAGTAACTCACACATGTGTCTGCAATGCTTGTGTGAGTCAGATTTATCATTCAGCCAGTGGCTGACTGGACATTGATTAGTATCCATGGCTGGTCAATAATGCATGATGAACTGCTGGATGAAGTGAATTTTCCTTTTCTGGTTCAGTTCCCTGGCTAAGATTCTGCTGTAGATTGCTTGCTTAAACTTTTGCTTAACTCAGAAGGGAAATAGAAATTTACCTCCCCGTCCCCCCATTAAACTGTCAGTATGAAGTCTCCAACCTGTGCTGTGTGCTTCATGTTCTTACCTGACTGGCTTTTCTTCCTCCATCTCTGACATTGTTCCGGTGAGTTCTGCTCGACATTCAGGGTCAGGATTTGTGGTGAATCCTCTGAGGGAATTTTCCCCAGTGCTGTTGTCTAGGGCAAAGAAATGACACTAAATCGAAGAACACACATCACTCTTGACAGTTTTATTTGGAAACATAATCTACAGAGTTGCTGAATCTCTTCCAGAAAAATCTTCCAGGAGAACTCCTCACACAGGAGGACTAACCTGGAGGCCAAAGAAAAGTATACTGAAAGTTTGTTTATTACATGATCAAAATTTCACATTGTATATTTGCCTCATAATGCTAACAAAACACAGGATGAGCTCTCAGCATCCAAAGGCACTGTTGGTTTTGTTATAGTATTCAAAATTTATGACTGCAATTAGTGCATGATAGATTCAGCAAAGTGAAAAAGGCAGACATTTTGTCCTTGATATTAGTTTAGAATCCACAGTCTCATTTTTACAAAATCAAATTTCTCAGCTTGATTTGATTATTTTTAGATTTGGATGGAATTCTTTCTATAGAGATTACACCAAGTAGAACACAATAGCTCTATTTTCAATTCAGAAATATTTTTTCTATCAGATTTACAAATATAATTTCTAATTAAGATTAAGAATTGCTATTTGATTAGAGCACAATCCACTCATTGCTATATACTTGAATTATAGAAAGAATTTTATAGAAAGTAAAGCATTGAATATTAAAGATTATAAAAGGTAAAAAGAGAAAATACATATTTGAGTGATTATTTGTTATCTATGGTATCCAATTTATTTTTAAGTAGATGTACTGTATTTAGGAAATTTAAAACAAATTCCATTCATCAATACCCTTATACTGCAAGGATCAGGTATGCTGGGTATGGGGAGATAGGGTTGAGATAGGTAAATGCAGGGAGAGACACCTAGAATTAACGGGTACTTGACAGGTGGTATGGAAACCTAGTGCAGTGTAAACCTTCTAAAATTAGGGAAGTGTTCTTGAAGAAGTCTCCAAATAATGGGGGATAGAGAGTCCTCACTCTTTTGCCACCAATTGAAGCTTCCAGTACTAGGACTGAATTACATACAATTGAGTTGATAACCAAAGGTTTCCCATGGAAATCCCCAAATAACCCATATTGTTACCAAGTCAACAGGTTGCTCTCCACAAGCTGACAATAAGGATCCATTGCTGAATATAATACCTATACAACTCATTGAACATGTAGAGGTAGAGCTGGTCCCTGCATTGGTCCTACCTGTTAATATATTTGGCACTCTGAAGGCTACCAAAAGAGAAAGTTAAGTATCAACCTAGCCACAAATCTACAGGTGACATTCTCCCTATCAGATATGCTAGGGCAATGGTGGTACAATGCTTGTGGGAATAACAACAATGTCTGATTTGTCTTAAGGCCCACTCCATGAGATGGAATCCATACCTGATACTACCTGGGTGGCCAAAGGACTCAGAGACTAGAGAGACAATATAGCCCAGAGAGCAAAGGTAATACCAAGTACTATTGGTCTTATAAAATAGTAGTGGTATTCTGCTATACTCAAAGGGCGATGTCTTATTTCTGCTATACTCATTGAATGCTTAGAATGCATAGTTCTAAAGGAGGTATCTCCATCAACTCCCTTCTCTCAGAGTTCAGAGAACCTTGCAGAAGAGTCAGAGAGTGAAAGAGCCAGAGATGATGGGAGACACCAAAAAAAAAAAAAAAAAAAAAAACCAAAACAACAACAACAACAAAAAAAACCTAAGGGCCTCCAATTCTCCTAAGCAAAACTCATACCAACTCACAGAAACTTAAGCAGTTAGCATAGGGTCTGTACAGGTCTTCATCAGGTCCTCTGTGTATATATTGTATTTTTCAGTTTAATACTTTTATGGCATTGCCAAGTGTGAGAACAGGTGAGTCTCAGACTCTTGTACTTTCCTTCTCTTGTACTCTTTTCCTTCTGTTGGTTTTCTTCATCCAATTTACATATGATGGCTTTCGTTTTATCTTATTATATTTTATTTTGTTATGACTTGTTATCTTTTAGAAGCCTGTTCTTTTCTAATAAGAGATAGAAAGGGAGTGGATTTGAATGGGAGGGGAGATGGAAGGAACTGGGAGAAGTAGAGGTAGGGGAAAATAGAACCAGCTTATGCTGACTGAGAAAAGAATCTGTTCTCAATAAAAGATAAAAACAAGTGAAAAGAAGTAGTCCAATTTAATATTGGAAATTAGAAGTATAAAACATAAATCAAGAGAAATCACAGTGTAATAATTTTCATTATATAAGACCTTTAAGGTGAAATTTTCAACAATTCCTCAAAAACTTTCCAATACAATATGCCTTCAGAAATATATTTCAGGAGTAAAACGTGAGTCATGGTTTACTGTTTCTAAAAAGTTTATGGCTCAGAAAGCCTGAACTCCTGGCTTTCCCAGGGGACTACTTCCTCCCGGCTTTAAAGTACTTTTCTATGAGATAGAAAACATGGTACTAAATATATTCTCATTATGTTTAAATGGACTCCCTCAAGTGTTTACACTGTTTTGAGTGCTAAAGAGCACCAGTGTAATTACAACGTTAAAGTCTGCATAAGGACCTTCTTCTCGATGAAACACTGAAACATGTTTAAAATCTTCCCCCACACTGCAGTGCAGCATGAACTGGGTCCTAACAAATGTGTATGGAATGTTGATTTGCTTATCAGTAGCTAATAGTATCTGGCTCCTAGAGTAAAAGAACAGCACTTTTCACGGCACTCAATTGTTTTTGTAGAAACACAGGAGGATCTGTGGTCCCTATGTGCCTGTGTCAAAGCATCTTCTGTTTTAGCATTTTTCTTTTGGGAGGGTACTTTTATTTTCTTTTTATTTGTTTTCAATTATGCATTTTAATTAATTATTTTAGTTATTTATATCCCAATTGTTGCACCCTCCCAGTCCTCCATCCTAGAGTTCTTCACTCTTTGCTCCATCCCTTTGCCTCTGAGATGTTCCTCTCCCCACCCCACCCCCAGTCCCTGGCCCCCTTGCAAGCATCTGCTTTTTCTGGGGCATGGAGTCTCTACAGGATTAGGTACATTTTCTCCCACTGGGGCCCAGAGGCACTAAAATAAAAGTTCAACATCCTTAGTCATCAGGGAAATAATGCAAATCAAAACAGCCCTGAGATTCCACCTTACACCAATCAGAATGGTTAAGAGCAAAAACTCAAGTGATGGCACATGCTGGGGAAGATGTGGAGAAAGAAGAACACTCCTCCATTGGATATGGAAGTACAAACTGGTACAATCACTCTGGAAATCAATCTCGCGATTCCTCAGAAAACTGGAACTACCTACACCACTCCTGGGCATATACCCAGAAGGTGTTCCAACATACTATAAGACACATACTCCACTATGTTCAAAGCCGTATTATTTGTAATAACCAGAAGCTAGAAACAACCCAGATGTCCCTCAACTGAAGAATGGATACAGAAAATGTGGTTCATTTATACAGTGTAATGCTATTCAATTATTAAAAACAAGGACATCATGAATTTTACTATTTTTCTTTATCCAAGAAAAGGATATTTTTTCCCTTTTATCTCAAATGCAATGCCATTTTATTCTAGGTATCAAAAATGTGGTAGCCTATTCTTTCTCATATCCATACACACTGACATAATTTCTGTTTATTTCAAAACAGCGTTCCCAGGATTCTGGAGATTGAAAACACACACACACACACACACACACACACACACACACACACACACACACGATCTACAGTTATCATGAGCTTCTCATAGAAGATGGGTCAAATAGTGGCTGTGGGGTGTTCAAATATCTTTGTAGGAACATCTCTTTTAAAAGAAAAGTATGTTTAAAATAGATCATAAAATATGACTTTAAGAAGTTCTCAATATATTGACTAGGCAGAATTGGTAAAACATCATGCCTTTTATAGACTCTTTTTTTTATTAAAGATTTATTTTTGTTATGTGTATGTGTGTCTTCGTGACTGTATGCTACAAGTGTACAAGTGCCTATAGAGGCAGAAGAGAACTTTGGATCCCTTAGAGCTAGAGTTACATGTATTTATGAGTGACATGGGTACTGGAAATTGAACTTGCATCCTCTGGAAGAGCAGTAAGTACTAAGCCTTCCCATTTGCTTCTAACTCTTTCTTATAAAGACCTGTGCTGTATCACATACTTTTTATAGTACATGTACATTTGCAGTATGGCTTTATGCTGGTAACAAATACATGATTGTTCTTTTCTTTCAATTAGACCTTTAAAATTTATCTTCATCCCATTTTGACTTAGTCCTCAGTAGATCTTAGCACCGAGGCATATTTTCTAGGGTCATCACCACACCCTCTTAAAATGACACAGATTCTGTGACAGTCCTAAGAGATTTATGAATTAATTAAAACCTAATTTGATTTGTGGTTAGGGCATTAATTATGAAATAAATACATAATAGTTTTTCAATGAAGATGAGAAGCCAGTATTGCCTATTCTTGAATTCAAAGTAGAAAAACCAAGAGGATGAAAACAAAAAGATGTTCATCAACTGTGGTTCAGTAAGGGTCTCTTTTTATCCACACAGTATGTTATTTTGTGGGAACAGATGGTAAGGGTGTTTACATTATCCTCATGAAAGAGAAATATAAAATACAATGCAAATCTTGCTCTCAAATCTAGGGAAAGTTTGTCAGTTACATGGTGAGCTTGTCCTCAGCTTTAAGTATGACCAACAAAGTCAGATGGATAGTGGAAAATTACTTGGACATGACATCAATATTGTCAGACCTCATCAATGCAGTTGTACACATTCTGACCCCGAATGTATGTCCATATCAGATACTGAAACTTAAAATCAAAATGATGTGACATAGCTGCCTTTACTGAATGTGTAAAAGTCAGTGGTACTGGGTATATCTCCTCCAAACACCTGGCTCCAACCTGGCAGCATGTCACATTGGGCTAATATAATACGCTTCCAGTTTTCCTGAGCCTAGCACAGCAGCGCATCATGGAGATCAGAGCAGATGTCAAACATCTGCCTGTCTTTTACAGTCAGAGAGTAAGTGATGTGAAAAGACATTAACCTCCTGCACTTTATCAGTAACATTAACTAGATGCTGGGAAAGTATTCAAGAGAAAACTTATTTTGGAATAAGATTTCAATTATAAATGTACTCAACTGGTTTTCTTTTGGATGCATATGAAAACAGAAAAATTGAAATGCTTTCCTTGGTGGAAGGCTTATCACTGGATGGTTTCTCATGGTTGAAATTTTAACTGTAGGATACCAAAAATATTGTGAATTCTGTTTCAAAGACAGATCTTTCATTGAGAATTAAGGATAGGGTCTGAAGAGATGGGTCTGAAGAGATGGCTCAGAAGTTGAGTTTTTGTTGCTCTTGCAGAAGACCCAAGTTTTGTTCCCAGTATTTATGTCAGGCAGCTGATAACTTCCTGGTATCCCAGGTTCAGGAGATTAGATGCCCTCTTCTGGTCTCTTCAAGTGAATACTTGTATTTGCTCCTACACACACATACACATACATAATCATACATTTAAGACATCAACAACAAAATTAATTTTAAAGCAAAAGAAAGAGAGAGAGGGAGGAAGGAAGGAAGGAAAGAAGGAAGGAAGGAAGAGAAAGAAAGAAAGGGGATACAGTTGGGTGGGTTCAGTTTGGTGGGTTGGATGTTGGGGAGGATCTGCGGGTAGTTAAGCAAGGGAAACCATTATGAGAATGTATTATAGAGTTTTTTTAAATAAAGAAAACACTTGCATAAAGAAAAATTAAAATAATGACTGTTAGAACCTGAGTGATTGTATGTTGAGTGAATGGGTGAATCAAGAGATATAAAGTCCTGTACTTTCATTAGATGCACGAATTATACTTTTATGTTTACTCAGTGAACGGACATTTGGAATTGCTATAATGACTAACAGTTTCACGAAGCGAGCGCATAACTACTTTTGATCTTCTGGCACCCATGACTGTGTAGTTTATTCAGCATGTGGCCAATTTATAGACTCTCAATTGTATCACACTCTTAGAATAATTTCTCACTGTCAAATGACAGGAGAGAAGATGAAAAACATGACAGCAAGGCACATGAAATGGAAACTTAATATGTCCTAAAATATTCTCAAGAAGAGGAAAATGCTATGTCTGATATTCATAAATGTACAAGCAAAATACAAAATCTAGAGAAGCAAGTCTAAAAATATCTAAAGGACTCAGCCTCAATAAGCATTGTGTAAACCAGTCCATTTAAGAAATAGTTTAAGAAACTTTGGGTCGGGTCGTTTGTTAAAATCTAAGATAACTTGGTGGGTAAGTGAATTGCTGTCCAAGTATGAGGAGCTGAGTTTAGATTTCTAGCACTCAACTGAAAGCTAGGCATGAAGTCTGTGTCTGCAGTTATAGATCTGGGTAGAAACAACTAATTCTGGTGTGTACACACACACACACACACACACACACACACACACACACACACACACACACACACCTCCTGGTCTGGAGGTATTTAAGAGGAAGCTGGACACTACTCTATAGCAGGTAGTGCAGAACAGAACTCTTACATCCTCTGCTCAGGCTTAAAGTGATAAGTATCATTTAAAAGGATATTTAATAAACATTTCTTTTAAATTGTGGAGCACATTGTCTCAAGTACAAAACAGAACAAATCAAGCATAAAGAAGGTGACTGACTTTATGTTAGGTAGCTCTGGTAATATAAGAATCATATGATCTTGTCTCAATGACATGCTCGGCCATTTCTTGAAATTAATTCATCTAGAGAACACATTTTATGAACAGATATTAAAGAACACTGTGAGTTACCAGCACCGGCTATTGAATAAAGAACTCTAATCCTTGCATCACAAGTTCTGTGGCTGACAGTGGCTAAGCCATGTTTTCTGTAACAGTTTCTTCATCCATAAAATGAGAAATATTTTTGTCTTGGGGATTTCTGTGAGGATTAGATAAAGACTCCATTTGAAAAAAATTCCATACAAACACAAAGTGTTCTACTAGTCAGAGTGAATAATTGTCTTTCAAAGTTTATATTAACTTTTCAGGTCTGCTCAGCAGTTTTCTACGTGGATCGTACATGAGCTTCCATTTACTGAATAACTTTCTCAGACTCAGGAAAACACAATGAAATTTTTCATGAGTCAGCTGTGTTCCTTAGCAGAAAAAATATTCAAAAGGCAACAATTTAATTGAGTTGCAAGTACATTTAAATAATGTAAAAATGTAAAAAATATGTAAAAGAAAAGAAAACATCCAACATTTGTTGGTTAGGTGATCTTTAGTTGATGAGATTGGTAGTAACAGTTACCATATAACTTAGAGTGTGGTCTTCTATTGAATATTTCTAGCACCCTGTGTTTTCCAAGCATAATTTCGCCTTGTTTGCTTCTCCCTCTTCAGTGAAGCATCTCCTGTGCCATATGCAGGAATGCACACAGAGGGTGCATGTGGATGGACACTTGACCTAAAGAGTGTGGCCTGTCTCTAGCTGGTTGGTGATACCCGTGGTGGTGTGAAGGGCTCTATGTTATCTAAAACTGGGAATGCTCTTACTGTAATTTGGACTTGGAGGTAAGTACGTGGAAATGAGCAAGGTGAAGAGTGAAGAGGTAGAGGAGCAGCTTACTAGAAATAAATCAAGTTCACTGTGAGTGAGGGGAAAAGACACAGTAAGCTCTTACTTAGTTTTGCCCCTCTGTCTCTAAACAACTCACATGTTTCACTAATTCACATGTTCCTTAGGGTGACCTTCTGACACTGAGATGTCTGATGTTTTCTGTGTCCCTTTCCAAGTAAACAGAACATTGGCATCATTTAAAACTAGGAAAATGGATCACATTTGTGTTTTGCTATTTTCAGAAATTTCGCAGACCAAGTTTATTTTTTCTAAATTATTTTGTTTCTCATTTTATCTGATGCCATTTTGAAAGTTCTGTAAATGGAGTTGTTTACTATAGAAGACTGGACTTTGCTTGGATGAAGCAATGAAATGCTGGGATAGTTCACATGGTATATATTTATTATGGTTTCTCCTCCCTCTACTCCTCCCAGCTTTATTTAATCGTATTATTATCACTCAGAAGCCTGTATATTTTCTGGGAGAGAAAAGAAGTGAATTTGAATTGGGGAAGGTGGAAAAAAACAGTGAAGAATATAAGGAGGGAAAACCATAATCAGAGTGTATTATGTGAAGAAAAATAAAATCCATATTCTCAGTAACGGAACAAAACCAAACCAAAATAAAACAAACAAAATAAATCATATTTCATGCCTTATCTGGCATCAATGAGAAGAGAGGCCCTTAGTCCTGTGAAGGCTTGATGCCCCAGTGTAGGGGAATGCCAGGGCAGGGAGGCTGGAGTGGGTGGGTGGGGGGAAGAGCACCAACATAGAAGAAGCAGGGGGAGGGGAGATGGGATAGGAAGTTTCCAGAGGGGAAACCAGAAAAGGAAATAACATTTGAAATATAAATAGAGAAAATATTCAATAAAAGAAAAAAAATTTTTTAACAACCTAAGAAACAAAGTTCAATGCATAGAACCAGATTAATAGGTTTAGGGCATTACAATGTAATAATCTTTAAGTTGCCATTACCCAACCTACTATACTATCCATTATAAGCACCAGATTCACCAGATTTTGATCTATTACTACACAGTAAGGTTCCATTAAAGCTTACAGTTGATATATAAATAATTACAATTATAAATCATTATTAGATAAGTCATGTACATATTTTATGGGTGAAAATACATGTATTTTTAAAGAAGCAAATAATATAAATGAATATAAGAAGCTTTAAAACAGACATTTGTTTTCAAAGGAGGACATTAGTAAGCTATATTTATTTGGCTCCAAAATATGTTACATTTTTCATTTCCTCAGTAGATACAAACTGAATCATGTTCTGCAGAAGATAAGAATTCTAAAATCAGAAATCAACACCTGCAGATTTTATGACATTGCACCTGTGTTTTTTGAGTGAAGAAAATAAAAAGATCAACAGTATATCACATGTTAAATTTAAGTACTGATAAATTTGCTTCTTAAAGATAAAATATCTTAAATATAACTCAGTCCTAATTGAAAATGTGAAGCTCTGCTAAGTTTGCCTGTTTAATGAAAACAGTTTTCCTTAGTTAAATAGCTTCTCTGTTGAATAAAGCCTCATCAAAGAGTCTTTATTGCTAGCTGTGAAAGGTTTCTTCCTATAAATACACATGAACAAGGACAAGAATAGTCTTGTCATCCTAAAGCTGCAATTCTTAGTTTTATGCTACTAAGTTTTATGATTTTTTTGTGTGTGAAGAGTTCTAGTTTAAAACAATCTACACCCTCAAACTACTCCTTGTAAAAAGTGTCATTTGAATTACCATGATAATTCTACAGTGTTTTCTTTATTTTCTTGCCTTCCCTTGCTCCTGAAGTTTTGTAGTATTTTTACTTTCGTCTATACTCACACTTGCTAATCACATTTATGCTTTGTATTATTATCTGGAGAGGACTCTGTCTTTGTCTTTCAGTCTTTGTCTTTCTGTCTCTGTCTTTCTCTGTCTCTGACTCTTGACTCTGTCTTTGTCTCTGTCTCTTTCTCTCTCTTCCTCCCTCCCTCTTCCTTCCATTTTGAGGTAAAACTTTATTGAATTCTTTATAGCAGACCAAGCACATAAATCCATGTACATGTCCTCGTCTATTTTGTAATTTTGTTAGAGAAAGGATAGTTGTAGATTTTTGAGCTACTTTTTCTTATGTGAAGTCCTATGCTGCTTATTGCTCCTGATACTTTTATTCCAGATAGGCAGTAGAATATTTTTCCCTCTCTAGAGGCCTCACAATAGACTACAAGTTACAATTATCATGTCAATCATTCTGACAAATAAAGCATTCATGTTTTTAACAATTTGAGAATTGAAGGGGTTGAGATAGCTTGTTAGTTAAAGTGACTGTTAAACAAGCATAGGGACCTACTTTTGTATCCTCAGCATCCAATAGAAATTGGCATGTCTGCATTTGTAACTCCAACACTGTCAGGGAGGAGGGTTAGCAGAGACAAGCAGAATCCAGAAGGTCATTGACCAGCTAACCCAGAAGTGTGGGACCATGATAGATAGGATAGCTTGGGTTTTGGTAGAAGCGCTGCCTGGAAATAGCCCGGAGACCCAACAGGTGTTCATACCTGTGAGGGACAGGCATCTATTCCACTGCGTTGCCAGAATCCATGCTTCTGACATGTGGAGTAATCTTCCATTTGATCTACAACATTCAGTCACATAGGGCAATGCTGCCCCTCTCTAAGTGAGGCTTTGTCACTCTCCACAGGTAGAGGGCACGACTACAGGCCTCAGCCCTAGAGATACTTCCATATTAATAAGTTACCAAAAGGCCAGAGAGCATAGCCAATTACCTATTCTTTTTCCAGTCCCCCCTTCCTCCCAATTTAAGTCAGGTCCACCCTGACCTAAGTGGGGGTATCACCAGACCATCTACATCCCGCCATGAAAATAAAGCTTATGGAACTATGAACTTTCGTGTGTCTTTTGGGGCCTGCCATGGAGTTGCATGGTGGAGGCCTGCCTCATCAAGCAAGCTAGACGAGCAGCCGCTCAGTCAATCTAGTAACCAAAGAATCCCTTTTCTGAGGGGTGCAGGCCAGAGCTCTCCCCCTCCCTTCCTTGCTTCTCTTGGCATGCTGGCCAGTTGCATCTGCAAGCCCCTTACCTCCATTCTGCTGTGCCTCCCAGCGTTGTCTGGGAGCCCCAGAATGGAGGCCATTAAGTCCTCGGTTGCCTCCTGGCCCGGGGATCCCCACTCGAGATCCCTGCCCTGCTGTGGAACATCAGACTGAGTGAGGACTCCCCACGCCGCCGGGGCAGGTCCCCAGCCATTTTTCACAGCACAGCGCCTGCCTGGTGCCCTGTGCGGAACCTACTCAGTCAAACTTCCCACAAGTTCTTCTGCTTCTCTCTGGAGGCACGCCTCCCTGTGGCACCCACCAGTGAAGAACAGAAGACACCCAGAACCCACAACACAACAGAGATCCATACTCACGTGCTCATGCACAGACCCTCATTTTCCCCATACAGAAGGATCCATGAGCTTCACGTTCTATGAGACACATTACCTCAAAACATAGGGTGGAAGGTAATTGAAGAAGATTCTTCTAGACTCCAGTTGTGTGCACACACATACACTGAAATTTCCAATGTTCATGCATGAACAACCACATATACATACACACACATATATCACACATAAATTTTTGATTCTTGAATAATGATGTTAAATTGATTAAAGAAAAAAAAGTGACCCATAAGGGCAGTACTAACTGGACTTGGTGGGTTATTATAAGTTGTAAGGTTGTGAGGGGGACTTCTTAGGGGAATATGAGGGAGTTATAAGTGGGGAATGCCATTGATACGATCATATTTTACTGCATGCACATAAAAAATTAAAAATAAAAGTGAGGGTTGGTTTGTGAAATAAACCAACCTATTGGATACCTTCTGCATAAGCAGAAGACCTTGAGTTTGATTCCAGAATGAAATGTGAAGGAGAGAACAGACTATTAAAAGTTGCCTACTACCTTCTACATACACACAGTGATATATATATATATATATATATATATATATATATATATATATATATCACATGCACATATACGCCACACACCACACTACATCACACACACACACACACACACACTCACACACACACCACACACCACACCACACACAATTTTAAAACTGTGAGATCACATCTCCTTTGTTTTAACTATATCTCCTAGAACATAACTCTTACTTTTGACAATTTTTTATGTGAATTTTTATCCAAAATGAAGCCATCTCCTTTTGTCAATATGTCATCTAAGCATTTGAGTCAGATCGGCTATGAGAACTGACTGTGTATCACATCCAAGAGAGATAACTTCCTGTGCAATGCTTCCTTGGCTTGCCTTCAGGTGAGGGATGCTGACTATTATTCCTGTTTTCATGGCTGGGATGAAAACCCAGAAGGAAGTCAGTGATGGAAACACCTCATTTGCTTAAAACCACAAAGCATTCTTTATATTCTGAGTTGAGCAGTAAAAAAAAAAAAACCCAGAGATATTCTTGAAAAATAAGTAAGTAAATAAGCATGCTCAGGCATCTAGAGAGATTTTCTTCTTATTTTTGAAAAATATATGATGAAAGAAATGGAGAGAAGAATATAAACACATAACAATGTAACACCGATCCAGCAGAAAAGATCCAGTATCTTTATAACATTATTCTTCTGGATGAAACATCTTATTTCATTTCAATTATTTGTGTCTGTTGCATATTTATCTGCTAAATTTAGATTTTTTTCTACCTAGGTTCTTTCAGAGTCTCTTAAAGAGGAGCATCCACATACACAAGAATGGGGTCATGTTTTTAGAGAGATGCTTCTGATGGCAGCACTATTCATTGCTAGGAATTTATTTACTTACAACTTCTTTTATAATTTCTTTGTTTAGATCATCTTTTCTCCTCTATTGCCAAGGAAAGAACCTAGGATATTGCGTATGTTAGGCAAGTCCCGTGATGCTCAACTGTGCCCTTAGCCTGCAAACACTTTCTTCATTTGCAGCCCAGTCTGTGATTTTCATATATGTATTTTTTTTGTTCTCAAAGATAGGAAGTCTAAACAAATAGAAACTGAAGATACCTCACTTCAAATATTTGGTTTAATACAAATCACTAAAAAGATTGTCTGATAGATGTTAAATAAAACTTTTTTCTGCTTTTACGACAAAACTTTTGTGCTGTTCTACTAAACAATGCTGTATTCTGGTCTCATGAGTCCCTTGCCACTGCTTTTTTTTTTTTATTAGAATGTGGTTTCATACAGGAAAAGATGTGTTGGCAAGAGGGGTTAAGAACAGAATGCACTGGGTGCTATAAAACTGAGTGAAAGTATTTATGTTTGTCCTGAAGGCAGTATTGAGCTATTCACAACTCTTGAGCTGAGGTGTGTGGTCAAAGTGGTAGTTACAGTAACACAATATGCCCATAGTATTTGTGCTTGAGGGGAAAGGAGAGAAATTGAGTGAAACAGACTCCTAAGTAGATGAAGCCACTTAGTTCCTGAGTGTAGTGTAGGTATGACTTAACTAATAAAGGCCTGGCTCAGGATGCTATTGCAGAGATTGCAAGGAAGCCAACAAGGTTCTATGATATTATTGAGGCAGATGAAGTACAGACATTATAGGACTCATGGGAGAGAAATAAAATAAGGAGTGACGGTTTAAGCTTGGGGAATTTAACAAAAACAGGATAGTAGCAAAGACAGTGAAGAGAGGTAGCTTATTTTAATAAGAATAAGATAAATTCAACTTTAATCATAAATTTTTTTCCAAAACAGGTAGGTATATATGTGTAGTGCCAACGGAAAAATACTGGATTGTGTTTCACAAAAGTAATTGTCTTGATACGGATTTGGGATTTGGAATTATCCATGTAGAACTGAGTGTGCAGCCTTAGGCAGATGAGCTTTCCAGTTGACAGGGTAAAGAAGAGAGGGGCAATGAAGCTTGAAACACGTGCTGCCGCATCTGCTTTATTGTCTTAATAACTCCTCACTGCCTGAAGTTCCTCTGCTCATCATGAACTTCTTCATGATCTATTTAAATTTTTCTGTAACATAACTTCATCATGAACAAAGATTTGGATTCTGTTGTATACTTCTGTACCTCAAGGCCAAGGAAAGTTACCTGACACATGGTAGGTAATCAAGAAGTATCTACTGAGAGGGTGGAAATAAGACTGGGTGGTAATGGGCTGGCTAAGAAAGCATGAGGCTCTGAGTTCTGATTCCCAGCACCTATGTAAAAGCTGGGCATGGTGGTGTCAGGCTGGAATCCCAGATCTGGGAGTTAGAGTTAGATGTGTCTCTAGGGCTTGCTGTCCAGCCAGTATCGCTAAAAGTGGTGAGTTATACATTCAGTGAGGGACCCTGACTCAAAAAAAAAGATGGATAGCAATTAAGGAAGACAGCTGATTCCCACTTCTGGTTTCCATATATATCTTCATAGTTAAGTACACTTGAACAAACATATGCAACATATACACAACACACACACACACACACACACACACACACACACACACACACACGTACAAATGCATGCATATAACTCCAAAGCATGACACAGTATCTAGTGTACTGAATGTACAAATGAGAGACTGAATGAAGTAAACAGTATTTTCACAGATAATTCAGTTATTCAAACTGTCTATAGTTTAGACAATCTGCTGGGCCAAGGACAAATATTTTATCAAATACTATATTTTAGATAAAGGCATATTTTACTCCTACCTCCCATAGGTAACATCCTGACCTTCTTTGTATTTTACCCCATGCCCCAACTACCACCACAGTAGGTATTATTCTGACCTTCTTTGCTGAGTGATTTTTCAAATGTGACTGATGTCCTTCTGCTCCCCAGAGATTCTTTTTCACTTTGGTTTTCTCCCTTTGAGAAAGAAAATAGAGATTGTTGTTATTTCAATATGAAGTTGAGTGTGCAATGTCACTACTCTCAGTCAGTTGTCAATGTGATTCTTAAAACTGAACATCTATCTATAATTTCCTAAAAAGGCTTAGCCTGTACCTAAATAGATATTTTCAAACTGTCAGTTAAATAACTTACTATCGAGTCAGCTTTGATCACCTTCCTCCCACAATTCACAAAATATTTTTGTCAATGTAACCCTGACCCATT
Organism: Rhabdomys pumilio; assembly: GCA_030674055.1. Lineage (NCBI taxonomy): Eukaryota > Metazoa > Chordata > Mammalia > Rodentia > Muridae > Rhabdomys > Rhabdomys pumilio. The sequence goes on from JANHMN010000004.1 coordinate 115,856,761, forward strand.
GTCCTCCTAATTTTTGTCTTTATGGTGCCCATCAGGCTCAATAGTGGTAGAATTGAAAACAATGGGGAGGAAGTGGCAGTTTCATCCTATTATTACTAATTTTGTTTTCTTCGTGAGTTTGCTCTTGTCTGCATTTCAACATCTTCCTCAACTTTCCATTGAAATGGAATTATATCACACTTGATATCCAGTGGCTGACTGACAGTGTTCTTCCTTTGGTGGCTAACTGATGATGTTCCTATAAGAATGCACTGACACAGAACAAAGGCTACAGGGCAGGAAGGTCAGCTGCCAAATTTTAGTAGAGGGAACAAAAAAATGTGAGTGTGAAAAAAATTAGGATGGGGAGATAGTTGGTAGGGTTTGGTGCCCAAAGATAAGAACCTGGGCATAAAATGCCAGGTACAGTGGCAGGCATGTATAATCCTAATGCTGGGGCTTTATCTCACCAGATCCCTGGAGCTTCCAGGACATCAACCTAGCTGAAGTAGTGGGCCTTAGTTCTCAGTATGTGGAAGACAGTTTCTGAAGAATGACACCTGCGGTTAACCTCTGGCTTTCAAGCATGCATGCATACATATGACTGTACACATATACCTGAATACTAGCCTCCAGCCTCCACCCCACAAAGGAAATGTAGGTGATGAGAAAATACCTCTAGGAAATAGAAATGGTGATTGAAAGTAAATTGTTCTGCACTAGAAAGGAAGGGGAAAGGACAAATAAAAAGAAGAAGTAGATCAGGTAGGTGACTGAGGTAGATCAAAAGCCCAAAATGTGGTTGTGATGAGGGTGCAAGATGAGCAATTCGTTATGAACAAGGACTCTGAGTATCTTATGTGCTATAATATGGACTCTTTGACATTATATATGAGTACTGAAGATTAATTATATAAGACAACTTCATTTAAGTCACAGTAACCACGTGTTAGGCAAGGCTGGTGCTATTTCTTATAGAAAACAAAATTGTTTGAATTGCTAATTACATGCACATAGAGGAGGACTGAGTCAGGACCATCTATAAATAATAATAATAATAATAAAAGCTGTACAACTTCTTCAAATCATGCTTTGATATTATATGTAAAATTTTCCATTGTAATTTTTGTACATTGTATAAATATAGATATATGAACAATGTCATGTTCAGAAGCAAAGGACCATGTTTGTATTGGGCTGGCTTTGTGTTTCTTTAGCTTTTAGTTGTTGATAAACAGAAATTTCACAGGAACCTTTTGATTGAGCTTTAAAAGGCTACTTTAGAACGCACAATACAATTTGATTTGTTTTTATTTTTAGATATTTTCTTATAGGATTCAAATTATTTTGATTTATATGCCATTGAAAAAGGTATTTTATGGGAGAACATAGCATTCTAACATTTGTGATTGTTACATTCAACATTTTTAATAGAAAACTTAAAAAAAAAATCTGTTTCACCTATTTTCCACACGTACTTAGAAAGGACAGACACCAAGCATTCCCAGACAAAATTCCTAGGAATGTTTGTTGCCAGCAGGTCTTCTCATAATTAACACTCCACTATCACAGCTGCCAAAGGGCACTAGCTCTATTCAAGAAGTTCTCTATCTGGGTATAGTCTAAGCTCTCCTCTAGCATGTCTGCTTGAGGGAGAGATGGGTCTTGAAAAGCAACTGTTCTGCTTTCTCTCTAAGTGTGCTGTAGTCTGCAGGCCACTCATCTGGAAGGGCTGACTCATAGCTCCCTCTCATCTGTCACCATGCAGCCGGGCTGGTGATGGGGTTTCTGCTGTACTGCTTATGAAGCGGGATCTAGTACAGCCTCAGTCATGCTCTAGCTGCGTGTTAGCAGTGTTAGAGCAGGATTTTTTCTCACAGACGTCATTGCTTGCAAAGGGTTCAGCACACTGCCCAGTACATAGTTAGTGCTGAAAACTCTTATGCTCTTCAAGGAAAAGACCTATTAACTATTTCTGTTCAACCCATGAGAAAATAAAATTAGCAACAAAAAGTCTTCCAAGTCCAAATATATCCCCTAAAATTATTATGCTCCCTTTAAATATGCATAAGTGGAATGTATAAATTAATAAGAACATGGTTTAAGCAGTATCCAACCTAAACGTTACCATGTAAACTGGCTGACCAATCTTCCATATGGCAGCATGTATTAGCATCCATTAACAGACAAAGGATGAGACTCAAGACTGACTTAGGAACACAAAGGACATACCTGTATTATGGATGGCTGAGACTGATTGCTCAGGTGGGGGCAGGGTTCCTTCTCGGTCCTTTCTTCCATGGGCTTCACTTTGTTAAATTTTACTGTCAGTGATTTTAACATCTTCTCTGAGGCAAGTCTGAAAGACCTCCGATTTTATGACCCTGTATCTCTAAGAGGAGAGATGTGCTTTGTTTTTCTTTCCATCAGTAGACAAACCAATTAGTTGCTTAATCGGGATTTTGTTCTGGTTAATTCCTACAGCTGACTCCCTAGCTAAGCAGGGCTTTGACTTAAAAGCAGTAAATTACTTCTGCTTGGGTGATTTGCCCTCTGTTTATGAACTTTTGAGAATCAGAATGCCCCTGTGAATAATTTAAGATGAGAGGATTAAACAAGTTGAGTCAAATTATTTAAAACAGATTTCTCTGCCCGTTGACTTGTTTTCTTTCTTTCTAATTGCTCACCTTCCTATCTGTGCCTAATTTTAAACAAAGGGATATATGCGAATGATTAACTAGTGAAACATGCATGAAGGTTCTAATTTAAAGCAAGGAGTCTGCTTTGCCAAAGTGTCCATCTCTAGTGATGAAACATGACTTTACTATTAAACTTATCTTGTCCATCCAGATTTTGATTCCATGTCACTGGTTGAAAAGTCTGTGTAATCCTGTTTCTGTTTGTATGTAGACTGGGGCCTCCAACTTTTGAGAGTCACAGGTCCATTATGAAGAATTTTTAGAGAAACTTTCCACCCAGAGCCCAAATTTCTTTGATGTTTTGTGCTATTGAATGTGACAAATTTTTGTAAGCACTTATTTTTTGAATAAGAACTATCTCTCTCTCTGTCTCTCTCTGTCTCCCTCCTTCCCCCCACCTCTCTCTGTGTGTGTGTGTATGTGTGTGTGTGTGTGTGTGTGTGTGTGTGTGTGTGTGTGTGTGTGCAGCTTGAAGATTTACTTTGGGTATCTTTCACAAATCATGCTTTAACTTTTTTTCAGTCATGGTCCCTCACTGAACCTGGAATTCCTTGGTTCACTTAGGCTGGCTAGCCAGTAAGCAAGCCACAGTGATCATTTGTCTCTACCTCCTTAGCACTGGGATTGCAAGTCAGATGTGTGCTGATGTTCTCTCTCTCTCTCTCTCTCTCTCTCTCTCTCTCTCTCTCTCTCTCTCTCTCTCTGTCAATCTAAGCTAGGATCTTTATTCTTGTACAGTAGGCACTTTATTTGCTGAAACATTTTCCCTATATATAAAACATTTTATATTTTATATAAAAATATGAATATAGCCCACAGATTCCAGTATTTGCTGGATATATATTCACGAATGCGAGGCCATCCACTGGAGAGTGGGCAACATAGCAGTGAATACATCGTGAAAGAGAACAGATTCACTCTTTATCGAAAGTTATCAGCTGTCAATAGCTCCTCAATAGTTAAGGTCAAGGGACTCATGAGTCTCCCCTCTCTCCATGCTGGAATTTTGACTACCGTGACCATGTGCAGATCTTGTTCAGGCCATGATAACTGGCCTCAGGGAAGAGGATTATAGATAGCTCATCTGTGACTGAGCACCTGAGCACTCCACAGGTACTTACTCCTTGGATTTTGATCAATTGTGAATTTCTGCATAAACTGCTATCTGCTACACACACACACACACACACACACACACACACACACACACACACACAGACACACCTTAACTTTCCTGATGAGGTCCGAGATGATGAACATGAATTTTGATTATTGGGACTGTGTGCATGTGAATCATAGTAAACCTTTCTGCCCTAACAGGATGCTTACATTTGCTTCTAACTTTAATTTCTGTGTTTTCTTTTCTCCCAGAATGGGGGCTTTCTAGTGAGCAAGAAGACAAGGGGAAGGACAAGGGCTTTGGGTAGCACTGGTTGGCAGGTTGTATAATAGCACTCTTTTTTTATTGTCCAGATTTTTTCTAGTGACAGAGCAGAAGGAGCAAATGTGAGTAAAAGCAGCTGTCCTTCAACATAAATCTGACCATTTGTCTAATTCCATCAGCTCGGCCACTCTCCATTCTAAATTATAATGTCTAAATTTCTGGCCAAGACATCCTGGGCCAACCATTATTGACTGTTATTGACCCCGACTTTAACTGGGGTCTCTGCTTTTTGCTCTGAATATCTGAAATAGTAAATTATTTTTAATTACGCTGCCTTTTCTTATTCCTATTCATACCTCTTTGTTTAAAAGTGAAATGTTCCCCACAGGCTCATGCTTTGAGTGTTTGTTTCCCAACTGGTGGCACTGTTTGGAAATACTGTGTGGTATTTAGAAGGTGGTACTTAACTGGTTAAGGTAGGTGCAGAGCTGGGCCTTTGAAGGTTAATAACTCTCTGCTCTCTGAGCCTTTGGGATATCCTTCTCTCTACCTTTACTACTACAGATAAGGCTGCCCCATGTGATAAACTGAAATCCCCCCAAAACCATGAGTCATGGTAGTTTTTCTCCTTTCAGCTCTTTCTCTCAAGTACTTGCCCCAAGGTGTGATGTAACCAGTACACTGTTTTGCTCATATGTGCTATCTTCTCTTTCTATTGCTCTTTCTCTTGTGTCTTTGGCTGAAGCTGGCTATTTTCTTCTTACAACTCTCTTTCCTCTCTTCTACCAGGAGCAAATGGATAGCCAATCTCTGCTGTTACTATTGTATGCAAGTCATACAAAGATCTTTATCAATTCTTATTTTATATCCAGAGCTAGGTCCCCGTTTTGCTTTCGCCCTGTTTGCTTCTTCAGGCTATGCCTTGAGTCCTTTAGTTCCTGAGCTTAGTTCAGTCTTTGGTACAGTGTGAATATGCTGAGACTGCTTCTTGAATGAATGATGAATGGACAATGATACAGATCACCTTTCAGATGTGGACTGGGAATAAAGAAGTTCTTTATAGTTTATGAAGAGTAGAGGAAATAGAGCAATGTCTTTGAAGCTGTATAACTGCTGTGGTCCACTTTCTACTTTCCAGTGTACCCAGGGCAAGCTCCCTATATGACCCTCTCTATGCCTCCACAGTAGTTATCTGAGCATCTGAAATATAGGAACTCAAATGCTCATTGTACAATAAGATTATATGTTTCAGTAAATGAAAGTCTTCATGTTTAATGCTTTCAAAAATCATTCTGTTTCTCCAACAGAGAAGAAAGCTTCAACCTACCACTCAGAAGGAGACAAAAGGGACTTGTGAATAACAGGAGGTAAAATTTCTCTACCTTAGGTTAGCTCCCAATGGGGACATGAAATCCTATAACTGGTGAATCCTTCAAGGAAAGGTAATATTATTTAAACCGGACTCCTACTAAGTAAAAACTGTGGAGTGGATACTCCAGCATTGGTTTGGATCATTTCACATGAATGATGCTTAAGGCTGCTAACACATGGAACACATATGTTATGCTAACACATGAAACACCTATGTTATGCTAACACATAAACTTGATTTGCCCTTTTTGCGTTTTGAAGAGGCATGAACCTCCTGCCTATTTTTCATGTCAAGAAAACTGAGTGCATGTAAAACAAAATGATGGCCTAACTTTGTTGACACTAAATTATTGGTTACATAAGCATAGCACTACAAATACTTTCACATGCTAGCACTCTGTGCCCTTTGCTTACCATCTGTGGTATCGATGACACCACTTGTAAAACAGATCACTATTTTAAGTAAGCTTCTTTTAGTCCACCTCTCAAAAGCAGAAAACTGTCTTACCAGGAATTATTTGTAATAAAAAGAAAATTAAATCACAGTAACTGCATTCCTTCAATAAGAACAAGTGCTCAATAAAGCTGCATGTTTCAGTAAATAGCGTATCTTAAACCTTACAAAAACAACTGAAGTAGTGTTTTGATTTATGACTATTAAGGTTTAAGCAATTCTCTAAGATTCTTCAGAATTAAATTTAAATAGCCTAATTATAATTCAATAGAGAAGAATAACCTCTGAAAATAAAAGAAATAACCAGTGAACAGTCCATATAACCAAATAACCATCTCCCCAAATGACTTAAGTGTAAACAAACAGAAGTCAGTTTATTGGAGCAATCTCTATTTTTAGGAGAAGATAATACGTTAGTAATAATTCTGAAGCCTGGTTGAGTCATAAAATTTCACTGTAACAAGTACAGGAAAGGAAGTCATTAAATTATTTACTATTTTTCAGTTTATAATCATTCAAAAGACAAAGCATTTAATTCTATTTTAATTCTACTTGTGGACATAGTTTGGGGATGATGATACGTGGTAGTGTATATGGTAACTTACAAACATTATTTTGTATAAATCAAGCACCTAATAAATATTTATTAGGTAATTAAACAATATTTTGAGAGGGGGGGATGTGGATATCAGAACACAACTTCTACAGAAGAAGCGTGTGAGCCCAACACAAGCATATATAAACAGTAACCTGGTGTGTCTGAGTGTATTATAAAACAGTCCAAAGTTTTGCTGAGGAGATCATCTTTATTATCAGTTTTGAGGATTGAGCATATATCTCCATGCAGATAAATCAGGATGCTGCAGACAGAAATAGCATCCAGTTTCCCAAGATATCAGTGTAAAAAGCAGTTTCTGTGAACAACACAATGTTCTCAGTAAACCCACAGCACAGATTTTTTTAAACTACAGCACAATATCAACAATAGGCAAGCACCAGGCACACAGCTTTTTTCTGTATTGTATATAAGCTACAGATCATATCATGTTCCAAGGGGACTAAGGACATTTATATTTTATCATGTTTTGTTTTAAGAAGTTAGTAAACTACTAGTTTTAAATTTTCTAAAAAATAGTCAAATAAAATTTCTAAATGTATTAAGATTTTTCTTGAATTGATAGGACTGAATATTTAATGAACCCCAAATTCATAAGGTGGAGTTATAGAAACTGATACCCAAAAGAACTTTTATATCGTAAAATATTTCTAACTCTATTTAGAAGTGTTTGCAATGGTAATTTTGTAGAATAACACATTTAACATGTTATTCTTTTGTCTTCATTGATGTACAGGTGCAATGTGAACACATACGAAACAATTCAGCTGACAGGGACGTCTGAGACACTAACATGATTTTAAGTAAAGTACTTCAGTCGCTAGCAATGCTTTCTGTCTCTTTGGTTATAACATTTCGAGTCTTAAATTTACAATTAAAATGTATGAGCAACAAATGTAACAGACATTAAGGGTAAAAATGCCTTCAGGAAATCGTTAATAGCTAGTGGCATCTGTGACTAATGAATACTATATTAGTTTAGGCTGTGACTAATAGAATAAATGTTTTGAAAAAACCCTTATGTTAGTATATGGTGAACAGTAATCATATTGTGATGGATTTGTTTTGTGAATAAGGATGAGCTGTGTGTGTGTAGTTTTTCTCATGGCTGGTACCAAGTGTCGGTCATCACTGCTTATTTATCTTCATCTAGTGAGCTAACTAGAAGCATTTCGATTAATTGAACATCATGATTTACTGTTATGTAAGGAGATTAAAAGTTCAATTCCCAAAGAAGATTGTGTATCTACAATTAGCTTCCCAGTTAAGCTGCTTTTAATGGTGCCGTTTTTTTATGTTCTGAACTTATGAATAATTTGAACTAAAGCCTCAGGAAACTCTGAGCCATACTAAGGTATTATTTATTCCAATACAATATATATCTAACTGCTATTAAAATAGTTGCTAGTTTATGAATGGTTGGTGATTTCTAGTGATACGAGTTCATATATGTGTTGATGTTGAACCTTGCACCAGCAGATTATTTCTCAGTGTTCAAACTTACCAAACACAAAATGTCTTTATCAGACTAGGATAGGCAGAACTGAAGGTTTTTGCAATCTGCATCCATTTGAAATAGCACTTAGAATGACTACTAGTTTTTTACAGAAGACAGACTCTAGCTCACCCCAGTCTTCTAATCTCTTCACTATCAGACCCCTTAAAGAGAAATCCACCAGTTTTATAGACAGTGTATTAGATTCTTCTGAGCCCCCATGTGGTTGGTGGTCCGCTTACTCATTTGATTTCCCCCCCTTTTTAAATATGAAATAGTTATTTTTTTGATTTGTCTTTTAAAAAACTTATACTTGTTGTCTCTTTATCACTCTCAGCTTTGCCACTACATCCAAGTGCTTGGAAACTATTGTGCTGCTTTAATCACTCTAGGTTAGCTGGAGGAAGACATAAGCAGTGCTGGTAAAGCTAGCATCACAGCCTGTATATGAGATGAGGCAGAAAAGTCAAACTTGAGAGAAAATGGCTCCAGCAGAGTGCCGGTGTGGGCAGTGTTGTCTGCAGTTTTCTGTAACAGAAATGCTGTACATTTTCCTTTAATATCAAAGAACTCACCCATTTCACTGAATATAATACCTGGAATTTATTCTAAACATCTCTAATGTTTAGTCTTCCAGTGTAGTCATTAGAATGCTGGAAAATAATATATTTTGAAATATTTTTGGGTGTGCCACAAAGTAATAAAAACTATAATACAAGGAAATATAGTATGTTTCATAATGATTTTCTATTTGGATAGAGGGGTTTTTTTTACTGTAGCTATGCACTATTTATTAGCATATATAATAATTAATTTTATTCTTACATGTTTGAAAAAAACTGTAGGTATATATTGCGTCACTATTTATTTTTAAAGACATGGCCAATGATAGGTTTCCAATGCTCTACATCTATGTGTATATGGGCCACACTAACTGGATTTGTGGGTCATAAAAAGAGAGAAGACATTTGAAGGAGGCATATAGGAGGAACATGAAGAGAGTTGGAGGGGGGAATGGGGAGTTAGATATAGGAATATTTCATTGAATACATCTATGAAGTCTCAAAAACATTTTAAACAATCAGTAAGGAAAACTAAGGTCTTAGGAGAGTAAAAACCCAACAAGCTAAATAAACAAGGTATATAATAAACTCCCATCCTAATTTTATAAACATAATTCATATGTATACACACCAGAGCTTTAGACCAAAGTAAATGTCAGAAAGAATGTACCTTAATAAACTTAGAAAGACTGTTTCAAGCAATGATGTTGGCGGTGATGATGGAAATGCTTCTCTTAAGCAGTTGTAAACACGTTTAAAATGGAACCGGGCATCACTCTGAAGGAATATTAACTTTACACTGTTGGGGAAGTTTACCAGGTTGGCTTCAGAGTACACTAACTTTATGTAGCAGATTTAAAAGTCATTTATGCAGCATCATGATCAGGCTATTGCATGTAGCAAGTCACTGCATCAGTGATAGAAGAAATCTACATAAACCCCTTGTTGAAAAGCTTTACATGTTTCATGTAACAGAAACAAAAATAACCTGTTATACGTCTACTGCAAAGTGACTATTTTTGTCCACACACATGAGTTTTACCTAAAACATGTCAACTTTGTAGCAGTGATACTGTGCCTACACTGTGCTTGGCTGAGTTAATAATCTGTTGTAATTTGTGACTTCTTGTTACTTCTCTGGCTTTTCTTTCCTGCTAAGCTTTGTTTCCTGGCGATAATTAGAACCTTCTGCACTGCCATAGCTCCTGCTAGAACCATTGTACTCACCTGAGTTCTGTGGTTTGGCAAAGTACTGACTTCTACTATTGTAGGAGGCAACAATTTGCCTCCAAAATTTTCTCCCCTTTTAGGTCCAAAATTTGAGTATTAGTTGTTGTAATTGCCAATGCCTTTGCCAATTACATTTTTCTCAAAATTTCTCTTGTAATTGCCAAATCATGATAATGAATTCCACTGCCATCCTTTCTATTATCACCGTGCTTACCAACAAAACTGCCATGACCACAAATTGTCATTGCCACCCAAACCACCTCCATGGCTACCACCAAACTTTCCGAAAACACTTTGACCTCTTTGATATGTGAAGCACCAGCTATCTCTTGCTTTGGCAGGGATTTTCTTACTTCAGAGCTGTGGCCATGGTATTTCTGATGACAACCTTATTCTTGGAGTCATGATCATCAAAAGTGAACAAAGGAGGTTCTCTTCTTTCTCCTGTCTTTGTTGGTTATGAGGTTATGATTTCAGTCCTTTCAACTTTCCCATACAGCTCCAAAAGACATCATAGACAATGTTCTTCAGAAGCATCTTTAATACCAGCAGATATTCTTGACAGTTAAGTGGGAAACTGGTCTCTGACAGTCTTCTCTTGACAAAACTCTCTTTGGTTTCACAACTTTCTCCATCCATATATGTGGTCTATCATTCATGGCTACATCTATCTTATCTACAAAGGCTGACTGACGCAGTTGAAACCCCAAGAGCACGTGATATTTGGTTCTTTCATTACCACACTGAAGATAAGTGTCCTTATTGATTGAGATGGATCCCCAGACTCACAGCATTTGTTTTCTAGATCATTTCTTTGATGAAGAACTTCTTTAGCTGTTTTGTTGCTCCAGACCTTACAGGGGAGAAATGCAAACCTGGCTCAGGCAGAGAAACTCAATTAGGTCTTAATTTGTATTTATATGATGAACAGAGAAGTTTAAACATAGTTTTGTATGTTTAGTCTGCCTTTTTTTACTCAACTGTTTTGATAATAGTCTGTTTATTCCTTAATCCATTGTCTGATTGAGCTGTTGGAATTCTTTTTGTTTAGTTTTTTGCATTCTTTGTGTATTCTAGATAGTAATCTTTTCTCAGATGTATAATTAGAAAATATTCTTCTCCCGTTCTGTAGACTGTTTTTATTTGACTAACTGTCACCTTTGCAATGTAGAATTTAATTTCATAAGGTCCATTTGTTTGCTGTTGACAAATTCCTTGAGTGACTGGAGTCATGTCCAGGAAGTCCTTCTTTGCCTCAGCTTTAAATATTTTCACTAACAATTTTATATTTTCCAGTCTTACATTAAGATAATTGTACATTTGGAATGTAAATTTCTTTCTGCTATATTTATTTAATGTGTGTGTGTGTATACATGTGTGTGGACTTGTGTGCAAATATAGCAGCCAGATGACAATTTGTGGTAATCCTTTTTCTTCTTCTCTCAAGTGGGCCCTGAGGATAGAACTGGGACATTCGGCTTGGAGGCAAATGATTTTATCCATTTCACAGAACTGAATTTTGTATGGTTACTGATAGAGATATGAGTTTCATTATTTTATATGTAGACACATAGTTTTCTCAGCACTATTTATTAAAGAGGCTGTCTTTTCTATAATTTTGTTTGATATGTTGGTAAAAGAACAGGTGCTTAGAATACTTTTCTCCTTCCTTTGACCTTATGGATATATCTGTCTTTGATGGTGAGGTACATTACTTGAAGGCAACCAATAGACAGATTGTGGTTTTATTTATTTGTTTCTTTTGTTAAAAATAATTAAATATAATTATATATTTTCACCCTTCTCATACCCATTTTATATCTACTCCCTACAACTAAATTTAGTGTGATCCCATTTTTCCCCTTTAATCTGCTACATTTGGGTCTTTTGTTGTGGAATTGAGATAACCAGTATTTAGAATTATTGAAAAGAGTGCACTATTCCTTGTCACTGTTGATTTTTAAAATTTTTGGTCTCTTCTTATCTTCATTTGCTTAACTGCAATTGTAGTATAGTTTATTTTTTCCTGTAGCCATGTGGATGGTTTATTTTTCTCTTTAGTCTGCAATATTTCTTCACATATCTTCTGAAGATCTGGATTAGAGATCATAGCTCAATCCTGAGTAATTTAAAAAAAATACTGTCTGTATATAAATTTTTTTCTTTTCTTTTTTTGTTTTGTTTTAGTTTTTCAAGACAGGGTTTCCTCTGTGTATCCCTGGCTATTCTGGAACTCATTATGTAGACAAAGTTGTGCTTCAAACTCAGAGAGACCCTCCTGCTTTTGCAGCCCAAGTGCTGGGATTAAAGGCATGTGCCACCATTGCCTGACCTGAAAATAAATATTTTATCAAATATTTGTTCTAACATGAACATACAGTATTGGTGAAGATAAAAACCACAATCACTTCTTATATTCCAAATATGTTATCAAGTAAATAAACACTAATTGCACTGTGTGCAGTAATACATTGCTACTATTAGAGTAAAAGTAGAATAAGGAAAAATAAACAAAGGAGTGGAACAGTAGGGATGTGGGGAAGCAGAGGGGAGGCTGTTTTGATTAAATGTAGAATAAAGGAGAAATATAGAAATGAAATCAGATAACATAAATCCATTCCAACTCTAAGGAGGTTGAATCATAAATCAGGTCATTCTATGTTCTTTGTGATATACCATCAGAAGGAAAATGAGAAAGGGAATAATGATGAAAAAAGAGAAGAAATTTTAAAGAGAGAAATGATGATAAAACAGGGATAGCAAATTAGCCATCCAGCTAATTTGACATTGAGTATTACATAAAGGTGGTTTGAAAATGAAGGGAAGAACATTAGATGGGGTTATAAAACCTGAGTGCCTTCTTGTTGGTTCCAGTCTTGACTATCAACATTGCTTTCTTGGTTCCAGTCTACTATATCTCTGGCTGTTTCTTTCTTAGATGTGGTTACAGATGCTGCTCACAGATATAGGGTTGTCCTTCAGTGGTCAGGATATGGATGTGGTTCTTGCCTTTGGGTAGCCTTTTGCAACGTTTCGTGAGTGCATGTTTGTTCGGTCCTCTGCCTTTTATAATCTTTCTACCCCCTGTTCTGCAATGTTGCCTTAGACATGTGAATCATATTGGACATGTATCCTATGGGAGTCAGCTCCACAGCTCTGTATTGTGATTGGTTGTGGTTACACAGGGAAGTTTTCTTGATGAGAGGTGAGGTCTACACTAATCTGTAGTATAAAGACAAATATTTAGAATAAGTTATGAGTTGTACCAGTTTAGTAAAGTGGTAGTCGTAGGTTCTCCACCAAGACTCATGACTTCACTGTCCCTGGGTAATTGGCTAGGTTTTCAGTACTACGCATGGTTTCCATTTCCTTGAGCACATCTTAAGTCCAGTCAGAGAATTACTGTTAGTTACTGCCAAAGTATGTGTGCCAACAAATGTGTATTTCAATCACTTGTGGTTTTTTGTAATGGTCTCCATCTGTTGCAAAGAGTCGTTTCCTTGAAGAGGGATTGAAGACACCAATAGACATGTCAAGTTGGATGGGGGAAATCTAATGAGATCTCAAACCTAGGCAAAGAACTTTGGGCAACTAAGAATACTGAGTGAAAGTAGTCTTTCCCAGGGAAGAGCATACCAATTTGTCTAATACTAAATAGGCATCCCGAAAATCACACATGTGCAAGAAACAATGTACAGATTGAAATGGTTGTATTTATCCACTTAGAAATATTTGCATGTATGTTACATATTTGTGTAATAACAATAAAAAAATAAGAGACAATGACTTTGAAATAGAGCAAGGGATATGAGATAATTTGGAGTGAGGAAATTATTTAATTATATTACAATTCTCCCAAATAAAAGAGATTAATCTTTTAAATATTATTTTTTTATGACTTACATTAATTGACTTCTACTGATATATTTAACTTACATTTTGTAAATCCTTTTATTTTCTATGAAAGTAAATTTTAATTTTGTAGTTTCTGTTATTTAACTTTTACTTTACATAATGTTAATAACAAATGAGCTCATAAATGTCTACTTGTTTATGCCTGTTAATGACAGGGTAGGAAAATAAACATGAGTGTTATCATGGAATTTAACAATATGATCACTTTCTCTACTTAGAAATTTGAGATTTAGTATATGTTTTTGTTTGTAGTAGAGTCATCATTAAAAGTCACTAGAAAGAAGTAACTTGACCAGATTAAAATATTTATACCAGAGAAAGAAGATTAATGAGCCAGTTACAGTGTTCAACAGCTGTAAATTTTAGCAATTTTTATATTTCATAAAACCACAGGTTTTATGAAATATAGTTTCCTCCTGTAGATAAAGGCAATAAGTGTAATTTTATTGAATATTATATTCATAATAAAATTTTTTGACTAAGCTAAATGAAGTATTTGTAGCATCAATCTATATTTCCAAATTCTTGGGACAAGAAATTTTAATTCAATTTTGAAAAATAGGATACAAGATGACCTAACTCCAGTGTTTGAGAACTGGTTTGAAGCAAGGCAAGGCCACACAAAAGAAGCAAAAATATCCAGGATATACAGGGCCCAGTTTATTAGGAGATTTTTGATAGTCATCTGTGGTAATGAGACTTGGGTGGGTCCTATAGTGGTTTTGTCTATTTGGATTTTTTTGAAAATGATTAAGTAAAAACTAACTAGAGGGTTGGAGAGATGGCTCAGCGGTTAAGAACACTGACTGCTCTTTCAGAGATCCTGAGTTCAATTCCCAGCAACCACATGGTGGCTCACAACCATCTGTAATGGGATCTGATGCCCTCTTCTGGTATGTCTGAAGAGAGCAAGGGAGTACTCATATACATAAAATAAATACATAAATCTAAAAAAAATAACTAAAGCTACACTGGGAAGTCCTAGAGGTTATTAATATCTGAATGTGAACCTGAATCCTATAATTTAGCAGTGATTACCATCCTGACCACTCAACCACTGGGCACCATGTTCTCTGGCAGTAGATTGTCATAGAAACATGGTTAAGTGGATGCACAAAGTCATGTCTGTGGAATTTAAATCTGAATATTTTTACCTTTAAAATTTCTAAGTTCTTTCTTATCTAAGGCACAAGCAATGTAGCATTGGGACAAAAAATGTGTCTTGTTAAGAATTTCAAATTTTAATTAATTTTTTATAAAACATATATGCTTTGATCATACTTCCCTTCCTAACCTACTCCCAGATTTTACCATTACCCTATTCACCCTACTTCTCATTCTCTCTCTCTCTCTCTCCACCCCCCCTCTCTCAACAAAACAAAACTAACAAGAAAAACAAAATATGAAATCAAAATCTCTAAGAACTTTTAATGGGTAGTGCACATGGACGAGAGTATGTAGGAGAGGGGCTGAGTAGCAAGGAGAAAGTTATTTTTTCAGACAGTCCTGTTAATGATATACCACTCTGAGGCAATTTTAGGTCAATGGAAGACCCTTTGAGAGGGGTGCAAAATTGGGGGCTATACAGAAGAGATTCTTGTAATCTTTCATAGCAAATATTTACTTGGCCTGTTCCATATGGTGGGGTTTATCTACTCCACTGGAGGAAGAAGGGACTCTTATTTTTTTCCGTTCTATCAATAAGGCCTAGAGATGATGAGCTGGAATTGGGATTATCTGTCTGTTTCTAACTACAGTGCAGTAATACGTGAGATTCAGGGATCTATACAAGGAAATAACACTTCTCAAAAGTCATTTATCAATGCAGCGTTCAGAAAGGACACAAGCAGGTGTTGGTCTGGGCCCATTCATTTTACCCAGGCTCTTCATACTGACATTTTATTAATTAAATGAAAACACCATAATTTGAAGTGCATACAGGTGACTACAAGGCGCCACTAACAAGAACTGCCATAAGTTTTTTATTTTTTTACATTGGTTTAAAACTCATCTGAATAAAAGCAGTGACTCTCACGTGTAAACTTCTGACCAGTGCCACTATAACATCTGGATACTTGGCTAGAAATGAGAATTCTCTGGCTTTATTCCTGGTTTTCTAAAATTGAAACTGTGGAGTGGAGCCCAGCGATCCTGTGTTTTTGCAGCCCTCTACTTAACTGTGATGTGTGTCAGTTTGAAAAATGCTGATTTTGGACCTTTGGCACAACACATTTCTATACAAGAAAATTTTACTTCAAAGTCATCAGTTTTAAAGATTAGATAGTGTCCATGGGTTCCCCCCATTTGAAAGCCACCATTGCCGTTTTACCTGGTGTATTTAGTCCTCCTTTCTACTCATGCAACCTGCCCCATTAAGTAGATGAGCTTCTACTGTGTCCCCTACAAACCCATGAGGATCTGGTGTAGATGAGATGACAGAGTAAATCGTATGCTCCAGCTTTTCATTTGAGGCTCAGATAGGAATCATGAAAACCTTGTCAGCCATAGCTTGGTGATATTAAGCATAATCAACTTGAAATTCAGGAAAAGCAAGGTAGCTTTTGATTAACAAACCTGTATCTCTGTGGGGACGTGGCATAGAAAACTGCAATCTTACTTTGCTGAGAGTTTTGTTGTTGCATGAGCTGCAATAATTATTGCCATTAAGGAAGTCCGCATGTGAAAAGCCAGCTGGCAGTTTAAGCAAGGTCAAATTCA
Organism: Rhabdomys pumilio; assembly: GCA_030674055.1. Taxonomy (NCBI): domain Eukaryota; kingdom Metazoa; phylum Chordata; class Mammalia; order Rodentia; family Muridae; genus Rhabdomys; species Rhabdomys pumilio. The sequence continues at coordinate 115,873,185 of JANHMN010000004.1, forward strand.
TTATTTGATATGATCATTACATTGCTGGATCTGGTTCTCTGTGGGCCCAGAAATTAATTTTTCAAAATTGCCCTTAGGTGATATCCTTTGAGCATTTTTACCAAAGCAAGTCTCCAAGAGGCTGGTGTATTGTCTAGCATGCTCACTTGTTAACTGCAACTCAAAATATTGAACTTTAACGTGGAATAGAATGCATGTTTATCGTGGTATACATAATTGTTTTCCTTTCAGCAAAACGAAAAGTTGTTAAGTAAAATCTGGAATGCTGCTCCCTGGTGAACATGGAACAGCAGAGATAATGAATCAGAAGAGCACTGATCCAGTACATCTGTCTTTATTTGGGATGTATTAGCAAGAATCTATTTGCATAGTTGTCTTGGTATCAGGGTATGACTTCTGGATTATCCTGAATAGTCATTTTTAAAATGCCCTTTTCTGGCCTCCACAGTCATTTCTCTTTTGTTACTATACTCATTTTTCATAGGGAGACAATAGAACTTACTTTATTATGTTGGTTTATTCTTATCTGCTGTGGTGTCATTTAATTTCATTGCCAAATGCCCAATCCAGCAGTTTACAAGTAGCTTTTATTTAAATCTATCTATCTATCTATCTATCTATCTATCTATCTATCTATCTATCTATCTATCTATCTATCATCTATTTTTAAGAACAGATAATTTTTTTTGTTACAGAGGCATAGTGTAGGCTATTGCATGCAGATTTTCTACACTTTCATTTCATTTTCAAAGCATAATTTGAAAGCTGAGTGTGTGATTGCTGGCAGGAATTGAGGTAATGGATTTGGCCTTCATTCTGCTTTATTTCATCAAATGTAGGAAACCATTATTTGTTAGAAAAATGTACTATAATGCTAAGGAAAAAAACCCATAGACAAACAAGAACTTCCACCAGTTATGATACAGTTCTTTGGTACTTAGTCTCTATTTTACAGTGGCAGCAAGAGGTTTTCAGACTCTTAACCATAGAGTTTAAAAACCACATATCACCTCTGTGTGCTCATAAAAAGGAAGCAACAGATTGAAGTTTTCCTTAAATGTTTATACATGTTGAATTCTGTCCTGAATTTATTTTTATGTTGGAGTCATTGCCTTTCATGTTTTGCTTCACACTCCTTCCCTTTTGATTGAGTCATACTTCAAAGTCCAAGTTAGCCTCAAAGCTTGAAGTCCGCTGCTTGCTTCATTGGCTTCCACCCAAGTGTTGGGATTACAGGTGCATGCCACCAAGACCACTGATTGATTGGTCATTCATTTATTCATTCATTCATTCATCCATCCATTCATTCATCCATTTATTTAGTCTTGACTTACAATAACATGATTCCCTGTTTCTTTAATCACAGCTCTCAGAACCCTTGTGAGCACATCCCTGTTGAGGTGATATTTTTAGATTGAATATTTAACAAACTATATCAGGTGCAGTCACTCGTTAATCCCACAGAATGGATCAGAGGGTGAGGATAAGAAGTATAAACTTGGTCAAATTAACTTGGGTGAATTAAAGTGTCACATATTCAACCTAGTGACAAATGGCTATCTTGCTCACTTGCTGTATTTTTTTTAACATGAAATCTATTCTGTAAGAGTATTAAAGTTTTTACATTTTTCAGTAAGCATACAAAACAGTGTTTTCTTATGGCTTTTGTGTCTGTCCATCTATCCATCTGTCTGTCTGTGTGCCTCACACATACATATGCCATTATTTTGTTCTTATTCACCCTTACACTGCCCTCCACACTTCTCTTTACTCTACCCTGTACTTCTCTTTTTTTTCCCCACAAACAGTCATCATATGCTTTTGTACTGCATATGTTGTGATTTTCTTTTTTTTTTCTCATACCAGCTCCTTTAAGATCTCTTTCTTTCTTCTTGTGGCCATAAGAAGAGGATAATACGGGTAAATCATTTAAGGCTGAGCAATGGTCAGTCACTTAGCACTTGGATCAAATATGATTCTCTGAATTAATCAGCCCCTTCACAAAAGGGGTCTTCTTTGTTTCATGCAAAGTTGTACTTCTCTACTGGTATAAAGCCAAAGTAGAAACTCTGAAGGCAGTTTGATATCAATACTAATAATTTCATCATTTTGGCACATGCCCTTTCTAGCCACGAGTTTTGACTAGTTTATACCCTTGTGGAGTTGATACTATATTTAAAGTCTTCTTTGTTTTTTCAGGATTCACTTAATGATATAGAATATGGCCTATTTTAGAGAAGTTTCCACTGTTGCTGAGAAGGTGTACTTTGGTTCTGATGGCTATGATATTCTAAAGCCTATGACTTATTGCTCTAGCTAGAACTTCAAGTACCATATAGAATAGATAGGGAGAGCATAGGCAGCCTTGTCTTGTTCCTGATGTTAGTGAGATTCCTTTAAGTGTCTGTCCCTGGGATAAAGTGTACCTTGTGGATGATGTTTTTGGATTCTGTTTATGAATATTTCTTTGAGTATTTTTGCATCAATGTTCATAAGGAAAATTTGTCTAAAGTTCTCTTTCATTGTTGAGTCCTGAATGATAGTCTGCTATGTTTGCTTAGAGGAATCTAGCATAACTATCTCCTGAGAGGCCTCATCTAGCAGTGGATGCAAATCTGTTCAAATCTATTGTATTCAAATCTATTTTTGAGGTTTATTAATTTAATGAATTGCATAGGGTTAATCATTCCCACATTTCAGGGATAAAGGTTACTGGATTGTGGTATATAATTTTTTGATGTATCTATCTTATTTGCAAATATTTTGTTAAGAATTTCTGATTCTATGTTTATCAGGAATATTAGCATGTAGGTTTTTTTTTTTTTTTTACTTGTGTCTCTGCCTGTTTTGAGTTTCAAAGGAGTTTGGAAGTTTTCCTGATGGGTCTGCTTTTGAATAGTTTAAGGAGAATTGGGTGTAGATTGTCTTTGAAAGGCTGGTAAAATTCTGCGGTGAATCTATCTGGAACTGTATCTTTTTTGTGAGATATTATATGACTATTTCAATATTATTTTTGTAAATCTTTTTTTGTTGTTAATTTCTTGATTTAATTTTGGTGGTTTGAATGAGTCTAGAAATTCATCAATTTCTTTTAGGTTTTCCAGCTTAATAGTGTACAAGATTTTAAATTATTTCTTTATTATAGTCTCATTAGTCTTTGTGGCCAGTTGTAATGTTTGCTTACTCATTTACAATCTGTTAATTGTCTTCTCTTTCTTTTGTTAGTTGGGTAAAAGGTGAAAACTTCACAAAATCTTTGGCAACTCTCTTTGTCACTAGTTGATATAAGGTTTCCTGTAGAGTTGACCTTCATCTTCTTGTTTATTAAGAAACTTTCATGTATACATCAGCCATTTGTTCATTTAATTAAAAATATCTACTTATGTAAGGGTATATGCATGTGAACATATGTATGTATGTGTATGCATTCGGTTGCACAATTGCTGTGTGTGTGTGTGATTATGAGTGTTCATGCATGTGTAGATGCCAGATGGCATGCTCTAAAATTGTTCTTTTGAAATATGGTCTCTCAATGAACCCCTAGTTTACTTTTTTGACTAGACTAGATATTTAGTGAGTTCCCAGGATCCACATGTTCAATTTTTTTTTTTTTATGTGAGTGGTGGGAATTTAAACCCAGATCCTCATGCTTATGAACCAAGTGCTATCACCTGGGCCATCAACCTAGCCCTTTCTTTTTTTTTTTTTAAGAAATATCATGGCAGTTATGGTTGTACTTAATGTCTCTGAATATTTGAAACTAGACTAAAATATCTTAGATGGAATAATTAGAAGAGAGGGTTAGAAGATAAACTTGTGAAGAAAAGCTAAGGACCAGCAATGACATGAAACCTTTCAACACAACATGTCAATGTTTCCTTTGTGATGGAGCATTATTCTAAAGCTTAAATACTATTTATTTGAATTTAGTTACCCTTAGTTATTTTCTTAGTCAGAGTTCTATTACTGTGAGAAGATGCTATGACTATGGTAACTCAAAGTATGTATATTTATTGAAAGCATTTAATTGGTGCTTGCTTACAGTTTCTGAGATTTAGTCCATTATCACCATGGTAGGAAGCATTGCAGCACCCAGGGAGATATGGTGCTATAGAGGTAGCTGAGAGTTCTCTATGCAGATCTACAGACAGTAGGAAAAGAGAGCCAATGGGCCTCGTTTGGGCTCTTGAAAACTCAATCTCCCCGTGGCACATTTCTCCAACAGGGCCACATAGCTCCTAATACTTCTCAAGTATTGCCAGTCCCTAATGATAACATTCAAATATATGTGCCTATGGGGCCTCTTTTCATTCAATTATCCTCCTGTTGTAGCATATATATATATATATATATATGTGTGTGTGTGTGTGTGTGTGTGTGTGTGTGTCTGTGTGTGATTCCCATAGAGCATATTTGTTGAATACACCTGTCACAGTCTCCATTAGCACACCTTATCTCCAACAGGTTTTCCTGCCTCTGTTCTTGCCAGCATACTGGAGTGAGTGCCACTGGTGTTTATACACTATGAATCAGCCACATTCACCGTGTGTGTTTTCTTGTCTTGCTGTAACAAATCACCATAAACATACCTGAGAAGACATGAGCTTATTATCTTAGATTACGATGGTTCAGAAGGCCAATAGACAATGATGGCAGACATGTACTTTTCTCTGGAACCTCTAGGGGATGAGAACTTGTTTGCCTTTCTCAGCTTTTGGCAAGCCTCTATGGTCTTTGGCTCATGGCCCCTTCTTCCACACTGAAGTCCACCAGTGCATAGATAATCATTTTCGCTTCTTTTTCTGCTTCCTTCTTTAAGTTTTAGTGGTTAGGTCGGGCTCACCTAGATTTGCTTGAATAATCTTTCATTTTTCAAGTTAGCTGAATAGCATCAGTAATTCTTCTTTATCATGTGAGAAAGACATTCACAGTTTCTGAGATTAGGGTGTAGTCCTTCTTGATTGCCATATTTGCCACATGAATTCTTCAAGTATCAAGTAATTCATATCAACTTCCTTAATTATTTAATAAACTTCTGAACTCAGGTAATGGTTTAGAAGTTTCTCTATGATCTGGCTTCCCTGGTTGCAGGATAGGGTTAGTGAGGCATCGAAGTACAAAGTGTAAAGAGACAGTGCTCTGAAGCTTGTGCACACAATGAATGTCTCCCATCACATCTTAGAGCCAGGCTTCTACATCATGTTCTGACCTCTTTGCTATACCTTCTCTTGAGCTCATCCTGTCACAGCTACTGTGTGATTCCTTGGGAGTATTTGTGATCAGGCTTGCTTTGGAGTTCAAGTCAACCTTCTAGACAGTGGCTTGAAAATATCTCACTGTCATAAAGTCTCTTGTTCTATGCCACCACTTCAAACAGACTTATATATATATATATATTTTTATTTTTACTCAATATTTTATTTATTTATATTTCAGATGTTATCCCCTTTCCCTATCCCCCCATTAATTCCCTATAACATCCCTTTTCCTCCTTTTTTGCTTTTATACTGTTTAAATTACATGCAAGTATTAAGGTCAATTCTAGGTTGAGGAACTAGCAATACAATAGATGCAAATAGTCAAGGAACAAGCAAAACAATAAACCTAGATAGTCAAACAACATGCACAACAATAAACAGAGTCCCATTATCACTCCTGTGATAACTATTTCTAAGGGCTTATCAGGATGACCAAAATATCTGAGCTTACTCGCCTGTCCTAGGCCAAAGTCATTTTCATGTCTGAAGCCTACTTCTTTGTTCTAGCTTAAGATTTAGATTCCTGCCTGTAATTACTTCTTTGTTCTAGCCTAAGATTTAGATTCTTGCCTGAAATTTTTTTTGTTCTAGCCTAGAATTTATATTTTTGCCTGAAATTACTTCTTTGTTCCAGCCTAATGTCAGATTTCTGCCTGCAGTCCATTTCCTTGTTGTTGGCCAATGTTAGATTCCTGCCAAGCAGCCCCAAAAGCTCTCCACATCTCCCCCTTTTATTGCACAAACCAGTCTGAGCCTGTCTTAGGTCTTTCTGACAAGAATGCCTTCTTTACCCATCGTGGAATATGCATTATCAAAAGCAGTGCACTTATTTCTTAAGTTGGTAAGGCTCTGTGCAGACTCTTACACAGCTTCTATCAGTTTTTACCCTCTCCCTTGCTCCACTTTTGACTTCTAATGCTTTTCTTACTAACAGCATATTACTATTTCTTTGTTTTATACTAGAATTGAAGTCTCATGAAGGTGAGCTCATTGATTTAAAAACATTATTCAAAACTGGTTTATTATTTATTTACTTATTTGTGTGTGTTTGTGTGTTTACATGAGTAGAGATTAGAAGATAATTTACAGGGGTCCATTTTCTTCTCTCCATATGTGATTTCCAGGGATCCAGTGGTTAGGCTCAGCAGAAGGCATTCTTGCCTGATCATCATCTGCCAGGCATCTTGTGCTCAATGGGTTCAGTGTTGCATTTTTACAAGGATGTAGGATGGTTTCTATACATCAAGAAGATGCTGACTGAGTATCTGGTAAAATGTAAAATTACAGGAGATGTTTACCAAGAGCTTTTTTGAGAGTCAACATTGTTCTAGAATCTCAAAGTGTGCTGTCTCATTTCATCTTGTCAGTGTATGCAGCTGAGAATGCTGAGTCCTGGAAAGGGAAGACTCATACTGATAGTAAGTCAGGTCTCTATAAAGGTAGAATTTGTAGTTCTGAGAGTCAACACTAGGACATGTCTCCTACATTGCATTTTTAATTTTATGATTAATGTTGCATGTTATAAACAAGCATGTTAGTATTTTTCTCCTCTTATTTCATAATTAAATTTCTTTATGTCAATTTCATGTATACTTATCATTGTATTTGTTAATATTTGCTGCTTATAACCTCTATATTAATTTTGTATTAATTTTAAATACATGGTGAGTCTTTTGAAAATCGTAACAGTTTATTTGCTTGAATGAGCACAAATAATTTTGAAAGATTTTTTTTTTTTAGTTTCTAAATAAAATTATAGGAAAGGATTTGTCATTTTTGGGATGTTGATTGAACGTCATTTTCAGTACCTGACTATATTCATTGGCAATGTTCATATAACATACAGCTTGACCATTTTTTCCTTTAGAAATCCCAGAGTGACAGAAAAGTGAAGAACACATTACATGCATATGTTTCCAAGCCTGGCATAAAATGAGAAATAGGGCAAGGGCTAATTTTATAAATCCCTAAAATATGAAAGAAATTATTCTTAATAAGTGAGAGTGTTGAGTTTCTGATGTATGTGCCAGATGGCCTGATGGAAATTCAGCACCATTTCCTCCCTCCCATGTTTTCTCCTGGATTCCTGCTAATAACGTTTCCAGAGTCTGTGCCAGCAGGGTTCTGGATTAGATTCTACCCATGAGAGGCTCTTGTGCAAGATTTGGAAGGCAGAAGAGCAACAGAAGCCATTATTGCCCTTGCAGGCAGGTTCATGGACTTCAACAGATGGGCCTCTATGAAATCTGGCCAGAAGCTTCCCAGCATCCTCTACACCAACCATTTGGCGGCTGCAGGCAATTGCAGGCTCATGGGTAGCAGAGCTCTGTAAGCATACCCGGCCTCGCTGACTTTTTCTGACCTCTATTGTTCCAAATCTGTAACTGATTTCCAATGGTTTTGCAAACTGTTCAATCATTTTATTACTTTTGTTTCTGGGGGAACTACCTAGATAATGTGTTTTCTGCTCAGAACACTAATTATTTAGCACATTACATATTTTCCCTTGGGGGATTATTTTACTTTATGTGCAACTTATAATTTGTTTCCTCTTTCAGGATAAAAAATATTTGTCATGAAAATGAGTAGAACCATTAGCATTGATTATTACTGTTTTTCACTTGAGCTTAAATTTTTCTTGGTTTGTATTTAATTAATTAATTAATCAATCATTTAGTGTGTATGTGTGTGTGTATGTGTATCAGAGAAAACGTGCATAGGTCAGTTCTTCTACTATATGTATCTTGGTTTTGAACTCCATTTGTTCAGCTTGATGGCAAGTACCCGTACCTGCTGATCAATTTTGCTACTTCCAATCTAAACTTTTTAAATAGGTAAATACTCAGTTATTTTTGGATCTTTATGTTAACATAGCTTTCTTAATACTTCCTTAATAATTTCAGAAAACAAGTTGAGCTAGGATTTTTAGGCAAATAAATATAAAATTATCAACATAAAAAGTGGAAAAATACTCAATAATTTATTCTTCAAAAAATACTTTTATATTGCTTCCCAATTCTTCTGTCCATCCATACTTCCTCACCTACGCCATTACTCTAAGGATATATCTATGACAACACATATTTGTACAGGAGTTTAATTCAAAACACATCTTAAGCAAATCATTGAATTTTCCCACATTTAAGCTCAGGTCTTCTAAGATTCTATAACCTGCGTGCCTCTTTTTGTAACACTGGTGTATCTGCTACATTTATATTTTAATATGTTTTTATCTTCTCTAGATTTCAAACTCTTTGAAGACAGAAATTGTATACTAATGATAATTGTTTGCCTGATGATTAGTCTGGTTACAAACTCCTAGAAGATGTTTAGAATGAAGATTATTATTGTTTTTCTACATCTTCTGATTCAAAATAAACTTATCATATCAAAAGACTAGATAAAGTAATGGACAAATTGAGGCAAACCACCACTGTTCAATGTATTCCCTGTATGTTACATAACCAATGCAGATGGGGAAGGAAATTCTTTCTTAGAATAATTAAGAATTTTTTAAAAAACCAATATACATTTTAAGTGTCATACTCCTTAATTATTCAACATTAGTTTTATGTGACTGAACAACTGTGAGTGATATGGCCAGAGTTAAAAAAAAAACAAAACCAAAAACAAACAAACAAACAAACAAACAAACAAACAAAACCACCTTATGCTCTTTGCCTGGAATGACTTGACAAATACCTGCATTAGATTGCTTCTGTGAGAAATTCAGAGAAAGAGCAGAAAGCAGCAGATGGTTTTGGGCAATTTTGTGCTGATGAAAAAGAGATGTGCATTCTGGAACACTGCTTCACTGAAAGAACTGGGTCGGCATCACGGATACCAACACTTATTAGATGTAGTTTATATCACTAATGCTTAACAGTTAAGTGTTGACATCAAAGCAAAAGAAATAGTGGAACTTAAACATTCAATGATATTTGTGATACCAGGATTGTGCTGGGATAGATAACTAATTGTTGCCAAGCCAACAGGCACAAGATCCAGAACTAGGAGAGATTCCTGTTGACTCTAATATATGTCTGCTTCTAAGTATAAAATACTCATATCTTATTCCAGAGCCCATTACCCTCAGAGTTGGTTTAGAATTACTGCTATTTTAAGCACAGTAAAAGCCATTATTGAATCCATCTGTGTAATTATGTTTTAAGGCAAAATAATCTAAAGAAAATCTTTCTGTCCTTATTGAAGGTAAGAATAGATAAATATGAATGGTGTTATTCTTTTATTAAAATGTTTAATTTGTCAGCAAATGAATAAAAATTAATTTTTAAAAAGTGGGTGTTGGAGTGAGTAGAGAATATCATTAAAGTAAATGTGAACTTGGATTAAAGAAGATAATTTCTTTATGACTACAAAGTAATTCCATATTCCTATTTTGTATCTATTTCTATCTATTCATCTCTCTATATATTTGTAGACATATGTATGTGGATATATGTATATACATGCTAGCATTATGTACTTTGGCATGCAAATCTGTAGTTTGGGAATTAAAAAAATTAACATCATCTTAATTATACCAGTCAAAATTTATCTGATTTAATACATTTTACCCCCAGAGCATAGTGTCTTCTTATTTTGTAGATGTTCCTTACTAGATAAATCACACATTCATCAAGAATTGCTTTGATTGCCTGAGAGAGAGAGAGAAGAAAATAACTCACCCTAAATTAAAAATAAGACCCATCTAGTTTAATTATAAAATGGGAATGATAACTACTGCTTACTGATTACTTAAATATTCATGAGAATGAGTCTCCAAATTTAGATAGCTGTATATTCAAAGATAAAGAGTGTGTTTATATATTTTTTTTTTTAATAAGGAGATAGTGTTAATCCATATCCCCCTGGTGGAGCTCTTGAAAAACACTGAAAGAGGACTCTGCAGGTTTCTGTGCAGTCAACAGGTAGTAAGCCAGTCTCCTCGTGAAGCTGGTGATCTGCTTCAGCCTGATTTTGCTTCAGATGCACAAAAATATCCTATTCTTTTTGATTGTACCCAACACTTCTAAAATTGAATATGTGAATTCTGAAAATTGATATTGCTATTTTGACTTTTAAAATATCCTCATAAAGGATAGTGGGAACATTTTTAGGTATCTAGAGGAATTCTGGGATTACTTGGACTACCTTGGAAAGAGAAAGAGAAAGAGCTTCCCTGTCACATAATTTCTATTTGTATGATTCTGACTCCTGATCAATAGAGGAGGACTGAACTCCAGAAATTGCTAAAACTTTTGAAGATGAGTTGAAGGTTCAGAGAAATGATAAACAATTAAAAAGTCAGAGATAGGAACAGAAATGAGATAAAAACTCAAAATTTCAAGTTTAATTTTAATGCCAGTTCTAACATTTTAATTTCTTTGGACGTTTTCAGACTTAAAGTATATAACTGGATTGTCTCATAGGCAATAGGATGACCTAAGAGAAGTATCTTAGCTCACAAAGATCCAGTCCAAGAACTTTCTCTAGGATAATTTTGTTTATTCAACAGGCTCATTCTCTTCCACTGAGGAAAACCAGCAGTTGAACTAAAATCTGCTGGTGGAGACTGTCAATTACATTATTGACTTATAAGATGGGACAGGTAAATGAAAAGATTTTCTTGCCCTTTCACTGGTGCAGGTTGCTCTTAACTTGGCACTTGATTTTTATGCACATTTCTCTTTCTTCCTTTGCTTTTTTTTTTTGGCATAAGGAGAGCAAGAGCCATGATATTTCTCCCCTCTCTTCAGGTGGTTCAATAAGGAATGCTGTGAGAATAGTAGGTATAAATTTGATGATTTCAACACATTATTCATATGTGTATAATAAAGTTCTGACTCTATTAAGATGTGAGATTGAGGAATTATTCATTAGCATGTCCTAAAGTAGTATGATCTTTGGGCCTTAATTAGTATCCCTCATGTGTATGTGAGGTGACTTTCTCCATGGAGATGAGAGTTGTTTACATTTGACATATATCTAAAAAAATGTTTCTGATGACAAATATAGAACTGCTGAAACTTAGAGGAAAAGAAAAGTTTCTGTGGTGGGAATGGCATTTTCTGTCATTGATTCTTATTTTTTTTTCAAATGCTAAGGACAGATTTACTCATTTCCACATTATAGACCTGTAGAACAACACATTTTATTTTAAAAATAAAGTATCATTTTTCAACAGATTTAGGAAGAGTCATAAAAGGACAATAGGGTATCCTTATGATTAACAGTTATAAGAAGTAAAATAAAAGAATAAGTTTCTTCTATTATTGTTCTTGTAGGTAAATTTGTGTATGGGGAGGGTATGACATGTTAATATTTATTAATCTATATTGATCACAGCAAATACTCTTGAGTTTCTCATAATTGGGACTAATTGTGAAGATCACAGTATCTGAAAACACTGCAAACTTGCAGAGTAATATATTACTGGAGACCAGAAAGGGTTTTGATCTGTATCTTTAATGCCTTTTGAGGGACATGAGTACAGACTAATATTCACTGACTAATATTAATACTATTTTCATGTTTCAGTGGTTGCTTCTAATGAGATCATTCTATGCAATGGAACCACATGGATGATGGCTCTATAGATTTCATGAGGCTTGTGATTGGAATATGAATAAGGACAAGCATGACAATGGAAAATATTTCAGTGCTAAGTTCCAGAGAGCAAGGACCCAGGTATGCTGATATCAGTCCTAAGTTGCAATGGTCTCTCTTACTGAGTCTGTGCTTTCTTTTTCTTTTATTTGATAACAACAGAAAGATCTTCTTAGTCCATTTAAGTCTTAATTACTAATTTTTATCAAAAATGATAATCTATAGTTTTGAAGATTATTATATAAATTAAATGGAGCAATGAGATATGTATTCTTTAGTGTCTAATGAATGTTTGGCAAATGAACTCCATCATCATCATCTTTTGAAACTAAAACATGTTTTAACTTTTTGAAAACTAAAAGGTCCTTTACCATTTTGTTACACTTTATTCCTTTATGCAGCACTTAAAATGGTGTAGTCCCAATGGAAATGGCCATAGAACAGTATTTCTAAAAGAATATGTGGACAGAATCAAAGCAATTTTTGGTATAAAAGTGTTGTAATGTAGTTGTGTTTTTCTATTCCTTGAAACTATGTTAGAGAAGAGTGCCTGAGAAGGAAGCTCTTGTAGATTACTCTATTCTGCATGTCATCAAAGAGAAAAGTGGCTCCTTATCAATGGATTAGAAAACGTGGCTCAGGATTTGTAATCATAGATATAGAAAACTTAAAGTAGTCTATACATTTAAAACTAATTCATTAATTAGTTGCTGATATTTTTAATCTAATTGCATAAACTTCTGTGACTAAATATTAATGGCTTATGGATATGTTTATAAATTTTGCAACTATTTCAAATCTACTTCTAATGAGTATGCAGCTAGATGCCTGTGGTTTTCAACTGTGCAAGATGAATTTCTTTGAATTCATCTTGCTAATAAAAGCCACTTTTAAAATTCTATAAAAGTGGAATTCTCATCCTAACTCTTAGAAAATACTTTATAAAGAAAGTATAAAGCACAAAGTTTAAAATATGCATGTAAATATTGACTTGTCTATGCTTCTTTCAACTATTTACACTTTTCATCAAATAACGACTCATTCTCATAACAGGAATTATAGTAAACAATATCTTAGAGACCAAATACTTTTAAATGGAATATTCCTAAAATGTGAAAAGAATTAGCAATTCGTTATTAGTAGTTAGACATAGCATAGACTTTTTCACGAGATCATAGCTTTAGTAAACATTTTATTTTGGAAGTCAAAAACCCATGCTTTATTATCTATAAACTGGGGAAAGCAACAGTTTACTAATTTTGTGACATTCTATGGGAACTAAATTCAAGATAAATGACAGCACATAATAGCATTCATCATAATAGAAGCAGAGAGAAATTTATGGAATAAAGATAAAATTTTGTATTTGAATTTCTTTACCTCCCCCATGCCTGCTTTATTTGCATCCAATAGCCCTGGTCAAGTCCACTTTTCTTTTATGTAATTACTTCCATAGTTTTTCTTTTGAGGCACTGGCAGTAGTCACCCACCTAGTCTCACAGTCTTTTTTTCTCCACAGGCAAACATTTTTAACTTCTACTAATGTAAGCAGCCATTATTATCATAACTACAAAGACTTGCAAAACTAAAATAAAGTAAGCATTGTCAACAATGAGTGTCAAGAAGAACTGTAACAGGTGGGAATTGTTGCCATAGCAAATAAAAGGCAAATATGTCATGGAAATATGCTGATGAAGGGTTTTAAATGAGTGATTTTCTATGTAAGTGTATCTGCAAAGCATATACAACGAATGTTATCATGAACAAAAGCACTACTGTCAAGATACTCCCACTCAATGTTTTGGGTGCCTCACTGTTAAATCAAGATGTAAAGCAAGAAGGCAGAATAAAATTCTAGGAAAGACAGTGTTGCATGGTAACAAAAAGACAAGTCTTAGGATAGAAAAATAGAAAGTACATCATTTCTTTCCCCAAAATTATTTTTCTAGCTGATTTCCTCAAAATTTTCATATCTTTATAGAGTTCTGTATTATATACCACATAACAAATATGCAGGTTCATGAACATGCACATGGGTCAAGTAAAACATGTGCTGGTACCTCTGAAATCATGAGCCCAAAATGTTTTCTCCTTTTTGATGTCAATTTAGGTATTGGCCAGAGAAACAAAAATCTAACTTTATTCTGTTTAGAAACACCATACTGAGAAGAACATCCCAAGAGAATTTCTGTTAGTAGAATTGAATTCTTTGTTTTAGCACAGTTTTAAAAGATTGATTGGCATACACATTTTTGTTGTAGATAAGCTATTTTAGAAGATAATCATTGACTAGCTCATATATAGCATGTATATATACATGTATATATACATGCTATATATACAGAAATTATTTTTCAAGTATATGGGGAGATGAAAGTATTGATTTATAAGATATTTATAATCATATTTCATTTAAATTTTTACACCAAGAAAAGGTGTGTAATTTTTATATATTTTATGTAAAATGCTTAGGTATATTTTTCTAAATTGTGGTTCTTATCTCATATAAAGCTATCGTGATATGTTTTCATTAGGCTGATTTGAGGAAAAATATTACTCAAAAGAGAGTGAAGTTTGCTACAACATATTTTATTAAAGAAAACTGTAGTTTTAAAAATCAGTATGAAGATTATATTCGAATATTTTGTTTAATCATGAATAAGAATTTAACCTCCAACTCTTCCTAAGAATATTTAATCTAGTACTAAATTTGTGTACACAAATTATTTTTCCCAGTTATTTATTTATTTGGGTTTAGGTAGGATAGTTTACGAGAAGTAGAATAAATTAAGTTTGTAAAAAAGTTGACACAAATTCTGCTCCTCTCTTTGATTACTATACAGAGTTTTATCAGCAAGTTTTCAATACAGACTCAGTTTTTAAAGCACAGGTTTTATAAATTTCTGCCATTGACCTAAAGATTTTTCTAATATTCTCATTTGCCAGCTTATTAACACTGTAGTGACATTAACTTGTAACTTGTAGTTATTGTAGTGATATTATCAACTTTTAGTGACTGCTATTTTGTTTCAGATAATATTCTCCAGGGAAGCAGTCAAGGAACCATACCAGACTGTTGGGTTACTCTGACTCACTCTTTGTAGATGACCAAGAGTTAAAATATCTTATTATAATACCAAATACTTTGTCCTGAGACATTCTTATCTACTAGTTTGTGAACCTACAATGTATGTAGACATGTAATGCTGAAGTACGAACACTACGCATTTGTCCACTTTGACATGTGATGACCATTGAATGTTACCTCAGTAAAAGCCTCCCACTTTTTGTTTGGAGAGACACTGCTTCACTACCGCTGGATACAAGCAGTAAACGTTACCCTAATGCTGTCCTCTGTGAACTGTATGGTCACCAAGACATAAACCCATTATATGCAGTTTCAATGAAAGTTAATGTGACTATTTGTTTATTTCTGATTCCTAGAAGTTTAGAACAATTAGATTTCTGATGTGTTGGTTTCTTTTGCTTGGAAAAACATTTCAATATGAGAAATTTTTATTGTAGTAATTAGATATTATTATATATAGTCATACTAAAATTCTTTATAATAACATATATTCATATTCTAATCTATCAAAAGGATGAAAATAATCTTAGCTTTAATTAAGTAATCTATACACCTATTCTATACTGTTTTGAGTGGCAATATTGAATTAAAGTGTAGATGTGAATAGCTACTTCTGAAAACAAAGAGCAACAAAGTAAAGAACTCTGAAAAAAACATCGTTTAAAACTTACTTCTAGTTAAATAATTGTTAAACCTTAATTTTAAGCATTTTATATGTGTATGTATTGGTATGAATGTATGTTTGTGTCTACGTATGCATGGGTGTGCATGTGACAAAGGCAGCATGTGGTGATCAGAGGACAACATTCAGAAGTTGGTCCTCCTTCTACCTTGTGATGTCTGGAATGAGGAATTCTCTTCTGCATCATCTTGATGGACCCTATAAACAGTTCCTTTCATATTTCATTTGTGTCTATATATTCATGGATTTGGGTAAAAATAGTGGTTTTACTTTTCTTGTTTTAACCATTTATATGTAGAAATGATACAAATAAGAAAAATTTTGTCTATATGTACTACTGATTAAAAAATAGAAATAATAATTTAAATTATAGAGTTTATGCTTTACAATGTGTTGTTCTTATTTGGAAACAATCAAATTGGTGTGTACCAACTTTTATTTTATTACTTACTTTATCTCTGGAAGTGTTTGTGTTTTCTTAATTTAAGGTACTTTCAGTCTGTTACCAAATAGTGTGTTCATTTCCTACAATTTATATTTGCATAAGTTACATATTACAAATATTGTAGGCTAGCTTTCATGCATATCATAAAATCCTTATTTTGTACATATTCTTGGTATGCTTATTAATCATAAGTATAATTTTGCACATTAAACTGCATATGTTTCTCTTTGACTATGCTTTTTGCAGTGTATAGTTTTTACACTGGTGTTTCAAATAAAAATTATTTTGGTATATATTTTTTGCCTTGTGCATTTATGTTCATCTTTATTTTAACCTTCTTGATTCATTTTATAAGTTTTTGTGAAACAAACCAGTGTGTTGACTTAGCACTCAGTATAAAATATTTATCAGTATTATTCATTTTGCCATATTATTCAATTTTTAAATTTTTGTTTTATTTTAAAAATTTCAATGCAGTTTAAATTTGGGTTACTAGTCTCTTATCTGTTATAATTTATTATGTATTTATATGTATGTATACTTTTTTGTAGTAACTATTTTCCCCTAGTGGTTGTATCTATATGATGTATTTACTCTGTTTTCTAACTGATTTCTTCTGTTAGTAGTCAAATAATCATATTTCTCCACTTTCCCACCTCTGCTCTTCTGAACCAGCTCCAGCTTACATTACTGCTTTCTGAGTTTTGAGTATTTTCAGATTTTAAATTAAAATACTTGGTTTATCAGCTTTAAATGAGTGTTCTTTCCATGTTCTCAGCTTAAAGATGAAAACCAGGAACTTCACCAAGAACTTTGTGTTAAACATATTTTTGCGGGTCCTTTTTCTCCCTCAGAAGTGATCACGTTTGGTGAGTTTATAGGTTTAAGACTTGAGATTTCTCAATTTTCCTCAGCTAAAGCTTTATTTTTCTATAGTAGGTTTGTCTTGCATTAATACCAATTTTATATTGGAATCTCATTTCTCTTTCATAGCCATTATTTGCTTCCTAATCACTTTGTTTTATTTTTTAAATTTTACTGAGTTTCTTTATTTGTGATGGTGACTACATTTGATCTTTTTATTTCTTAATTTTGTATCACACGTGGACCTCGGGTGCATAGTGGCATTGCTGTCCTCCTGCTTCAAGCTCTGTCATGCTGTTTCTTCTTTCTCTGTGCTTTAACTACTTCTCTGAGTTGTCATGTTTTTCCATCTTGAATTTTTGGTGTCTGGGATTATTTATTTCATTTGGCAAATTAATCAGCACCCACTCAGATTTTTCACTTTTTCATTTATTAGCATTTTTTGCAAGCAAGTTGCTCACTTTTCCTGCTCTTTGGTGAATTCATGTTCTTCCTTTTTCTTTTTTCCTCTCTCTCTCTCTCTCTCTCTCTCTCTCTCTCTCTCTCTCTCTCTC
>JANHMN010000004.1:115890694-115903686 GCA_030674055.1 Rhabdomys pumilio
CTCTCTCTCTCTCTCTCTCTCTCTCTCTCTCTCTCTCTCTCTCTCTCTCCCTCTCTCTCTCTTAAAATGCCTAGAGCCTGTGGAGCTCAGGAAAGGGTATTGAATCCTCTGGAACTAGTGTTATTGTTGGTTTTGAGCCACCAAGAGGGTACTGGACTGGGAATCAAACCTAGGTCTTCTGCAAGAGCACCAAGTGCTCTTAACTGCTGAGCCACCTAAGAGGCTCATCATTCTTTATGGCATGTTAGAAAAGACTTTCTGTGGAGTTCTTTCCTGTTAGACTTCATTTTGGTTTGAGAAAGAAGTTTCATCTAGACTAGAAAGCTTCCATCAATTTATACCATAGGAACTCAAGTAGCCTTTTGGTTGCATATTTTCTCTTATTTATGGACATCAGCTTTGAGCTTCACATATATGTGTTCCATTTGGAATGCAAATTGAGGTCAGGAAATTAGTAAAGGGACATAGAGGAGTGCTTCTAAGAGAAGAAGATAGAACTCAGTGGTACAAAGAGATAAAGAGGGAATAATAGGACAAGAAGAATTTAAGTGGGTTGAGGGATGCAAGGGTTGGGTAGAGAAGGGTATATGCATGGGATAAATAATGTTAAACATTTTTTTGAAAAAGTCATAAGGAAAGCTATACAATAGAAGCTTCCAAACACACACACACACACACACACACACACATATATATGTGTGTGTGTGTATGTGTATGTGTGTATGTGTATGTGTATATGTATATATGTATATGTATATATATAATATATATATATTATATATATATATATGAAAAAAAGAGAGAGAGAAAGAAGAAAGGGAGAAAAGGAGAGAGGGAGAGGGAAGACAGACAGAGACAGAGACAGAGAGACAAACAGGCAGGCAGACAAGAACACTGATACATATATATATATGAAAGAGAGAGAGAGAGAAAGAAGAAAGGGAGAAAAGGAGAGAGGGAGAGGGAAGACAGAGACAGAGACAGAGACAGAGACAGAGACAGAGAGACAAACAGGCAGGCAGACAAGAACACTGATACACAGACATGGACACAGACACACGGAGACATATACATATACACACAGAGCATGCAGAGTTGAAATCAGGTTACCCTATAATGGAGTGGCAATTTCACTACTATCTACCATAAAGTATAGAAAATAACCAGTGCCAGAAATAGCTTACCTTTTAGAGTTGTCTAATTAAAGTTTTCATAAACCCTCCAACATTTCAGGCTATGCCTACTATTGGTTATCCCGCCCTGCAAACACTGCTGGCTGGATATAGATGCTCCATATTTGAGTTAAAGCATATTAGAGCAACTCCTACAGCAGCATGTGTGTCTGAATGGAGCATTTTATACTCTGCTTCCTTCTAGACGTCTAAGATTGGAAACTCCAGGGCTATGCGTGATTCAGCCCCAGCCTGTCTCTCCAATTAACTGCTGCCTAAAAGCCCAGTCTACCTTGTAAGATTCCTGAAAGTCTTGTCTGCTCCTGTCTTGTCGTCAGTGACAAGCCATTCAGGAGAGGCTTTCACAGCTGTCTGTGTGCTCTGCTCTTATAGCTGCTGCTTATCTCCTACTTTGAACAAAAAGGCTCCGCTTTCAGGTTTGCTTCCTCTCAGGAAGCTCTCCATTCTCCTTGAGAAGGGAAGAGGCCTGTGCTGTTCTAAAAGCAGCAGTCCCGCTCACACTGTGGATTGTGCTCCCTGGAAGTTCTTACTTTACCTTTTGCCAAGATGATGCCTCCAGCACTGTTTGTGATTATTAATTCATCAGCATATAGACATGCTGTGTTTGAAAACCGTATGTTTCATTCACAGCTGGTGAAGTAGGATAAAGAAGATGTCTGCTGACTTCTAGACAGAGGTGGAATTTAGAGAAATTATGAGGAGCACATGAGGAAGAACATACGCTTTGTGATCCAGTAGAAGGATCACTATGGGTGGTGTCATACCTGTTCAGTGTACAAGAAAGACAGGTGAATATGAACAACAAGAACTGTTCCTGCCTTGTTTATGCCTGGTTCTGACTTTGTTCCTTCTTGAGTGCCTTTTCTGTCTTCCTCCTGTGATGGACTATGTTCAGAAAATATACATTAAATACTCTTGCTGCTCCACCCTCGGTTAATTTTAGCCATCGATATTGTAACATCAATAAAAAAATCAGGATAACACATTATACTAATGATATACCTCCATTTCTATGTCTATGTGATGATAAAATATAGAACATTACTCCTAGAATTAGGGTGAGATGAAGTTAACTATACACAGTCATTAGTTAGCTAAAACTTTTTTATGTAGCCCACTGGGTATTTGATAACTATGATTGATACCCACATCACGACCCCCCACACATCAGTTTTCCTTATTCTTATGTATGTTTGTTTAATTATTTATGAATTTAAACTGTAATAGAAAGGTAAGAAAGGCATGCTAAGCTTTCATATAAAAGCTTTCATATCAAAACCTTTTCATATAATACTTTCTAAACTTGAAGTGGTGAACATTTATGAATATCTTTCATACTATTTCCAATATTTTCAGCTACGTGTGACAGTCAGTAGAATGCCTTTGGCTACAATATTCATCCAGTTCTACTTTGTGCTCATATCTGAAGATCGGTGACAGCTAATGAATCCTTATTGTTGTCTATATTTTTTTGAAAAGAAATGGATATATTTGGAAATTTAAGGTGACAAACAAGAGGAAAATAATCAATAAAGAAAATAAATTACATGAGAAGCTCTTGTTGAGGGAGCTCCAATGACTGCATGAGAAGTTAAATCTGAAGTTTTCATACTTCATTTTGAAATCCAATCCTTTTCCAGTAACTTCATTTCCTTTAAAATAACAAACTCAAAGGTGTAGTCAAGATATAATTGAGAAGTAATTAAAATCAAGTCTTAATTTAAGGTTTGGAATAAATGAAGATGAATACTAATTTGATGCAGAATATGTTGAACATTTGAAAGATGCTTAAGAAAGCCAAATGTTTTAAATTTTCTCTGAGTTGATAACATGGGCATGGAATAAATCAGCAAAGGATCATCCGGGTCTATAATATTAGAGGATGCTAGAAATAAGAAGATCAAAGGAAAACAGAAGCATGTAACTATTCAAACCTGTTGAGGTTTTATACACCACTCTGTGGAGCGATCATCAGTGTCTATTGTTTGTTCCATAATCATGTTGCCTATATAAGTCATGAATTGGCACACTGACATTGGAAAGGAGTTTTATAGATTGTCTACTGCAATCCTGACAGTAAATACTGCAAGAAGGTAGTGATTAGGTCCTTGCTTAAATTTCTGTCTGAAGAGCAAGCCACTCTCATTTTTTGCATTTAAAAAATGATTATAGAAAAAAATGATTATGGAAATGAAATGGATTAAAATTTGTATCCTTAAATTACTTAAATCATTGGGATTAATATTTCCTTCTCTGTCACATTAAATGTAGACTATTTTCCATTTTCATATGGGCCATTGCAAAGTAGTGGGAGTAAAATTTGAGTCTCTTTGTCCTGAGCTAATATTTTTCTGTGTTTGTGAGAGATGTGACAGTTTATTAATATTCTGTAGTTTTATAAGAATCTGTGGTATCTTTGGTTAAAATCTGTTGCTCATGACATTAGCAGTGTGGAAATACTGCTAGTGTTTCTCACAATTGTAACCCAAGAGGCAAGCACAGTTTTTGATAAAAATTTAGGGGTTCATATGGTATCTGACTATAGCTGATGATCGTCTGTCAATTATTAGCTCCAAGAGTCATTTGAAGTTGACTGAGGCAGAAGTTGGCTGTGCGTTCTGCAGGCTTTGCTTGGAGATAATTCCTACTATATACAATTGAGGTTCATGAGGAAACAACCTTACACTTGCCTTTTCCTAACTTGTAATAAACTCTACTTTTTCACTCCTCTGAGTTTCTGAGTATGCCTCAAGGCCCAGTTTATGCTCCATAATTTTAAGAAATCTGTGAATCTCCCAGGATGGAGAAATAGAATAAACACCTAGGGCAGAGGAGTGATGGAGTGGGAACTGGAACAGGAAGAATCAGGTTGGGAGGAGAAGAGAGGGAGAGAGTACTGGGAGAAAAAATGAGAATCTGGAGCATCTTGCATATGAGTGAGAAACCTAGTAAATTGGAAACTCCCAGGAATCTATGTGAGTGACCTGGGCTAAGACTTCTAGTAGTGGGGATACAGATCTTGAACTGGCCAACTTATGTAACAAGGCAAGACTCCCAGGAGAGAGGTTGTGACACCAACCCAGTACATGACCTTTTCAACCACATAACCAAACCAACCTACAACTTGCCCTTCCTACAGATGTGCTGAGGGAAAGGTGACTCAGAAATTGTGGGAGTAGATAACTAATGACCAGTCCAGCCTGAGCCCCATGCCAGGAGAGGAAGCCCATTCCTGACACTACCTGCAGAGCCAGAACCCAAAGGCTAGATATCCCAGAGACCTAGGAGGGAAACAAACAGGAATGGCAAACAAACAAACAAACAAAAACCAAAACCAAAAACAGAAACATAACAAATAAAACAAAGCAAAACCAAAACAACAACAAACCCCTGCTCTCTCCCCCGCCAAAAAAGTGAATGAAATGATGCCTGACATGCCTAATAATGTTCTGCTAATACTAATGTCCTGCTATACTCAGTTTGGTGAATATACCAATTGTCATCAGTGAAACTTCACCCAGCTACTGATAGAAACAGTTGTAGAGACCCACAGTCAAACATCAGACAAAGCTCAGGGAGTCTGGCTGAAGAAGGGAAGGAAGGATTTTAGGAGTAAAAGAAGTCATAGACACCACAATAAAGCTGACAGAATCAACTAACCAGGGCTATGTGACCAATGGCCACAAACCTTTCTGGGAGGCTGAAGCTATTTGAATGGATCCAGGGGCCCAGGAGCAAGGCCAAACTTCTACCATCCCTGAGGGTCTCTGGGGTTCAAAGCCTCTTCAACCAGGTACACAGCTGCCTCTCACAGCCCCACATCATATCATCTGCAAATAGTGATATTTTGATGTCTTCCTTTCTAATTTGTATCCCTTTGACCTCCTTTTGTTGTCTAATTGCTCTGGCTAGGACTTCAAGTACTATATTGAATAGGTAGTGAGAGAGGGGGCAGCCTTGATTAGTCCCTGATTTCAGTGGGATTGCTTCAAGTTTCTCTCCATTTAGTTTAATGTTAATTTTTTTCTTACTCATAGTATTTTTAAAAAACACCTGTCTTAGATGGGAATTTGGTATTTAGGAAGACATAGCAAACATTCAACATCTGCTTTAGATTGTTCTCTGTTACTGTCATGAAACATTGGGGAAAACCCACATAGGGAAGAATCGTATATTTCATATTACAGGAGATAGTCCTCATTGAGGTAAAACAGCAGGAATTCAAGCCAGTACCATGAAGCAGAAACCATGAAGAAAAACTGATTATGTATTTCTCTCTGTCTAGCTCATGCTCAGCTAACTCTTATATAGTTCAAGCTCATTTGCTGAAGGATGTTAATATCAACAATGAGTTATGTCCTCCTATACAAATTAGAAAATGTCCCACTGACATGGCCACAAACCAAGCTGATGGAGACAGGTCTTCCTTATATATTAATTAACCAAATACAGAATATCATGTTGCAGTAAGACTAGGCAGCACTCCATGTATTAAGACTGAACAGGGCATCTCAGTATGAGGATAAAAGTCCCAAAATCTGGAAAAGGAGTCAGATACAGCCCTTTTCATTCTGTTAGGAGTCTTACAAGAGACCATTACAGAGTCTTACAAGCTAGACAATGGTAACATATATGCAGAAGGCTTAAGTCAGTCCTTTTCAGCCTCCTGGTTATAATTTCAATATCTGTAAGCCCCTGTGAGCCCTGGTTATTTGGGGGTCTTTCACTGCTAAACTATAAATGAAGCTGTGGATGGTTCGGAGTCTCAGTGGGTAAGTGATGGCTCTGAAGGCAGGAGGACCTAAGTTTGAATCCTAACACCTATAAAATCTGCACCTGTTCCCAGAATGCCTGGAATGCCATTGCTGGGAGGTGGAGGCAGATCCAAGGAGCTTATTGACTAGCTAGCCTACCTGAAACAGCAAGATTTCAGGGTCAATCAAAGATTTTTCCTCAAGAGAATAAGGCAGATATTGATAGAGAAGGACGGGAACGGTTTTTCTCTGGCCTCAGTAGGCATGCATATGTGTGGACACACATATACAAATACAAACACACAAATAAATGAGGTTTGTAGTCATGCTTAATCAATAGCTTTGATGCAAGCTTGGTGAGATGGCTCAGTGGATTAATGTGCTTGTCACCAAGCTTGATGATCTGAATCCATTCCCAAGGACACACAAGATAGAAAGAGAGAACCGATCTTCATAAAATGTCCTCTTTTCTCCACAAGCACATGATGGCAGGTCCATGCACAGTCACATACACAAAAACCTTTCAAAAAGCATTGATGTACACATTTAAAATATTCTAGATATGAGATGTGAATAAGTAAACCTATTTTTTTTCCAGAAAGACTTTGTACAAGAATACATAACACAAAATAACCAAGAAAAGGCAAGTAATAGCTCCTCAAAGGATGTTTTCCTTCCCCTCCCCTTTACATCTGAGGACAGGTTTTATTACCTGTTTGATGGGTTTTTGAAGCACAGGACTAAGAACTTTTTCTTTGGATAGAGATCAAAAGGCACCACTGTTTCTGACGACATAAAACTCGAGGAGAAGATTTACAATGTCTCACTAGAAAGCTTTCCCCTGGAATGTACACTTATATGCTTTGTCACGCAGCAAATCTCCAAGTGTCTCTTAATGGTCATTGACACACCAATTCTCTACATCTTGGGCATATCAATCATGTTTTTCAGTTAAAACCTTGTTTTGGTAATGTATCTAAAACCAAAATATATATCCTATGACAGCTTGTGGTAGCTTTTGTATAATGGTTGTAACTTTTCTTGTGAGATATATTCTACAAAATCTTTAATATTTATGTTCTGTGTTAGCTCTTATTCTTGAAGTCTGATGCGCATTTGTAGGCAAGATAACACTTTACTATTTCCTTAGAATGAATAGTGGGCACATTTCCCAGGTGCATGTCCACAACATTTGGTATTATAGTATATTTAAAATCTATTTCAATAGAAATATGGGGATAAGATCTCTATAGTTTTATTTTCATAGTTTCTGTTCTTAGCTGTTATCATGGAATAAGCTGAATACACAAATAAATGAAAATTTATTTAACAAAGAATGAATGGATTTTTAAACTAATGCTGAAAGGATCTATTCTGGTTTTTCATATCACTATAAAAGCATTTCGTTTTTTCAAACAAAAGAAATCCAACAACTTTCTAACATCATCATTTTTCTTGCTTCTGTTTTGCTCACATAATGCTCTTTTGAATTCTGGGTGTCATCAGAACCTTTGGATGAACTGTAGTCATTGTCCACTGTAATCAACATTGTATGACCACCAAAGAGTATCTGGGAGCTTAATTACTAAGAAACCAAGGAGTATCTCTCATCTTAATTACTAAGATTTGCTAGTTTCTAGAGATCCATGCCTCCACAATTTTGTTTCATTGTTACTTTGAAATATTGCCACTGGAGATGAAGAGAAAAGTCCAGGTTTAAGAATACTGGTTGTTCTTTTAGTGCTCACAAAGTTCAGTGCCCAGCATCTATGATAGTTCATATTCTGTAGTGTATATAACTCCAGGTCCAGGGAGCCAATGCCATCTTCTGACTGCTAGAAGAGTCATGTACGCATGTGGTGCACATACATACATGTAGGTAAGCAGTTATATGCACAATAAAGAAATCTTAAAAATATTTAAAATACCTGACTACCAAACTGATTAAGAGTACTTCCATTTGACTATCATATATATCAATATATATATACATATATATATATGTATGTATGTATATATATATATACATATATATATATGTATATATATATATATATTGATACAATCTAATTGAGGGAAAGGCAGCATGAGCAAATTGCAAACAGAAGAAGGTAATAGGTAATTTTCTTGCTTATTTATCTCACATAGCTTTGGGAAGTAAAGGGTAAACCAATGGCTGCCATAAACTGCAATGGTTTTGAGCTAGAAAAGCAACGTGGTACAAGTGATATCTACCCAGGGCACAAGGAGTAGTATTACCTGAAATAGTCTGATACCCAAAGCTGTTTAAAAAATATACCACTGTCTTGTGTTTTGAGTATATGTTGTTTCGAGTTTCTGTCTTAGCTGCCATCTGCTACAAAAGGCTTCTCTGATGGTGGCTGCATCATATCCTGATCTAAATAGGATGTCTATATCAAACTCCTCCTGTCAAGGCTCAGGTATGTATGCAGAACTAAGGCACAACGTTTATATAAGAGCCAGATGTGGTAGAAGACACCAAGGAAACTGTCTTAAAAACACAGCAGGACAGATGCATGTATGAGATCACAGAGAGCATGTCAGAATACACAGGACATGCCCAGATTCAAACCAGATAAAATCACAGCATGGAAAATGGGAAGTGGACACAAAGACCTACACCCAACAAAGAAACTATTTTCAGTGCATACATTTTTGGGATAGCTATACAAGTTTGCTCCAATGGAGTGATATTGAGTGTATTAGTCACTAAAAAGACTTGTGTGTGTGTTTGTGAGTGTGTGGTGTTTGTTTTTGTTTGTGTTTTTGTCATATTGTGTGTTTTGTTTTTATTTTAAATGTTTGGCTCCTTTTTTAAAGAGAAGAAACATGAATTTGGGTGGACAGGGGGATAGAGATGATTATGAGGAGTTGGAGGAGGAGAGAGAGTATGATTAAAATATATTTTATGAAAAAATTTAATAAAAAAGAGAAAAGGATATAGGAAGTCAGTTGAGGTGGCAGGGGTGTTTTTTTTTTTTCTTTATACCCACAATACCAACATGACAGAGGCTCAGAAAACATTGAGAGATTCCAAAGTAATTGGACTATTGGACAAGTTCCAGGCTAGGCTAGAGCACATAGTAAGAACCAGACTTAAAAATCAAGTCAATGCGAAACATAAACAAAAGACAGAAGGTCTTCTATATGATCTGGTGGGGCAAGATTTTAGAGTAGTTATTGAAAAGAAATTCAGAATAATAGATTAGAATATGGTCAGTTTCTCCTCCTGTAAACTATGGTATTTATACATTCATTACACTTTTTTGCCTGTATCAAGTCTCATGATTTTGCTTCCGTTTATAGACTATAGTTTTTTGAACATGGACAACTTTCCGATGCCATGTGGTTCATCCTGTACTGATCAGCTCCTAATATATTGTCTATACTATATTGTGTTTTTATAATAATGTTTTATGTAAACCAATCTCACATTCATCATTTTACATTGATCGATTTTGATGAGTTTTAAATAACTATTGACAAAATGGATTCATTGTCCTCAAAAAGGGTTGAATAAAATTAGTGTTTATACTAAGATAAGCATCAAACTACAACTTCTAACAATTGGTTAAAAAGAAGTTAAACTAAGCAATATTTGAAATGCACTCTTTTCATAGTCTCATATTCTGATTTTAGTTTTGTTTTTGTCTGTCAAATTTAAATTAATGTTTTAAACATTTTGCCAAGTACAATGGTGCATGCCATTAACTCCTGGACTTGTCAAGCACAGGCAGGTGGGTGTCTGGGAAAGGGACACAGTAATGTGAATGTAATATGCAGATTTATATTCTGCAATGTTCATAATAAGCAAGGAGAAGTGTGGTTGTTCTTACAATAACTGATATCACTCTGATGTTTTATGAGTTATGTTCACAAAAGTGATTTCATGTGCTCAATGGTGTAGCTATTAAGTGGATTTTGCATGTTAGCAAGCTCCATTGAAGGCAATGGGTGAGCTCTTTTCATTAAACAGGTTCTAGTCCTTTGGAAAACTAAATCTTAAGAATATGATAAATTTGCCCTTTCTGTGTTTAAAAGCTCTGTAATCCTTTTTGACTTCTTTCCCATCTAAAGAGAATATGTGACTATGAACAGTTTCTAGATCCCATAGTGATTTCTGAATGCAGAATGTTCATTTAATTCAGATGCACTATGGTATTGGATTTTATCCAGAGACAATGAAACCGTTTCTAGGAATAAAGAAAGCACAGATACACACTTCTGAGTTGTCACCAAGAAATTTTTCTAGGATGAGTAATTGGTGAAAAATCAGATTTGAAAAGACCTCATTTATTGTCAAGAAGGGTACCAAGAAATATATTTTAAAAGATTATAAACCATTTTTCTTATAAAAGTTGTACATTTGAACAGATTGTTGAAACAGATGGAGATAGGATATTTACTACTATAATTTACATTAGCGTGCTACAATGTAGATTTGCCTTGACAAACAACAACTACAACAACAAAACCCAAAGCACTTCAATGATTCAAAGTCAGTTTCTAATCTGTTCACTTTATATCTCTGAAACTTGACCTGACTGGGTCAGTTGAAAGGAAAAGAACCAGGTACAATGACGACTGTAGCAAGCTCTTTTGCAAGATTTCATCTTCATCACTTTTAATTCAAAAAAATCGATGATCTCTTGTTGCCAAATGTGTTCTTTCATTCCGAAGTTGCTGTTTACTGAAATAGAACAGTGAATTATGTATTGCATCTGTTAGAGAACACAGGGTAACATCGAAGCATCTGTTTGGCATAGCTGTACATGTTTTCATCTGCACAGAAACTTCCTCCTTCTTTAATCCTATGCCCTCGCTTTAATGGAGTTAATTAAAAGGTTTTCTTTTTCCCTCCCACTGTCAGTTCAGCTCAGTTTCTCTACACATGACACTGATTATGCTCTCCAAGCTAACCCAATCCAAGCATTTCTCCTACTAACAGCACAGATATTCCTGGACGTACAGCAGTTATAGCCTAAGAAACCCACTACACGTTGAAAATATTATTAAGTTGAAGATGAATCTAATATTCCAATCAGCAACCCTGTAGGATGTTCCTTCTTTTTCTCTGTGGTCATATGACGGCTAGAGCTGCCTCTCATCCATGGTTATGAAGGAGGATCTTGAAGCACATAGCTAAGATTCACATTCAAAGTTTGTTTGCTGTTGATGTATTTGGCTTTTTTGTACCATTATAAATTAAAAACATCATGATTTGAACCACTAAACTCATTTCTCATCTACATTTGAATTACTGAGATTATTTGAGAGAATATAAAAGTAACAGAATGCAATGTGTGTGTGTGTGTGTGTGTGTGTGTGTGTGTGTGTGTGTACAGATGTATATTTCATATTGGTTTACTTATTGATATACCATTACCTAGATTTTGATTAAAACACTGTTTTTCTTACTTTGAGGTTAAGAATGTTCTAACATTACTCTGCTCAGTTTAAACTCAAAGTATGCAATATATTGAGACACAGAAATATATGATGGCTTTATAGTATAATTATAATTGCCAGTCAGCTGGCATTTATAATTATTCATATATATATACATATATATATATATATATATATAATCATATAATTATAATTTTAACAGTCAGCTCATTATAATGTATATAATAAGGAATTATTGGAATTTATTAAGTGAAAATACGAAAATACTTTTTAAGTTTATTAATATCAAAACATGTATATATCAAAATCATATGTATTAGTTTTTCTATTTATATAAACTTATTTAACTTTATATAATTGCATAATAGCTAGGTTTTAGATTTGAATCTTGTTTATTTTTAAAATGAAGCAAGATCTGTGAATGTTGATGCAAGAAGTTACATGTGTGAGTCACATGTAATAAGACAAAAAAAACTCGTGAGTTTCCCATGTGTTCTGAGTCTTACTAAGCTCTGTATAACTCCAGGATAAAGTGAACATGCTTATAGCACTGTATATAATGGAGCTATTAATAACCATCAGCCACCAGCTATAGGGAAATGTTTTCATAAAACACATCCATTTCAAAAAATTGGATCAGAGATGAAGTGTGAATTGGATAATCTTAAGAAGATAAAACACATTTATGCCTTGAGCCACATAGTATTTCTATTTAAAAGTCATATTTTATACAAATAGAAGAGAAACACCCACAATATGAATTAATGCAGAAGAAATACTGTTTATGGAGCATGCTAAGAAGCTGCTAAGTACATCTTTTCAGTATGACCAAGACACTAGGAATTGGAATAAAATATTTATTTTAGGCACTAGAGCCTAGAATTGAGGAGAAATAATTTAAGTTTTTGTTTTGTTTTGCTTTGTTTTTTTTTATGTGAGGGATGGGTAGGGGATTTGGGCCAGTGTAATAATGACTGAGAGAAGCCTGAAGACAGATGCCTCAAATCAAATTATCTTTAAAGGAGGAAAACCTGAGTAGAATGCATGATAGATGTGTTGTGGTTCAGTACCAGATGACAGAGAGTGAACCAGGGAGCTCTGGAGAAAGAAGTCAACCAGTTTAAAGAATCACATGCTCCAATTTAGCACACACAAATAGCACACACATTCTTACCTTTTATTGTTTAAGGATTCTGTACAGGAATGAATATATGGCTCAGCAGTAAGAACACTGGTTGCTCTTCCAGAGGACTTAGGTTCAATCTCTGTATTCATGTGGCAGCTTCCAACCATCTCTAATTGCAGTTCTAGGAGACTCACACCCCATTCTGGCCTCTCTACACTCATGTGGTGCCCATACATACATGCAGGAAAAATAACCTTGCAAAAAGAGTAAAAATAAATACTAAAAAAATTAAATTGTACACATGTATGCAATGTGTTTTGACCAAGTCCACTCATTTCCTCAGTTCCGATTTCTGCCCCATTCATTCCCTACCATCCACTCAAAGCTTATTAAGTTCTTTGTTTATTTTACTTTCTGAGTTCACTAAGTGTGGGCCATTAGCTGTATAAATATAGGGCTAACTCCTGGAGCATGAGTGGCCTCTCAGCA
>JANHMN010000004.1:115908686-115942942 GCA_030674055.1 Rhabdomys pumilio
ATCTCCCTGGAAGAGAAATGTATAATTATTGTCATGGGGTATACCAGAGAAGACTGCTCGGACCTGGATTTAAGCAGATAGAAAATCTTTATTAGGCAACTGGTGACTTTACTGGTTGTTTCTGTTCCAGGTATAATGCCTAGACTTTCTCAGTAAACTTTTTAGCACAAAAGCTATGTCTTAGGTGACCTATTTCAGTTAACAAAAACAGCCAGAAAAACAACTACAGAAGCGAAAAAACAAGGTTAGTATGTTTAGAGACTTTACACAGAGCTATGGATTTTGATGGGTTGTTTTTGTTTTAGCAGCATCTTACAACCTGAATGGCATGTCCACCATGGAGTCAGTTTTGCTAAGGTTTGGGGGCCTATGGGGAACTTGGGCCTTTTTACAGTGTGAACTGGGCATATGTCACTTAGCCAGGAATCATTTCCAGTTCAAGTACAAACAGATTCAGAGACAGTGTTTGCTTGAAATGTCTGCCCCAACAGTTAGACTACCTCGACTGATTGTTTTTTTCTATCACATAGTAAGTGTTCTGATATTTCAGTCCGCATACTGAAATATAGTCCATCATAGCTGATGTCTCATACAAAGCTGTTAATACAGTAGCAGGCCATCAGATAGTCCCTCATCATCTATGTATTTGAATTTGAATAAATGCATGGGAATATAATGGCAAACTCTAGTATCCATGATGAGAATCCCTAATATCTATTAGCAAGAAGATAGTACATAGACATCTTGTATTTGACCAGTTGGCAGCTTTGTGTCCTTTGGTAAGTCACTTTTAGTCAATTTTAAGAAGGCATAAGATAGTGGCATCGTGATGGAAAGAATGGGAGAGACATGGCTTTAAAGATGGTTTGGCAGACATATTTTTGACAGTATTCAAAGATACTGGAGAAAGATTGATCCAAGGGAGGTGGATGGGGGCTCTGTAAGTAGGTGAATGTGTATGTACTTACATGTGCATATGAATGTGATGAGCATGGAGTGGTGTTTCTGGAATTGGCTATGACACCTACCTTCAAATATTTGCAAACTGGCAGCTAAATGAGAGATTTTTATTGCTTAGCATAGCTGTAAGGAAAGAATTTTTTTACTTAGTGGGATTGAGAGCTCATTAGCCTTTGTTGTTGTACAATGTAAAGAAAGGCTGACAGGCTTACCATGATCCTAGGATGGAATATTTAAATATAGTTGGATATTTGGGTGAATGATGATAAGGCACGGCATGACATGGTTCTTGCTGTCAGGCAAATCTTCACTTGAACATCATTCTTCTGCATGCTTGCTTTATGATTTTTGATAATTAGCAATGCTTTTTATCAGAATTCTTGAACTCTGAAATATGGGAATAATATGCA
Source organism: Rhabdomys pumilio (assembly GCA_030674055.1). Classification (NCBI taxonomy): domain Eukaryota; kingdom Metazoa; phylum Chordata; class Mammalia; order Rodentia; family Muridae; genus Rhabdomys; species Rhabdomys pumilio. Next base: position 115,910,057 of record JANHMN010000004.1, read on the forward strand.
ATTAACCAGTCTGGGAGACATGGAATAGATAATTCTAAAATTATTCAGCATAATAAATAAAAGGTTTGTACTTGAGGTATAAAATATAAAAAATAAAGCCCCAAAGTAGGCAGTTTCAACTCTTATATACCAATTGTCACTGTGAAAACCATGTGAGCAGTGGTAGAATAATATCTATCTATCTATCTATCTATCTATCTATCTATCTATCTATCTATCTATCTATCTATCTATGGAGAGTTTTATCCAAAGGTATATGGCCCACATATATGCTTGGTGTCTTCAGATATTATAAGATGTTAGATCCCTGGAGTTACAGATGGCTTTGAGCCACCATATGGATACAGGGAACTGAATCTGAGTTCTCTGCAAGGGCAACGAGTACTCTTAACCACTCTGCTCCATTTCTCCAGTCCAGTTGTTGTTATAAATTTAAGTGGAACAAATAATAGAAAGCATATGATCATATTCTACAGAATGGTTTTACCTATGTAGTCACTAATTTGGGGCCTTTCAGAACATATTTAACTTCAAGCAAAGAAAGTGTAGGATGCTGTGGCAAGCAAGTCATTAAAGTCGAAGTCATTTAAATGAAAAAGGAATTTTTCCAATGTGTAAAAATAAAAATATGTAGAAGAAAATGCACAGTTTTAAGTTAAAGGTATAATCCATAAATCTCACAAGATTATCAGGACCTGAGCTCTCAGTTTGGCAGGGTGATAGTAAAGTGAATTTCTTACTGCGTTTTATACAGCACACAGTTTGAAAGAAAAGAGGTTGAGGAGCCTTAGGTATCTGGTACCAATGTCTGCCAATGACTATTGGAGATTTTGGCAGAAAAAGGTCCACTCTGTGGCTAATCCTTGCCAGTGGCAATTGGGACTGGGAAAGAGGGGCCCTGTTACTGACGCTCTTCAAACAAAATGCCTTCACTGCTTCATGTGCCAGAACACAGATCCCCTCGTGTGCAGCTTGCCATGTTTTCCAATTGGCAAATTCACCTTCTTGTGGTATATTTGTTTGGGAAATGTCAGGTCAAATAGCTGTGCTTTATGTATGAGTGGTTTGAAAATTCAAAAAATTGGACTTAAAATGTAAAAAACAACAATAACAAAAATCAAGATATGAGAAGGGTTGTAAACTCATTTTAGCTGTCACTTGATTCATTCAGCCTCTGTCCATTCTTTGTTGCTAAGTTTTACATGTTTGCTGAAAGCACAGATGTCTGTTTCCAACATAGCTGCCGGAGAAAAAAGTAAAAAAAGAAAATTTGCACATTATTGAGGCCAGAAAGTCCTTTTAGGGCTGTCTCGTTCTTTTAATCAGAAGACAAGGAGGAAATTGAATGTTTCTGCTGGCTTTGCCTTTAGTGCTCTGTCAAGACAAACCACATTCAGCAGAGAATTTTAATGCTGTGGAAATGCCTTTGGCTGTAGTTTTTACAAGTCAGCATGAGGAGAGTTAACTCATAAATGATTTAGTTATTTCCACAAAACATGAAATATTTGAAGACTTAGGTCCGATTTAATATACCTTTGTTGAACATATAGGCAGAGCCTTATTCTGTTCTCTACATCTACTGACACTGAGAGAACATATTTTTGTATTGCAATAAAATCCCAAGCTGTGTGCTTTATTATTGAGGAAGATGATGGAAAATGCAGTTGCTCATATTAAACCCATCTAAATTCAACAACATTTTGATGGTCATTTGAATCAAAGTATCTTTACTTTTGACACAAAATAATGGAACACAGTCACAAAAGAAAAAAATGAAACATAAAACAAAATAGATATAAATAATCTCATCAATCACTTACTTATACATTGAATAAAAATGGACTGACAACATGTATATAATTTTAAACTACACTTTGCAGAGCTTTGTCAAGATACTGGGTGTGAAGGATTTTTGAGAGTTTTAAGTCTTGCTAAGCCATATTTAGGTACTCATCTGTTATTTACACAGGTTTTAACCTTGAATTTATTATTTGTTTGCCTTCTTGTAAACATGAATGGATCTTCAAGAGTATCACACTCAGGAGCAGAAAGAGTCCTAATGAAATGAGAAGCTCTCATTATCCTTTTCCTGTTTTCTTTACCTTTTTCTGTTCTTAATTTTCATAAAAATATTTTTGAATTAAATAACTTCTGATTAACAGGAGTTCTAATCAACTATTTTCAGTGTTTAGGTAGAGTTGTTTCAAAGTTGAAGAATTAAAACAGAAATTAAACCCACTCTTTGCTTTCCAGGAATATCTATTTTTGTATGGGAGTGATATGTGGAGGTATCAACTCGGCTTTATAGTCACCATTCCAGTGATGGTCATGGGGTAGCAAAAGTGGTAATATTTCTGATTTTCAAGTAAAACTGTGGAAATGGCTTTGTCTCTAGTACAAAGGCTGTGGATAGCCTCCTTTCTAGTAGGCTCAGATGAAAGTAGTCTATATTGCCAGGGTAGAACGTACTTGGAAGTAAATGAGGTTGGAGAAAAAGGAGTTTACATGCCCACAATGAAGAAGTTGTCGAGATAGATTAGAAATATGTAGCTCATATTAGACTCTTATATTATTTCCTGATGTGATTTGAATACATTTCCCAAAAGGTCATGTGTTAGAACTTTGGTTCCAAATTTATATGTTAATAAAAACTAGAGATAAGTCTTTTGAGTAGTAGTGACAGTTTAGTGAGCCATGAAGGTGTGGTCACTGAACTAGCAGCTTGCTCTCCTTTCCTTGTTATGTTCTCTGTACGTCTTTGCATGTACATATATGTGCACTTTAGGTGTATGTGTATGTATGTATGCTTACAAGTATGGGTGTAAACATGTATGTTCATGTGTGTGTAAATATGTGTGGAGGACTGAATTTGACTAGGTGTCTTTTCCATTGTTTTTGAATTGATTACTGAGGCAGAGTTTCTCTGAAAAGCAGATCTCAATGATGCTGGCCTGTGCAGTTAGCCAGCTTCCTCCCTAAAATCCCCTGTCTCTGTGTTGAACGCTGGGATTACAGGTGGACACCACAACATTCATCATTTTACATGAAAGAAGGTTAATTCTCAGGCTTGTGCCAGAAGAACTTTATCAGCCAAGTTGTTTCTCCAAATATCTCTGCACTGTTTTGATATGGCAAGAAGACCTAGCATGTGGAGCAGGTGCTAACTAATCCCCTCCCCCCATATAAATTACCACATTTCAGTTAGTTGTAGGAACCTTTACTATTTAATAACTTTTTATAACAATATTGATACTTTTGATATATAAATTTTGAGAAACTTAGAAAATAGAACAGATCTAATGTTTATCCACAAGCTGGAGCTGGAAATTAAGTGTCATTGAACACGGTCACACAACTCTAGGTCCAAATCACGGAGCTCCCTACTCTTTCCATTGCATCCATTCATGTGAAAAATCTATTATCAACTGTGACCCTACAGAGTTGAGCCACCAAACAAAGAGCAGATTATTTTAAATAAGACAAATCTAGTATTCAGTTCATTTAGTTAACATTTACTGGACATACACTGTATACAAGGTCCTTTGCATAAGATGTCCCTCTTCTTGCCTGTAATAGAAAGACATAAAATCCAATCAGTATGATGAATGTGACAAATGTTGTAATGGAGATTTGATTGGAGGAGAAAAAAAGATGTATTAGAAAGTTTATATGTGCTAAAACAGAAGTAGTATATATAGGGGAGAAGTTCTGAGAAGAAATCTTCATGTGATCGAAGCTTGAGGTGAAGCTAAATATTCATTTTACTTCTGTAAATGTCACCAGGCCAAAAGTAGGTTGATAATTCTTTTGTTCATCTATTAGATAACTTTTCAGGCAGTTTGTTTGTTTTTGTTTGTTTGTTTGTAGTTTAGGTTGTACTTGAATTTCAGAGCTTTCGGAATAATCATTTTTTTTTTTTTAGTCAGGAATGCAGACAGGGAAAGAACCTGGAGGAAGGAGGTATAGCAAAGACGTTGGGAGGAATGCTTGTTTCCAAAGGCATGTCCAGCCTGCTTTCTTCTGGAACCCAAGACCACCCACTGAGTGGTGGCACTGCCCACAATGAGCTGGACTCTCACACACTAATCTTTTTTTTTTGAAACATATTTTTATTGGATACTTTATTTATTTACATCTCAGATGCCATCCCCTTTCCCCATTTTCCCTCCTTAGAAGTCCCCTATCCCATCCCCCTCCTCCTTTTTGCTTTTATCCCATTTTAATTACATGCAAGTATTACGGTTACTTCTAGGTTGAGGATCTAGCAATACAATAGATGCAAATAGTCAAGGAACAAGCAAGATAATAAACAAAGTTCCGAGAACACTCCATACACCAATCTTTAATCAAGAAAATGTCCTATGGTCTTGCCAATAGGTTGATCTTATAGAGGCATTTTTTTTCTTTAAGTGAAGTTCACTTTTCCCAGATGACTTTAGGTTGTGTCAAATGGACTAAAACTAACCAGCACAGTTCTTCACAGACATAAAGTCTGCAGTTTGACAAGTTGTGAATTTTTGAGTTATCTGTTATCCACTGTACAAAAATGTACCTTTAAAAGGGGTTTTGCTGGATAATCATGGTTGGCTTAGAATGAACTCTATAGATTACACTAGCCTTGAAGGACCTTATGCTAATCCATTCTGCTGGCTTTATTATAGGCATGTGTTGACTTGTGCAGCTTGAAATAATTCTTCAAAAACACTTTGATACTTTTCAGAATTACCGAATGAAGGATTTAAATATTGGTAGAACTTATTTGTTCAGGGACACATGCAAGTCTCTGAAAAAGTTCTGAGCTAATGATAGAGTGTGAAGAAATGTGGAGAGCTTAAAAATCTAGAAACTGAAAGTTTAAAATGTAAAAAGGAGAAAAAGAATTAGAGGTAAACTGGAATAAGAAACCAAGTTTTGACTTCCATCTAAACAAAGCCAGCAATGAGTTTAAGCTCTGAAATAAATACGATAAAATTTATCTTTTAGGAATTCCATTGATGTAAAGGATCCACGTGAATTGTGGATAATCCGTATGGAAATGTGACCAACAAAAGAGAGAATATACAGTAAAAATGTTTCATGTATGAAGACAGGTTGATTTCCTGAGCTCCACAGAAAAGGTCACCGCATCATTTCTTAGTTACAAACCCCTAATTGGGTCTGCAAATACTATACATTAGACCTGTCTCAGAACTTTGACTGTGGGAGAAATTTAAAGGATATAAGTAATTGTTTTGTGGAATGAGTTTCAGGATGATACTTTGGGAATAGTGTAAATGTTAATGTATTAATCTGTATGATCTTTGTTACAAATACTGGAAAAGCATTTCGTCAAGGTGAAATAACACATAACAAACAAGTTGTATCGGCTTCCTAAATGCCAACAGAGTACAGATGTCCAATAGGAATAATAGAAAGGAATTTAGAATAATCAATTTATGATTTTGCTTTAAAAATGTGTTGAACATTACTTTTGAGTAAATTGCGTTTTATTACCAACCCTTGGAAATATTATTTTTTATTATAAAATCTCTTTTTTAATATAAGAGAAAGAAGAGTTTAATCTTAGAATTATACTACTAGTTATGTTATCCCCGTGGGCCTGGAGGGGTGGCTAACACTATCTAGCACCTATGTTGTGACTCTTACCATCCATGACCTCACTTCAAGGGGATGTATCAGACACACACATAGTACACAAAAATGCATACTGGCAAAATATTCACATACATAAAGTTAAATAAATCTAAAAATTAAAATATCTATCTATCTATCTATCTATCTATCTATCTATCTATCTATCCTTCTATCTCCCCAGCTATATCAAATAGTTTTTCTGGGAGATAAAAATCCTTAAGGCAGGGCAGTGGTGGCATACGCCTTTAATCCCAGCACTTGGGAGGCAGAGGCAGGCGGATTTTTAAGTTCGAGGCCAGCCTGGTCTACAGAGTGAGTTCCAGGACAGCCAAGGCTATACAGAGAAACCCTTTCTCGAAAAACCAAAAACCAAAACAAAACAAAACAAAAAAACCCAGAAAAACAAAAACAAAAAAAAAATCTTAGGAATTGTAATGGCAAATCTTATTAGTTCTTTCTTACTAAATTCTGGATACCTATTACTAGGCAGAATGGCATTTTATTGTAGGAAAATATTTCTGGTTGTTTAACAAATCAAGAATTTTAAATATATTAAATTTTGCTAATTGATATCTAAATTCAAATTTTGCTAGTGAGTGATAATTGCCTAGAAGGAATAGATACTCTATGTAGTTAGGCTCCCCCCACCCATCCCCCCAAAAATGTTCTTAGCTCTGAAATCACAATACATCAACAAGAAGCAGCGCTACCTCTCTTTCTTTCCCAAGGTCACCTATAAATTCTGAAAATTCATGTTTTGAACTTAATGGAGTGTTTAAGCTGTGACATAATTTTGGGGTTGCAAGGAGGTTAAAAGATTTTCTTTCTAAGGAACCAGCAGTGTTTTCATAGAAAATCGGTGTATGTTTTTTGTTCACATTTCATAGAGTTACCTAACTAGGCTGCAAGACATCCTGGTGCTTCCAAAGGTCAGATTTTCCCTTACTTTTTCTTTATGATCTTCTTTTAAAATATTTATATCTTGACTTTTCATCTTGGGTCATTTCCTGACCTACAAACAGGTTCACACCTGACCTATCTCAAAATGCCTGTCTAGGACATTTTTTCTCTTAGTCCCCACAGTTCATTTCTGCCTAGTTCTCCTTACTTTCTCATTGTTAAAACAATTATTGTCCTCCTACCAATATTTCTTCTTTGGAGAATCAACTTTCATCTGTTTGAAGCATTCAAATCCTTTAGATTCCCTTATCATCAAGGTTCACTTTTGCTCATCACATAATATATATTTTTTATAATTACATTTTGATTGTTTCTTTTTCCTTTTCTATTTCTTTTTCCCAAATTCTCCCATCATACTCCACTCCCCTCTAGTTCCTTCCTCTATATCTAACATCTCAGAGTCTACACATTGTAGGCTGGCTATCATTTATTTAATGTTTAATATCCTCATATAAGTAAATATGTACTATATTTATTTTTCTGAGACTGGGTTACCTCACTCAGAATGATTCATTCTACTTTTATCCATTTGCTTGCAGATTTCATGATGCCATTTTTTTAACAACTGAGTAATACTTTATTATATAAAGTACCACATTTTCTAAATTATTTCTTCTGTCGAGGGATATCTATTTTTTCCTAATTTTTGGCTATTATGAATAGAGCAGCAATGAACATTGTTGAGCAAGTGTGTTTGTGGAGGGATGAAACATCCTTTTGCTATATGATTAAGATTGATAGAACTAGAACGTGAATTAGATTGACTCCTTCTTATGTAACATCACAAAATATACCTTTTTACTACTTGTGCTTATAAAATATGCATTACCCTCTATGTTCAAATGCATTTAATTTAATTTGTTTCCCAAATACTCCTTGTTTTATTTCATATATTTCATCCATGTGCATGTCAACTTGGTGTCCAATAACTTGAGCCAATGCCCAGTACTTCACACAGTGCTATTTTTCAGTTGGCATGAATGTTTATGGCTATTGCAGTTACTCAAATATGAAACTGAGGCAAACAGCCTGCTTGGTTTCTCCTGAGAGCTATTCTGTATCTCAGGCCTTCCACATCTTAACATCTGCAGGGTTAACACTAAGCTTTTGGGTTTAATTATGTTTCACTGTTTTGCTGGAGGGTGGCTGGATGGTCTTTAGACTCCTGTTCAGATGCCAAAGCTGGTATTCATCTTGATTGTTTGTAGCCTGTGCCATAAAATAGTTACACAGTGTGAACATTTTCTGCCTGCTAGAAATCCACCAGATTTTGATTATCTGTGATAGTGAAGGATAATGAAATTCTTCTAAATCTGTTTTGTCAAACAATGCTTGTTGGACATCTAACTATGTATTTTCTTTTAGGATATGAATGAGAATATATTCAGCTATATTATTGAATATCTTCATCTATTATATCTATCTATCTATCTATCTATCTATCTATCTATCTATCTATCTGTCTATCTATCATCTATCCTATCTACCTATCGCTTTAACTTACCTAAATAATGTTAAGTACTATGAACATGTAGAAACATAGGTACCTTGTGTGTGGGACTCTTCAGAGTGTCCCAACTGCCTAGCTTCTGCCATCCACCCTTGAAAGCCAGTTAAGCAAATGAATGATGGTAAAGCAGGAAAAGAGATTAATCTTTGCATAATCACACTATGGAGGACAGAGGTAGAATAACCAAAATCTACCTTCAAAGTGCTCTCAGTAATCTGGGTGTTACATGAAACAGTGAATCAATAGCTAAGATTAGGGGTTTTCATGTTAGTAGTCCTGGTCACCTAGGTCTGTAGAGGGTTTGGTACCAATACATTAGACCCTTATCTCAGGATTTGGCATGTAGAGCTCTCTTGACACCAAGATTTCTGTTGCTTAGAGGGTAAGTTTTGGTCTTTTATCCTAAGATGTTCTTCATTTAGGATTCTTGTTGTTGAGAACTAAGGTAACTATTACTGAGAAATTATCAGGGGAACTCAGCAGAAACCCAAAATGGAATTGGAAACAAAGTAGAGTCTGTTATGTTAGTCATTGGACCCACCTTCCAGAGGAATGGACACTAGGAGTTTCTCTGTCAGCCTGTAGTCCTGATAGTCTAGGTGGAGTGGCAGAGATTTTAAAATATGTATAGAAATAGGTTTGCATTCTTAAGACTTAGTCACAAAATGTGGTCTTGACAATATGGTGGAAGAAATGAGTAAATACTCCCTTGGGAAGTAATTTCACTTTCAGCAGTGTTGCAGAATTGGCACACATATTTCATTGAGAATAACTTAATTACACAGCCACAGCTAGCTTCAGTGGAGCATAGGAAACGTAATCTCTAGCAGTTTTTACTATTCACTAGCTAAAACTACTAGTATATAAGAAGACCTAGAATTTTATGTCCATTATCAATCTGCATGTCACTTTTTTCCTGTTAAGTTTCCTGACCAACTTGAATTTTCCTGTTTTTATACCTTAAAGGAATGATTACTTTATAAGATAATGAAGAAGATCTTAGTCACAGAAAATTAGGTGGTTTCTCTTTTTTTATTATTATGATAGATTTTATTTTAGGCCTTAGTACTCAAACATTTGTATTAAAGCACTTTGACTAAACTTTTTAGGAGGCTCTTGTTGGTAAAGTGCTTTTCCTTGTCTTTTGACTTTGGATTTGGTCACCTAAACTGATTTTACTACTTAGACCAACCATATATTTGCTGTCTTACTCATCTTCCACACAAACAGAATATATTTTGACAGTTTATTGTCCTTAGGAGAAGGTTGGGAACGACCTGGAAGACCCTGAATAGAGCCCTTTCTGGGTAGAGCAGTACTGTAATTAGCTTAGTGTTATTTTTGAACCCAATTGAGTCCTAAGCTAAGAGCAGGTATTTTTCAACCAGTCCAAACATTTAAGATAAATAATTTTATATTTGTTTTAAGCTTCTAATTTTAGAATGGAAAGCTATCAGATACAAATGTATCTATTTTGAAAAAAATAATTTTAAAACAGATTCAATTTTGATCTATTTTTTTTATAAGTAACTAGAAAAACAAGATACATAGGAAATATGTTTACATTATTTACTTTACTATTTCAGGTGGCTTCTTTTTTTTTTTATAAAGAATCAGAAATGGGTACTGAACAAACTGTTGACTGAATAGGTAAAATGGCTTGGCCATGCATATTCCCAAGCAAAAGTTTGGGTTAGCTTTTGGAAAGTGAGCTCTGAGCCCTAAGAATTCTCTTCTGATAAGAATTTTCTTGTCTGCTTGAGAACTCCAGACAAAAGATACCTCTGTGATTAGACAATTCATTAAAAAAAAAAGCCATGTAGTTTCCTTGTTTCAGGAACTAGAGTCTAGCTATCTGAGGTCACTCATACAAATGCTTTTATTACTGACTTTCTATAAAAACTCTGAACACAAAGACCTAGAAGAAGTTCCTTGGCTAAAAACATCAAGGACACATTGTCACATGGTCTTTCTGGGAGAAATCCATGCATTTGCTGAATTTGAACTTGAAAGCCTGTGTTTGATTTTTTTTTTCCAGAAGATTTTCCCCTTTAAATTTTTAAACAAATTTAAAAAAATTGTTTTTAATTCATGACATTTTGTTGTAATGAGTTATTAACTGTACTGTAGCTTTTCTGAGTGCAGTGATCTGTCTTTCTGGTGAATAATCAAGCCTAATAGTAGTCTCTGGAACTTGAATCAAATTCCAAATACATCTTCAAAATATGACAAGGAAGAAATTCAGATTATAATCTAATATGTAAATAAATATACTAAAATTTTAGAGGGAAAATTCTTTCTTTTTATCTAAGATCACACTGACTATATGAAAAAGTTGTATTAAAATGATATTCTAATTCAGTGGGGTTTTTTGCTGTTTTTTTGTTTGTTTGTTTGTTTTGTATTGTTAAAGGATGATGTTAGCTTCCTATTTCTTTTTCTGTCTTTCTTCCATGAATGAGGCAGCCAAGAGGTTCTTCCCAGGTCCAACTTCTTTTTTTTTTTTTTTCATTTTTTATTGGTTATTTTATTTATTGACATTTCAAATGCTATCTCCCTTCTCATTTTCCCCTTCACAAACACTCTGTCCCCTCCCCTGTCTCTATGAGGGTGCTCCCCCACCTGCCCACCCACTCCTGCCTCAGTGCCTTAGCATTCCCTTACCCTGGGAGCCTCCACAGGACCAAGGACCTCCCTGTCCAGTGATACCAGATAAGGCAATCCTCTGCTACATATACAACTGGAGCCATGTGTCTCCTCAACTCTTTGGCTGGTGGTTTAGTCCCTGAGAGTTTTGGGGGATCTGGTTGGTTGATATTGTTCTTCCTATGGGGTTGCAAACCCCTTCAGCTCCTTCAGTCCTTGCCCTAACTTCTCCATTGGGGTCTCTGTGCTCAGTCCGATGTTTGGTTGCATGTATCTGCATCTGTATTGGTCAGGCTCTGGCAGAGCCTCTCAGGGGACAGCTTTACCAGGCTCCTGTCAGCAAGTGCTTCTTGGCATTAGCAATAGTATCTGCGTTTGGTGTCTGCAGATGGGATGGATCCCTAGGTGGGGCAGTTTCTGGATGGCCTTTTTTTTTTTTTTTTTTTTTCAGTTTCTGCTCCACAATTTGTCTTTGCATTTTCTTTTGACAGGAGGAATTCTGGATTACCATTTTTAAGGTGGATGGGTGGCCCCATCTTTCAACCACTGGATGTGGTCTCTACAGGCTCTACCTCTCCTTTGTTGGGTATTTGGTAATGTCCTCCCTGTTGGGTCCTGGTCCAACCTCCTTAATCTATACTGTTAGTCTCCCAAATCACAAACTGATAAAAAGTTCTGGTGTTAAAATTATCTACATTATGCTTTTTGATCAGCAAGAAATGAAATGAAACATACTGCATTGATATCTCTGATAGAGTCTACTGCTCACTAACTGAGCTTTTAACTAGAAGAAAATTCAAAAACAAAAAACTAAAAGCAAGGCCATGTTATTATTCACAATGAGGCCATTTTTGCAATAACCTTGTACTGTAATCAACCTCTTCATGATCTTAAAGAGAAGGAGCTTGAAAATTTTTAGAAGCATATTTTACTAAAAGATCATAGCAATAAAATGACTCCCAATGACATTCTTGCATAGCCATCATTATAGAAGCTTCCTCCTGCAATAGACAAGAATAAATATAAAGACCCTCATCCATATAATGTGCACAGAGTGAGATACCGCTGAACACTCAGCCCTAAACAGGAGCCTCCTCTAGAGCTTCAGGGAACCATGCACAAGAAACAACAGAAAGAATACAAGGACAAGAGAGAATGGAAGACATCAAAGAAACAAGGCAATCTAAACAGGGCTCAACCAGCCTGAATTCACAGATACAGAGGCAGCATGCACAAGACCTGCATGGATCAGTCCTAGAGCTGAAAAAAGAAGTGGATACATGTCCCATCTCTAACCCAGAAGCTATCCCCAATTGATAACCACTTGAAAAAGAAATTTTAGTTTGGTCCAAGGGAGTTTCAACAGAAGAACAAACTACTCTTCAGGAAAGGTTGCATGCCCAGCAGGAAATAACCAACAGAAAATGAATTCAATGACATCTTTAAAGATTCCTTGGCATAATGTAATGTTAGGGTTTTTTCTTTTACCTTTTAAAATTTTTATTTATTTTTTTCTCTTTTTGTCCCATACAGGTTTTCAATTTTGTGGTTTTATGGGATTCTTGAGTGTGCTAATAAGTGGGTGTCTGAATTGGATACTTATTAGTATCCAATTCTTGTGTCTTTTCTTGGTCTCTTTTCCTCCTGCATGCTTTGTCCTATTATGATGTGTTTCTTAAAATTATTATTACATTATAGTTTTTTTTCTTATTGCTTAGAAGCTTGTTTGTTTAATAGAGAGAGACAGAAAGGGAGTGGGTGAGGGAAGAGAAGGCACCATCACAGCATATTGTATGAGAAAAATCTATTGTCAATAAAAGTAAAAAATAAATATTACAAGATAATAGTAATGAAATCAGTTTGGAACTTATAGGTGCCACAGCATTTTTTGTGTGTTTTTTATTTTGTTATAGTTTGATATTAGTTTGTTTTCTTGGTTGGGGGGGGTGGTTGGTGGTGCTTTGCGTTTCTGTTTGCTTTTTGAGAAAGAAGTTAAGGTCTGATGGGTAGAGAGGCTGAGCAAACCTGTGAGGCCTTGGGACAAGGGAAGAATATGATTGAAATGTGTTTAAATTTAAAAATTGTTTTAAATAACAATAAAACTATTATAAATGAAAAAATTCTTATAGCTTTGATTTGTCTTCTATTTATCTGCTGTATTTTTTAGTTTCTGCCCTCTTGTCCATGATTTACTAAACTCTGGGCAATGCTGAGTCCTCTAATGTAGTCTCTATGCTCTCTATAGATCACCTTTCTTTATATTAGAATTTACTACTGCCACATTTACCAAAACATTATTAATAGAATATTTATTATGTCACTCAAATGAGTAAATAAATATGAAAATCTTCAATCTGGTTTCATGAAAAATGAAAAACTATGATTATGTCTAATCTTGATTGTTGTACACATGAGAAGAGAGAATCACATTTGAGGATCGGTCTCCATCAGCTCGGTTTGTGGCCATGTCAGTGGGACATTTTCTAATTTGTGTAGGATGGCATAGCTCATTGTTGGTATTAACATCCTTCAGCAAATGAGCTTGAACTATATAAGAGTTAGCTGAGCACAAGCTAGACAGAGAGAAATACATAATCAGTTTTTCTTCATGGTTTCTGCTTCATGGTACTGGCTTGAATTCCTGCTGTTTTACCTCAGTGAGGACTATCTCCTGTAATATGAAATATACAATTCTTCCCTATGTAGGTTTTCCCCAATGTTTCATGACAGTAACAGAGAACAATCTAAAGCAGATGTTGAATGTTTGCTATGTCTTCCTAAATACCAAATTCCCATCTAAGACAGGTGTTTTCTAAAAATACTATGAGTAAGAAAAAATTTTAACATTAAACTAAATGGAGAGAAACTTGAAGCAATCCCACTGAAATCAGGGACTAATCAAGGCTGCCCCATCTCTCACTACCTATTCAATATAGTACTTGAAGTCCTAGCCAGAACAATTAGACAACAAAAGGAGGTCAAAGGGATACAAATTAGAAAGTAAGACATCAAAATATCACTATTTGCAGATGATATGATGTGGGGCTGTGAGAGGCAGCTGTGTACCTGGTTGAAGAGGCTTTGAACCCCAGAGACCCTCAGGGATGGTAGAAGTTTGGCCTTGCTCCTGGGCCCCTGGATCCTTACAAATAGTTTCAGCCTTCCAGAGATGTTTGTGATCATTGGTCACATAGCACAGGTAGAGGGCATGGCTACAGGCCACAGTGCTTCAAACAGTATCTCCATATTAATGAGATACCTAAAGGCCAAAGGGCATAGACAATTAAGCATCTCTTCCCAGATTCTCCTTCTTGCAAAAGGTATTTTACCTCAGGCCAGACCTGAGAATACCGGGTATAGCTTCATCCATTTTCTGCCATGACAATAAAAATCTTAAGACCAAAGTCTATGACCATGGTGTCTATGCGCTCTTTATCCACAACAGTGGATATGTGTACAGTACTAGGCATCAATTCCCTCCTTGAAATGAAATATTATGTCAATTAGATAATTATTGGTCATCCCTAAGAATACCACTATTGAACTATTGAGAAAACCTTGCCTGACTAATAATTGTTTTGGTTTTTAGTTTTTTCAGCCATGTAGAACCAATCATTGCTTTCTTTCCTTGTCAGTTTGCAAACCAAATTCTAATACTGTGAACCAGTTCTCAGTGAAAAGCTTCTAGATCAGTTTCAGCTCCATTGTTCCAAGTATCGGTGCATACAGCAATCTTAATTTCAATTTTTGGGAGACAACCAAGGGCTATGGCAATCTCCTATACAAATTTGGGGAAAATCTTTTGTATACCTCTGACCAAGAATTTGAGGAGTGGTTTCATATGCTTAACATTGGTTTTTTTAGTCTATGATTCTAGAGGTGCATTATAACCCCATATGATATAACGATATGCATAACTATAACTGTATATATGCATGTGTGTATATTGTATATTTTAAAGTAAGCTTATACAATAATGCTTCCATGTAGCTTTTACAATCATCATTGTTGTAATTTATCTCTACTTTCACTTTTTATGTAGGTTCTAGGATCTGAACAGCAAGTGTGTTACTGAGTAAGCCATCATCTCCCCAGTCCAGTGAGTGGTTTTTAAGTGTTTTCTTTTACCCCATTACCAATCCACATAGTTAACAGTGAATTCAAGCTTAGCCAGTAATCACTTGTTTTTGTTACAGAAAGAACAATGAAAACATGTGCAATGAAACTAAGCATGGTAAGAAAAACAAACCCTGTTAACTTCAGGTTCCTTGTAGAAACTTATACTTCTATTAGATATGAAAATAATATCTGCTAAAAAGGATTATGAACAGAAACACTAAATATACCATATTCTTGGTAGTTTATATACTCGAAAATTTATCAGTTTTACCTGGTTTTTCCATTTATCTCACATGAACACAGGAATATTAGACAAATTGTAGTGTGGTTACATACTCTGTACTCATGTTTGACGACTCGTGGTTTTGAAGTATAAAGAAGGGAACTAGAAAGCATTGATTGACAGCAGTTGTTACATTGTCCTCTTTTTGCTAATGATCAAATTCAGCATATTCCCAAGCAATCAGAAGCCTTTTTCTTTACGTGTCTGTCTTCTTCCTTATTCAAGTCATCTCTTGTAATTTTTTTGGAGGACCCTAAGGTGACTCTGCAGGAGCACATCCAACCTAGGCCCACTTTCTTTACCCCATTGCTTGTTCTTTTGTATGAGAGCCTTTTCTTTCTTAAATTACTTATTTCACTGGTATTTCCACAGGCATGTGAAATACTTGCACATTTTATGAAAAGGCAAAGATTTTGGCAGAAAGACTTGGAGGCTTTGGTTACATGGAATACAGCTGCTTGTTTTGGAGAGGTGAAGTGGCAGTGAGAGGGACAGGCTGTGTCATAGTCTTTTAGATTGCTTGTTTTTGAACTCTAGGGCTTTGGAGGCTTCTTCTTAGTGATAGGAAACATTGGCATAAATTCTGATATTTTAGCACCCAGGTCATTGTTGGAGTAGTTGGCAGCCACCCATGATTTTTAAAAGCTTATTTCATGTCTTGTTTAGTATATCTGATCCACAAATGATTAGTCATTCGGAGAGAGAGGAATGAGTTCCACCAAGAGCTAGGAGTTAAGAAGAAGAAAGTGCATTAATGAATACCTATTATAAAGTGTACTGATTATAAAAGGAGACTGATTCATGCATCCCATGGGTAGATTTCTTCAGTTCTATGTGGCTAACTTGAAGAGTCTCAGATTATGTAGTTCTATGTAAATTGTGAAAAGGCTTTGCTCTCCTATATGGGTAGTTCTTATTTTGGACAACAATAGTAGAGACTAGTTTTTCCGGGAATGTAGCTGCAGCCGACATTTTGGAGTGCAAACTGCCTGAGAGTATATCTAACTGTCACATGTCCTTCCATGAGAAATTCTGCCTGTATCTACTTGCCCAAGTTAGTTCCCAAAGAATTCACTCTTGAGCAAGAATAATCCAGACTTGTGTTAGGTGAGCTGTTACAGTCAAAGACAAAGTCCTCAGGATGTACAAAGGGACTGTTGTAGGGACATGAGAGAAAAAAAGAGACTTCACTTATAGTAGAAACACATCTCACTATTCCTCCTTTTAGAATTCTGAAGCATATTTTTTGTCAAACATCTTATATTCTTAGAGAAAGGTGACTCGAAAACAGGTTGTTCAAACAATTCTCTGGAAATTTTTGATTGCATCTGATACTTAGATAACAGTCCCAATTTGTTTTGAAATGTACATGACCATGTTTAGATTTCTATCAGAAATATGGGAAAGAAAGAATGTAAGCCTTTAGATCATTCCTGACCCAAATAGCATTTACATTTTTCACTTCCAGCTTATTCACTTAACAGATCGTTCCTGAAGCTCTTCTGTTTCTGTCCTATTGAAACTGGCATCTGGAGCTCAGGCTTACTCATAGGAGTTCACACCTACCAATATGCTATCTGTGTTTTAGATTAGCAAGCAAGGAGCTTTTACTTCTCTTTCTTTTGCTTTTCTGTAATTCATGTCTTGACTTCCTATGGATGATATGATTAAAAAAAATTACAGATTGGGCAGCTTAAGCCAATGCTTCATAAAATTTTACTGCTTGTAACTCCTTGGCCAAGGAATGTTTAACCGCCTTGAGTATATAAGCATATATAATTGGTATACAAACCAAATGTTTTCTTTTTTTTTCTTTTTCTTTTTTTCCCAATCTGCTTTTATACCTTTTAATTACATGCAAGTATTAAGGTCAATTTTAAGTTGAGGAGCTAGCAATAAAACAGATGAAAATAGTCAAGAAACAGGCAAGACAATAAGCACAACTAGTCAAAAAACAATCAAGGCAGTAAACAGAGTCCTGTGGTCACTCCTATGATCACTGTTTCTAAGGGCTTATTAGGATGACCAACATATCTGAACCTATTTCCCTGTCCTAGCCCAAAGTCACTTTTGTGCCTGAAGCCTACTTCCTTGTTGTAGTCTAAGATTTAGATTCCTGCCTGAAATTACTTCTTTGTTCTAGCACAAGATTTAGATTTCTGCTTACTGATAATAAATCATAAAGAAAAAGACAATTATTTGGCACATGTATTTACTTCTTAATAAACAAGAAAACAGATTTTCATTCTAATGATGAGGTGGTGCTTATTTTTACATACTTATATCTTGAATAAACATTTATTACTGCAGGATGTAGAATACCTTCAACACTTCCCAGAATTGATTGCTGTTTTGATTTTTGTTATAATTATCCATGCCGAAAATGCCACTTTACAGAAACATGTATTAAAAAATGTCAGAAGAATGTTTTGGGCCATTTCAGAAATTGTTAGAAATTTTGTCCTAATTCTAAGTCAAAATTTATTTAATGAGTTTTTTAATGACATACACGTCATTAAATCAAAGAGCAATTTAAAAAAATCAAATGTAGTGTTCTAACTCCATGTCATTAAAAGTTGCACTAATTTGAAACTTCCATAATAAGGAATGATTGTAGGAAAATATTAAAAGCCTGTGTTTTCCCGTAATTAAGCTGTGATTTTTCTTTGAGAGCAGAAAAATTTATATGCACAGTAAAGGCACTGCAATTCATAATGTATAGTAGTGTCAAAACTCAGCTAAGATGTCCTAGGGAGCATTCATTGTTTGTGCAGAGCCCTTTAGAGTGCCCAGTGCCCCGTGTGTATTTTGTATATCTATGGTGAAGCCATGCAAATCAACACAGGTGAATGCTGCTCCAATCACATCTGCTCATTCCACATTTGGATTAACTCAGCTACATAATGCCACTTGTGCTCATGATCCATAGTTTAACAAGTAGAGATTTAAGCAACAGCAATAGTTATGGAGGCTGAAAGTGAAGATGGAGGTCCCGAGGGTCTGCATGACTGGAGGTGTTGTTTCTTGTTCCTCACTATTATTTCTTGCACACGACAGAGGCAGAAGAGGATAAGCTTTTTGATTGTCCTCATGAACAGCTTATCCCAAATACAGCCAACACTAGCTCTAATAGAGGGAGTTGAGTATGTTCAAGTTGTACTCAGTTGATGAGAAATAATGTTACCACGCCTTGTTTTTATCTAGATTGAATTAACTTCTGACTCTTGTACAACGCCCTTTTGTTTTGTAAAACAGACACGTATTTCATACCTTCTTTTTACTCAGCAGGCCAGTATTTCTCCATGTTTACTGATGTTAGGCTGAAGATGTCACTTATGTTTGAAACAAATTGCATCTGTTGAGAGTTGATTTTCATTAGTGTTTGCTGCAAAATGGCAGTAAAGATCCAGTGTGAAAGAATAGAAGTGCCTTATAAGCCACCAAGCGCTGTGTCAATAGAAAACAGGACTGCTGTGTTATTTTCTAAGGACTGATTGACAGTTTTGAGCATATAAGGCCACAGATGCCTCTCATTTATATGTGAACTAAACAAACATATCAAATACTTTTGTATTAAATGGTGTCTTATGGTCTAAAAATGCATCAAGGAATGTGATTTGCTTTCAAACATTTAGGCAACATTGACTTCAAACTGACTGTAAGAGGTTGAATTTGTTTTCTTAATCCACAGAGAAACTCAGGAAGAGGGTAGATCAGCTCAAGGAGGTGAAAGCTTCTAGTGATATGACTATAACCTATCCTCGGTTTCCCAGAACAGACACTCCTAGAGAACATGCTAACATCCTACATTTTATAATTGTCTTCTTTGTGCACCTGACTTGCTTTTCTGGGTGGCATTGAGAGCTCATTTTAAGTTTAGATACCAGCTTTTCCTATATCCCATTAGATTTTTATTCTTGCTGGTATTAATCATATTTTTTTCTGATTTGGGCAATTGGCTTTTACAAGTATGTCCCCATTATAAGGATCTCTCTTTGGTTCAATCTTTTATTTCTGTTATATCCACATTGTTTGATGGTGGTTTTGCAAGTGGCCTAAATGCCCTGGGTGTTGGTATGCTTGGGAGGAAATGAAAGCAATTGTAATTCTTACTTCACCAGATTGTTATGAGGATTAAATGCCCCATCAGTGCTGTTGTTGATAATGGAGCCCCAGTCAGCAATCATGATTTACTACTGATTAGAAACCACTGGCCTCAAAGTTGGTTATTTAGAAGAGGTGAAATTGATGGAGGATATTTTACAGGAGATCTAGGTCATTATTCTCAAAAGGAACAGCAAGTAAATGAAGCCTTACTATGCTCCTACCTCCCCCTTCCTTCTGTGTGTTCATTCACTGGATGTACAATTAGGATTTTATTATATATCAACTTACATGCATATTAAAGTTTGCTACTTAACATTCCTTAGATTTTAATAAGTCATCAACATTGTGATTAGTGTCAAATAATGCAACTTTTGTTTATTGAAGGAGAGGGAGAAGTTCCAGTCCATCTGATGGAATTTTTCTTTTGTTATTTGATGGGCAGAAAAGCTTTGGTTTGGATTTTGGCTCTTGTTTTATTATGAAAGAAGATCAGTTTTTAAAATTGAAAATACGTTCTTTTGTAATACAATATATCCTGATTATAGTTTCTTCTCCTACTGTTTCCAGTTCTTATCTACCTCTCCTCCCCTCCATTTTAGATTTGCTCCTTTTCTATCTCTCATTATAAAACAACATGCTTGTAAGAGATAATAACCAAGCATGACAAAGTAAAATATTATAAGATGAAAGAAAAACTTCCATATTGAAGTTGGACATGGAATTCCAATAGGAGGAAGACTTCCAAGAGTAGGCAAAAGAGTCAGAGACCTGTTCATTCTCAGTCAGGAGTCTTGTACAAATACTAAGCTAATAGCTATACTATACATTTAGAGTGTCTATTATTGACCCATGTGTGCCCAATGCCTGCCGTGTCAGTTTCTTTGAGCTCATAATGTTTTATGCCTTTCTTAGTTGATTTAGCAGAGAATCAAAAGGACATCCTTTTAAAATCTGTACTCTACCTAATTGGAAAATCTAAACAAAATAAACCATTTTCTAAATAGGTACCACTTAGTCAATGATAAATAAAAAATTAAATAAACATTTTAAATAGACCTATAACACCCTTGTGAAATAGAATCATTAAAAGTCTTCCAAACTAACAACAACAACAACAACAACAACAACAACAACAACAACAATAACAACAACAACAGAAAATCTCCAGGGCCAGATGGTTGTAGTATAGAATTCTCCCAGAATTTCAAATAAGACTTAAAACCAATAATCCTGAAATTATTGCACGAAATAGAAACAGAAGAAGTATTATGTAATTCATTTTATGAGGCCAAACCACAAAAGGACTCAACAAAGAATTACAAACAAATTTTCCTTAGGAACATAGATGCAACATAGATGCAAAAATACTCAACAAAATATTTGCAAACCAAATCCAAAAACTCATGAAAAAGATCATCACCAAGATCAAGCAGGCTTCATCCTGAACATACAGCAGCAGTACAATATACAAAAATCGGTAAATATAATCTACCATATGAATAAACTGAAAGAAAATCACATTATTAGCCCATTAAATGTATAAAAGACAGTTGACAAACTCCAACAGCCATTCATGATAAAATTTCTGGAGATATTAGATGTACAAAGGACATACTTAAACATAATAAAGGCAATTTACACCAAACCCATGGCCAACATCAAATTAAATGGAGAGAATCTAAAAGCAATTCAACTGAAGTCAGAAATAAGATACTTTTTTCATATCTATTCAATATAGCACTTGCATTTCCAGCTAGAGTAATAAGTCAACTGAAGGAGATTGTGGGGATATAAATTTGAAAGGAAGCAGTCCAAAGCAGTCCAAGTACTGTTATATGCACATGATATGATAGTATATATAAGTGACCCTAAAAATTCCACCTGGGAAACTCCTATGGCTGTTAAACATGTTCATTGAAGTGGCTGGATACAAGATTAATTAAAAGAAAAAAATCAGTAACCTACTTATATACAGATGACAAACGGACTGAGAATGTAATAAGGATAACAATAAGTTTCACAACATCCTTAAATAACATCAAATATCTTGGGGTAACTCTATCCAAGCAAGTCTAAGACTTATATGATAAAAGCTTTAAGTCTTTGAAAAAATTGAGGATATCAAAAGATAGAGAGCTCTACCCTGTTCATAGTTAGTAGGATTAGCATAGTAAAAATGGCCATCCTAGCAAAAGAAATCTACAGATTCAATGCAATTGCTATCAAAAGTTCAAGACAATTCTTTAGATATTGAAAGGACAATTTGCAATTTTATAGGAAAAAAACAACCAAACAAAAAACACAATATAACTAAAATAATCTTTAACAATGGAAGAACTACTGGAGTTACCACTATCCTTGATTTCAAGCTGAACTACAGTACAATACAGTATAGTAATAAAAATGGCACTGGATTGGTACAAAGATACATTGATTAATGGAATCAAATTGAAGATCCAGACATAAATCCAAACACATTTGAATATCTCCATTTTGGTAAAGTAGCCAGTAGTCCACACTGGAAACAAAATACAGAATCTTCAATAAATTTTGCTGGTCAAATGTAGAAGAATGCAAATAGAACCCTATTAGTCACCCTGCACAAACTCAAGTCCAAGTGGATAAAACACCTCCTTGTTTATCTGAACGGAGGTTTCAGAGTCATTGGCTTTTTCTTTATAAAATGTAGTTAATCATTGACTTAGAATTTCAAATAGTCCATACATATTTTCAACTATGTGGGAAATAATATCTGTGTTTAGAAAGAGGAGATTTTTCTGAATGCCTACTACACATTTAATTTTCACATTTCTATAAATAAGATGTATTGCCATTGTCATGTTATCAGTTATGAACAATAAGAAAATATTACTCATGAGAAAATGTAATGTAGCATCACTTTTATTCAATTGTATTATGAGAATTTAGAAGCTTAGTTGTTTCCTTATATTTATGTTAATTTTGAAAAGTAATCCTATAAAATCTGACCTGAGTAATACTTCCATGTCCCCTTGAAGAATAATTCATACCAAACCATAAGGTTGTGCTGATAGCTTTCAAATGTTCACATCTATCTTATAGTTACTCCATCTGAAAGCATTGTCACAGTCTTCAAACTCCCATGGTCATTCAAAAGTTTATGTTTGAGGTCTCCTGTGAGAGTCCATGTAATTTTGTAGCTCTGAGCCCTGCAAAATAAAAATGAAAATGACATCCTTCAAACATAAAATTGTAAGACAGTATCTACTTTCCTATTTAAAAGGGGAAGGGATAAAAACACAGCAAGGAGTAATAGAGCCAAAACAATCAGGAAACAGCCAATAAATCCTGCAGCTTCATGTCCACCATTCAAGCTCCAAATAGCTTGGGCAGCAATTCCCCCTGGGCCTTTCTGGTCACAACACTCAGTGTTGCTGTATTGTTGCCTGAAGCTTTGCTTGGTAAACATTTCATATTATTGGATTTTCCAGTTTTGACTGTGTACACTGTGTCTTCATCTCTACTCTTTCAACTTTATACACACTCTTAAGAGTTTCTCATAGGGAATTTGATTCTGGTATACATTATATGGCTTTCTAAGCTTTCTTCTGAAATGTTCGTGGAAACCTCCATGTAATGCTTGAATTCTGTGTGCCTGCATGATTTACACCATATGGAAGACATCAAGTTCTATAGCCATCTTAAGCAGTAGTAGGAATGTCTTAGATCATGACAGCCTTGGGCTCTGAGTGCTTGTATGGCTAAGCATGACACATGTATTAGTCCTGGGAAGACAGCTCTTTAGACAGTCCTGTACATGAGGGCATCATGGAATTTCTCTCCTCACTAGGCACTGTCTTTTTGTTTTGTTTTGTTTTGTTTTGTTTTTTTAAAGGTATAGTCTTTTAAACGAGAGACTGTGACTGGTAGGGCTTACTGATTTTTGAGTTGTTCCAGGAAAAACACTTTGCTTTTATAGAAAACTGGTATTTTTAAATCTAATCTCCATCTCTCAAACCCCGAGCCAAAATAAATTCCTTCAGCTGCTTTATTAGACATTTAATCATGACAAATAAAAGCATTATTTCTGTATATTTTCTTCTAATGCTTATACTAACTCGGTGAAAAAATGATCAGTGTAATGTTGTTCAGTCTTGAAATGTTCACACCAGAGGAGGCTACCAACTTACTTAGGGTTTCTTAGACTCAACGTTGTCTCAGGCTGGAATTTACAAAGCCACCCCTCTTCCACCTCTGTCTTCTTCCTATCTCCCAAAGCTTATACCCTGGCTTTTCAAGTGCTACTGTTGCAGTTACACCCCATCCTACCTTGCTTAGTCTGCTTATCATGTTTAAACTCTGCCTCTCTAAAAGTCTAAGGACAAGAACAGAATACAGATACATTCTTTGCCACAGTGTAACACAAATGGACTCGAGTCTAATTTGCAAGAGAATCTTTATTACCATCTGATTTGTCATAAACCCGGTCTTTTTTATTCTTGTTCTTGTTAAGATTCTGGTCTTCTGGGCACCCATCGGTAGCATCTAGAAAGCTCACCTTCTAGCATTCTAGATATTTTCTAGCCTACTTCTCCAGATCTTTGCAAGAGGTAGCAGGTAGGCTTCTGAATCACATTGTCAGTAATCGTCACAACAAAAACCCCACTCTTGGAACCAATTGTCTATCTTTGGTAGCATGTTATTGTTGTTAGTAAGTGTCTTACAAACTACTTGAAGAGAGGAAAAGTTTTTTAACTAGGCTCACAGTTTTATAGATTGTAACCCATACTGGCTAGTTTATTGACTGGGCCTGGAATGAGGTAGAACTCCTACACAATATGCTCTTCAAAGGCATGGCGCTAGTGAGTCCTTCCTTTAACACATCCTATCTCTTAGTTTTACTGCTTTCCAGTAATTCTATCAAATTATGAATCAGTAATTTGATATTTGATCATATTTTGTGAACAATATTTGATCATAATTTGATGCTATCAAACTATGATAGATTATGCTATTGGTCAGGTTATGAATTTCAAGATCCAATCACTTCCCATCATATGGGGTGCTTGCCATCCAGGGGCCAAGCCTTCAGTACATTTTTTACATGCATATTTAATGCACAAACCATAACACAATATTCTGACATTTCCAGCTCATTCTGAATTTTGCTTTTATTGCAATGAGTATAATTCAATGAACTTACTGAAGAGCTAAATGCTTTTAGGGAAAAACCTGTAAAATGACTTCTCTTTGTTGAGCAAATTCAGAGGCTGAAGTTTATTGGTAGATTTTTGCTTTTTAAGGTTTTATGAATAGACAGATATGGCTGGAAAGTAACAGCAACTCCAAGCAAATTTGACAATTTCCAGGAGACTGAAGAATGACTTTGATGCCTCTGAAAATACAGATAAGAACAGACATCTCAGCTAGGGTCACCATCAGTCAACCTCTCTGCTTGACAGTCTTTTTCAGTGTTTTGTCACAATGGTATTGGAGTTTTTTTTTTTTTTTTTACTTTGAAGAAATGTATGGTATTTTCCCTAGATTTCCTGCGTTTAGAATTTTTAAAATATATATGGCATTCTAAATTTGGCAATCTAAATATGCTTTAGACTTAATTTAAGTCCAATAAGTATAATTTTATATGAAACAAATATAACTTTGAGAATATACTTAAGGTATTTAAATAATTCATGCAGTTTTTAATGCATTCTGAAATAGCTGTCTCTAGTGCTAGCCCACTTATCTCCTCATTACTATGTGGCTCTTTCAAAATACTTATGTCCATCATCATCAAGCTGAAGAAATATTAAGACCCAGTGGTCTAATTATGCACAAATTTTAAAAGAAAGTGACTTTTTTCTTTGAGTAGTTGAAAATTATAGAAAATGCTGGCATAGATTTTTTCTTTTTTTTTCTTTTGGAGTGCAGCTGCATTACAGTAGGATAGCATGATTTTATTTTTAGTGTTGGGGATTGATCCTTGGGCTATAGTAATGCTGCCTCCTGAATCTCTTAATTTTTTCCATTGTGAAGCCACAGCATGGCTGGCTAGGTAGGAGGTAGTTTTTTTTTTTTTTAAACTATGTGTTATTTTCTCATTTCTTCAAGAAAGAAGTACATTCAGCTAAAGATATCTTCCAAATTTTTAGTTACTAGTTGAAAATGGCATTACAGACAGTTACATAGATCAACCCAATTAGGTAGAAGCACTCAAAGTAAATGACAACTACCCTTTCACAAAATATATATATATATATATATATATATATAACATTTAATCACATTTAATCAATTAATTTTCATTTAAACAGAATCATTCATATACATATGTAAAAAACAATAGATTGCTTATCAGTAAACCTTAAAATCTGTAAGGTAGTTCTTCAAAAGTTTAGAAAACCAAAGCCATACATGAAAAAATAGTAGTGTGAACAACAAAGTGAGTTTCATTAAGTATGTTAAAAACTAGCAAAAGTTATAGTGGGCTTTGGGGGCATTTAATTCAACCAGTCTCTTAATAAAGTAATTAACTAAACAAATGAAGTGAGTATAACATATCATCCATACATGATAAAAATATGTAATCTATACATTTAACCACTCATATTATCAATCAATCAATCAATCAGTCAGTCAGTCAATCAACGGAGTTAAACTCGAATGGAAAGGGCATGGCCTCTGGAAACATAATTTCTCTGTACCTGATCTTACATCTGTTGCTAGGCAACAGTTCCTTCCAGGAGTTGACTTCAGGCAAAGCATCTGAGTGTTTATACACAACATTATATGCCAGTTTAGTAACTGGCAACCTTGGACAATGCTATTCAGAAAATCAAATTAGAATTGCCACATCAATAGATACCAAAATGAAATGACTAAAATTAAAATATAAAAATCAAGAATCCTTCAAACTAAAAAAATGAGTCCATTTAGCAAGTTGTGACAGCATTACAGCTAAATTGCTTTGCAACATATGACTTAGCTCTGTAGTATAAGCAATCCTGACTCAGGATCATCAAGGAACCCAAAAGTGTTCATTAACTTAAAAGATACATTTTAAAAAGATTTCTATCGAAAATGGTGAAAATTGTAAGACATGTTTAAATTACTTTAAAGTCTAGGTTCCATAATCTGTAGTAGGTAATCAAGGTCTGTCTCTCTTCTTTTGATATTGTTTTCTGATCCAAATTTGGGCTAGGAGAGGTGTCAGTGCAAAAAAAGAGAACCACCCTGTGATATACACTTAAGGTGAGAAATAAGGACAGAAAACTTGGGTGAGTCTAGATGAAAAATTGTGAGGGAAAGGGAGAGCTGCGGAGCACAGCCATGATACAATAGAAATCTGAAGCAATTGCAAGCTAGGCAAGGGGTTTGGTTCCCACAAGGGTTTTCGTAGTTTGTGCATCATCCTGAGTTAAAATGTAGGATACATCCAAATGTCATGACTGAGACCGTATTATGAACTATGAAATAAAATGTGGGTAATATATGCCTTTCTTGGGGATGTGGTAATGAATATTAGCTACTTTAAAACAGTGTCATTAATTGGTACACAATTCTGGAAGCTACAAGTCTGCAACATGGTTTCAAGCAGTGCCAGGTTCTCCCCGAACGCTCAAGGCTAGAAGGAATTCTTTCTTTAAAGAAAGATTTATTTTGTTTGTGAACCTGGCGTTTAATGGCTGAGCCATCTCTGCAGTTCGGTGAAAACTTAGTCACTAAGTTATAGGTTAGCAAACTGAACGGTCACCTATGCCTTTTGGGAGAGGGAAAAATCAGTTTTCTCCAGTGGAATGACATGGGCTGTACCAACTACTCAAAGGCAGGGCTTATGTCCAAAGTACTTAAATAAGATAAAATGGACTCCACAGTTTTAGTGCTTACTTTTATTTGGTTGCATGGGTTTTTTTCGGGGGGGCAGGGTATATCCTGGTTTTGGTTTTAGGAGGTTTTGTTGTTGTATTGGTTTTGAGAAAGAATGCAAAGTTGGGTGGGTAGGAGAGGAGCTGCAAAGACTTGGGGGAAGAAATGAATAAGATCAAAATATATTTAAATTTAAAATTATTTTAAATAAAAATAAATTCAATTATTTTATTTTCTTGTAAAAAGGAAATAAAATTATAGGATATGTCTATATCTGTATCTGTATCTATAACTATCTGTATCTATGTATTTATCTATCTATCTATCTATCTATCTATCTATCTATCTATCTATCTATCTATCTATCTATCTGAGATACAGATGGCTATGAGAAGTCAGATGTGGGTATTGGAAACCAAGCCCTAAGCCTCAGAAAGAGTTGCAGAGTCCTCACCACTGAGCAGAGCAAACACCACAAACCTGTCCCTCCTCAACTTTGCTGTCTCCAAAGAGTTTTCGGTGG
The DNA here is from genome assembly GCA_030674055.1 of Rhabdomys pumilio. Classification (NCBI taxonomy): domain Eukaryota; kingdom Metazoa; phylum Chordata; class Mammalia; order Rodentia; family Muridae; genus Rhabdomys; species Rhabdomys pumilio. The sequence continues at coordinate 115,937,684 of JANHMN010000004.1, forward strand.
AGATTTGTAGATGTGTCAATTAAACCGTCATCTTCTTTTCTATTTTCACACTATTTTTCTTCCACACACAGTCATGACCAAAATCTCAAGTTTTATAAGAATGTTAGCTATGCTGTGTCAGAATTTGCTTCACATTCTTATTTTAAGATGTTTACTTACATGACAATCCTGTTTTGAAAAGATAAGGCTTCTGAGGTACAGGCCAATGTCCATTCTTTGGGGTGTCCCATTTCTATGTATAACAGGCATATTCTCATTGGTTGTATTTCACATGCTTTAACATTTGCTTGGATTTTACTGTCCTGCTTTGTCCTGCAAGTTGCATTTATATTTTGTCTTTTTGATGGTGTTCGGTTGAACCCTGAGCCTCTTGATGTGACATACTCTACCAACTGAACTCCACCACAGTCTCTAGTTCTGTCCTCTAAAAATGTTTCTGTGACTATTTTACAGAATAATTGGAAGTAAGTAAGCTGGCACACGGATATTATTTTAAACAGTATTGTTACCTTTAATCTCTTAAGTGTGTTGGGGATAGCAATTTGAAAGCTTTCTTTAGTGTGCTTAGGAACATTGGGAACATGGAGACTAGATAATTGAAGAAGGGACAAGTGAGTGGATGAAGGATATTTGTGCTCTCACTGTGTAAGTTGAAATGCCCGAAATAAAACCCCTATTCCATATATTTTTAATGGATTGGTTTCTTCTGATTAAGGGTGACTGATAGCATTCATATGGGAGACGTAGGAATTAAGTAATGAAAAACAACTAAGGATTTTGACTAGGATAGTGTGAAGTTTTGAGGAACAATTTGAGACATTGTAGAAAACAGAGAATCAGAACTGATGTGACTCAAACCCGCGTTTCAGTCAGATTTCTCTCAGATAGCTACATCTCTCTACAGTTTGTCTAATGAAGTCACTGCTTTGTTTCAGCTACGGCATTTCCCCATTACCCATCAAACTGTTATATATTTGTTGCAGAAGTCATGTAATAAAATAGTGATTAATAAAAATATCTAGGGTATTATCAACTATGTGGTATATATAAACATCTGTGCATTGTGTTCAAATACATTGAATATAGTTAGTATAAAGTAGTCTTAAAAAGCAGATATCACCAAAAAAGAAAGAATAAAAAAAGAAGAAAACTGCTAACAAACAGTTATGCCACTAACATTCTTTATTTGGGACAGTAACTTATTACTGGTAGTTCTCCCGAGGAAAGTGCACAACAGTGGATATTTACCTAAACAACACTTCTTACTAAAACAGTGCAATGATGTATAATATTACAGACCATTTCAGAAGTTGCTACCATATACTTTGTACAGACAGTGCACTATGTGGCGAAAATTATAGTGATTTGTGGAAGTGTGGAGTGAAAGACTAGAGCAATAAAGAAAGAAGACTAATGCTCTTCCTTAAATCATAGGGAAAAGCCAAACTCAGCACATATCGCCAAGCAACTTCCAATAGTATAGTGCATCAAAGTTGCAGACTTGAAAACGTTAAATCTAAATGATAATAGGACAATGTTAGGGAAAATCAGCAGGACATGAATAATACTTTCTTAAAAGGTACTTCCAGGTTTGTAATAGATGGTGATTAATACAAAGACCCAGAACCAGTCACCTGCACAGAGTAAGAGTGGATTCAGTGCTCAGCTGTAAATGGGACATCTTGTCACAGCCTCTTCCCCCAGGGCAGAGCTGTCACAAGAGGAGGGGGAAAGACTGCAAGAGGCAGGAGGAGTAGATGTCTGCAATACATCATGATTCTCTGGACATGAGCTGACAGGGAACTGGTGGCTGCTGAGGGAGCCACCAGTTTTCAGGGATGCAGCTCTTGAGAGGCCATCTATGCTCCATTTCTATATCCATACACATACAGGCAACAAAGTAGACTTGGTTAACAAAAAAATCAAGAGACAACATGAAGTTGAGATGAAATAGTAGTAGTGAGACAGGAAATTGGAGGGGATGGAATAGGAGTGGATTTGATCCAAATGCATTGTATTTATATATGAATATTAAATAAAATATTGAGATTATAATATGGGAAAAAGCCCCTTACACTCAACATTGGAAGTACTGCAATAGGTCTGGTGAGAATCATATTTACTCATGAATTATGTATGAAAAGAGACAACAGCCAGGTGACAGGATTTGGTCAAAACGGGACTTTTGATTGGGGTTCTGTATGATTTGAATCTAAAATAATACCTTCTAGAGGCTCCTGTGTTTAAATAAAGAATCGAATGCTAGCCTTGGTAGTATGGTTGGATCAAAAGCACTCAAATTTATCACTAGATTAATCCACTGATAATGATTAGGTGGACTATTTGAAGGTAGGCCTCTTCAAGAAAGTGGGTCATGCCTTTGTTGGGTATATGTTGTTCTAGGACTCTACATCTTTGCCTTTTTCTGCTTCCAGGATGTCAGTGTGAGCAGTTTTCTTGTTCCATGCCTTTTTTGCCATACTGTTATGGCATTGTTACAGGCTTAAAAGCAGTACTACTGGTTATTCATACCTGGGTGTCTCTTCTTTCCACGGCACCTCTGTAAGTAGTTGGAAATATGAACAACTGAATGTTTGAGACTATCTAAGTCATACTAAAGAGCATGTAAGAGGATGAGAAATAAAACCAGAATAGACTTTTTTCTCTTTATAAGAGGAGGAGATGTAGCTCAGGCCCTTGTAAGTATAAAGTAGGTATTTTACTTTTACATTCAAATGACCATGGGCACCTACAAAACAAACTTTTGTGACAATAAAGTATCATGGAGGAAGAAAACAGATTGTGAATCTATGGATTTAGTGAGAGCTAGTATTTACAGCATGCTGTAACAGCCAGGTAACCCTTTACTGATGAATGTTTGCATGCTAAAGTAGGGTTTTCCTTCTAACAGGAGGTGTTATCATTTAAAGTACATATGAGAAAACTGTAGTTGACCAAGTTTTCTTTTACAAGAACTAATGCTGAACCAACAGGCTATGGAATGAACCCGGCTTTCAATAATGGAGAACTGTGTTTCGGTGACTGGAAAGTTTAGAAATGAATTTAATATAACCCAGACTTTATTTAATTGACAAAATGGGGCAATATCAGTTTCTGCTGGAAAGACTCTTGCATTGATCAAATTAGATAGCAGATGACACATGGAAGTCACTTGGCTTGGCTAGTGGAATACAGCCCACAGATATCATTGGCTGATCTATTATTTTCCTGAGAACAGACATGTCATGTTTAAATTAGTATTTAAACTCTCACAGAAATGCTTTAAATTAGTATTCTCTTGCAATGTTACCGAGACCAATTCTGGTCAGATAAATTGAAGGAGGTGGTTTGTAAGTAGAGAACAAATGGTTTTGTGATTTTCATAGAGAGTTTTGAGTAGAAAGTAGCAATGCTGGACGCTGACATTTAGTGCTTTAATGTGCAATCCTTTAAAAAAAAACCCACACACTTTAAACACTTTATAGTCTTTATTTTGGTCAGCACAGAACCAACTTCAATGAGAAGCCTCCATCTGCTTGTGAGTACTTACAAAGGAAAACAACTTAAAATTTAGTTGAAGACGATATTTTAAAAGTCTTTTGATTATAATATAGTAAATGTACTTCAAATAGTTTTATCAGAAAGCTGGCATGGAGCTGTTATCCTAGCAAATCAGGCAAGGCTTTCTGGAATCAGTGGCTTTCTAGAATAAATGTTTAATTATTCTTCTGATCAGATGGTGTCATGTGAGATGTACCATTTTATAATCATCTGTATTTATAATATTAGAATTATTTTGAACAGTAATCTTCCATTATTAAAGTGCTCTGCCTTTCCCACCAAAGTTATAGTTCTTATAAAAAGAGTTGATACAAAACATTATTTTGATGTTGCTGGTCATAGAGTCATTTAAAATGATAGTTTATTAGTATGTTTTAAGAAAGCACTTGGTCTCCCATGCTCATGGATGGGTAGGATTAACATATAGAAATAGCCATCTTACGAAACACAATCTACAGATTCAGTGAAATCCCCATCATAATTTAAACACAATTCTTCACAGATCTTGAAGTAACAATTTTCAATTTCATATGGAAAAACAAAAACAAAAAAAATCCAGGATAGATAAAACAATCCTGATTAATAAAAGAACTTCTGGAGGTATCACTATCCCTGAGTTCAAGCTGTACTAAAAAGTAATCCTGACTTCCCTTGGTGATGAACAGCAATGTGGAAGTGTAAGCTGAATAAATTTTTCCTCACCAACTTGCTTCTTGGTGATGATGTCTTGGGCAGGAATACAAACCCTGACTAAGACATTTGGTTATATATTTCTATTTCTGTGATAAAAACACCATGACCAAGGCAATGTATAGAAGGAAGGGCTTATTTTGTGCCTTACACTTTCAGAAAGATGAGTTCATCCCAATCATGGTCTGGAGTATAAGAGCAGGCAGTCAGGCATAGTATTGGACCAGCAGCTGAGCTTTCAAATCTTCATCCACATAGAGGAAGCAGGAAACTATGCAGCGTCTTTTTCAATCTTAAACCCTGCCTACAGTGACATATTTCCTTTAACAAGCCATACCTCCTAGTATTCCCTAGAAGGTCACCAGCTGGAGACCAGGTGTTCAAATGCCTGAGATTTATGTCTGGTATGTCATTCACACCACGAATATAAATAGAAAAAAAATTGTTGGGAATTCATGAACAAAATAGTTTAATTATTTTGAGGAATGAGAGGAGAACAAATAAGCTATGTACTGTCTTTTACTAAACCACGATAATCATGTCATTTCATGCTCAACCCTGGGTGGTTCTGATACGATGATTTAATCCCGAATTTGATGCTGAAGGTCTCGCTCCCCAATTGGTTCTTGATTCATCAATAAAGATGTCAACAGCCAATGACTGGGCAGAAAAGGCGGGACCTCCAGGTTTTTGCAGGTATAGAGGCAGGGACAAGTTTTACTACCATCCTTGGAGGGAGATGGAGCCACTAGAGATGTAAGAACTTGGGTAAGTGGCATTTGGCCACTTCCCCAACTGGGCCTGGGGTAGCAGGGGAAGAATTAGGCAATCCCAGTCGTTAATAGCCAAGGTGTTTTGAGAATAACTGCGGAGTCCCCTCCCTCCCTCCCTCCCTCCGTCCCTCCCTCCCTCCGTCCCTCCCTCCCTCCGTCCCTCCCTCCGTCCCTCCCTCCGTCCCTCCCTCCGTCCCTCCCTCCCTCCCTCCCTCCCTCCCTCCCTCCCTCCCTC
>JANHMN010000004.1:115943930-115985474 GCA_030674055.1 Rhabdomys pumilio
TCTCTCTCTCTCTCTCTCTCTCTCTCTCTCTCTCTCTCTCTCTCTCTCTTCCCCATCTTTACTCCATTCAGTTCCAGTGTACCAGCTCTACAGACTGAATGCTAACTTCCTATGATCTCAGGTAGCAAGCACCTCTTTGTGTGTATGTAAGTTGCTCCATGCTAGACATTGCCTTCTGATCCGCTAAATTTGGAATTTTGCAAAATTACAGCTAAACGAGTAAATTGTCTCTGAAAATTCATGCCTTTTACTGTTTGACTTTTGAGTCACCATTACCTTTTCCTTACCCATATGTACCTCTCACAATTTCCCTCAGTACAGTATTGTCAGTATGAAGTAAAATTGAGTCCCATGCCCAAGGACTGAGTGTCAGACCCTTATCTCCATTACTTTATTTAATTTTTGAGTCATCTATGTGAGGTACACTATCCCTACTGTGTAGAGTCATGTATTAAGATCAAGGCAGATTCAGTGCTTTACCCAAGATATTTTACAAATAAGTGGTTGAGAAATGGGTAGATTTATGTGAAATATCCAGGAACTCCTAACCATGTACTTTAATGCACCTGTCTATCAAACATAAACCATGTGATAATGATATTGTTTTTAGGACACATTTGAAAACTAGAAACACCAGGAAAACTTCTCGGAAATACGTGGAGTGAGCTGTATATGTGAACAGATGGTGTTTTCTAAAAAAACATGCATTCGTTATCTTGAAGATATATAGATTTTGTATGAAATTAATAAACTACTTTATTTCACTGTTTACTCCTTAGAAATGTTTTATTGACTTGCATTTTTGTTTAGCCTATTTTCCTTTTCAGTTTCTCTTTTCGAACAGGCTGGGCAAAGTCTCAGTGGATAAAGTATTTGCTGTGTAGGCACTAGGACCTGAGTTCAGATCTCCAGCACCCACACAAAAGCTGTGAACATCAGCCAATACCTGTAATTGCAGAGCTGGGAGATGATGAGACAGAAGTCTCTCAAGGACCTTCTGGTCAAACACTCTTGGCAATCAGTGAGCTTCAAGTTCAGTAAGCAACCTTGTCTTAAGAAAGTAAGATGGAAGTCTGTAAAGGAAGACCCCTTATGTTGAATCCTGGTCTTTAGACACTAATACATGGGTGCATGGACCTGCATATACACATATGCATACGCATACAAATACAAATACATATACACATACACATATATCACATGCCCACCCTAACACATAGAGTATTTACTAAATAGTTTCAAGAAAGATCTAGTTTAATATGAAATATCTTTCAATGTATATGGTTATGAAAATAAGAAAAGGTGGAAATATGAATGGCTTGCTATGTGGCTCAAAGCAGTAAAGATACCTACACCTAAGCCTCATGGCATGGGTTCAATCTTGGAGATCCACAGATATATGGGGAGAGTCAAGTCCTATTCCTCATATATTATTACCTAAGATAGATACCACAATAATATTTCAAGATCCAAAAGATAAAACACAGAATGTACCTTTCATTAGATCAATTATTTTTCCATAAAGTAACCTCAGACAGCTTTGGAGCTGTCAAGACATTTGTCTTCTCTTCCAGTAGTTTCCCTTTATGATAACTATAAACAGTGTGTCCCCGCCTCCATTTCCCAACATGTCAACTTTCAAACTTGGTTTGGTCGTTGTGATTTGGAGAAAACAACTAAAATGCATGTCACACAACAGCATAATATGGTCACATGTATACAGAGGTGAGTTTATTGCTTTGTGATAATTAGAATATTTTACCCTTTGGTGTAGACATGAGGATTAGTAAAATCCCACTTTTTCTGTTACTGGTGCTACAAAAAAGGAATTTTGATTTGCCATCTAAAAGCTGGATAGGGAAGAAAAGGATTTTACTTCATGGAAGACCCATAAAAGAATGACTAACTTAATACTGGGTATTTTGATTAAATTGTGCCTGTCTTGTGGATTAGAGTGTTGTTTTTCATTTTCCTTAGCCCTGTAGCTCACAACCTCTTTCATTAATCCAGCGAACTAAACTAGAGTTCTTTCTAACCTAGACCTTATTCTTACATCAGAACTGTAAGCATGAAGATTCTGTGGACTTGGCCTATCAGAGTGGCCCTTGAAGGTTCTTGAGGGTTCTAATTTGTGATGCTCCAAACATAGTATGGTCCTCTAACACTCAAGTAGTCTCTGTCCACCTGCCTTATAAGATACCAAGATGCCTGTGAGTCCTCTTCCAACCGCTATTTTGGCTCACATGATATCCATTAACAATGTGCCTCCTCCTCCCCTTCGCAGTATACCACGTAAGTGACACTTTTATGAAGGTCCCATGCCTTCATTATTGTTTCAAATGGTTCTTGATTCATTAAGAGCAATGGGGATTTGAGAGTCAGTGGAAACACAGAGGTACTTACTTAAAGCCTAGTAATAATGGAAAAGCATAGTTGTGCAAGCCTGGCTTTCCTATATGGCTGTTTCAATGATTTATGTTTAAATTACTTTGAAAATGGGGATCTTGATTAGGTCTTGGAGCTTCAACAATGTTCTTCTTCCATATCAATATCAAACTACCTCGAAGGAAGAGAGAAAGTGGAAACCTTGTAAGAGTTCAGGGAACTGTAGATAATGGTTTTTGGAACGGTCATGTCTACCATGAGTTGGTCCTGCTGCTCTGAGTGTATTTTCAATTAGGATTTCTCACTTGAAATTTAAAAGGGGGAAAGGTAAATCCATTATTCTGACTGAAATATTTTCCTATTTTGGTTTTATGTCCTAGCTTTTCATTTATTAGGTCATAGGAATTATAAATAGAGAATTAAATATTTTGAAAATTATACTTTGAACATTATTTATTCTGTGTAGTCAGTCAATGTAAGTCCAGGATATTGTACTGGGGTAGTATATAGGGCTATGGCCTTGCAATTCTTACATGTGTTTGGAAAGTACTCACTAGTAACCTACAATAGTGTCTCTGTTGAAATCTAACAACAGCTTTAGGTAACATAAGCAATTCTCATGACTCAAAGCTAAGTAAAAATTTAACTTCTCAGATTTTTTCTATTTCCCCTGAGAGTTAACTTCTAGATAAAGTTTAAAATTTCATTTTTATCATTTCCAGAGAGAATATATAGAATGCAGAAGCTTATATCTTTTGAAGAAGTATAATATATAATTTTGTGTACACAATATACATCTACATATATGTAAGATATTAAATACATGTTATACAGATTACAATTATTGTTATTTTGTATATTTATTCCTATAGTAAAAATATTCTTATATATTCAAAAATTTTCTATTTCTATTTAAGTGAACATAGGTATTCAGATAATTTTGTTTCTAAACCACTACTGTCAGCTTTTATTTGTGGAAAAATAAATTACCCCAAGATTTTTTTTTTTACCAGCTCAGGAAATATAATAGTCGGGAGTTAAAAGATCAAATTAATTTAGAATCAATGGGATGAGATGTGTGCTACCCTCTGCAGTCTCTTCCAAGGACACTTGACTTCTGTGAAGTGATTAAGAGATGAGAGATCGGCAGTAATTTAGATCTCAGAGCTGAATAGAGCACAGTGGAGAGCAGCAGACAGTGGCATTCCTGGTATTCTCTGTAGTGGTTCTTAGTGGATGCTCTGTGCCTGAGTCTGCCCTTTGGAGATATGTCCTACTTGCTTAATGGTTCGGTCTTTGTGTTATTAACTCCAGCAAGCCTACAGTTTTCCTTGGCACACTTTGTGGTCACAGCTGAAACAATATTTTCATGAAAGCTGAGAGTGGAGATGCTTTGTAGAGTGACTCAACCTGTTTCATGTGGGAGCAATAATACAATGTCTATAATTAGGGATACTTGGTTAAATACCTAGCACATCTAGCCACTCACTATACACATCTTTGTTTGCTTTGAGTTTGGCCAGTAAAATTAGACATAGGAATCCATGCTTGCTTTCTTTTTCTTTACATGTGAATACCATTTTGGAAGATTTACATGTGAATACCATTTTAGAAGATTTACATGTGAATAACATTTTGGAAGATTTACACATGAATAACATTTACTGAACACTTTATAGGGATAATTTATAAGTGGTTTTTCTGTTATGCTTTTTCATTCATTTCTGAAAAACAAACAAACAAGCAAACAAAAAACCATGTGAAGTCTGCGGTAAACAGAGTAACACCCAGCAATGATATCTGCATTCTGAATTCCAGAAACTATGAATATGCTAGGATGCTGAAAAGGCTAGGGGTTGTTATGGCTACAGCTAGAATCAAGGCAGCTAAATCAGCTGCTCTTGTGCTGGCAAGAATGCCAGACACTAAAGTGCACAATGAAATCTTAAGACTTGTCAGAGAAAGGAGGAGATGAGAAAAAGACTTGACTGACCACTGCCAGCTTTGGAGAGGAGACACGGAGGCATCTGGGCAGTGTCAAGAAGCTAGAAAAGACAGAGATGAATTCTCCCCTAGTGTCTCAGGGGTATCACAATCCTGCTGAGAACTTTATGCTAGCACATGACCTACTTCTGACTGGTGATTTCCAGAGCTGTAACACATCACATTGATGTTTCAAAAATGTTTCTGGTAATCGCTTACAAGGACAAGAAGAAAAAGCATGCAAGCTCTCTTTTACAATTAAAGGTAAAGAGGCTTACATAGCATAGTAGGAGTCACAATGGGGAAGGGGTTGATGCCCCTCAGAGTGTCCTCTGTGGTGTAAATGAACCTTAATCATAAAAACAACAGCATTAAAGTCTGTAGAGATATCAATTGCATTTTGCATTTTGTCTGCTAAGCTTCTCTCAGTTCAAAAGACTCTGAATATTATAGCTCTGGTTCTCCTCGCCTGTGAAATTATGACTTCCAGACAGTGCATGCAGAACAGCTTCCTGAGTTGGTTTCTGGCTTAGTTTTTGTTTCCTTTTGGAACTTTGAACTCTTCCCTCTCTGTAATCTTCTGCTGGTGATTCAGAATTCTTTGCAGCTTGATAAGCCTAGGAAAATGAGTTTTCTCAAAAGCAGTCTTTTCACATTTTATTCTAGATGAGAATTCTTTCAAAGGCCTTGCAGTTAGAGGAGTATATTTAGTGGTTTTCCCACCTGCATGAAATTGCAGATGTTGGAAGTGCTCACTTTGACCTACTATTACAACTGGATCTCTTGAAGCAAAAGAAGAAAGGGAAACCATGTTAATGGAACACAGGCGGCTGCCTTCCCCCTTGCCTTGCAGTTAGGAGTATGGTCTAGTGAGCTTTGTTTTTGTGAATATAATTCTCCTCCATGTCTCTCGTATTTCTTAGGCTTATCTTTCTGAAGAAAGTTTTAAAAATAATTTTCACGTTTATTTTTAGCTCATCTGGGAGGAATTAGTGCAGCAGTGATCTGCTTTGCCAGTATCAAAACCACTTAAAGTTCACAAGACATTTGTAGGTTTATGTTACTGGTTCTCACTTATTAGAATACAGAAGGAAAATAAAAGAGTTCAAGACCCCAGATACTTTAGGGAACCCAGAGATGGTACTCTTAAGTGAATGGTTTTCTATGCTCTTTTCATCTTAAAGTGGGCGTTTACTGAAAGCCTGGAAATACCACGGTGCCATTCCTAAGACTTCAAGGGCACTTTCCGTAATTTGAGAGTTCTTTAACAGCTAAAGATTAAAGGAGTCTCAAAACATGCATTGAGAAGAGTAAGTGGGGACGATTTTAATATCTTAAACCCTTTAAATCTCTGGAGGCACAGACTGGGGTCAGGAGGAGCAGAAGCAGAGGGGCCAGTCAGTAAAGAAGAAAATCACGGAAGTATATTGTAATGATTAGGCAGCATCGAAAAGAAAATTGAATATAAAAGAAGCTAAAATGAGAACAGAAATTCCAAGAAGACAGAAAAAGAAAAAATAAGGTTGATTATTTATGTGTTTCTTTGTGCTTGAAAAACAGCATTGGTAATGCCAGGAGATAACTTAGGGAACAAGGCATGCATTGAAAGATTTTTCAAAATTATATTTCAGAGTAAAAAACAAAACAAAACCAAAAAACAAACAACAACAAAAAAACCAAAAATGCTTTTTGTTGTTTTTTGTTGTTGTTGTTGTTGCATGGAGGAAAGATGGATGTGTCATAGGAAGAGAAAAACAAAAAAGGAAGCTGAGCAATGTGTCACAGGCCTATCTGTAATTCCAGCGGGAATCCTAGAATTTCAGGCAGAAGGCAGAAAGATTCAGTTGGGCTACACACCAAAGCTTTGTAAAAAAAAATCCTTTCTAAAAAAATTAAAATTGTCACATCTATCTCAATATATGCATAGTTTTGTTAGACAATCTTGAGTGGATTTTAATATAAATGTTTAAGTTTTTGAGAATTTCATATTGGAATATTGATTTTACATAATTTCTCCAACTCCTTGTGTCCCTTTATTTCAATTCAAATTCATGACTCATGATTCATGACATCTTCTTAATTATTATTGTTGTTTTGTATAACACACACACACACACACACATACACACACACACACATACACACACACACAGCCACAACGATTAAAAAAACAATAAACAAACAAACCTGGTGAATCCATTTGGTGGTGTTCAGATGTACTTGTGCTTAGGGCTGAGTACTTTGATACCTATCATAGTGCCCATCCCCTGGATTCATTCTATCTTGCCAGGCTTTGATTGCCTAGACCTCTTCACCTGGGGTGTGGCCTTGAGAAATTCTTTTACCTTGCCATGTGTTATGCAGGTTCTGTCTAGGTAGCCATATTGTTGAGGTTTCTTGGCTGCAGCTTCTCTGTACAGAAGACTCCATCTTGCAGCACACACCCTAGTTCTTTGACTCTCAGAGTCTTTCCATGTCCACTTACTTGATGTTCACTGAGCCTTGAGTATGTAGGTCACACTGGAAATGCATCATCTGGGCTTGGACATAGAATGAGCACTTACTCTCTGCATTTGATCAGTTGTGGATCGCTGTAGTCATCTTCCCCCTTTTTCAAAGAGCAAAAAGATTCTTGAAGAGTGAAAGGTACCCTTATATGATGGTATAAAGATTGGCTTTTATAAATTAAATTTCATGAATTTCAACTTGAGCACAATCATACCTGAACAGAAAGTGGCAAAGAAAATAAAAATTCTTGCAGGTCAGATGTGTCTACTAGATGCCAGGTTGAGTCTCCCCGATGTATCCTACGGTTGTGTCCTCAGTCTACCTCAGAAATGAGAATTTTATTATCAGTAATGTTATTCCCTCAGCCAGGTGGGTCCAGTCTCTAGTCTTCCTTCCAATCTGTAAGGGGAACCATATACTTATTTTGTAGAATCGTTAATGAAGTTTGGTCACATTAATACTCGGGAGCTTAGGGTTCTGTTCTCCAAATCTTAGCTGACAATTTATTTCCTCTAATCTAGTATTTATATCTTCTATGATGTGGCCAAAATCTATCACCATGTCCTACTTTTTACATTTCCATTGATATAATATTCCTCTATTATTAAAATGATGATCATTTTAATTATCATTATCATTATCATTCCTTAAATCTGTTAGTACTGAGGCTTGGGAAGCAATGATTGTGGGGCAGGCATAAAGGGAAATTTCATGTTTAATTACACATTTAAATGCTCACAACAGGGGCATATGAATACAGGAACGGAAAAGCTCTCTAGCAGGCCAACTTCCCTAGAAAATGGCTTCTCAAGGTGATGGACTATAACCCATAAGCTAAAATAAAGCCTTTTCTCCACCCCCAAAGTTGTTTTTGGTCAGTGTTATATCATACTAGTAGAGAGCAAATTGGGACACTTGACTATAAAGCTAGAGAGTTTGGCTATCAGTAGTCTCTTGATAGATAGTATTTTAGTACCTTTTTTTCATATCTTCCTAGAAAAAGCCATGCACAATCCCTTATGAGACACATACATGACTTGCCAGCACTCCATCCTGTTCTGTACATATCTCTTCAATGTTAACTGATATTTTTACTGCTCATAGGATTTTCAGGTATATATTTCATTTTTTGCTGTTTTCGCTGCCTATCACTTTTTGTTGTTGTTGTTGTGGTTGTGGTTGATGTGGTTATATACAAGAAAGTATTTCTCGGACCCACACAGTTGCAGCTTTTTCTCCAGTTCATCTAATGTAGAGTTTTTCAGTTAAATCTTTAATCCATTTTAGCTGATTGGTTTTTTGTTTGTTTGATATACATATATATATGTGTATGTATATATGTATATATATCAATGTGTGTGTATGTGTGTGTGTGTGTGTGTGTGTGAGATATTTTATTCTCTTACTAGCATTGCTCTTACTTAATAATATTACCAGCTATGATCCTATATAATAGGAGTGTTCTTTCTTGATAACATTCATATATACTTTATTTATCTTTTTTATTTTTTTAATTTACATTTTAGATGTTATCCCCTTACTACATTCTTCCCCCCCATCCCAGCACAGGAACCCCCTATCCCATCCTACCTCCTCCTGCTTCTATGAGGATGTGCCTTACCAATCTACCCACTCCCACCTCACCACCCTCGAATTCTCCCACACTGAGTATCCAGCCTTCATGGGACCAAGAATCTCCTCTCCCATCAATGCCTGACAAAGCCATTCTCCCCTACGTATACAGCTGGAGCCATGGGTCTCTCCCTGTGTGTTCCCAGGCTGGTAGTTTAGACCCTGGGAGCTCTGGTTGGTTGGTATTGTTGCTCTCCCCATGGGGCCACAAATCCCTTTAGTCTTCTCTCTAACTCCTCCATTGGGAACCCCTTGATCAGATCAATGATTGGCTGTGAGCATTTGCCTCTGAATGTGTCAGGCTCTGGCAGACCTGCTAGAAGACAGCTAGATCAGGTTCCTGTCAGCACACACTTCCTGGCATTCATATCAGTGTCTGCCTTTGGTGACTGCACATGGGATGGATTTCCGGATGGAACAGTCTCCAGACGGTACCTCCTTCAGTTTCTGTCTCACACTTTGTCTCCATATTTGCTCCCATGAGTATTTTGTTTGCAAACTGGGCCATTCAAATTTCCTCAGTTGAGAATTCTTTGTTTAGCTCTGTACCTCATTTTCAATAGGGTTATTTGTTTGTCTGGAGTCTAATTTCTTGAGTTCTTTGTATATATTGGATACTTCTAAGATGAATCGAAGTGCCCACACTTTGATCTTCCTTCTTTATGAGCTTCATGTGGTCTGTGAGTTGTATCGTGGGTATTGTGAGCTTTTGGGCTAATATCCAATTACCAGTGAGTGCATACCATGTGTGTTCTTTTGTGATTGGGTTACCTCACTCAAGATGATATTTTCTACTTCTATCCATTTGTCTAAGAATTTCTCAAATTCATTGTTTTTAATAGCTGAGTAATACTTCATTGTATAAATGTGCCACATTTTCTGTATACATCCTCTGTTGAAGGACATCTGATTTCTTTCTAGCTTCTGGCTATTATAAATAAGACTGCTATGAACATACTGGAGTATGTGTTCTTGTTATATGTTGGAGCATCTTCTGGGTATATGCCCAGGGAGTGGTAAAGCTGGGTCCGCAGGTAATGCTATGTCCAATTTTCTGAGGAAGTGCCAGACTGCTTTCCAGAATGGTTGTATCAGCTTGCAATCCTACCAACAATGGAGGAATGTTCCTCTTTCTCCACATCTTCACCAGCATCTGCTACCACCTGAGTTTTTTATCTTAGCCATTCTGACTGGTGTGAGGTAAAATCTCAGGGTTGTTTTGATTTGTATTTCCCTGATGACTAAGGATGTTGAACATTTTCTTAGGTTGAACATTTTCAACCATTCGAGTTTCCTCAGTTGAGAATTCTTGGTTTAGCTATATACCCCTTTTTAATAGGGTTATTTGGTTGTCTGGAGTATAATTTCTTGAGTTCTTTGTATATATTGGATATTAGCTGTCTATTGGATATAGGGTTGGGAAAGATCTTTTCCTAATCTGTTCTTTTCCCAATCTGTCGTTTTGTCCTATTGACAGTGTCCTTTGCCTTACAGAAGCTTTGCAATTTTATGAGGTCCCATTTGTCAATTCTAGATCTTAGAGCATAAGCCATTGGTGTTCTGTTCAGGAACTTTCCCCCTGTGCCCAAGTGTTCAAGATTCTTCTTTACCTTCTCTTCTATTAGTTTCAGTATATCTGGTTTTATATGAAGGTCCTTTATCCACTTGGATTTTAACTTTATACAAGGAGATACAGTATTGATTTACATTCTTCTACAAGTTGACCTCCAGTTGAACCAGCACTATTTCTTGAAAATGCTGTCCTTTTTCCACTGGATGGTTTTAGCTCTTTTGTCAAAGATCAAGTGACCATTAGGTGTGTGAGTTCATTTCTGGGTCTTCAATTCTATTCCATTGATCTTCCTGCCTGTCTCTGTAGCAATACCATGCAGTTTTTATCACTATTGCTCTGTAGTACAGCTTGAGTTCAGGGATGGTGATTTCCCCCAGAAGTTTTTTTATTGTTGAGAATAGTTCTTTCTATCCTGTTTTTTTGTTTGATTGTTATTCCAAATGAATTTGAGAATTTGTCTTTCTATCTTTGTGAAGAATTGAGTTGAGATTTTAATGGAGATTTCATTGACTCTGTAGATTGCTTTTGGCAAGATGGCCATTTTTACTATATTAATCCTGCCAATCCATGAGCATGGGAGATCTTTCTATCTTCTGAGATCATCTTCTGTTCCTTTCTTCAGAGACTTGAAGTTCTTGTCATACAGATCTTTCATTTGCTTGGTTAGATTCACACCAAGGTATTTTACATTATTTGTGATTATTGTGAAAGATGTCCATTCCCAAATTTCTTTCTCAGACTGTTTATCTTTCAAGTAAAGGACATCTACTGATTTGTTTGAGTTGAATTTATAACTAGCCACTTTGCTGAAGTTGTTTATCAGGTTTAGGAGTTATCTGGTGGAAATTTTAGGGTCAGTTAAATATACTATCATATAATCTACAAATAGTGATATTTTGACTTCTTCCTTTCCTATTTGTATGCCTTTGGCTTCTTTTTGTTGTCTAATTGCTCTGGCTAGGACTTCCATTACTATATTGAATAGGTACGGAGAGAGTGGGCAGTGTTGTCTAGTCTGATTTTAGTGGGATTGCTTCAAGGTTCTCTCCATTTAGTTTGATGTTGGCTACTGGCTTACTGTGTATTGCTTTTACTATGTTTAGATATGGGCATTGAATTCCTCATCTTTCCAAGACTTTTACCATGAAGGAATGTTGAATTCTGTCAAATGCTTTCTCAGCATCTAGTGATATGATCATGTGGTTTTTTTTCTTTGAGTTTGTTTGTATAGTGGATTAAGTTGATGGATTTCCAAATATGGAACCATCCCTGCATTCCTAGGGTAGTACTTGATCATAATGGAAGATTGTTTTGATGTGTCTTGGATTCAGTTTGCAAAGTTCTTATTGAGTATTTTTGCACCAATATTCATAAGGGATTGGTCTGAAGTTATCGTTCTTTGTTCTGTCTTTCTGTGGTTGAGGTATGAGCATAATTGTGGCTTCATAGAACAAATTGGGTACTGTTCCTTCAGTTTCTATTTTGTGGAATAGTTTGAAGAGAATTGATATTAGGTCTTCCTTAAAGGTCTGATAAAATTCTGCACTAAAACCATCTGATGCTGTGCATTTTTTCATGGGGAGACTTTTAATGACTGCTGCTATTTTTTTTTAGGAGTTATGGAACTGTTTAGATGGTTTATCTGCTCCTGATTTAACTTTGGTACCTGGTGTCTATCTAGAAAACTGTCCATTTTATCCAAATTTTCCAGTTTTGTTGAGTATAGGGTTTTGTAGTAGGATCTGATGATTTTTTGAATTTCCTCAGTTTCTCTTGTTATGTCTCCCTTTTCGGTTCTAATTTTATTAATTTGGATACTGTCTCTGTGCCCTCTGGTTAGTCTGGCTAAGGGTTTATCTATCTTGTTGATTTTCTCAAAAAACCAGCTCCTGGTTTTGTTGATTCTTTGTATAGTTCTTTTTGTTTCTACTTGGTTGATTTCAGCCCTGAGTTTGATTATTTCCTGCCTTCTACTCTTCTTGGGTGTGTTTGCTTCTTTTTGCTCTAGTGCTTTCAGGTGTGCTGTCAAGTTGCTAATGTATGTTCTCTCCAGTTTATTTTTGTAGACACTTAGATCTATGAGTTTTTCCCTTAGCACTGCTTTCATTGTGTCCTGTAAGTTTTGTTATGACATGCCTTCATTTTTTTTTAAATTCCAGAAAGTCTTTAATTTCTTTCTTTCTTTCTTCCTTGACCAAGTAGTCATTGAGTAGAGCGTTGTTCAGTTTCCACATGTATGTGGGCTTTCCATTGTTTTTGTTATTATTGAAGACCAGCCTTAGTCCGTGGTGGTCTGATAGGATGCATGGGATTATTTCAATCATTTTGTATCTGTTGAGGCCTGCTTTGTGACTAATTATATGGTCTATTTTGGAGAAGGTATCATGAGGTGGTGAGAAAAGGGTATATTCATTTGTTTTAGGATGAAATGTTCTATAGATATCTGTTAAATCCATTTGGTTCATAACTTCTGTTAATTTCACTGTGTCTCTGTTTAGTTTCTGTTTCCATAATCTGTCTATTTCGGAGAGTGGGGTGTTGAAATCCCCCACTATTATTGTATGAGGTGCAATGTGTGCTTTGAGCTTTAATAAAGTTTCTTTTATGTATGTGGGTGCCCTTACATTTGGAGCATAGATATTCAGAACTGAGAGTTCATCTTGATAGATTTTTCCTTTCGCAAGTATGAAGTGTCCTTTATGTTTTTTGATAACTTTTGGTTGAATGTTGATTGTATTCAATATTAGAATTGCTACTCCAGGTTGTTTGGGGGACCATTTGCTTGGAAAATTGTTTTCCATCCTTTTACTTTGAGGTAGTTTCTGTCTTTGTCACTGAGGTACATTTCCTGTATGCAGCAAAATTCTGGGTCCTGTTTACATATCCAGTCTGATAGTCTATGTCTTTTTATTGGGGAATTGAGTCCATTGATATTAAGAGATATTAAGAAAAGTGATTGGTGCTTCTTGTTATTTTTGTTATTAGAAGTGGAATTATGTTTGTGTAGCTATCTTCTTTTGGGATTTTTGGAAGATTACTTTCTTGCTCTTTCTAGGTTGTAGTTTCCCCTCCTTGTGTTGTAGTTTTCTATCTATTATCCTTTGTAGGGCTGAATTTGTGGGAAGATATTATATAAATTTGGTTTTGTCATGGAATATCTTGGTTTCTCCATCTATAGTGATTGAGAGTTTTGCTGGATATAGTGGTCTGGGCTGGCATTTTTGCTCTTTTGGAGTTTGTATGATATCAGTCCAGGATCTTCTGGCTTTTATAATCTCTGGTGAGAAGTCTGGTGTAATTCTGGTGTATGTCTGCCTTTATATGTTACTTGACTTTTTTCCCTTACTGCTTTTAGTATTTTTTCTTTGTTTTGTGTATTTGATGTTTTGAATATTATGTGATGGGAGGAATTTCTTTTATGGTCTAGTCTGTTTGAAGTTCTGTAGACTTCTTGTATGTTTATGAGCATCTCTTTAGGCTAGGAAAGTTTTCCTCTATAATTTTGTTGAAGATATTTACTGGCCCTTTAAGTTGGGACTCTTCACTCTATACCTATTATCCTTAGGTTTGGTCTTTTCATTGTGTCCTGGATTTCCTAGATGTTTTGGCTTAGGAGTTTTTCTGCATTTTGCATTTTCTCTGACTGTTGTGTCAATGTTTTCCATGGTATCTTCTGTGCATGAGATTCTCTCTTCTATCTCTTGTATTCTCTTGTGATTCTTGCATCTATGACTCCCATTTTTTTTCCTCGTTTTTATATGGCCAGGGTAATCTCCCTTTGAGATTTATTGTTTCTACTTCCATTTTTAGATCCTGGATGGTTTTGTTTAATTCCTTTACCTGTTTGGTTACGTTTTCTTGCAATTCTTTAAAGTAGTTTTGTGTTTCCTCTTTAAGGGCTTCTAACTGTTTACCTGTGTTATCCTGGGAGTTGTTTATGTCCTTCTTAAAGTCTTCTATCATCATCATGAAAAGTGATTTTAAATCTGAATCCTGCTTTTCCTGTGTGATGGGGTATCTGGGACTTGCTATGGTGTGAGAAGAGGGTTCTGATGATGCCAAGTAACATTGGTTTCTGTTGCTTATGTTCTTTTGCTTGTCTGTAGTCATCTGGTTATCTCTAGTGCTACCTGCACTCACTGTCTCTGGCTAGAGCCTGTCTTTCCAGATATCTTGCTTATGACAGACCTCCTTAGAGTCCTCCTGTCTCTGTGATCCTGTTATCCTGAGCTCCTGAGGGGAAGAGCTACTGGGATTCAGGCTGCTTCTGGGATCCTGAAAATCTGCAGCTCTGAGTGCAGTGGTTCCTCCTCTGCTCTGATTTCAGTGGTTCCTGCTGCTCCACATATAGTGGTTCCTCTTCTGCTCTAAGTGCAGTGGTTCCTCTGCTACTCTTGAGTACAGTGGTTCCTCTAGGATGGTTCAGGATATGATGTATTCACGAGAGCAGTCCAGCTAAGTCTACTTTATTTATCTTAATCGTTGAATATTTGACCTTGAATGTAATAAAAATCTTGCATATAATTTAGTGAATAGTCTGTTCTTCATACCTGACACTCTGATTGCTGTCCAAATCTATCCACAGTGTAGTGATGTATGAGAAAGAATGAAAGACAGGAAAAGCTAAGCTAAAGAAAGTATTTGCTGGGTTTTTTTTCTTGTGTTTCTTGTTTTTCATGGATTCAGCCTTATTTTTTCTTTTCTTTTTTTTTCTATTTTAACAAAAAATATACTGCATCTAAATAGTTTAATAATTCAACTACTTCCCCTGGCTTCATCAGGAAGAATGTGGTAGCCGCTTCCAGTGTGTTACTTGGTGTTTGTGTTTGTCTCTTCTGTTTTGAAATACTTGTCTGACAAGGCTGTGCATCAGCTGCTTATATTAAAATAACTGCTGTGCTTTCTATCTCCTGATCACTGGAGACTGACTGATACAAAGAGAATTTGTTTCTAGTTAGTTTTGTTGTTTCAATCAGACAAACTTACCATGTGTGGTTTAAGTCATAGTCTTTCAAAATTAGTGTGGAAGAAATGGCTTTATTGTGGCATTTTCGTACATCCTGTATTATTGTTGATCTTTTGACTTGACTTAACCTTCCTTCTCACTTTACTGCTCACTCTGTTTGGACTCTTTTTTCCAAGCCTAGCCTTCCATCTGCCTACTTAACTTTTCCTTTTCTTCCCTGGCCTCACCTGAAGACTATTCTTTTTCTTTTCCTTCTCATATCCCTCTGTGCTTTCCTGAATCATATCTTTATACTAGTATACACACAATAGATACATTCAAATCTGAGGTCCACATAAAAGCATATAAGGAAAAAATTCACTGTTTGTCTTTTTGAACCTGGGTTATTTTGTTTGACATGAGGATTTCTAGATGCATCATTTTTTTTTTTTTTACAGATGTAATGACTTCATTTTCATGACCATATAAAATTTCATCGTGAATATATAACCTGCTTTCTTTATCTATTCCTCTGTTGATGAACATCTAGCTATTTTTAACAGTCCATTAATAACATGAATGTACAGTTATCTTTGTGGACTTTGAGTTCTTTGAAAGAATATTCATGGGAAAGATTAAGTCAGCAATGATGAGTCAGAGACATAGCCCCACCCTGCTACACTCATCAGCTTAAGAAGTTCTTTTAGACTTTTAAGGACCCCAGCTCAGACCAAATAGGAGTTTCTGATTTGATTATGAAAAAGGATTCAGAATTAGCTAGTATAGTAAATCAGAGCACCAATGTTAAGAGGAAGATTAAGGAAGAGAAAGGAAGGCATACTCAAGTGTGGTACAAAATTTTTTAAAGAGAGCAAATTATTACCTAAGCATTAGTTCATATATACTACTCTGGTGGCTACATCTCAAAAAGTTGCTACCCACCCCCCTTTTTTCCCCTTTTTTCTCTCTTTTTTTTTTTTCTGATAAGAGAGATATGTCAGATGGCTCCTGAGAGTCATCAGTTGAAATTTTAATCTGATAATATGAAGCCAGAAGCTGTTAATTTTGCATTAGGGGTTAAGTGTGCATACTCTCTGCATGAGATTCCTTATGACTATTTAGAAAATTGTAGATTCACAGTGGGGAAGGAAGCCAGACCACAAGGAGATGTTAATTGTACAGGAGTTCCAGGAGAAAAGGCTTCAACTAGATTAAGGTGTGGAGCCTTCTCTCCCTCTTTTCATAACCTCCAAATGTCTTCTGCTTTTCTCATAGTAGGGTTGTATGACTTAGGTTTTTGAGAAGCTCCAATGCTGATTTCTAGAGTGGCTTCACGAGTTCACATATCAGCAGTGATTACAGCTTCCTGTTTTGCCAACATGCATATGCTCACCAGCAGGAGTTAAATTTTCCCTTCTCTTCTCTTCCTCTTCTCTTCTCTTCTCCTCTCCTCTCCTCTCCTCTCCTCTCCTCTCCTCTCCTCTCCTCTCCTCTCCTCTCCTCTCCTCTCCTCTCCTCTCCTCTCCTCTCCTCTCTTCTCTTCTCTTCTCTTCTCCTCTTCTCTTCTCTTCTTCTCTTCCTCTCTCTCTCTCTCTCTCTCTCTCTCTCTCTCTCTCTCTCTCTTCTTTCCTCCTTCCTTTTTTTGGTGTTTAAAATTTATTTTTCAATTAAAAAGCAGTACAATTTGTTCTCTGGTGCATAGTTCTTGACAAATGCATAACCACCACTTTGTTTTCTAACCTCTGCAAGATATAAAACAGCAGGAGCCAGGCATGGTGGTGCACACCCTTAATCCTGCACTCAGGAGGCAGAGGCAGGAGAATCTCTTGTGTTTGAGACCACTCTGGTCTACAGACTGAGTTCCAGGCAAGCCAGGGCTACATAAAAAAAGCCTGTCTCAGAAAACCAAAAAAAAAAAAAAACTAAAACCAACCCAAAAAACAAAACAACAATAACCAAAAGATATAAAATAATTCCATTTCTTCACCAAATATCCACTAACCTGTGTAGTCCGATATTCCTCTTCATCCCTCATCATATATGACGGAATGATTTGGCCCCTATCATTAGAGTTTTTGCCATTTCATAAGTCATAGTCTTTTGAGTCTGATTCTTTTTCTTATGATAATTCATTTGAAACTCTTCTAAGTTATATGTGTAAATAAATAAATAAATATTTCATTTTTAAATTTGTTTTTAATTGAAATACAATTATATCATTTTCTTCCTTCCCCTTCCCTTTCCTTCTTCCAGCCCCTTTCTGCTGCTCTCCCTACTACCCTCCCATGATTTCCTCTCTCATGTTCATGGACTCCTTTTCTCTGAATTTATTGTTATATCCATATATGTGTGCATATATCTATATTTGTGTACAAATACATATAAACTTAATTTTCTCAGTTATTTTCTTCCATTTTTTTCTTTTATGCCACAGCACA
The DNA here is from genome assembly GCA_030674055.1 of Rhabdomys pumilio. Classification (NCBI taxonomy): domain Eukaryota; kingdom Metazoa; phylum Chordata; class Mammalia; order Rodentia; family Muridae; genus Rhabdomys; species Rhabdomys pumilio. The sequence continues at coordinate 115,961,395 of JANHMN010000004.1, forward strand.
TATTGCAAATTAGAGGACTAATTGAGAGTCTGATCTCTCCCTGAGTCCTGATATAGTGGCTGGCAACTTTCCCCTGCCAAGATGCTTCAAAATTCTTCACAGAAATTTTAAGAGGTTTTTTTTTTTTTCTATTTTTGTAAAGCATGTCCCAGAATTTTGATGGGATTTTATTGAGTCCTTGGACAGCTTTCATAGTCATTTTTATAATATTAATTCTGCCATTTCATGAGTATGAGAATTATTTCAACTTTCTAGTGTCCTCAATTTCTTCAGTGTCCTAAAATTTTCACTGTAGAGATCAGGTATTTTCTTTGCTAAATTTATTCCTATATCTGTAAATGTACAATGCATCTATTCCTTCCTTCCTTCCTTCCTTCCTTCCTTCCTTCCTTCCTTCCTTCTTTCCTTCCTTCCTTCCTTCCTTCCTTCCTTCCTTCCTTCCTTCCTTCCTTCCCTCTTTCCTTCCTTCCTTCCTTTGAAGCAATTATGAATAGGATATGTTTCCTAACGTTTTTATTATTGGTACATAGAACATTAGTGGCCTGGCCATGTATGTTTATTTATATCCTGAAAGTTTGTTGACATTATTATTAGGTGTAATAGTCATGCTTCCATAGTAATCCATGGTGTAATAATCATGCTTCCATAGTAATCCACAACTTCTACATGTTCATTTTACATTTAAAAAAATGTATTTGCTTGCTGTTTGGGTTTGTTCCTCTGTTTTATAGTTGAGTCTCTCTCTCTCTCTCTCTCTCTCTCTCTCTCTCTCTCTATATATATATATATATATATATATATATATATATATATATATATATTCCCTTGACCATTCTACTCAAAAGACTTGACCTTAGGTCTTCTCATTGGGCTATTGAGGTTTTCTTTAGTTACATCTTCATTTCAGCTTGAGTTCTTATGAATATTTTTCATCATTCAATTATGATTTTAAAGTTTGAGTTTTCTTTGTCATTTTGATCAGCCATATATTTTTTCTTGGACAACATTCAGGTATTTATTACCTTATTAAAGAAGCTCATTGAGCTGTTTGTGTCTTCTTTAAACTCCTTGAATTCTTTGAAAGGAGTAGTTATTGTTCATGGAAGTGCTGTGTCCAGGGCTCACCTGGGTAATTTTCACTAAAGAACATTATTTTTTTTTAACACTGCTTAAATACCTTTATTATTTTTTTTTAAAAAAAAATATTTAGACATTGATAGCTCTGCAAAATACTTCTCCCATTGCAAATCTTCAAACCCTTTCCACAGGTCTTCCATAAAGAAACAAAATATTCATACTTGCATCCATTCGAATCTAATTTTTAAAAAACATTTAAGATTCAAAAGCAAGTATTTTTCTTTCCCAGAACTTGTTAGTAATTTTGAACCACAATGTAACATACTTAATGGGATTTCTTTTTAAAATTAGCTTATCAGTGACTATTTTATGAGGAAAAAAAAAATCCATTCAAGGCCTTAAAGGGAATATCAATTCCCTGCTTCTGAAAAGCAAAAGACATTGAGAAACCCCTTTGTTCTATTGGAGTCTAACTCCAACACTGCTAACAGGACCACGGGGTAGCAGGTTGGCTGTCCTTGTACTGTGCTATATGTTACTAATACTGAATATCTGGGGAGCCTTAGAAGAGCAGAAGTGGGGAAAGGATCCAGCAGATACTTGCGATATCTGTAGCCCCAAGACTTACCGATTGAGTAAGGTTGGGGCCCAGAAACCATAAAAATAAATCATCCCAATACTTAGGTAGAAGAAAATAATTCACATCCATTGCTAAGGCTGAATCAATGGTTCCTTACCCTTGAAAAGCAACTGGGCATGGCAGTGCACCTATAGTCCCAGCTACTGAAAAGCCTGACCCCAGGAGTAAGGGTCTAAGGTGAGCCTAAACTTCATCTGTCACCAAAATTCAACCGAATGTCAGATGGCCAGCTCTGATCAGGGACACCATCGCTTCACAGTTAAGCTGAGGGACAACACTGAAGAGTGAAGGAAGCAGAGAGACTGACTGCTAGATTTTCCCTGCATTTCCTCCGCTTTTTCTCAGCTCCTCTGTCTGTCCTTCCCACCATTCTGTTCAACCCTTGTGTGCTGCACAGATTTCATTCAGCAGTAGATGGAGTCACTCTGAAGCTGGGGCTTGTATGTAGCTCAGGTAGCACATCAGTGAACAGCTTCTCATGTAAACTTGGCTGGCCAGGGTGTAGCCTAGGGATTTCTCCCTAACCCCCCAACCCCCGTTTGTTTCTTTTGATCTCTTTGTAGTCAGGGTCTCACTTTCTAACTCTGGCTGGCCTGGAGCTCACTATGTAGACCAGGCTGACCTTGAACTCAGATCTACCTACTCAGAATACTAGGATTAAAGGTGTGAGCCACCACATCCTGCTTTTTTTTCTTTCTTAGCTAGGGAAGTGTTCTAGCTCTACTTAGAAAGCTGAAGAAAGGATGCCTTTAGCAGCCTTCAGACCCACCTGAAGACTTGCTGCTTTGAAGTCTTTCCCTAAGCACTAGGCAGGAATAAACATGTTCCACTTCTCCTACCTGGTGGACAGTGACTTCTTTTCCTTTTCTGTCCCTGGAGGACCTCTGGGGACTTGTCTCCACTGGTAGCTCTTTCTCCAGCTACCCAGCATTCGGTGGTTTACATACCTCTGGTAGTGTGTACAATATCTTTGACTGACACTTGTATCTAACATTGAAAAATAAGTACAGACTGCAAATTTCTTACTGTTCTCTACTCCAACAAGCCAGCCCCCAGGCAGGGACTTGAAGTCTGGCTGGTCTTCTCTTACCCTCCACTCAGAAGGTTCCACTGCTGTGGCCAGCTGTGGCCCTCTCCTTCCCTGCTTTACCTGTCTAGCCACCTATCTCGTTTAAGATTGTCTAGCATTTCAGCTGCAGTCCAAAAGTAAGAACATTCTTATAAGACTAGTGGATTTAGTGATGTTCTGTCGTCATTGTCATCCGTTTTTTTTTTTACAGTGTCACTTGTGCAAGTGAACTTTCTTCAGCTGAGTTTCTGATGTAAGAATCTAGCTTGCTTCAGATTGAACCAGTGAAAGACATTTGTGGCTGGATCTAGGCCAAGTAAAGCTGGAATATTATCTGATTAGACCAGGAAAAGAAGTCTGAACTACATGTCTAGAGCCAGACTTTAGGGAAAAGAAAGGGAAGCAGTCCAGGGAGGTTTATGACAGGGAGATAATTACTTGATAAAGGTGCATTGTGAATAGAGCAGGCAGGTTGGCAGGTAGCAGTACCAGAGCTAAGCCTGTAGATGTGTAGATGGAAACGAGCAGGGAAAGAAATGGGAGAGGACCAGAGCCATTTTCCAGGCAAAGGAGAGTCAGAAACAAAGCTGTCTTCCAGACTACTGTTACGGAGATTGAGCCAACTAAGGCAGCTGGTAAATAAATAAGATTCAAGGTCCATTTTTTTGAAGATAGGCCTGTCTAAATGGTTTATTTAGCTGTGTCAAGTGCCTTGTTTATTCGATATTATTTGGCAGAAGATTAATTTTGGAATTTTATAAAAACAATAAAAATTAGATAAAAATGTAAATAAGTCCACTGTTGATCATTAACACAGGTACACTGAATGAACTCTCAACATGCATAGAGTTATTACCTTATTTTGTTTCTCTAGATTTGGATCTTTGATCTAAATATATAAAAAGACTTGATCATGTTTATAATTGTTTAATATTCTCCTGTCAAACTTCCTTTTAATATTACAGCCTTATGGTAGAGTTTACTTGTTACAGCATAAGGGGAACAACAAGTTTGTTGTTAATATTTGTTTTTATTACTACCAAACTCCTTAATTACACACTAGTAATTATATTAAGAAAGGTTCTACTTGTCATTGGTTTAATTATTAGTGTGTACAGAAACCTTTTAAAGAAGTCTCACTTGCCTTTTTTTTCAACTCACTGTATTCTGACATTTCCACAGGGTCATTGTGACATTTTCTCAATGGCTTCACTGGTCCATGAGTTCACCTCACTGAGAGTTTAAAAGATTTGATTAAAAAATCTCTCTTGTGATAAGGAGAAAAGTTGATAGATGTGGAATGTTAGGGATGTTTCTTAAATGTGTGTATGCTGACTTATCTATTGGCAAAATAAAAATGGTTCTGAGACTCAATTTCATCTCAGTGGCTTATGTTTTACTACATACTCTTAAAAATATATGTTGTGTATCTCCACAGTAAACTTTCTTTATGATTGTTAAGTATAAACTGTTTTCCTGCTTTTCTTTGAGGGTCGAGTAAATATCTTTTTATCAAAGAAACCAACCAATCAATCAGTCAAAAAAAAAAAAAAACAAAATAAAACAAACAAACAAAAAACTCCAACCAACCAATCAACAACAGCAATAAAACAAAACTAGAAACCATTTACTGTGTGTGTGACTATTTTTTATTAGAACAATGTAATCTATGCATACTTACTTTAATATATGACAAAAGTAAGAAACCACATGTACTGAAACAACCTTTTTCCATCTTAATAATATTCAATGATTATATGCCTAATATAACAATAGACAGATATTTAATTATACAGTGAGTTTCTAGTGTGGGATTAGTTTATAGCTATCAGCTTCAGATCTTTTTCACATGTCCTCTGGTTAAAACCTTTGATTTTAACCCCATTCTAAGGTTCTGCCCCTGCTGCTCTTGTCAAAAGCTGGGCTAAAGCATTTCAGGAGGTAAAATCAAGGCTAGAAAACAAATGTGAACTTTGTAGCTTTCTCTTACTTTCATTTTATTCCTGACTTGATCAATAGAAAAAAATAAACATCTGCCCTTTTCAATAGTTGTAGTTTCGCATCGAAACTATAATAAAACTTTTTACTTTTAAGCAATCTGCTTTCAAAGAAAACATCTACTACATGACAAAAACTCTTCATACAAACACCCTTGTAACAAACACTGCTAAGAACAGGCTCAATAACAAAGACAGATTTTGATGAATTAAGTGTTCTCTAAGTCTGTAAGTGCTTTATAGTCTATGCTCTTTTTGAGCTTACTGGGCTGTTCCAAGCTAAGAATGAAATCTTGGACTCCTGGTAGCTCTTTATCATATAAGCATTTATTTATTTATTTATTTATTTATTTATTTATTTATTTATTTATTTGAAAAAAAAAAACCAAATAGAATGTACTAGCAACTCTTATGCTTTAAAAAATATCTGTTTGTTTTCCTTCTTTCTTTTAATTAATTAATTAAAGTAATTAATATATATCTCACCGCTGCCCCTCCCCCTGTTTCCCCTTGTAGAGTTCTTCCCGCCATTCCTCCTCCCATTCACTTCTGAGAATGCAGCTTCCACACCCTGTATCCTCCTCCCTACCCTGTGCCTCAAGTCTCTACAGGATTAGGCACGTCCCTCCCACTGTATGGTAGCCTTCTGCTACATTTGTAATGGGAATCTTGGACCAGCCCATGCATGCTCTTTGGTTGGTGGCTCAATCTCTGGGAGCTCTCAAGATTCCAAGTTAGTTGACACTGTTGGTCTTCTGTAACTTCAATCCTTCCCTTAACTCTTTCATAGGGGTCCCGACCTTCTTTCGATGTTTGTTTGTGGGTATCTGAATCTGTCTCAGTCAGGTGCTAGGTAGAGTCTCTTGGAGGGCTACTTTGCTAGGCTCCTGTCTGCAAGCATATCATAGCATCATTAATAGTGTGAGGGATTTGTGCCTGCTCATGGGACAGGTCTCAAAATGGGCTGGTCACTGGTCTGCCATTCCTTCCGTCTCTGGTCTATCTTTGCCTCTACATTTCTTTTAGACAGGACCAATTTAGTGTCAAAAGATTTGTAGGTGGGTTAGTGTTTCTATCACTCCACTGGGGACCCCATCTTCTTCCTCCTTCCCCTCCTCCTCCTTTTCCTCCTCTTTTTCCTCCTCCTCCTCTTTCTCCTCCTTCTCCTCCTTTTTTTTTTTTGTAAATTATCTTAACTGAAATTAATCAAGATAATGGATGCTATGTCATGAGTGCATTTTGTTGTCACAGTTTCCCAAATTAATGCTCTCTCCCTCAATCTCTGGCAGGCCCTTCCATTTACAGATCACTCATTGGAGTTGTCACTGAGCCTGCTCATCAACCATATTAGGAAAATGGGTTAATGTGTACTTAATACAAGTCGTTTCCTAATCCAGGTCTTAAACACCTAATATGATCAACATTTTATGTCATTAATACCAGAAATAATATGTCAAATATTTTATGTATATTAAAGTTTTATTTGTTTCATTTGAAATAAATAATTTTACATGACACCAAAACTAAAATGCAGTCTTTTTTTCAACTAAGGTATATCTGAGAAATATGAGGAGGGAAGTACCTAAATCATATGAATAGTAATTCTAGATTTAGTAAAAGCTATGATGTTCAAATAGCAATAAATTTTCTGCTTGAATTCCTCTTATTTTATTTTCATACTTAGAAAACAGTTCTGTTTAATTTTAAAATCATCCAGTGTCCATACAAAACTCAATTTTATGATTCTGGAACTCTGAATTAGAATGTGATACATTTGTCCATACCAATTCTTTGTGATTACAATATGGTCATTGAATGACTTTTAAAAAAGCTTAAGAAGTGCATTAAATAACTTATTTTCTCAATAACTTTTCAATAAGGAATGAAATATGTATAAGTTAGTATTAGTGTGTTTCATTTAATGATTCTAACAGTTCTAACAACATTGACTGTTCTGGAGTAATCAGAGGGCTTGTGATGTGGATGTCTTCAGAGTGATGTGTGTTTACTCTGAAGACATCTACCACATGTTGTACTGATCACTTTGTTTGAAAGATGTTTGCTAATCATGGCATTGAAAGAGAATCATAGTTAATTTGCTTCTTGGATGTGAGCAGAACTTTTGTTTCTTAAGGAGTCTTTTGTGATTTTTCTCAATTGGAAATTGACTTTTCATGCTGCAAAATTCTCTGAAGAATGAGCATCAATAATAGTATCTTGCATGGGGTTGTGTAGATCTGCAGAGCTGGGACTTTTAAGGAAAGAGTGAGAGAGGAAAGGGTCAGGAGGAGGGAGACAATGAAAGGAGAAATATAAGGTACCAAGAGTACTTTTCTTTGAAATATGTCTAACATAGTTCTGAGACCAGATTGATGTTAAAGATCTTGGCAAATAATTCTGAAATATGTTTTTTTTCATTCCAGAGAAATTAAATGAATATGATTCATACCAATTTCACTCTTTATGGCAATTAGAAATTGCCAAACCTCCTTCTAGATCAAAAATTAAACTGTTTGAAAAAGCCATGTATAAATATCCATATATTTATTACATTTTAAAGACTTTAATTAACATTTCCTTACAATGCAATATTGTGCTTCTCTCAAAGGTCAAAAATCCCACTACCTGCTAAACACTGTCTCCTTCTGAGTTATTGGTTAGATGTGTCCCCACCCCACCCCAACAATACAGGGTATTGACATTCTTAATAGTTGCCCACCAGACTTGATGGTAAGACTTTATTTTTTGAAAAAATTACATACTTTGATCACAGATCATGGAAAAACAGAGCTGATGCTTATCTGGAAGCTTACCTCCTGTTGACTTGCTTTCATAGGGATAGAAATTTCTGCACAGGCAGCTAGAGAAAAAAATTATCAAACAGTCTTATCCAGCTATGAAACCTATGAGCTATACTAACCACTGACATGGCAAGTGTACCAATAGCATGAAGATCGCTGAGATATCCAATGATTTTTCAATTGGATATAAAGCCCATTTCACAAGAGGGAATACATATCTGCACTATAAGCCAGGCCAAAGATCCTAGGGGAAAATGAGTTTGTTAAATAGATGTAGTATCAAAGTGCCTTCTAAGTACTTAGCTTTATACCAAAAGATTAGGACAGCTCACATTCCTCGTCAAAGTAACTTTAAAAAAAATGTGAACAAGTATTTAATAAGAGACCCTATAAAAGGTCAATATATACAAAATAAGTGACTACGTGATACTCAGCCTTAGGTGGAATGTATATCACAAACCCTTCCCTATCATCTTGAGAAACATGCATAAGAGGAAATAGGAAGGTTGGCACAGGCAGAGGATAAGGGACAATGCTGGAAAATAGTGTCTTATGAATATGACAGAACAGATACTCATGAAGTCAAAACAGCTATGGTTACCTGTATAAAATCTTGTGCAAGACCAGTACAAGACCAAGCCAAAACCCATTTTGGTATGGAGTTGGAAGAGGCTACCCATAGTTTCATAGCTATAAGCAATTGATTGCTTTTTGGGTAGAGAAGCTCATTCTTTTTCAAGACTTACCTGGTTGCTCACCTTCAGTGGATGGTCCTACACCCATGCTTATGTGTTCAATACCAATTGAACTCCATGGTTATAAAGAAAACATAAGTAGATTTGAAGTTCATGGGGAAGAGACAGATGAAGGTGACAGGGAGGAGGAGGTAGATATAAGTAGTATATATGACCAAAACACACTTTAAAAGTGAATTCCATGTTCATCTTATTATTATACTGGATTTCAGTTGTGTATTAGAGACTGTGAATACAATATCTCATTTCATGGTCACTGAATATTTTTTAGTGTGATGAATGTTTTCAATTAAATACCACTTATATACTTGCTTAATAAGATAATAGAAAATTACTCACACTTTTAATTGATTTCATTTTGCAGGCCTGAAACTGAGCAAAACTATTAATTATGGTCAATTGAATGCCTTATGCCACCTGAGAGGACTAAATAGCTGGTGAGTTACTCATGCATTTCTTTTCCTGTCATAGACAAAATGATGCCTATGCTTGTTTATGGATAATGTATAGTAATAAAAAAGTGCTAATTCTCACAGGTACCTGATTTAGTAATGAAGAAATACAATTGAAACCTGGTGTTTATTTCTGCATATTCAAAAATGTAAATTGGTTAACTATGTCATCATATATATGAATATATATGTCATATATATAATCAATTTAATACAGAAATGAATGTAATTCATTTCAAACTGAGCTGTTTTCAGTGAAAAATAGACAGTCACAAAGAGAAAGACTTAAATGGTTGAAAACACAAATATTGCATGAAACAACTAACTGAGAAGGGAATGGGGTGTGGCCTGGAGACACAGAAATGGGAACTAGTTGTGCTCAGAGTGTAGGATTCCTAAGAGGCCTGAGAATTGACCATAGAACTTTAAAATGTGTTTTCTTGCTGTTTTAGTTGCTGCTGTATTGCTGTGATGGCCAAGACAACTCTTGGGAGTTGGGAGCTTGGTTACACTTTTATAGGGTTAGTTCATTGTCATCATGGGGCAGAAGCAGACAGGTATGGTGATAGAGCAGTAATTGAGAGCTTCACATCCTTATCTTCAGGTCTCCAGAAAGAAACACTGGGCATGAATGGGGTTTTGAAACCTCAAGCCCACCCCCAGTGACACATTTCTCCAATAAAGACACACCCTCTTCAACAAAGTCCACCCCTAAACCTTACTAAACAGTTCCACTAACTGGGGATCAATATTGAAATATGTGTGCGTATATTGAATGAGGACAGAATCCATCCTCATTCAAATTATCAGACATCTACTCCCTGGTCCGTATAGGCTAGTAGCCGTAACATAATAAAAAATGCATTCAGTCCAATTTCAAAAGTCCACATAGTCTTCACAGTGTCATTACTATCTCAGTATCTCTTCTGAGACTTAAGGCAATCTCTTAACTGAAACTCCATGTAAAATTAAAAGCAAAAACCAAATAAAATATTTTCAATATACAATGGTACAGAATATATAGTACCATTTGAGAAGGGAAGAAGTACTGTATCAAAGCAGTCATCCAGCAGGGCAAATGACACATTCTGCAGTCATGTCTGATCTTAAAAGATTTATTAAATGGTCCTTCCCTTCCAGATTTGTTGACTACACCACATTTCTACCTCTTGGGATGATCCTACGGATCCTTAGAAGCTATCCTTGACAGTCATCACATGGATCTGGCCACTCCAGCATCTTGAAGTCTCTAACAAAACCCAGACTTCACCTTTACCAACCCAGACTTCATTTCACCTTGCACCTTCATGCAACGTTCTCTTTGGGTCTCTCTACATGGCCTTCCCTGATATATGCCTGGTCTCAGCAGCTTTTCTTTACTGTAGAGGAAGATTTTGCAAAACCTTTCCTGTATTTCCTTGACTGTAAATCTAGAACAGCAAGGGCTAAGTTTCCTAGTTATTCTGCTCACTACCTTTGGAACCTGGCACCCTCCTTGAATTGCATTTGCATAAGCTTTTTATTGTCTAAAGATTCCTTTGCTGCTTAAATATTCCTTTAATTCCTTTTCATAAGTTGGAAGCTTAGCTGGTTGGGTCTTGCTCTGAGGGCACAACTCTCTTTATTCTATTTTGAGTAAGCCCTTTCTTTACACATTTTAATTCTTGAGTATAGGACTTGACTCCAGAATTGTATTTCCTGGTGCTCTTTTACTCTTCAAATTGTACATTTTGTATTTCTTTGTGCCTGCTTGTTCTTTTTCATTATACATCTTCATAAGAATGATCATTAGTAACTACATAATACTGTCACTACTAGGCTGTCTTGGAATCTCTGCCAATGACATTAATTTAAATCTCTTTTAGCTTCAGATAGATTTTTAGGACAAAGGCAAAGAATAGTCACAAGCTTTGCTGAACCATCACAAGAGAGGTTCATAGTTCACTTATTAATATTTTTCTTCTCTGAAACCTCTGGAGCCACACTTACAGAGTCCAAATTTCTCTCTGTACTATTATCTTCTCTGCTTCTACTAGCATGAACCATTAAGTCCTGATTCAAGTATTCAACTACTTTTTTAGTCTAAAGTTTTAAAGTCTTCCGTACTCTTTCTACAAAAAGCATGGTCAGGCTTTCCTAGCAGTGTCCCAGTCCCTGGTATTTCTTTGCTAGACACTATGACCAAGGCAACTTCTAAAATCATTTAATTGGAGGCTTATTTACAGTTTTAGATAGTGCCTGATCATCTCTGTGGGAAGCAGACAGGCATAGCACTGGAGCAGAAGATGAGAGTTCATTTCCTTATATGCAAGTAGAAGCCAGAAAGAGATAAAGAGAGGAGAAAGAGAGACAGACTATCTAGTTGGGTTTTTGAAACCTCAAAGACCACACCTAGTGACACACCTTCTCCAACAATGTCACACCTACTCTATCAAGGCCAATCATATTTGTTCCCAAACAGTTCATTAACTGAGGAACAAGTATTTACACATATGAGCCTATGATGATAATTCTCATTCAATCACCACAGCTATAATATTTTTATTTTAGTTGTGCTTTTGAAATTATAATAGCATAGCTACCACTGTCCATGCACTCTCCAACCCTTCTCCAATCATGATTATGTTAATAAAATGCTTTAAGTTTACAAATTCTTCCCATCTCTTTTTTTAAAAGTACTTCTTAAAATCATATTTCAGACACATCTTTGTAATTTTCCTTAGGAGTATCTTAAAAAGAGAAAGCAAAGATTTAAGCTTTATGGTTAACTGGTCATACACCTCTTGGTGTATAACTGTTAATATACCTCTATGTTGACAATCATGTTAAATCATAAACTTATTGATTAACAAATTTTGTTCATAAGTGAGGAAGGTGATCAAATGATTTCATAGCAAGAGAATTATGTTTATAAAATAGTTTTAAGAGAACTGTAGAGAAGATTGACTAGACTTGTGCTATAATGTAGTATCTGGGGAGATCACTGATTTAATGTTCTCTTTATTTAGATAAGAACTTACTTGATGTTAAATGTATTAGCATCATTACATAGCATTTTCATCAACTTATTTTGTATTTTGATGTTAATATCCATTATGAAGATTCATAAATATTTATTCAGGTAATTTCATTGAGAGCTTGAAGAGAATATGAGATACATAAAAATATTGTGCAATATATTTTAATCTAGTATGTGTACACCAAGTACCTCAAGTGGTTTACTCTGATAAACCTTTTCCCCCCTCTTTTTCTTTAGGCCATAAAGAGCTTTTTGTTGTTGTTTTTGTCTTTGTTTTTGTTGTTTTGTGTTTTTTCTTTGTTTGTTTTTGTTTGACTGACAGGATGTTTCTAGTTGGGATTTTAGGAGTCTATCAAACCTTTGTTTTTTTTTTTTATTATTATACTATGAATTGTTGGTTCAGAAACTCCCCTAAACAATGCAGGGTATTGTCATTTCTCTTAGTGCCCACCAGAATTTGATGGTAGGATCTATTGCTGAAGAAACCACGCAGTTTGTACCCAGGGCATGGAAAAATATAGCTTTTTTTCAGTAGATCTGGAAGTTTCCTTTTTTGCTGGCTTATTTTTATAGGCTTCAATCTAGACAGAGGAAGGACATTAGGATCTTTGATGGGAGATATTTTTAAGAGTCAAATATAAGTACATGTCTTTCTTCCCTCTTCTTTATACTTTACTTCTTTACTTGGCTCGAGTTCAGCCATAATAGTGTTAGTGTGCTATTCCTAGATGTGGTCCTAGTGTCCTAGGCAGTGTTTTCTACCTGTTTGACATCCAGCCTGGTCTTTTGCCTTCCCTATCAGGCTGCACCTTCCCATAGAATAGTAAAATCCTAGCATATAAATTAAGACATCTATATTTACATAATGTGTGCTTTCTTACTTTACATAAACTTGGGAAAACTATTTAAAACTTTGTAGTCACCATTTTCTTATCCACTGACTGTCTAAATAATAACTTCAATTTATAAAACACTTATTTTTATATTTATTTCAAAGATTTCTCCTACAGTGTTTATTTTTTTTCTTATTGCAGAGTTAGACTTGCAATTGGAGGTTTAAGGGTTTAGTATATGATATGATTTTGGAGGGGAATAAAATCTGTCATGGCAGTTATCAACATTTTAAAGAATCTAAAAATTTAAAATGAATGTTAGATTTATAGATTTTAGAAAAACCATGACAGGATTTGACTACATGAAGCTTGTGATATTTTACTTCTAAAAGTATTCCTTTAATGGCTGGGTCATGGATCCCTTTTTGTGGGCATACTTGCTTAAGTTTCCCTGTTTCCTACCTTATTATATCATCTTGTGTACTTTCATTATTTAATTTCATGGTCCCTGAATATAGGGGATACAGAGGCAGAAATATACTACCACAATGACTTTTCTGATGTAGAACACATATTATCAGTATCATAAGGACACGTGAAGATTTGCTCTGAGAATTATGTCATGTCTAGGCATAGCATTTGATTATCTATTTCACTTCCTGGACACATTTTCAAATGTGTATATCATTTGGTTTATGTTGGGAATTCTCAATAAGTATGTGAAGTAGATGTCTGTCACATTTGTATAAGGTAATGGATAAAAGTAAATTAGGTCTTGATATTTAGGGATGAACTCATTTTAATCCACTCCAAAGATGATCTATCCAGATCACAGTTAAGAATGCATTTCTAAGACCTATAACACAACCTGCATGTAGACAAAAATAAATGCTTCTATAATTCTTTGAATCTCAAATTTTTCATGTATAAAATGAGAATAAGAATATGTAATTCATATAGATAGGCAGGAATTAAATGATATACTGTATCTAAATTGATTAAGATAATGCCTGACATAATAAGAAAAAATTGATGTTTTTAGTTGGCACACTCTCAGAAGTTAAGAGAATGGGCTTTCAAATTAGTTCAATTTTAATTTCTATCATATATCCCTCACATTCTAGTTATATGATGTGGCTAATTATTAAAGTAAAAGTACTTTATGTATAAATAGGTATATATCAGTATCATTAGATTATACAAATGTGCAATGAAACCTTACATATATATATATATATATATATAATAATAGAACAAGTATTTAAAGAATTTAGGTAGATATGTAAAATAGATGATTATTAAATGTGAGTTTTCAAATACACATATGTAAGATCTTTGGAACTACTCCATGGAAATACATGAACAAACTTAAAAACTGGGTAGATACTTGATCAGTATTTTTCATGATGTGAGAAAATAATGAAAATGTACAACGCATTAAATTGCACTCTCATCTGGCTGTTTGAATCAAGGTAAATAGAATCAGATTTAAAAAATACATGTAATTTATTTTGTGTCAAATAATTAATACAATGTTTTGGAAAATAGCATAGAAATAATAAATTGTAACGGATATTTTAATGTGTCACTGTCTGCATTGACAAAAAAAGAAGAAAAAGACTTTTATTGAGAATTTTTATGTTCATCGACACAAAGCAAATATTGACCAACATATTTGTCAATGTTCAATCTGAAAGATGTTCATTTTACTCATTACTGAAATGAGCTGTCAAGATGAATATTTGACATTTCAGATAATGACAACATTTTATGGTGGTTGTCAGCTGAAATCACATGAGGCAACATTTCAAATGCCCAGAAGGTTATTGCCCAACATTTCATAACATTTGCTCTGTTTCCATATATCTCGCTTACTGGTATGTTTACAGTAGAAGAATTCACTCAGGAGAGGGCATTGAAAGCACAGAAGTTTTCCTTTTTCTACCATAGGAATTGGTGATTTGTCAGTAAATGAACTAATTGTCCACTCATCCTAACTATCCTAAACAATTCCAATGACTTTCCAGAGTGGGACATGCCAAGGTTTTTCATTTATATAACAGTTCTTTACTATAGACCTAAAGCACAGAACATGAAGTATTTCATCAATAATTGCAAAGATTCAGAAGACTGTATGTAATACATATGTGTGTATATGTCTATATTGTATGCATGTATATATGTATGCATACCCAAAAGACTTGGGAATCATTTTGGAAAAATTTTACTATTCTGAATTAAATAACAGCTTTATTCAATTGCAAAAATCAAAAGCTTTGCATAGAATTAACACAAAATTAATATACTAAATTAAAACTTGTAAAACAGTATGTGTGATTCTTACCACTATTCTCCCTGTCTTGTTCTAGCCAGGATTCTTCCCTTCATTTGGCTGCTCACAATACATTCATCAAGCAGTATCCTCAAATATTCCTGCATGAAAAAACAATATTACCTAAAGTTCCTGAGCATTTTGAGAAAAGGTAAAATCTATTTTAATTTTTTGAAAGTTAAATTTATGTGTGAATGTATTTGTGCTTTTTATGATTGGCAGGTGTTCATATTTCATAGTGCTGCTGAGTTTCATAATAAGAATTATTTTCAAGGATATCATGTCCTGTGACAAACCAACTCATCTGTATTCCATTTCTGTCCACTGTCTCCTATTTTCCCGTTAATTTCCTTTTAAATTTCATACCATACATCCATCTATTATATACTTAAATGATTTTATGTATCCTTGTAAAATATAGGATCCATAAAGAAATAAAAACTTATTTGCTTTTTTTTTTTTTATGAGTTTGCCTTTTTCAGTTAATATGATGGTTTTCAATTGTGTTTGTTTTCTTTCAAACAACCTAATGTTTTTTGTTTTATTTTGTTTTGTTTTGTCTTGGCTGAGTAAAATTCTGTTGTGCATATTGGAAATTTTCTTCTTATAATTATCAGTTGATGATCAAGTAGTTCAATTATAAGCTTGAATGTTGTGAATAATGTTGCAAGAAACATGGTTGTACAAGTGTCCCTGCCATGTGCTGATACAGCGTTCTTCAGCTATACACTCAAAATCTATACAGCTGACTCATTCTGTGTTGAGTAATTTGTGTTCCTTGTGCTCCTTCCAAAAGTGCACTAGTCCTATAGATTAATGAAGACTTAGAGGGAAAGAGAGGTACTTTAGTTATTCATAAGTTTCTCATGCTGCCTTATTCTATAAACTAAGCTTAGCCACAATGCAACATCATGAAACATTCCAAAACTACTCAGTTTCCTCGACTGGCCATCTGCTGACAAGCTTCCCTCAGTATCATAATCCTTCCGGAACCATAAGCCCACATAAACTCTTATCTATAAGGTATTTCTGGTTTTTATATATTGTTATAGCAGCAAAGAAATAACTAATAAAGGTTATAAAACACATAACAAGAAAACAAGCAACATTGATTTATTTATGTGCCCAATCAGCCAATCAAATTAGCTTGAGAAGTGTGGGGGTTTTAAGTTGTATTTCTGATATACTTGGGAAGAAAGCCAGCTTTAGGCTTAAACTACAATTTTGATAGCTATTTTTCTTCCATGGATCTGCTTTACCTTTTGGGGGAATTGGTTTCATTTTCATGCTTCTTGTGGTAGATTTGGACAGATTAGATTTATTAAGTTTCAGGTGAGAAAAAATAGTCTTTTAAAATAACTCATTCAGAAATTCACCAGAATCTCTTGTGAATTAACCATAGATTATCACTAAGCTCTAGTTTGCTAGTCCTGAACCACATACCTACCCATATAACTGGGAAATATTGCTGACACACAAAGTAGAAGCCGCTGGGGTAAAGGTCTGAGCACAAGGAGAATCTATGAATAAATTAAAGTGTTAAAATTGTGGATGAATGAATAAAAGTTTGTTGAGAATTGCTTGAAGACACATAATTTATTAGGAGGTTGAAAGGTTTTCTTCTTAAAACTAAGTAATGTATTGAAAGATGGTGTCTTAGGTTTCTATTGCTGTGATAAAACGCTATAAAAAAGCAACTAGAGTAGGAAATGTTTGGCTTACAGACTATAGTTTATCATCAGGGGAAGCCAAGGTAGCAACTCAAGGCAGGAAATGAAGCAGAGACTGTTAAGGTTTGGTCTGTTGTTATGTAATATAATTCTAAATACTGCGCCTTGTTGCCTCAGAGATGAGAGAATCCTCACATACATCAAATAATGCTATGTGATCTTACTCCTATAGACTATAGCTGGGCAGTAGAGAGGTAGATGGAATTTTAGTTCCTGGACTTGGGATCTTAGGAGGACCACAAGAGGAAAGAAGGAGAGGGGGAGAGGAGAAGAGGCCATGGGATCAGTGTGTCATGAAAACATGACCATTGTGGGCTGGCTAATTGGAGGTAAGTGAAGCCCAGATGGAATATGGCAAGTTATAACTCGAGGTTATTGATGGAGAAAAAAAAACATAATTGCATAAAGGATATGTATCTGCCCAGCTGTAATGCTTTGAGGCTTATTACAAATATAAAAGTCTGTGTCTTTCATCCAGGAACAAAATGATTAATTGCAGGGTAGAAAACCCTGTTTGAGATTAATATTTACTACAAGAGGACATAGAGGAATACAGTTTCCTGGAGTGTTTTCCATACTTGCTCAGCCTGCCTTACAACCCTAGACCACTTCCCCTGGGTTGGCAATAACTATAGTGGGATGGCCCCGTCTCAATTATTTACCAAGAAAATTCCCTACAGACTTGTCTATAGGTCAACATGAAGGGGAGAGGGAGATGAGTTTTCTTACTCCTAGATATGCCCAGGTTTGTGTCAGATTGAAAAATCTAACCAGCACAAAAGATAAAACTTTAAAACCCTATTTACAATTAGAGAGATTGTACATAGTTATTATCTAACATAGTGTATTAAAATAAATTAATATCAGGATTAGAAGAAAAGACAGCCAACCATTTAGAAGGTAAATAATAGCCTAAACCCAAACCATTAAAATATTCCTATAAAATTTTAGGTTAA
This sequence comes from Rhabdomys pumilio, assembly GCA_030674055.1. Lineage (NCBI taxonomy): Eukaryota > Metazoa > Chordata > Mammalia > Rodentia > Muridae > Rhabdomys > Rhabdomys pumilio. The sequence goes on from JANHMN010000004.1 coordinate 115,979,056, forward strand.
AAGTTAAAATTGTGCTACATGTTTTACATGCATATAAAAGGAAGTAGAAGAAATGAAAGATAGACAAGAGTTGATGTTAAACTAAGACACATTTGAAAGTCAAGGAAAGAGAGTGAGGACATATCAATGAATTGGGAGGAAATATCTGCAAATTCCACACCTGACATGTAGGATTGATATCCAAAATACAGAAGGGACTTAATTCAATAGCAAGAAATCAACATGAGTAAAAAATGGAAGTCACTTCTCAAAGAAGACATTAAAGGATATTTGATAGAATTCGGTGTATGCCTCATGGCAAAAGAAAAGTCACAGTTTCATCTCATAGGCATGCCATAAATGTTGCTGCTAACAATACAAAACATTAATCTATATTCTTCATATTAGAAAAAGCAACCTACTTCAAAGGGGCAATAAACAATACTGCCAACCGAGTTAAAATGCAGTCTATTAAAAATGTGAACTCAGTTGCTGCTTTCACAAGAGTTCTTCATGCAGTGTATTCATATACGGCACTCCATCTCTTATTATCACAATGTCCTGTATTATATAGATGGGAGGAATGTCTTATGTAGATGCTGCACCTGTCAAGAATGTTTTTTTTTATTTTCACTCATATTAAACATCAACATAGAAAAGAAAAAAATGCCAACTGCACAGTATATTGAACACCATGAGAATAAAGCTTGGGTTAAACAATGTTTTCAAGGAATAAATCTTGTCAGGAAACAATTGTTAGCAGATACTGAATACCTCTATTATTAAACTATTTTTGATAACTGATCTATATAATGTGTGACCAAGATTTCTATGTATAGACAGGAGTGAGGAACTTGATTTCTTGCTATTTTCCTCTTTGAACAGTCTTGATTTCCTTCATGTTTTGGAAGTACTGCTCCTCATGGTACTTGATCTTAGACCTGGAAGCCAGGAGTTTCTTGTGGGTTTTGTTTGCCTCCAGGTTGAGGTTATGTTATATGGTGTTCCTCTTACATAAACCATCGACAAAGAACATGTACCTCCAGCTTTCTAAGAGTCCATCATGTGCAAGGAGGGAGTAAATGCGTCTCAAGAGTAGAGAAGCTATTTGTAGTATTTTTTTTTACATAATGAATAATAAATTTTATTTCAAAATGTGAATGTCACTAAACATGCATACATGTTAAAACAATAAAATTTACAATTTAATTAAATGTTTTCTTTTGCATAGGACATTGCAATATAGAATCTATGCCTTACAAAATACATAACAAAGTTGTATCTGAGCAAGCCAAGGCCGGATTGGAGATTGTACAACTGTGATACTTCACTGTAGTGATCCAGGAAAGATGGAACATGCCTTCATATTAATGAAAATAAACAGAAGACCTGTCTGAGACATTGAGAAGCATTTCTATTTGAACATTAAAAAATGTTAATTAAAAACTCAAAAAAAAAAATAGATCAAGCATGAAGTCAAAGATGGTTTAGAATTGTTGGCATTACCTAAATTTTATTTGGAAACATATTAGAAGGTGAAGTTCTAGAATATTTTAAGGTGGAAGAAATGAAGAGTATGGAAGCAGCTGTATTTCGTTTAGTTTTTAAAGAACACTGAATTGTGACCTTGAAGACTGGAGTTTTATTTTGCCTAATAGTGTCAATGTAGTTTTAGAAGTTCTAACATGTCTTTCACTTTTTAATCCAGAAAACACACAAGTTTCACATTGTATCTCATTGATCTATAGTGGACAAGCCTTTGAAATATAGTCGCTCTCATTACTACCATGTACTATGGATAATGGTGGTACTTCATATAATTATACCATTTGTCCTAGTTTCGGTTTTGTTGCTATGGTAACATGAGAAAAGGCAATATGGGAAGATGAGCTTTGTAGCACGTGCACTCCTAGGCAGAAGCAGGTAGATCTCTGTAAGCTGAAGGACAGTATGCTCTACATAGCAAGTTCCAGGCCTTCTAGATGGCTAGACTACATAGTAAAGAGAGTCCGTCTCACAGAAATAAGACAAAACTACAAAACAAAAAAGCAATATGAAAAAGGAAGACTTTATTTGGCTTACAATTTCTGGTTCCAACCAATTGCTGCAGAGAAGTCAAGGTTTGGAACCTAAAATCTCACATCCACAGTCAACAGCCCCCAAAGAGTGAACAGACATGGATCCTTGCTTGTGAACTTTCAGCTAGCCTTTTCCCGTTATGGAATGGTGCTTCCCACAGGAGTAGTCTGTATCTTTTCATCTAAATGAACAATTAAGACAGCTCCTCACAAACTTTCCCCAAAGCCAACCTGCTCTAGATAATTTTTCTTTAAGATGCTTTTCCTAAGTGATTCTTGCCTAGGTCAAGTTGGCAGTTAACACAAATTAGTACACTATTTGTTTAAGAAATCCCCCCATCCCCCAAAAATGTTAAAAACAGCAACATAAAGAAAGTTACTAGCTGGACACTACATAAAATTCCATTCTGCTTAAGAAGCTTGAACAACCAAGTTACTTTCATATTCAAATCAGAAGACAAAATTTACAGTAGCAGGGTTTTCTCTCCAGTCTAGTATTATTAGTGTATGCCAACTGATTAATCTGTTACTCAGAAATTTAATGATGATTTTTTTTAAAACATCAATAAGTCTGGTAGCCATAGGCAGTATTTGAAATAACTATATTCATTCAAGAGAGCATATTTACAGAATTATGTCTATATTCTATCCTAAGAAGATGTAGTCATTATGAACAAATATCAACAAAGTGCTAATGTTTATGCTAATAGGTAGGGTTTCTGCTTTAAGTAATCCTGTGGTAATTTCATAATATTTTTGAACACCGATTAGAATTTTAGAATCTCTACTGACATTTTTATTTCTTTAAAATAACATTTAGGACTCTTGGAAGTAATTTCCAGAGAACTACATCTGTAAATGGTGGGTAAACAATGCAGTTTTCAAAGCAAACTTGGTTGATGGTTTGTATTTGGAAACTGTAATGTAATTTTTCTATTTTGGGAAGTACGAACCAGTATCACAGGTGATTTTTATTCAGAATATGTCAACTGAAGTGCAACTTATGTCTTTGGGCAATTATTCAATTCACATGTTTTGAATTTTGATGATGTTTAGGTCTATGATAAAAAAGATTTTAAAACTTTGAGTAAGTACAGTAAAAGGTCATAATGTTTGTGAATTAAATATGTAGGAAAATTTATCAAGTAATGATAAATTTTGTGTCAGACAATATAACCACAATTGTTTGCATTAGGCTTTTTTTTAATAATTAATTTGACTAACATCAATCTAGGTTCTGTATTGTATTTGACACCCTGCTTGTACAGAGTAAGATAAACATGACCTTCAGCCTGTAAACAGTGATCACTTCACTGTGATTAATATTTATGAACAGCCATTAGTCCAGGCTTTTGGATGCTAAGAATAGCAACACCTTTCAAAGGAACAGATATAATAAAAAAGCAGTTGCCTGCTGGCCCACCTAAATCACCAGAGGAAGAGTGAAGTTGGCCACAGGGAAAATGAAATAAAATGTGTGGACTTCTAGTCCCTGTTTGTATCTTCACAAGAGCACGAGGAGTGTGATTTGTACTTTTAGATCTTGTGGCACAAAGAGAAAAAGAACGTAAAATTTCCCAAATGAAATAATTCTAAAGAAACATTCAGATGGCCTTAGCTTGGGACAAATGGTAACCCATCTGCTCAAAGATAGAGTCTAGACCTGAGTTCAGGAGGCATTTTGCACAAAGAAAGTAGATACTAGAACCGTGATTCTTTCTGAGCGTGGTGCAAAATTAATGTGTGTAATAATAGTGATTTAAAAATGCTACATATTTCCTCAAACAAGCTTAACATCCATACTTTTAAAGGTTATGACAGGTTTTTGGCTCATTTCAAGAGTGAAAAGAAGTTTTAAAGAAATGATAGCAATTGAGAAAACTAATAATTTTATACAAAATTTTGGAATCTCCATCAATGATACATTTATTCAAAAATGCTGCTTATTTTAAAACCAACAATTTAGGTATATTTTACAAGTGAGAATATAGTTTATTTAATTCTTATAAAAAGTTATCAAATTTCTATCATTCTAGTTCCAGAAAAATTGTTCAACGTAAAACAAAACTAAAGCAGTTATTTTAACAAAAATTTCAGATAAAGTTTTATAGTCTTGTACTAGATTTAGATCCCCCTTGTCAATGAGAAAAACTGTTTCTCAGAGGCTGAAGACTCTTGTCTTCAACTGTACAAACTGAGGGGGAACAATCCTGCTGAAATGATTGGCTATGGCATGTCATTCAGTATCTTTATAATTAAGTTAACAAAAGCAGAATTTGGATTATTTTATTGAAAATATTAAATTAATATCGTTTAACTTACACAATATCTAAATAATTAATAAAAATCAAGAATTGGGTGATTTTTAAATAAGTATTCCTTAAATTGCCTACTTAAAAAAACTGTAGTTTCATTAATGTAGTCATTAGAAAGGAAGAAATATAGAATAATTTTTAAATTTATGAATTGAATTAGCAATCACCAAGTGTATTAATAGCAGTAATGAAAAATAAGCACTAACTCAAAATATGTAGCACGAGGAAAATACTTATGCTATAACAATATTTAAACTTCCATTAATTTCCAGAACAAGATGTATAAGAGCCATTTTTACTAAAAAGAAAAAAAAATGCTCAGTTTAGGAGGAGTTGCACAGTAAAAGGGTTCAGGATGTAGAAATAGCTGGATATTGAGAAAGTCATATTTTCTCGGATAATGATCTTAGAGGACACAGGAGAATCACCTGGAGAATATTAATATTATTTAATCCTGATCATGGATCTTTGTCCACTATACACTCTTTAAATGTGTCTTTGGTTTGAAGCTAGTATCTCAGTACACTGAATAATATTTTGCAATAGTACCTGAGAATATTTTAATACCACAGTGCCTGAACTTTATTCAATACGTTTGTCATGAAGTGACCAGATTTTGTGGAGGGAAATGCAGAGAGATAGTTTGAAGGTAAGGTGAAATCGAAGTTTTTGGGTCCCAGTGTAGGGGGAATTCGAGGGTGAGGAGGCTGGAATGGGTGGGTAGGTGGGGGAACACCCTCACAGAAGCAGGAAAGGGAGGATGGGATAGCGGTTTTGGGGGGGTGAACCAGAAAAGGGGATAACATTTGAAATGTAAATAAAGAAAATATGCAATAAAAAAAAGAAGTTTCTGGTTTCTCAAAAACCTCAGTTGTGTCATATGATGTTTTCCTGGAAGCTGTCTTGTAAGAGATCTATAGCAGTGAATATTTAAACTGCTTTGAGCACCCAGTGGGTTGTACTTATTCTGCACCCACCCTAGAGCTCTGGATTTCTCCCACCCTAGAGCTCTGGATTCCTGAATGAAACACACACACACACACACACACACACACACATACACACACACACACACACACTACAAACACACACAAAGGGCAGTGTTATTTTTAATATGCCTTACTAGCCTCAATGGTTGAATACTTCCTGAATATCCCCAGGGCTAGCACATACTCCTCTCTAGTATTCCTGAGTTAACACCTTTTAAAATCTGTATTTCATCTCAGACCCAATCCTGGATTCTTACAGATTGGTGGTAGGTTTTTAAGTTTGCTTTCTCTGCTTCGCCATCATGGTGAGGTCCCTTTCATGCCCCTCTTACGGTGGAATCCCTTTCTCTTCTTGTGTTTCTTTCCCAGAAGTCCTAAAACTCCTGCCTCTTTCACCCTGCCCAGCCATTGGCCTTTGGTTCTTTATTGATTAATCAAAACGTACATGCAGAGTCTGTGTGATTTGGGGAGACAAATTAAGACAAAGCATTGGAACCAATCCCCAACAGAGATCATGTGAAATTTTTTTCTGAAAACAGACCCTTAAGAGGGCACGGATGTTTAGAAAGAAAATATATACAACCCTACAGACAGTGAGAGGACACTCTTGCATTGGTATGCCTCGCTGGTCTTCACTGGCTGTGCAGTGCTTTGCTGGTAGAATAGGAACGAAATTCACCAAGGAATTTCTCGTGCTATTCTGGCTGATTCTAGTCACTTCTACTAATATTGATTCAGCAATACCTTGTAGTTTCGGCTGAATTGTATGACCTCTACTGATTTTTGTTTAGTATTTCATCCCAAGGAAGTACTTCTAAACAGGTCCGTAACTCCCTAGTCCTATTAATGGCCTTTCTCCCCTACTTTTGGTCCATGGACTTAGAAGGGCAGTTGAAACATTAAAGAACCCTAATAAAAATTGTTTGCTTTGAAAAATCTATGCCTGTAGTAGGAATCAGCTTTTCTTGGCCTGTAGCAACCAGATTCTCACAAAAGGGAAGAAATGTGACTGTGGCTGTAGGCTCAGTCCCTTTTGAGATGGGAGTCTACTGAGAAGT
>JANHMN010000004.1:115985874-116012491 GCA_030674055.1 Rhabdomys pumilio
ACTCTCTCTCTCTCTCTCTCTCTCTCTCTCTCTCTCTCTCTCTCTCTCTCTCTCTGTCTCATTCACAAATCCAGAGCTCTTGAGTGGGTGCAGAGCAAGCCCGACCCAGTGGGAGCTTTGTATTCACTGCTACAGATCTCTCACAAGACAACTTCCAGGAAAACATCGCATGACACAATTGAGTTTTTAGAGAAACCAGAATACCTTCAAGCTATCTCTCTGCATCTCCCTCCACAAAATCTGCTCATGTTCTCATTCATATTTCTTTTGCGATGGTATTTTATTACAGCAACAAGAAAATAAACTAAATAAAAGGTTCACTGTGTGAAAATCATTTACCTTATATGGGCATGCTTCTGTCAGTTCACCCCCTGCATAGCCAAAGCTAGAGATTTGTGATTGGCTGACAGCTAGTTATTCATTACAAAACTGTACTTCTGGTATGTTTTTGTTTAATTTCATCTTAAGTTGAAGCTTATTACTTAGGAACTTACAGTACAGAAAAAGCCAATTGCTAAAGGACTCCTAATTAATATAACAATAGGGACTTATTATTTAAAAGACAATTTTTGAATATTTACAGAAGGAATATTCCTTGTAGTCAATGACACAATGTTGGCTTTACTCTTAGACTTATTTTTAAAAACTCTAGGGAAACTCCTAGTGCTTTCCATAGTTTGATACATGCACAAAACCCCTTGGGAAACCAAGTGAAGATTCTGAGGTGGGTCTGGTGGTTCGTGCCTATAATCCTAACTCTCTGGAAGATGGCCCAAGCAGGGGGGATCATCATGATTGCAGGCACTACTGGAGTTACATCATAAGACATAGAAAGTCTATATATTTCTTGAGTCATTCCTTTATGTCTTCTTCAAGCTCAATGTATTCTTTGATGATCTTAAATTTTTCTTTTAAATTTTGTGCCCTGGTGTTTATTCAGGCAATTCTCTTAAAGAACATTGTTATAGAACTGTAGGAGATTTTGTGTGTGTGTGGGGGGGGGGGATTAGGGTTGTAAATATTGCCATAAGCTTTCATATTATTTATATTTTTTATGTGAGATCTGAGAAGGTTTTTGTTGTTAGTTTATGTCTGATATGAACATATCAATCAGAGCCAGAGCACCGAATATGCAGGCCAGGTAAGAATTGAAGTTTCAATATAGCTTAGGAGAAATGAAATCAGGTAGACACAGTGGAAAGAGATTTGTCCTGGTCTGAGCCTGAAGTTTGGATGTACAGCTGGAGCTTGGAGATATTATGAGGAGAGGAGGATCAGGTAGACTCGTACACTTAGACCTTGGAGCACGTTGTGCATAACGTGGCTGAATGGAGAGGTTGGTAATTGTGGTTTTCTTTGTGGGTAGGTTCCAACATACCTGAACAGAGCCTTCAGATTGGAGTGGTTTTGTGCATAAGAATCTCTAATTAGCTAGGGCATTTATGTGAAGAGTTTGAGAGGGTTTGTGGAGAGGAGGATCTGATGAATGTACTAGCTACACTCTGGTGCAAGATGTATAGGACCTGGCTGGGTGGAAAAGTTTTATGTGGTCAGTTGCTGTTTTCTAGGAGTTCATGAAATATGTCCATATTGATACTAAAAGACAACTGTAACTTTATTAAATTTAGTAGCAAATCACACATTGCATTTAATATATACAACATGGAATTTTGAAGTTTTTCCCCATAAGAATGTTTTAATAAAGTCTGACTAGTCTTTTAAATTAACTAGATGCAAGATTATTTAAAGAAAGGAGAGGCCAAGGTAGCTTTTAGAATGTAGAAATTTCCAGGTTTTTGACTTACTCTTGTAGTACCAGTATTTTGTGAAATAGTTTTCTTACTCTGTTTAATATAACTTTTAATTATATAACTCTGGGGAAGAACATTTTGGCCTTTTGCATTGATCCTATCAGTGAGATAGAAAAATTTTCCAGTACTCTCAAATGACAATGGCAGCCTGCACAGAGATCTTTTTTGGGTATATGTCTCATGGGCGTACAATTTTGAGTGGTCAGTCAGCCATGTTACCCATGACTTCCAAGCTGTCCAATTATGTTAAAGCAAAGAATAATCACTTAAGCTTTGACTATTAATAGTTAGAGTAACACAGTTGCTTGACTTGGGACTCAGAAATTTACTTGATAAAATATCAGTACATATATAAATTTCATGTGAGTTATATTAGTAAAGGACTTATCTGAAATATATGTAATCCTATATTATATTACTGTATTAAACACATTAATATATTGAGTATCATATATTAATATATACTATATATGTTTTCTAAAAATGTTTGAAGACAGTCATTTTGTTCACTGAACCTATATCCTTGATGGTATATACATTTTTTTTCTAAAAGAGTGATTTGTAGATGTAGCTGCCTGCAGCCACGATCACCGGGTTCTCCTGAGACGAAGCCTAGGAATTAACGGGAAGGAGGGTGAGAGAAATGTGGGGTCAAGACAAAGTATTCTGATCAAGGCCCGGAAGTTTAATAATTTGCTTTCGCATATAAAGGTGAAGCCCCGCCCCCAGAGTCTCTTCTAGGTTCAGCCCATGGGCTAGGCAAGGAGATAGTAGTCTGCAAGGTGTCAAGGCTAGCTCAGCAGGCAGTCCATTCTTCTTAGCTCAGTAGCAGACTGCAGGGCACCAAGACTGGCAAGACAATGCCTCCTTCTAGGTCCTACTATTATTTGGTCTATTGTGGTATATGACAGGCCTGCTCAGGCCTGGGGGAAGGGCATATGTAGAGAATATTAGAAAATAAACACAAATATTTGGAAATGAAGCAAGGGAAACATGAAGCAAATCATTTCTGATAAACTGAAAGACTTGAATGTCTGTCTGTAAAATTGCTAGGCAAAGTTGTGTTTTAATGCATCTTTCTCTGAAGTCTTGTTTAAGTTACCTACATGATACAGTTAAATCCAAGGACTGTTTATCTCATGCTACCATGTATCTTTCCTCAGGATCATTAATAAATGTTTAACCCATGCGATAATCTAAAAGTGCATATGTATTTTAAATTAGCATAATTGAAACTGCCTACTTATGATCACAGAAAACATATTTTCTCTGAACTTCTGAAGTTTATTAAGTGATATTTTTTTCCTTTTTGTATTTAAAAAGCTAGAGCCACAGTAATTATGTGTTGTGCTCCAAAAATAATCGCACTACCCGAGAAGAGATATCATGATTATATCTTATCATTTTTCTCCTCATTTAAACAATGCATACTGAGAAACAACTGAGTGCTAAATACAACCTAGCCAGCGACCCTACATCAGAGCTTGGCAATGTTGACAGGCTCTGAGTAAGGAGTGATAATTGCAGGATGACTTGCCAAAGGAACCTACAGAAAGGTGGTATTACATTAGATCAGAGAGTTTACAGAAACCTCAAGTTAGGCATTCCATTAAAACTAAAAGTTGACGAAGAGATGGGGAAAGAAACAAAGAAAACCATGGGTGACAGTGTCCACATTGTTGGTTATCCAAATATTGGCAAGGCAATTTTAGTTGCTACCAGAATTGCTCAATTTGGTACTTGCTTCCAGGAATTTTTATTCATTTTTATAAAAATCAAAACTTAATATTTAATCTATCCCCTGGGTATTGGGAGATGAGTGCAGTGACTGGAAATAAAGATAGAAAAGGAAAAGCTGATCACAAGGGTAACATTTGGGTCTTCTGGAAATCGTTATGAACAGAAGAAAATGGAAGAGCTGCACAAAACACCTCTCATTTCGAAGGGCCTGAGAGAGAATTTAATCTGAGCCAAATATCAGTGACCATGCAAGGGAACATAAATTCATGGACGTGTTCTAATATGTAAGCAATTTGATGAGTATGAAAGTTCTTTTATAGTCACTGTTAAACATAACAAAGAAAAGCCCATACAGACAGTCTACAATTGAAGCTGATACAACTCTGCTTCAACAAAGTTCACTATGATGGGGTGGGTGTCCTGGCCATGGTTGCATCTCAAGGTGAGTGGAGGAATATTAGACAGAAACTATATAATATATGGAGAGTATCTAGACTTGATGGGGACTTAAAGGGAAGGAGAGGTTCCACTTTAAGTAGCGGAGAGGAGCTTCATTAAGAATGGGAATAGTAGGAGAGATTAAAATACCATTATGAAAGTGCATGGTAAGTCCAGAGAAGTGCTTTCAGAGGGTAATCTCCAGACCTAATCCCTGAGCAGTCTTTCTGAGGAGTTTCCCAACAATTACAAAATAAAATTCTGGCTTTTTGTAACGTTTTAGGGCTAGTGAAAGAATTCACATCATGTGATTTTTAGTTCAGTAAAAGATGTAGTGTGACCAGTGGAGAGCTGTTAAGTCACAGCACAGATTGCTACTTACATCTCTGCCCCAGACAGAGCTGCATAGCAGAATGACTTTATTAAGGATCAGGCCAAACACATACACCTCCCACATACACACACCATACACACAAACGCTCCCCTCCACACACATAGACACACAGAGAGACATATACATACACACCACATGCACATTCCCCCAACACACACACACATACACACACACTCACACCACACACTCAAACAATCCCTTTTACACACACACAGAAATACACTATACACACATAGAAATACACACACACAGACATATACATAAACATCACATGCAAACAGTCCCCTTCATACACATACACACACACACATACATATACCCATACAACTCTACACACACACACACACATATATGCACACGCACACATATCACACACATAAACACTCCCCTCTGCACACACACAGAAACACATATATATATGGCACAGACATATAAACTGTCCCCTCCACATACAGAGAGACACACAGAGACATATACATGTAACACACATACACACATTGCCATAAATCAAAGCATTTTCCATTTATATTGGAGAAAACATCTGGTAGTAGGTTACAGCAAAGTGACAAAGACTTTCCTATCAATTCTAAATACTAGTTTTAGCTTTTGGCTTGGTAGAGTTAGTAGTCTATTTATCTACTTTAATTTTTTTTTTTTACATAACGAAAACTATTTTTTATTATAAAGTTCAAATACACAGATTATAAAACCAAGGACACTAAATAGACATGTAATTTTATAAATGTGTGCATATTTGTGGAGATACACAGACACCTGCACAGATGGTAGGTAATCCAGGCTTGCGGTTAAGTCAGATCATCTTGATGCTTCTCGCCTGTGGGGCTTTGCTGGACTCTGCCTCTGCTTCAGTTTATGGGCTGGGGTCTTGTTGGATTTCTGCTGTGGCTTAACCACCACAGTGCTATGAGGCATCATCACCTCAGACTCCACAGAGAGTGCTGGGAATTAAATCTGTGTCCTCTGGAAGAGCAAACAGTGCTTTTAACCACTGAGCAGTCTGTGAGCTCATAGAATCTTCAACATCGCTTTTGTTTTTCATAAGAACTTTATTTTATGGTAGCATATAGATATTTCACTGCTTGCTTTAGTGTCGCTTTGTATTCTTCCTTGGGTCCAAAATCAAACACATTCCTGTGAAAAGCAAAACTTGGGATAGACTAGTGCATTATGGCAAAGAGATGACAGTATTTAGACATTGCCTATATGGGTAGGATTTTTTGACATGAGAAAGTTCAGGTCTGATTCTTTAACAGCATTTTTGCCATTAAAATGGTGATTGTAATGTGAAAGGTGGATTCCGCTAAAAAGTGCAATTACCGTTGCCTTTGTTATGAGGGTTGTGATTAGAAGCATGTGTGTGTGGGTGGGGAGTTGTGTCTGTTAAGTTCTAAGATGTTCTACGTGATTAATGCATTCTAACTCGGAGTTGTAGAAAATTTTAGGAGTGAAGTAATAGAAAAAGACAAGAAATAAAGGGATCCATGAAATAACTGAAGAATTTATCCACTGTTGGAAACTGTGACTACTGGGCATGGAGTTGAGAACATTTATGATTAAAAAAGAAAAATTCTGCCAGTAAAATTTCAGTACTCTGTGGCAGACAGGATTTGACAGCTCTTTAGAATACCTACAGGGTTATAAACTCTACTGTAGGAACAATGCTCTCTTGGGTGCTCTGTTTGGTTTTGTTATTGAGGAAATATATACATATGAACATATATGGACAAGCAAGCCAAAAACACCCCACAGATTATATTTACAAGCCAAGTATGTTGATATGTGATAAGCTGAGAGTCTGCCATAGAAGTTTTTTGCCTTTGGAACTATTCTAGCTTCATGCCAGGGAAACAGAAAAAAAAATTCTCTTATGGCTAAGGAAGTCTTTACAAACTGTTCCTCAAGCAGTCATTGGTATTTCTTCTGTTGAGAACTTTTTGTCCAGTTTCAAAATTTGTAAATTGGTTACTTATTTTCTTGTTTACTCTTTTTTGTGACATGTATAACCTGGACAGAGACCGTCTGTCATTTATAGCTGGCGAAGACTTTCTTCCATTCCTTAGTGTTTTCAATATCCTGACTTCTTTGGTTGTACAGAAAATTTAGTTTCATGAGGACAGCTCTGTTGACTGTTGTCTTTATTTCCTGAGCGACTACAGTCCTATTTAGAGATTCCTTACACATACATTTTGAATGCACCCCAATTTGTTCTCTAGTAGTTTCTGAATTTAGGCCTTATGTTGAAGGCCATGATCCACTTGAAGATGATTTTTGTCTAAAATGAATATAAACATAAACTTTCATTCTTTTACATCAGCTATCTAGTTTCCACAGTACTATTTGTTAGAAAATAGCTTTTATGTCTCTATTTTCGAGTGTTTTTCAAAAGTCAGGTGGCTGTAGTTGCAAGGAATTATATATCAGTCCTTGATTCTATTCAACTAATCTATGTTTCTCTTTTTTTGCCAATATCACGCTGTTTTTATTTATATGATTCTGTAGTATAACTTGAAAATGAGGTCTGATGATACCTTCAACACTATTCTTTTGGTTCACACTTGTTTATCTGTATCCTTTTGTGATTCCATATGAATCACAGTATGTAAAGAATAGCCCTGGACTTTTGATTAGAATTGCATTGAATCTGTAGACTGTTGTCTGTAGGACGGCTCCATATTTTTCTAGTTAACGAACTTGGAAGATCTTTCTAACTTTAAAGGTCTACTTCAAATTATTTCTTTAGTGTCTTAAAATAGCCACTGGAGAGCTGATCATATCACAATGGATAGCACCAAATATGTGCTCATATGGATCTCCCTGGTTATCACCATAAAAACAAACTAGTAGTACATTAAAGTGATAAGGGGATTTGTAGGTTTGGGGCTAGGAGAATTGATAGGGGAAGCAAGGAGATAAGAGAGAGAGTGGTAGCGAGAATAATCTGAATGCATTACATACCTGTATAAAAATACTTAAGGGTACAATTGTTAAAAGAAAGCAAAAAACTTCCAAATTAAAATAAAAACAACTCCCTTAAAAATTTTAAAGGAAAGAATAAACTCCGGACAAACCATTATAAGATAAAGAATCTTCAAAAATGTCATCGAGTTAGTTTTGAGTTTGCCGTTTACTGACAGGCATGGAGTCTGACCTTAAGAGTAGTTTGTATACACACTGAAACTCCTTTGGAGAAAAGTAATTTTTTGTTTATTTATATTTCAGATGTTATCCCTTTCCCCATCCCCCCACCAGAAGCCCCCTATCCCATCCCCTCTCCTCCTGCTTCTATGAGGGTATGCCCCTCCCACCCATCTAATCCCACCTCCCTGACCTCGAGTTCCCCCACACTGGGGCATCAGCCTTCATGGGACAAAGGACCACCTCTCTCACCTATGCCCACTACATATGCAGTTGGAGCCATGGGTTCTTCCCTCTGTGCTCCCAGGCCAGTTGTTTAGACCCTGGGAGCTCTGGTTCCTTGGTATTGTTGCTTTCCTCATGGGGTCTCAAACCCCTTCAGCTCCTCCAGTTTTCTCTCACTCCTTCATTGGGAACCCCATGATCAGTTCAATGATTAGCTGCAAGCATTCACATCTGTATATGTCAGGCTCTGACAGAGCCTCTAAGGAGACAGTTATATCAGGTTCCTTCAAATCTCCCTTTGTTTTAGCTCTCACTGTGTATTCTTTCTCATCAACTCTTTTCATCCCTCCCCATTTTATCTTCTACTCCAGCAGCACCCTCCATCCACCCATAGCTATTTATTCTATAGATAGATATGAACTACCTATAGAACCAAGGATGGTTCAACCAACCTTCCAGCAACTTACTCTATACCTAACCTCTGTGGTTATACATCCACATGTAAGTGAATAAACACCATATTTATCTTTTGGGGTCTGGATTACTTTACCTGGGGTAGTTTTTTTTTCTCCATCCTTCAGTCTTCTCTCACTCCTCCATTGGGAACCCCATGATCAGTTCAATGGTTAGCTGCAAGCATCCACCTCTGTATATGTTAAATTTAACTGTGAATTTCATAATTTCATTTTAAACTGCTTAGTAATAATACACTGTAAAAATATGTTACGTTTTCATTATACATTCATCCACTGATGAATATGTATTTTGTTTCCAATTCCTGATTATTATAAATAAACCATAAATGAAGAAGGCTAAGCAAGTGTCTTTATAATAGAATTTAGAATCCTATTGGTGTATGGCCAATAGTGGTATAGCTAAAATTTGAGATAGATCGAGTCTTATCTTCCTGAGGAACCATACACAAACTGATTTGCGTAGTAGCTCCACAAGTTTGCACTCTGACCAGCAATCAGTGACTGCTCCCCTTACTCCTCATCCTGCCAGCATGAGCTGTCATTTGCTTTGTTGAGCTTGGTCGTTCTGACTGGTATAAGATGAACTTTCAAAGTAGTTTTTATTCGCATTTCCCTAGTAACAAAGATTGAATATTTCTTTGGTGTTTCTTACCCATTTATGTTTCTTCTTATGAGAACAATCTTCTCAGATTTGTACCCATTTTTTAATTGGATTGTTTTCTTGATGTCCATATATTTTTCCTTTATATATTTTGATATTAATCTGTGTGCTGGATAGTTTTATGTCAACCTGATATACTCTAATGTTGTCTGAGAGGAAAGATTCTCAATTAAGAAAATGCCTTCATATGCTTCACTATACATAAGCCTGTAGGGCATTTTCTTAATTATTGATTGTGCATAGTGTTATCACTGGACTGGTGGTCCTGGTTTCTATAAGAAAACAGACTGATCTAACTATGTTAAACAAGACACTAAACAGATCCCCTTCATGGCCTCTGCACAAGATCTTGCCTCCATGTTCCTCCTGTCTTGCTGGAGTTCCTGTCTTGGCTTCCTTTGATAATGAGTCACAATGTAGAAGCACAAGCAGAATACACACTTTTCTCTTAGGTTCATGTTGGCTGTGGGCTTGCAGTAAAGACTCTTTACTGTTATTTCTTCAATCACTAATTTCTTCAGAACTTTTATCAAGAAGGGGTAGATTTTTGTCAAATGTCTTTTCTGCAACTAATGAGATAATCATTCTTTTTTCTTTTAGTTTGCTTGTGTGATAGATCACACTTATCAAATCATATATGTTGAATGATCCCTGCATCTCTAGGATGAAGCCTACTTGATCATGGTGTATGATCTTTCTAAAATGTTCATGGATTTGGAAATTTGTTTTGCAACTATGTTAGATTTTTATATGATTTAGATATTAGGGTAACTAGAGTCATACAAAGAAATGGGCATTGTTCTTATTGATTCTATTTTGTCAAATAATTTGAGGAGTATTGGCATTAATTATGTATTGAAAATCTTGTAGAATTTTATGCTAAAACCTTCTGACTCTGGACTTTTTATTTTTTTGTTGGGAGTATTTTAATCACTTCCTCTAGTTCTCTCAGGATTATAGATCTTAAATTACTTATTTATTGAAGTTTTTCCTGTGGTATATACTGAGAAAAGTACACATTTATTTATAAATTTATTTAGATTTTTTTCAAATTTGGGGAAGTTTAGATTTTAAAAACTATGTCTTTTTTTCTCTGTCTTTTCTTGGTGCCTATTATGTTCCTTGATTTGTCTCATTTTTGTCTTATATATCTCAGCTAACATGCCTTTGCCTCTCTATGCTGCTTTT
This sequence comes from Rhabdomys pumilio, assembly GCA_030674055.1. NCBI lineage: Eukaryota > Metazoa > Chordata > Mammalia > Rodentia > Muridae > Rhabdomys > Rhabdomys pumilio. Next base: position 115,995,964 of record JANHMN010000004.1, read on the forward strand.
TTATTAATTAATGTATTCATTTCACATCCCAATATCAACACCCCATTTCCTCTCAGTAAGCCCTCACACAAGTCCTTCCCCCTTCCTCATTCCCCTTGTCCACTGAGGGGCACATCAAGTCATTGCATGACTAGGCACATCCTCTCCTACTGAAGTCAGAAAAGAGTGCCCAGCTAGGGGAACTAGATGTGTGTTTCTTCTTTGTCTCTGTTTTGTTGTTGTTGTCAAGTACCTCTATCTCTGTATGTGTCTCTCTTTGAAGAAATAGTACACCTCCTGAAATTTCCTTAGTTTATACAGATTAGAGAAGTGTTGGTGATAATGTTTAGAGATAATGTATATATAATACACAGCAGAGGAACCAGCACACTTAAAAATGCAGTACATGTTAGATATTAACGGGATCATTTACTGTTGTTATTCCACATACGGTCTACATAACTTCTAAATTGTTTCCAATTATATAAATGACCTAATCTAATTTTAGGACTTAATTTGTGCCTGTTTTGTTTATTTTATTCCCTATTTTCTTTTCTAAGGTGAATATTGCATTTTAGTCTCTGTTTCTTGTGCTTTCAAAAACTCAACATAAAATCTTGGGGAAATGAACCTGAAATAGTTCAAGTTGTCACGATTTTCTACATTTATTGGAAGACTGAAGCGTACAATAATAAAATGAATATGGTTGTGGTGACCATCTGGCTTCAGTGAAGACACAGCATCAGAGACTTATCAATTTACTCCTCCCCCCACCCATCTTTTAATATCTCAATGTCCATAATCAGCTTGAAGAAGCTAAGGAAGAGTCAGCACCCCTGTTCCTAGGGCTTTGGGACTAAGGTGGTTAATATTGGGCTGTCTTTCTAGGGAAACGCAGTGGTTTTGTTGGAACAGGGAGGATTAGCTAGGATTTATTGCATAGCTATAACCTAGTGGTAGAAATCTGTATAATTTAGTATCAAGATGAAGTTATAATTTTTTAAATAGTACAGAATTTACTTTGATTTCAAATTTAAGGTTTTCATTGGTATGAGCTTCTTATTGATATAAAAGTGAGATGAATATTGACACTCTCATGGACATTGTGTCTGTATAACACATTTAGGAATACAAGGCTTAGACCCAGTCTTTCTTTAACTTTTTTTTTTAACTGAGTTGGGATGGTTAGCCTGTGAGTTAAGGGACTATAGCAAACTCATGGCTTTGAGCTTATTGTTAGGGTGTTTTCTATATTTTATGTAGAAATAGCTGAGAGGAGTTAACAGACAACAGTCCAGGTTACTTTACATGGATAGTTGGATTTCAAAACGTTAGAAGTCCATAGAATTGACGTTACAAATATTTCTATATTAATGTTTATTTTGATTAGAGACCTGTCTGCTCCTGACAGCTTCCTGTCTTGGATTCTAAGAAGAAATTGAGCATCCTTGGAGTTATTCCAGTTGTGTGGAGATAGCCACTAGGCAATTCTTGCCTCTTTCTATCTACAGATAAATTACTGTCCAGAAAAGGACACACTTGCAGAATAGTCGACTGATTATATCTGCCTAGACAGAGTAACCAGCCCTTAATAATTCTGTATCACTAAAGTCTGTCAGATGATTTTGGGTCAGAAGGCTGAAGATTTGATGCTCCAATGTTCGGTTGTTTAGGGGCTGTCCAGGTGTTCAGCGGTCTCTATAAATTGGCTAAGTTTTAGAAGCTATGCTTAGTGCTTCCCATAATTTCAGTTAACTCAGTTATTCTGGATTTCTGATGGGGTTGAAGACCTATAGTCTCATAGCCAATCCTTGTATATACTTTGAGAGAAAAGATCTGAGTGGATGGTTTTCAGCTGACATTCATTCTAAAGCCAAGAAAAAGCCAGGTGTTTTAGTTAGGAGAGACGACAGAGGTTCTGGTTAGTCAACAAAATGATGTACTGGATATTAGGACTATCTTGTACCTCACTGGTACAAATGGGAATCACTATGCTCTAATTGTATTTTGAGAGAAAAATTTTATTATAACAGGAAGGGTGATATGTAGAAGGAGCTAAGGGAGAAGGAGCACCTAGAGGAAGAGATGGAGTAAGGAGAGGAGAAGATGAAGGAGAGGAGAAGCTAGGTGATGAGAGAGAAAGAGAGAGAAAGAGGGGGGCATGGAGGCAAATGTTCACGTGTCTCTACCTGTCAAAGATAGTTTATATATATAGGTTGGGTATTGGGTTACACTTCTGATTGAGCATTACCATACTTATAAAGCCTCTGATTAAAAAAAAATGTATAAAGCAAAAAGGAAAAGGCAGCACAGGATAGCGGCTTTCTAGGGAGGGGAAATGGGGAAAGGGGATGACATCTGAAATGTAAATAAAATATCCAATAAAAAAATTTAAAAAAATATAAGGTGTTTGTAGTTTATAAATGGGAAATGACAATTAAAAAGTTGTTCTATGTGCCAAAACCATTGATAAAGAGGTCTGTATTATAGAAAGGGAAGGATAGTTGTTGGTTTGAAAAGTTTCCTTGAATTATATATGTTTAATGTTTACAAGTTATAACATAATCAAATTACATATAGTGAAAATAAATACATCAGCTTCTAAACTTAGTGTACAATGGAGTACAAATATAACTCCATTAGTGACTAAAAAAAGGGGGGGGGAAACACTCAGAAAAAATGCTATTCAAATGTTAATTTATTATGAAACAATGCATTTCTTTTTTTTTAATTGGGTATTTTATTTACATTTAAGATGCCATCCCCTTTTTCCATTTCCCCTCCCTAGAAAGCTCCTATCTCATGCCCCTTTTTCCTTTTGGCTTTTATACAATTTTTTAAAAAAGTTAATCAAAAGCTTTATAAGTTTGGTAATGCTCAATCAGAAGTGTAAGCCAATACTCAACCTAGATATATCAACTATCTTTGACTGGTGGAGACACATGAGCATCTGCCTCCATGTCCCCCCACTTTCTCTTTCTTTGTCTCTCTCATCATCTAGCTTCTCCTCTCCTTTTTCTCCTCCTCTCCTTACTCTTTCTCTTCCTCTCTGTACTCCTCCCACCTTAGCTCCTCCTACATATCACCCTTCCTGTTAAAATAAATTATTTTTCTCAAAATACAATTAGAGCATAATTATACCAATTTGTACCAGTGAGGTATAAGATTGTCCTAATACCCATTCCATCATTTGAAACAATGCATTTCTATTGAGAGTAAATTAAAACTCTATGCAAACATTTTATGAATTGTGAAATATTATTATTGTTTCCTTATTCAGAAAATCTGGCTTAAAGGTAGAAGAAAGAAAACTCCATCGTAAGGCGCACAACATATCTATGTATCTTAGAGAAGCACGTGGTGGCCCTAGAATTGGTGAAGAAGAAATATCCGAAGAGAAGTTTCTGGAGTTCTTAGATATCTTAAAGAAGCTGTGAGTATTCTTAACGGAACATTTTATTTCATGGAAAACTATTGTGACTAGTTGTTTTCAGTTGGTTGCTTGAAAATACATGTGCAGTATTCATGACCTAGCATGAGTGATAGGATCAGAAGAGGAATGCCTAGAGACTGTTCTATGACAACAACCTTCATGAACTCAATATTCATGGCAAACTGTGAATAGCTACCGTTTTTAGTTTCATGTTGCAAGAAAAACATGTAGCCTGTACTAATGTTAAATAAAAATTATGCTTATGATTTCAGTAGTTTTTGAATAGTTGATGGCTTTTCACAGAACTTCACTGTCTATTCTATCACAGACCCTTTAAACACACTTAACTTTTATTACCTGTCATTTTCTGGAACATTCTGTCTTATAACTGGGACACCACTTCTTAGTGGTAGAAAGAAGAGAAAAGGAGAGGGGAAGAATAAATAGACAGGGAAGAAAATGAGATTATAATAAAATTACATCATCTAACACTTCTCCGTCCTCTAAATTTTCCCATGTAACAATACTCGCTCTCTTTCAAATTAATGGCCTCCTTTTAATTAATTGTTACATACCTATATGTTTATATACACACATCTAATTCTCATGGCAGTTCTTTAAGCCAGATATGAGTTATTCGAACAATATGTGTGCTGAAATCAGTCTTTGAGCTTCTATAAAATGTGCCTTTTCTCCTTGCCTGCTTGATACTAGTGCATTAGTATTATTGTTTATTAAATATTATATACTTAGTGGCTTAAATAATGTGCATTTTGATATCTATGTGTGTGTGTGTGTGTGTGTGTGTGTGTGTGTGTGTGTGTGTATGTATGTGTGTTCATGTGTTTCTTTTTCATTTTACTATCTTTAGGCATAGTGCATTTGATCTGCTTATTATGTTAAAGTTCCAACCAAGGCACACAGTGAGCTGTGCATTTCTGGAACAAGAAATCCTCTTCCAGGGTCATGTTTTTTGCAGAATTTTAAATTCCTTACAGTTAAAGAACTAATATCTTCACTTTCTTGCTAGCTCTCAGGAAGGACATCTGTTTTTGACATACCACATATTCTCACAATGAAAAATTGTGTGGCCCAATCCTATAACTGTTGCTGTATTCTAAGAGATAAGTAGAGCCTCTGATTCTACATATAAACTCAAAAACAAGTGAGTAGGTAGTTCTCCTCAGGGTGGTAGCCATATTTAGCAACATGAATACTTTTATGTTAATCACATTTACAATGGAGTTTCATGCTTTAAGTGCAAAACACAAATGTGATTCAACTAAATTCTAAATTCTACTTATTGATCAATAAGTTGTCAGGTTTGTAGTCTTTTGTTTATTTCTGACTAAATGACCCGTGGTCATATAAGTTTATATGCTGCTTTATTTAGTGAGTAGATAGTATACAGTATAGGATAGATAGACAGTATACGATGGCTTTGAAACATTTACATTGTCATCAGAAATCACATCATTGAGCTGGCACGACTCAATACCTATTTGAGAATTAAAAGGTACAATGTCAGTAAGTCAGTTGTTAAACAGATGAGGTGAAGGAGAGAGGAAGGAAGATACAAAAGTGGCTTGGGATACTTTATGTTAAATTTTGCTTTCTTAAGCATATCATATTGACTACAAATTCATCCTATGTGGTAATTAAGGCACTGAATTCTACATTAAGTACTGGAACTGGGTAATTAAAACTATCATAAACAAAAACAGGAGAGAGGAAACTAGAAAAATTCTAGAGGTGCTTATCACAGCAATGTAAGTACATTCTGAGGATGGTAATACAGAGTTTAGAATCAGTTCTCAAATGCTACTTTTGATTGGTGGTTACTAGAACATCAGTTTGTTCTTTTGACTTGGGTAGACTTTAGTCAAGTCCTTTTTTTTATTTGATATTTTATTTATTTACATTTCAATTGTTATCCCCTTTCCCGGTTTCCCTTCAGAAAACTCTCAACCCATCCTCCATAGCCCTGCTTCTATGAGGGTGTTCACCCATCAACCTATTCACTTCCGCCTCCCTGACCTGACATTCCCCTACACTGGGGCATGAAACCTTCCCAGGACCAATGGCCTCTCCTCCCATTGATGTATGATAAGGTCATCCTATGGTACACATGCAACTGGAGCCAAAGGACCCTCCATGTATACTCTTTGGTTGATGGTTTAGTTCCTGGGAGCTCTGAGGCGGGAGTCTTGTTGGTTGATATTGTTATTCCTCCTATGGATTGCAAACCCTTTCAGCTTCTTCAGTCCTTTCTGTAACTCTTTCATTGGAGACCCCATGCTCAGTCCAATGGTTGGCTGTGAGCATTCACCTTTGTATTTGCCAGGCTCTGAAAGAGCCTCTCAGGAGACAGATTATAAATATATATATATTTGCCAGGCTCCTCATCAAGCACTTCTTCGCATCCCTGATAGTATCTGAGTTTGGTGTCTGTATATGTGATGGATCTCCAGGTGGGCAATCTTTCCTTCAATCTCTGCTCTATACTTTGTCTCCATAGATCTTCCCTTGAGTATTTTGTTCCCCCTTCTAAGAAGGACCGAAGCACCCACATTTCGGTCTTCCTGCTTCTTGAGCTTCGTGTGCTCTGTGAATTGTGTCTTGGGTATTCTGAGAGCTTAATCTAATATCCTCTTATCAATGAATATATGCCATGTGTGTTCTTTTGTGACTGAGTTACCTCACTCAGGATGATATTTACTAGTTCCATCCATTTGCCTAAAAATTTCACGAATTCATTGTTTTTAGTTGCTGAGTAGTACTCCATTGTGTAAATGTACCACCTTTTTTGTATCCATTCCTCTGTTGAAGGACATACGGGTTCTTTCCAGCTTTTGGCTATTATAAATAAGGCAGCTATGAACATAGTAGAATATATGCCCTTGTTATATGTTGGAGCATCTTTTGGATAAATGACCAGGAGTCGTATAGCAAGGTCTTCAGGTAATACTATGTCCAATTTTCTGAGAAACCGCCAGACAGATTTCCAGAGTGGTTGTATCAGTTTATAATCCCACCAACAATGGAGGAGTGTTCTTCTTTCTTCACATCCTTGCCAGCATCTGCTGTCATCTGAGTTTTTGATCTTAGCTATTCTAATTGGTGTGAGGTGGAATCTCAGTGTTGTTTTGATTTGCATTTCCCTGATGACTAAGAATGCTGAACATTTCTTTAGGTATTTCTCAGCCATTCAGTATTCTTCAGTTGAGAATTCTTTGTTTAACTATATACCCAAATGTTTAATACGGTTATTTGGTTCTCTGGAGTCTAACTTCTTGGGTTCTTTGTATATATTGGATATTAACCCTCTATTGGATGTAGGATTGGTAAAGATCTTTTCCCAATCTGTTGATTGCAGTTTTATCCTATTGACAGTGTCCTTTGCCTTACAGAAGCTTTTCAATTTTATGAGGTCCCATTTGTCAACTCTTGATCTTAGAGCATAAGCCATTGGTGTTCTGTTCAGGAAATATTCCCCTGTGCCCATGTGTTCAAGGCTCTTCCCCACTTTCTCTCCTATTACTTTCAGTGTATCTGGTTTTATATGGAGGTCCTTGATCCATTTCAACTTGAGCTTTGCACAAGTAGATAAGAACGGATCGATTTGCATTCTTCTACATGCTGACCTCCAGTTAGACTCGTACCATTTGTTGAAAATGCTGTCTTTTTTCTGCCCCCACTGGATGGTTTTAGCTCCTTTGTCAAAGATCAAGTGACCATAGGTGTGTGGGTTCATTTCTGGGTTTTCATTTCTATTCCACTGATCTATCTGCCTTTCTCTGTACAATACCATGCAATTTTTATCTCCATTGCTCTATAGTACAACTTTAGGTCAGGGATGGTGATTCCCTACAAAGTTCTTTTATTGTTGAGAATACTTTTCCCTGTCCTAGGTTTTTTGTTATTCTGAATGAATTTTCAAATCGCTCTTTCTAACTCTATGAAGAATTGACTTGGAATTTTAATGGAGATTGCATTAAATCTATAGATTGTTTTCAACAAGATGGCCTTTTTACTATATTAATCCTGCCAATCCATGAGCATGGGAGCTCTTTCCATCTTCTGAGATTGTCCTTGATTTTTTTTTTCAGAGACTTGAGTTCTTGTACAGATCTTTCCGTCACTTCCTCGGTTAGAGTCAAACCAAATTATTTAATCTTATTTGTGACTATCATGAAGGAAAACAACATCCTTCGATAAATCTTAAAGGAGCAGTATATTCTGATGAGTGCTTTTCTTGAATCTATGCATAACTGGCAAAGGGGAATACTTTAAAAGAAAACACTTCAGAAGAAGGAAGCATTGAACAACAAATACAACTAGAAGCTGCAGACAATTTTGAACTTTTAAACATTATGGATATGTTTAATTTAACTCATTTATGAATGAACTCAACATAAACTTTTGTCTTCTTTTTACTAATTTTTCCAGGATTGAAATTTTAGGAATATCCACATTTTACTGTCCATGGAGCTTTTATTTTTAAATATAAGTGATAAAGTGCACTGTGCACCACACTACTCAGTGTTCAGGGCTTTGGAGAAGGCTAATCCAGCCACAGCACACAGAGCTTGGTGGAAACAATCAGTGAAATTCTCTCTGATGGGTGACAGGATGCAATATTGTATGAAATAAGAAGGTAGCAGCCAAATGTCTCAGAGAAATGTGTTCTGTGCGAAGAAGCATGGTGCGAGTCTACAACATGCTTTGTAGTACAATGTCAGTAAGAAGGACACTTTCCTGAAAAGTTCACAAGAGAAGAGGCCTGGGGAGACAGGATGGGTCTCAGAAGGACTTAGGAACCAGCTCAGAGATGGTGATGGGATTTAATGCTGGTGGATTGTGAATGATCCGTGTCTTTGTTGTCAAACTGCGATTTTCATAAAGAGATTCAGTGTAGGCTGTCCGTCTGTGGTACTGACTATAACACCTCCAGCTTCTAAAATATGATTATGAAATTCTTATAGAAAACAATTTCTTGTTTATAATCTGCCACTCTTTAAAAAGGTGACTTATATGAGTTTGGGGATGGTGCATAGAATGCAAGACACAGGGAACTAAAAAACAATCTGGGAAAGCAGCTTGAGATCCTTAGAGAAAACTTGGCCCAGTTGTTATCTCTCCTACTTTCTCCAATTAAAGATGCTTCCTTCGAGGGAATGTGGCATCTGAAGATCATTAGGTTTCAGCAGAGCAGTGATGCAGAGCCACTTCTCAGGAAGGACTCAGAGGACCCACTCCCTGAAAGAAATCAGCCTATTAGCTTTTTAGAATTGGGCTGTGTAAAATCCAAATGCAGCCTGGATCTCCTACTGTGTCCTCGAGCGAAGTGGCTTATAAGATGAGGAACCACAGTCTGGGACTACATTTCCAGGCTATGTGCCAATCAGAGTAACACACTATGAAGCTATCAATTCTGAGGAAAAGCTACGCTTGAAGGAGAGCTGTTTGGAAACTAGCTGGGAATGTTCTCATCTAGAAACAAGAACCTTCATTGAAGCTGGGTTAATAAAGAATTGTGTAGTATAGTTGCATTGGAGGAATAGTTATTTCTGATAGGAATTATGATCATAGATAGTATAGGAATGTGATTAGACAAAGACAGCTACTTGAGATGAAGTACCAAAGAACAAAAATATAAACATTGTTGTCATCGTACAGACATTATGAAAGAGCATGGTACTGGGTCTTGATCTGTTTGTAGCAGTAAGAGTCACAGTTTCACTTGGGAGGAATGCACTGTACTCATCAGAAGAAAACAGGTAATGAACCAGACTACTGTGAGCATTAGGCAGATGTTCACGTGTCTCCACCAGTCAAAGATAGTTTATATATCTAGGTTGGGTATTGGGTTACACTACTGATTGAGCATTACCATATTTATAAAGCCTTTGATTAACATTAAAAAAATTGTATAAAAGCAAAAAGGAAAAGGGGGCACGGGATAGGAGTTTTCTGGGGAAGGGAAATGGGGAAAGGAATTGGCATCTGAAATGTAAATAAAATATCCAATAAAAAATATATATAAAATATGTTAAAATAATGTACTTTAAATACAGAAAATGCATTAAAGTAGCTGAAGCAAAAAAAAAAAAATAAATAAAAAAGAGCTGCTCTTCTAGAGGTTCTTAGTTCAATTCCCAGCAACCATATGGTGGCTCACAACTGTCTATGGGGGATCTGATGTCGTTGTCAGGCAGGTGAATGTATATGCAGCAGAGCACTCATACATTAATAAATAAAATTTAAAATATATATTAAAAATATTCAGTTCAACAATCTATAATAGGGATAAACTCATATTATCCTTATTGTTCTTAAACCCAAATGAATCAAAATTGCTTTGTATGTATTTCCTGTGAATGAATCAAAAAGGTTCTCTATAATCTCAAGATTATTCTTTTCTTATGAAAGAATATATACATTTCCCTTATTATATATGAACAATCAGTAACTGTGACTTATTATATAATCTGTATTAGTTTACAAAGTTGACCATAACATTTTATACTATAATTTAATATGTTTCATATTGGAGTTGTTCACACATTAATGCACTTTTTAAAAATATATCTTTATACTAATCTGTAGTTTAGAAATAAACAAGGTCTTCTATGATAATATTTCTACTAACACTATTACTATATTAATGTATTATTTCATAGTATATATTTTAAAATAAGCCTAAGCTATCTTGGTTTGGGTGACTCTTTTTACATTTCAATGTAGAATTTTTTCATAGAAATGTTTTTAAAGTATAAATAAAATAGGAACACACATAAGGCAACTGTGACATCAGATTCTTATAGCCTTACTGGAAGATTTTAATATGTGTTTCACTACAGATTTAATAACACACAAGGACAAAGAATCTTGTGTACAGATGTATTGTAAGAGTTATCTATAAACTACAAGCACAGATGATTTCTTAAAAAATGTAATGTCTAACAAAATTTTAATTACCTTCTCAATGTACTTACTAAGTTCTCACAAGCCTGGCAATGGTGGCACATGCCTTTAATCTCAGCACTTGGGAGGCAGAGGCAGGTGGATTTCTGAGTTCAAGGCCAGCCTGGTCTACAGAGTGAGTTCCAGGATAGCCAGGGCTACACAGAGAGACCCTGTTCCAAAAAACCAAAAAAAAAAAAAAAAAAGTTCTCACAAATATTTCATGATCTTGTGAGCCAATTATAACTTTTCAAATGGTATTAGTTTACACTTATACAGCTGGGTTTACAAAAATGGGCATGTAGCTTTTCTATAACGAGTCATCATGATATGCAAAGTAATTTTTAGAAAGACTTAGAAAATGAAAATCAGATCATCTCAAACCTAGACAAATCATGTGTCATGTAGATACTTCTAGTAGCGTATGGATCTACATGACCACTTTGTAGGTCAAACTCTAGATATATCTATAGAGATGTTTCAAACAGCTTGCTTGTCTTTAATAACTTACAAAATAACCCTATTTGTCATCTGCCACTTTTATCCACTAAATATTTGTTCTGTCGGTTCCTATGTACTCAAGGGTTATTTGTTCTATAAGTTTGTTCTACAAGTCTTAGTTTCCATAAAAGATGAGCCAGTAGTTCCAATGTGTAGTTTCCTCATGTGTTTCCAATATCTATTTATGGTCTGTAACTTGGCTATTGTGGACTGTGCTTCAATGAACATGGATGTGCCAGTGTCTCTGTGGTATGTTATTATTATATTAAAAAGATGCTAGGGAGTTATAGTTTATAGTCATTTGAGGAAATGCTATACTGACTTTTCTGATCTGTATGGGTTTGCATTCTGCCAGCAATTTATAAGGTTTACATTTGCCCCTATTCTCACCAGTACCTGCTGTTTCTCATTAAAGAAATCTATTCTGAGATTGTGGAACCTTAGTACACATCTCACTGGGTCAGAATGTTGAACAATTTGTTTATTAGCCATTTGTGTTTCATTCCAGGGTTGCAAGGATAGTTCAGCATACAAAAGAATTCATAAACATGGTCAATTACATTTATAAGAATCAAGGGCAGAAACTACATGTTCAAATTTATAGATACAGAAAAATCTGCTGCTAAGGTCTAATTCTTTCCATGATTAATGTTGTGTAAAAACTGGGAATAGAAGCAACACACTTCCACAGAGTAAAGTCTAACAATGATAAACCTATCGACAGTATTATAACAACAGGAGAAGAACTGAAGACAGTTTCAATAAGTGTGGGATAAGAGTTTCTACTCTTCCTGTCAGTATTGTGTACAGTATTAGCTAGAACCATAAGACAAAAGGTAGGTAGAAAAGAATACAAAGAGGAATGACAAACTCAAATTATCCCTATTTGCAGATGATATGATACTATTTATGAGAAAATCTATACACTCTATTCAAAAACTTTTAGAATCAGTAATAACCTTTAGCAAAGGGGCAGGTTGCAAATTTAGTATAGCCAAATCATTAGATTTATTATGTATCAATAGCAAACACGCTAGAAAAAAAATCAGGAAAGCAATGTTATTAATAATAGTTTCAAAAGTACCTGGAATTATGCCTAACCAAAGAAATGAAGAACTTTACAGTGTAAGTTGCTTGGGCAGAAAACATTTTTAAAAAATATGGCCAAGTGATTTTTTATTGGATATTTTATTTATTTACATTTTAGATACCACCCCTTTCCCCATTTCCCTTCCCTAGAAAACCTCTATTCCATCGCCCCTCCCCCCTTTTGCTTTTATACCATTTTAATTACATGCAAGTATTAAGGTCAGTTCTGGGTTGAGGAACTAACAATACAATAGATGCAAATAGCCAAGGAACTAAACATCTTACAAACATAGTTCTCACTCTATATATAAGAAATCCCAAAATAAAAAAAAATAAAGTGAAGAACACTCAAGTTAGGTGTCACCACATTGTATTCCAAATTATATTGTTCCATAGCCATAAAATAGCTTGGCACTGGCACAAAACAGGTTCATCTATCTGTAGAGTGGAATCAAAGACACAGATATAAATTCACGCAATCACAGCCACCTCATTGCTTACAAAGATTCTACAACCACACTTTGGAGAAAAGGTGACATCATTACTACATGGGGCTAGAGAATTGGAAAATAAAAAGCTAGATCCAGCTGGGCAGTAGTGGTGCACGTCTTTAACCCCAGCACTTGAGAGGTAGAGGCAGGTGAATTTCTGAGTTTGAGGTCGGCCTGGTCTACAGAGTGAGTTCTAGGACAGCCAGGGCTATGCAGAGAAACCCTGTCTTGAAAAAACAAACAAAAACAAAAACAAAAACAAACAAACAAACAAACAGCTAGATCCCTGTGATAGTTTCAATGGAAATGCCCCCCTAATAGGCTCATGTGTTGGGATTCTTGGCCCCCAGTTGCTGGAACTGTTTGGGCAGTATTGAAGGTGGGGTCTTGTTGAAGTAGGTGTGCCACAACAGGTTGGTTTTGAGGTTTCAAAAGACTTCTGTTGTGGTACCAGTGTCTCACTCTTGGGTTCCTGGTTGTGTCTCAAGACATGACCTCTCAATTATTACTTTAACTCCATGCCTGCTGCCATGCTCCCACATGGATTCTAACCATCTGAAACTCCAAACCCCATATAAACTCCTTTTATAAGTTGTTTTTGTCTTGGTGATTTATCATAAGGATAGAAAACGAATTAAGGCAATCTGTGTCCTTTAGTATCTGCAAAACTCAGTTTTATACACATCAAGGATCTTAGCATAAGACATGGAAGTCTGCAGTCATGAAATAAAAAAAAAAAAACAAATAAAACAAAGATAAAACACTTTGAGAGATTGTCATAGGCGAGGACTTCCTGAAACGAAAGCCAGTATTTTAGGGAATAAAATACAGATCTGACAAATTGAATTGAATGAAATGGAATAGTTGCTCCCAGAACAAACAAACTAAACTAAACTAAACTAAACTAAACTAAACTAAACTAAACTAAACTAAATAACCAATCAAACAAAAAAGCACAAAGTAAAGACAGGTTGCAGAATGACAAACATTGTTAGCAAAAATTTAGCCGAGAATTAAAATCCAGAATGCCCAAAGAACTAAATAATATCTGAAAACACCTGATTACTGCATGGACTAATTAACATAATTTTCAAAGATGACATATGAGCTGCCAAAGAACTCACATCTTACTTCTAAAGACATCTCCAAATTCTTCTGAAATATTGTGTTGTTCTGCTCGTCTTCAGCATGGAAGTTATGTGTTACTGAGTGACAATTTCAAACTGGAAGTAATTTTCTTATTGTGATTTCATGGTTTTGTTTCCAGTGCAAAGTCAGATGTTTGATTTGGATTTTTAAAAATAGTAACAGATTTTGTTAGATGTCTTTTGTCATTTTATGCCTGTTTTATTTTCTAAAAAGTTTATGTCCTCTTTGGATTTTAAATTCTTGAGGCCTAGAATCGATATCTTCCTTCAGTTTTACAGTGTTGTTTACCATTAGCTCATCACATTTCTCTTACAGCAAACTCCTCCCCTTTCAGAATATGGCTTGCTTTCCACCAGGGGCTGTGTCTGACTCTTCAGTATTTGCCACACCACTAGGTCTCATTATCCTTCAGATTGTGTACTCTTATTCTCTGATGTCTTGCTCACCAATTCCCTTTTTAGCTGGGTCTTATCCGAAGTGTCAGTTGCATTCACTTAGTTCTTCAAATATGCTTTACACCTTAAAAATACACCTAACAGTTGCTTGTTAAGAAATTATTTTCCGCCGGGCGGTGGTGGTGCACGCCTTTAATCTCAGCACTTGGGAGGCAGAGGCAGGCGGATTTCTGAGTTCGAGGCCAGCCCGGTCTACAGAGTGAGTTCCAGAACAGCCAAGGCTATGCAGAGAAACCCTGGCACAAAAAATCAAAAAAAAAAAAAAAAAAAAAAAAAAAAAAAAAAAAAAAGAAATTATTTTCCTCAAATGTTTATAAATATAGTTTATTTATTTCAATCATAATTACTGACTTGTGATGCAATTTTATTATATTTTAAATGAGTTATATATTTTGATCAACTATTCTGTTTTATTAAATTTTACATCAATCTCATATAAATTTAAGAATGATTTTAATTTATGGTCTGTTTTGTTACTTGGTGAGAAAACTTACTGCACTGTAAGTGTACTCAATAGATAAGTAATGAATTCTTATTCAGGAGCAATGTATTTATTTATATTTACTTGAAACTTTGTTAGTAAAGTTTCATATAGGCTTTATGTATTTAAAACAGAATTTTCTTATATAACTTGGAAATATCATGATGTACTAGTTACATTTTCCTGTTGCTGTGATAAAATACCTTACAAAAGCAACTTAAGTGAGAAAAGCTTTTCTTCCGATTGCAGTTTAGAGGTAGATTCTGTGGTGTCAAGAAAGACATAGCATCTAAGTCTTTAACAGGTTGTTAAGTTACATTCCCAGTCAGGAAGCCGACGTTGAGAGATACATATACTCATCTTACTTCAGTTTACTTCAGGCTTAGATAGCAGCCTAGTGGGCTATGCTGCCCATATAGGAGCAGGGATCTTCCCACCCCAGTTAGCCTGGTCAATACAACTCTTCACAGATATGTTCAGAGACTTTCTTCAAGGTGATTCTAGACTCTGCTAAGTTAGCAACCAATATAAGCCCTCAACCTAGAAGGAGATGATTTTTATTATGCACTTAATGAATCTTTAATAAATGTGAAAGTTATTTTAAAAGCTTCATGATTTGTAAATGGCTGCCTTAATGAACATACATTATTATAATATATTTACATATATTTTCTTTTAATCATTTTAAATAATTAATGAAGTCTGGAAATAATGGTAATTTTATCATATGTATATGTCTTTCATATTCTGGAACATAATATCTCTCTCTCTCTCTCTCTCTCTCTCTCTCTCTCTCTATATATATATATATATATATATATGTTCATTTTGTGGCTATATGGTAATTGGAGCATTAAAGCAATGAAGCAATGAAGCATTTTTATTGACAAAATAGTTTTCATGTAATTTAATATTTTGTTTATATCAATTTTCCATACCTTAAAATGTTGGCTCTTTTTAGAATTGTGTTGGAAAATTATATATCTTTCCTGAGTTTTATCATTTAAATATATGTTAAATTTATCTAGTTTCTAGTACTTTGTAAGACTTAAAGAGCATGCACAAGAAGTACCTAAATGCATAGAACTATATACAGAGTTGAATTAACACATACACACACACACACACACACACACACACACACACACACACACACACTCACACACTCACTCACCTTTCCTGACCATTTTCTATCCTAAATTATGCCCCAACAGGATGGATTATGGCAGTTACATCAGCTATTCTTCCTTTCTCCTAGCTGTGAGTTGAATCCATTCAATGGAAACAGTAGAGAATAACAAGGGTCTGAAGCCCTGAGGCCTGAGATTGTTTTCCCCCTGGCTACTTCTTTCCATTCTGCCATGGCTGGGTGCATGGTTTTATAAAATGCCTATATTAGCTGCTTTTGTGTTGGTGTGACCAAAACAACTGACAGAAACAACTTGAGAACAATGCCAGCTTATTGTCAAGAATTTGTATCACAAGCTCACATGAGATATTTCAGATTCAAACCATCGTCTCTCACCTTCTACCACTAGTGCTCTCTTTGAATATCAGTAACCTCAACTTTCCTTGTTCCTTCAGGCCAAAGATGGTCACAAGTTTGGGTTTTGTTATTGTTGTTGTTTGTGTTTGTGTTTTTTTTCCATCCAGATTTCAGCTCTTGGTCTATTAACTACTTACTGCTTTCCCTCAATCTTGTGTAGTTATTCCCATATATAGTCTTTTCAATTATCCTTTCTCAGGATGTTATCTTTTGGATGATAGAATATATATGTGCTTTTATGTTATACTTATGCATCATTCTCAGTAACCCAGAGTATACTACACTAATCCATACTGTCTAGTTACTAGTAGAAACAACCAAACCCAAATCACAATATATATAATTATTTACAATTCCGATGCCATCCCCTTTCCCCATTTCCCCTCCCCAATCACAATATATATATATATATATATATATATATATATATATATATAT
>JANHMN010000004.1:116012591-116156190 GCA_030674055.1 Rhabdomys pumilio
TCTCTCTTTCTCTCTCTCATCACCTTGCTTCTCCTCTCCTTCATCTTCTCCTCTCCTTACTCCATCTCTTCCTCTAGGTGCTTCTTCCTCCTTAGCTCCTCCTACATATCACTCTTCCTGTTAAATTAACACTTTTCTCTCAAAATACAATTAGAGCATAATTATTCCTATTTGTACCAGTGAGGTACAAGATAATCCTAATACCCAGTCCATCATTTTGTCAAATAACCAGAACCTCTGTCGTCTCTCTTGACTAAAACACTTAGTTTTGAACCTGGCTGTTTTTCTTGGCTTTAGAATGAATGTCAGCTGAAAACCAGCCACTCAGATCTTTTCTCTCAAAGTAAATAGCCAGGATTGGCTATGAGACTATAGGTCTTCAACCTTCTTATATCATCCCATGCTCTCTGATCAGAAATCTCTTTCCTATACCTTTGACAGTGTTCTCCTTTGCTTGGAAAATTTCTTTTTCTTTCAGATATCCACTCTTGTCATGAAAACTTTTATGATGCTTCCACATGCAAACTTTTACTCATTGTTCTCAGCAATTTCCAAATAACTTACTTCCTTGGACACTTGTTACTAAAGGGAAATCTTTCCCCAAGAGAAAAAGGCCTTGCCTCTTCATCATAGTTTGGTGTTTGCTTTGCATAAAATTCATAGTGTGCACTAAGCTATGGAAGACATATTCACATTGAATGCAGCTGTTATTAGTAGCAGGGAATGCATGCAGTCCTTGTCAGAATTGGAATATTGTGGTCTATAGTTATCACAAGTTGCATTAGAGAAAAACAGTCACTAGTATTTTCATTGTTTTGATATGCTTTTATTAAGTTGACACTTTAACACAAAGGCAGAATTCCATTGAATTTAAGCTATATGGGATATGTGGATTGTAAGAAGGGTATTAACTCTCCCAGAAGAGTCAGTGCATAAGGATGAGGACAGAAGAAACTATACTTATTTGAAATCAATGCTTAGTTAATTTCTGATGATGACTTTGTACTGTGGAATTTTAACTTTTAACTCAATTCTATCAAGAATAAAATAGGATAGAAATGAAATGTTTTTTAAAAAATGTAATCCAATCACTGAGGGAAATCTTTTAACCTAAGAAGATATGGTCTAAAGAACTATAGCATAGTGGTTTAAGGAACTATAGATGTGGTCTAAGAACACCATAGAATATGATGATGGCGCTGTGCGTAAAATACTTCACACATATAAAGACTGAATTCTGATGCCAGGACCAAGATAAAGCTTAGTATGGTACAACATGCCTATAATCCCAGCACTAGGACAATGTCATAGATTGCAGAGACAAGAGACTCCCAGAAGCTGCTGGGTGTATAGCTAGATGGCTATATAGAGAGACAAATAATGTAAAAGCCTAGTTTAAACACGGTGGAAATTGAGGACTTATACCTGATGTTGTCCTTATAGCATGCAATTCACATACCTAATAGGTGTACACACATAGACATACTCTCACATAAAAATTTTTAAAAGGATACAAAAATTTATCCTGTAATGACAATAGTGATTAATAGTCAACAATCAAAATCAAGTGTTTACTTTATGGAAAGGGAAATAGTAATGACAAGTACACATATGGAAAAATCCTTGGCTTGAGGAGAATGAGGGGAATGACCAAGTCGTAGTAGAACATCAGAACAGCCCATGAGATGGGAAGAATTGAGAAAATGTAAACCAGACAATAATTTTATTCTAGACACACATGCACACTGATATGGGTGAATTAATATATAATAATGTTTTAAAAATGCAATATTGTGAAGAATATTTAAATTTTCACATACTCGTAGGGCACTCTGATCCACAGAACAACACGTGTACCCATTTATACCTCACCCATGAGGTTATTGCAATATTGTGATTGTCACAGATGGCCCTATCCTCAGCAGTCATCAACAAGAGAATAGTGTAAATCACAGTAGAGCTACACAGCAGCCTGAGGCACTGCTGGAGGAAGGATTCTGAGACAGTGCTCACCCACACAGGGAAAATGGAGATACAGAGATGAACTGAAAAGTAAGTTGTAGATCTTAATGTATAACATCATTTTATTTATGTCAAACTTAGAAGGAAATAATAGTAAATGTATGTATGTATGTATGTATGTATGTATGTATGCATGTATTTCGTTTTTTGAGACAGGATTTCTCTATGTAACCTTAGCTGTCCTGGAACTCACTCTGTAGACCAGGCTGGCCTCGAACTCAGAAATCTGCCTGCCTCTGTCTTCCAAGTGCTGGGATTAAAGGCATAAGCCAACACTTCCTGGATGCAAATGTATTATATGTGGATTAAAATGTGGCTTATGAAAAAGGAATAAAAGAGAAGACGGAAAACTATTTTAACATATTCTACTTCTTAAAGCACAGTTAATGAATTGGTATTTTAAAATGGGTACATGTATTATATTTTTGTGGATTATTTCCATACCATATAGGGATTCAAAAATATAGGCCACCTTAAATATAAATCTATTCTCATTTGAAAATGTACAACCCTCCAAACCATTGAGTAGATTTAATTCAATTTATTGAGTCTAGGAAAACAATTGAAAAAATTCATTTTTGCTAATAGTAGTCTACATGGCTTCTTTATTTTTTATTTTTTCTTTAAAATGTGTAACTAAAACTTAACAGCCACATAGTGCAGTAGAAGTGATAGTTTGAGGTGTGTAGGTATCACACCAAGCTAAATTCAGTATTTCTGTCTCCACATGTCATTTCTGTGAGGCAAGAACATTGAAAATCCACTTATTTCTAAGTTATATGTAATAAGTTTTAAATGATAGTCATGATCACCAAGTCTTTTTCACTCTGAATTTTTATGTCCTTTGACCAAAATCTCTCTTTGCCATCCACTGCCATCTTCTGCCCTCCCTCCCCCACTTCTGGTTACTGTTTTTCCGTGTGTGACTCCTATGAGTTCAACCTCGACAACATCACAAAGAAGTGAGATGTGATATTTATCTTCCAGTGCTATCTGACTTCAGTTTGAATAATGTTCCATAGATTAAGCCATATTTCCACAAACGATAATTTCCTTCTGTTTTTATATAGGCCACATGTAAAAAGAAACCAACTATACATTGACAGGCACTGTGGTGTTTGCATATCCTAACTGTAGCGGTGCCATGAGCATGGGGTCCTTCTGTCTTTTTGGCACACTGATATGGTAGCCCAGTTTATTTTAAGATTTATTTTACTTTTGCATATGTTTGTTTGTGTGAAATGTTTGCTATATATGTGTGGGTACCTGTGAAGGTCAGCAGAGGGTAACAGATAATCTGAGGCACAGTTGTGAGCCTACTGATACAGATGTTTCAGAAAGAATTTGCATTCTCTAAAAGAGCAATAGGCCATTGTCGATACATAAATTTCCATTTCTGATTATAGTCATTGCAACAGATATTCTTTTTATTTTATTTTATTTTATTTTATTTTATTTTATTTTGCAATCCTTGTTGATTAGTGATGCATAGTGTTCTAAATATATTCATAGGCTACTTCTGTGTCTGTCTTAGTCTCAGTCCATCTTTGGTTATTATAACAAAGTACTACAGTCAGATTGGCAGTCACCAAGAAAACAAATAACAAATGCAAGGATGCAGACACAAAGACTCCCTCATAGGCTACTGGCAGAAATGTATATATGTCCAGCCACTATGAAAACCAATATGGAATTTTGTCAAACCTCCTACCCCAAAAAGTAGAACTGAGATATGATCTGTCTTTGCATACCATCCTATGGTCTTCTTTATATCTGACACATTTGGGAATTTGTAACAGTTGAAAATTTATCACTGTAAGAATGAAGGATGTCATACAATAAAACCTAATTCCTTTCTTGCTTAGTAAATTATATCGGGAGTGACTGTCTTGCCTCTGAGGTGATCTGCCTGTTGGGATGTGCACTGCCTCTGCCTGCCTTTTCCCTTCCATCCTCGAGGAAGAAAGAAATCCAGCTAAGCTTGTGCGATGTCCCTGCCACCCAGGAACTGGGCAGAGGGTGAAAGGTGTCTGTACGCTTTTCATTTTTGATATTTCATCTCTTTCCTAATGAGTGTCTTGATCACTACTCAATATTTATGCCTTAATGTAGTTTTATTTTCTGCTTTAAATATAACTTGAGACAGCGTAAACATTCACCAACTGAAGTAGATAAAAACTTAACATGCTTAGTCAATTAAAATTAATAAATAGCAGAGTTCATTTTAAACACCAAATTTACTTTTATAGCTTTGTAAATTATGCCATGAAGAGTCTAAAGAGACTCCTTATAGTTTTTGCTATGGTTGTCTGCGTGTTATGGAATAAATTATTTGTATATTGGTGTTAAGAGATTTGCAAACTCTCGGGATGTAGACTTGTAATAAACATTGACATTTATTCAGCTTTTCATTAATTGCTTTAACATTTGTAATAATCTAGTCCTCTTTCAACAGATGAGGAAACTATGTGTACTAGTACCAAGGCTTAGATGATGCTAAGACGTGGTTCCACAATGATGCTGGGCTGACAGCATAGCCTCTGTGATCAGACACCTAGTGCATGCCACAGAACTTGGCAATTCTTTTACACACAGGTGCTTGGACCTTTCTGCAGGCCTGTGTGCATAAGAACTTCCAGAATGCACATACAAAAGAATATTTATTAAGACATGGAGTATAGTCTGGAAGATTCTCATAAAATTAAGAGTATCAACATTCAAATATAAAAGTAGAATGTAAGCTGTGTGTCATACAGATGGGCTGGCTTAGACAGCGCTTTGTGTGTGTGTGTGTGCGCGCATTTGAGAGGCTCTGAAGGATGTGGTAGTGACATAGTTATATATCTTAGAAACCACTGCAGCATCCATGCTTTTGTCTCCATTTGACCTCTAGCCTTCACTGTGGTGTGTTTTCCCACTAGTGTCTAGTCTCTGTCTGATCTCCAGCATTCTGTGTCTCTTTCATCCAGGCACCTTGTAGCATCACTTTGCTCCTATTCTAATTGTTTTAAATGTAATCTTTATTGAGTTACAATTCATATAAAATAAAGTTTCCCTTCTTAAGGTGTCCAACTTGATGGACCCTGTACCAAATCTTGTAACCATGACTACAGTGAAGAATTCTAAGTATGCCTTTTATGCCCTTCATTCCTTCCTCTTCCCCAACTGGTGTTTCTGCAGCTTTTAAACCTTCACCTTTACTAGAATTTCATGCCAACAGAATGTAGAGATATTTCATATTGCTTCCTGTATCAACTTCATACCACCTTTTTAAGGGCAGAGTGCTAGTCTGTAGTAAGATTAGCCAATTGTTTGTAGGCTGGGTCAGTTTAATTGTTTCCAGTTTCTAAGTAACATGAATAAAGATTTTCTGCAAGGCCTTTCCTGGGAAGCTATGACCAAACTTTATTCACCCCAGACAGGCCATTGATGCTAGAGCAAGGAAGCAATTCTAGTCAAGTCTGGCTAAAGCTGTGCGTTTAGTGCGATTACTTACAGGAGTAATTGATAAGGGTTTATTTTCAGGAGCATGAGTGGTTCAAAGGTGTCCATATCACCAAAAATCAAAATAAAACAAAAAACAAACAAACAAACAAAAAACCCCAAAACAACAAAAACAATCCCCCCCCCAAAAAAATCCAAAAAACAAAAACAAAAAATAAACAAAACGCAAATCAAAACCAACAAAACCAAACACCCATATCATCCCGGACAATAACTTAGAAAACCTAGTTTTGCATGCATAACTTTCTGGTAGCTCTGCGTTTCTTGCCCAGTTTCTTGCGCGTTGCTCATCTAGATAAAATTCCTCCCCAGCAACTGTCATTGTTTATAGAGCCCTGAGAGACATCTTTGAGTCCTCTAAGTTTGAGTGGTTTTCTGAGGCTTAGCCATTTTGTTTACTTCAAAGTCTTAACAAGGCCCTCTCCAGAAAGGAATGTTTGAGTTCCAGGACATAGCTACATTCAGCTTCTAGTAATGAGGCTGTGTACTTTATATTGATATCTGCCCATACACCTTGGCTAAACCTGTAGAAGCCAGATTGCTGAGCCACTTCCTAAGAGTCCCTGGACTGTTCTCTGGCAGCCTGTGTTGCTGCATTACTGTCAGCAATGGAAGAGTTCCAGGCACTCCTCAGCAGTACTCAGGGTTGACCATCAAAAGTTTCAGCTATACTAGAGGGTGGGTAGCTATGTCTTATTGTAGATTAAGCTCTCATCTATTTAATAATTATTAATGTTGGATGTGTCCTTGTGTGTTTAGCTTCCATTCATATGTATTCCTTTAAAGTGATGGAGGATATTTTGTGACTATTTTCTTTTATGAATTCACTATGTATTCTGGGAACCAGCATTCAGCTAGATATATTTTCTCTAGTTTGTCACTTGATATCTATTTTGATAGTTGTTCTTTCAAAGGTGTCAAAGCTTTAAGTAGGTCAGACACATTTTTCCAAGCTTTGCCCTGGGAGTTGGGGAGCCTTCACTTTTCATGTGCTCTGTGACCTGTTTGTAGTCACCCTTTAATGACTGGGGCGTGAGGGGAGAGGGGGTGTCCTTTTGCACACATGGCTAGGTAGCATCAGTTGCTGCAAAAGACTATCTACTAAATCACTTCTGTAAGTTCATTAAAAAGTTCATTTAATAAATTAGAACTTCTTTCTAATTATTTTTGTTTTTAAAATGTATGTTACATATTCTTGATGTGAGCAGGACATGTCTTGATTATAGTTCATCCATTTAATGTTGAAACTAAGGCCTGATAATTCTCATATTTCATGGTTTTTGCTTGTTTATTTAAATTCTCTTGTCTATGCAAAACTACCCATAAGGCATGACTACTGTACATGTATAAGGAATATGATTATTATGATTATAAAATAGTTTTTATCAAATCCTTAAAATAGTAACTATCTACAATTAAAAAGTTATGATCAAAATATTCAAAGTAAATTAAGAATAGACTCAGTATTTACTAATATGATAATAAATTCTTTAACAATAAATAATTAAAAATTAAAGATTTAACACTTCATTTTTAAGAACATCAAAGAAATAACAAATTCAAAATAATATAATGTATATAAAGCTCACAATGAAAGCTATAAAAATATGACAAAGGTATTTAGTAAGATCAAAATAAATGGATAAAGACACTGTATTGAATTTTGAGTTCCAAGCCCAGTGTAAAATTTATTTGCTAATTAATTCTAAATGATGTTGATAATGTTGTTTTTGTTTATGCTTGTTTTCCAATCATACTTTTATTTCTGCTATTTTTAGTAGTAGAGTTTCATGTGAGTAGAAACTTTCTCCTCAGATTTTTGTTCTTGTTGTTGAAGCAGGGTTTCTTTGTGTAGCCCTGGTTGTCTTGGGACTCATTCTGTAGACCAGGCTGACCTCAAACTCATAGATTAATTTATCTTTGTTTCCCAAGTGTGGGGATTAAGGCAGGTACTACCATGCCTTGCTGTTTTCTGAGTTTTGGCAGTTTATGTAGAATTTGTGCTGTATTTTCATTGTGAGGTGAAATTTACTGATGAAGACATTTGTGGATATAGTTTTTAGGCATAATTTCTAATTGTGGTTTCAAAAGATAATTCAAAATCCTCATTGCTACTTTGTTAGGTTTATTATTTGTGATTTACAAGTCTAAATTTCTTAAAATTTAAACTGTCAAATTCTTGGGAAAAACAGTATTTACTTACTTACTTACTTACTGTATCTGTGAGATCTGAAATTGTATCTTATCTTGCTTCACTGAATTGGTAATCTGATTTTACTTTCTTGAGCAGGCTACTGTGGATGTCTTAGTTTCAGAACTGGAACCGCCCCTTGCTATGACAGGATTAGTAGGTCAGTGGAGCCTGCTGTGTTGAAAAAGACCTATTTCTATTTCTGTGGAAATTACAGTTCCGTGAACAGTTTAACAAGAAAGAGTGAAGATGCCAACACATGTTCATTATTTTCTTAAATGCTGTGAGTGAAATAAACAAGGTTTTTGATAAAGAGTCGAGGACATAGATTGTGCTCTTTGCACAGAAGTCCCCTAGAGGCTGTAATAAGTCACCTGAAATCTGAAGGCATCAATGAGCCAGCCAATAGAGAGTTAATTAAGGTTGTGCTAAGCAAAGAGAGCATCTTGTACTAGGAGGTACAGTTAGGATGGTTTTAGAGGATTCGAGTAACATGTGGGCAGGGTAGAATGTGGAATAAATCAAGATGGAAGAACTGGGCAGAGTTAAGCTTAGTATTAACTTGTGAACCACTTTAGGCTACAGAGTTCTTGACTTAATGAGCTCTGGGATATGAAAACAAGTATTTATGAAACAAGGTATTGAGTTCTACGCTTGAGGCATGAACCATATCTTTAAACATTAAGATACTAAATTTGTTTATTGCAACTATTCAGCTGTGCAAAAAAAAATTCCATAAGAAACTATTGAATGAGGCTGTGCTCCACAATAAACAGAGTCCACCTGGCTTCAACTGATAAGTCACACTTCCCAAACCCCTGACATGAATCTGTCTTAGGTAAAACAAACAAACAAACAAACAAAAATATGCAGAATAAGGAGCTCAGATAGAATTTTGAAGTGTGAGAACCTATTTCATTACAAAATAAAATACAGTCTCAGAAGGTATCACTTGACTAGAAAAGATACACGTGGACTATGATAATGCTGGAATGGTGTAGAGTGGAGGCATTAGACAAGGGGACATCTCTGAGGGAGGTGTGCATCAGACATAGAGGAAGTATGATGACCCAACTGGAGACTGATGTGGTAAAGATCTAAGAAACAAACACAGTGAGGTATTTTCAACCACCAGAAAGCAGATGCTTTGATTATATAACCAGTCTGCACAAATGTTTAGATGTTAAATGACATTTGTGTGAACAATGAATTGAGGTGAATAAAAGGAAAAGTGGGTTTCCTGTTGAAATTTCTTAACACCTTATTGCTTTTTTTGTTGCTGTTAATGTTTTCTTTGTTGTTGTTTGTTTGTTTGTTTGTTTTAGATTTTTGTTTTTCCAAATAAACCTGAACTCCAAGTGCTATGGAAGACCTGTTTAGCCTCCGCCCACAAACCCAGGCTAAATTTATTTGTTCTCATTTTCCTGGGGATGAAGCTCATCTCCCAGATTGATTTCCATCTGGAAATTTGGCTTTTCTTATCTGAAGGATCAACTGTTCCCTCCCCACATTTTTTTTTAAATCCAGGAAACATTTCTAGATGTTTTCTAAAGCTGTTTTCTTTTTGACTATGACTCATAGTTTGCACAACTTTTTGCAAGGTCTTCTTTGTGATTTTGTTGTATCTGTGCTTCTTTTGTCTCACCAGGATTGTAAACTTTATTGGGATAATCATAGATTCCTGAAAAATGCTTGTCTTAATGTAGAGAATTCTCTAGTGCTGAGTAAACACATTGATTAATTGATACAAGTATCAATAACATTGAAGTTTCTACATGAGCTCAAGCTAATGCAAAAACCAGTTCTTAAATTTGATGAATGTTTTTGTCAGAATTTCTAAATCACTATTCACATTGTTATTTAGTGTGCATGTACAGAATATTCTACCTTAAAACATTATTGCAGTATTCTAAATATTTATGAACATTTATATGTCTGTTTTTCATTCCTAAAACTAAGACATTTTCTGTCTTTAGGTAGAAAAATGTGTCCTAGTAATCAGTTATGAAACTTTCCCGGAAGAGGACACTGAGCAGAGTCATGAATGCCACAAAGTAGACACAACAAAAGCTCAATGAATTTAAAGTTTAAACAGCTATGCATTTGTCCCTTTGTCTCCTTGGGCAGCTGTAACTAAATGCCATCCAATAAGTGGTTTATAAATCACAGGGATTTCTTTCCCACAGTCCACATAAGGATGCTGAAAATGAAGACACTGGAGTACTGGTGAGGACTAGTTTTCTGGTCTTTTGACAACACACCTCTACACTTTCAGATGGTGGAGGGGACAGGGAAGCTTCTCAGGGCCTTTTTAAAATGAAGCCCAATTACCTTCTGAAAGCTTCATCTTCTGAAATCTTCACTTTTGGCAAGTATTTTCAGTTTATAAAAATTTGAAGAACATAAACATTCAAACTACAGCAAAACCCCAATAGAATTTCTCGAGATTCCAAGGTCCTTGGTACCTTTAGTATGGAGTGCATAATAAACAGAAGTTTTTTTTTTCTGGGGGGATGTAAAATGAAACAGTTTGCTTTAATCACACAACTAAGAGACTATAGGAAAATTCTGTTAATTTAAGGTTGAAGTTTACCACTGACCAAATAGATTTCTGAGCTTGGTGCATAATGGAGTCCTCCCTTCATTGAACAGGGCTTCCCCTTTTCTGACTTTGTCTGTGGAGTTCAGAAAAGCCTACACATCTCTATTTGCAGAATGTCACATAACCATTTTAAAAATTACAAATTTAACTTCCTTTCCCCTGATAAGAACCTGTTCAGCTAGCACCTGATATTCCTGAAGTGCTTCCCTATGCTAATGAAGTATTCAGTACCATAGTCCTTCAACCAATGACCTTTGTCAATCTTGAATATTCTGAACCTCATGCCCCAAATTATATAATCACCCCAACTAAAGTTGATATGTCTCCCAGCAGCTGGTCTCTGTGTTGTGTTTTACCATATGTATTCATAAGTCTTCTGAAACACACATCTGTTATCTCTGCCCCCTTTGCCCTTATAGACCAACGGAGGCCATTAATTCCTTGGGGCTGAGAGAATCAAAAGGGAATTATTCCCAGACACACTATCTAAAAATGCAAGGATGGTAGATGGAGCTTTTTGGGTACTACTGGCTGTATCCTGCTGCGGACTAGGAAGAAGTTGTCTTCTATCATTTTATTAAATGTGTGACTTTTAAATAAGTCATGATCATGTTGTCATTACAGTTGGTCATTTGGTGATTATTTTATATTTTCAGTCCTTATGCGAATGAGAGCTCTTTTGTCTGGGAAATAAGAGTCAGAGAACAATCACCTCTGAGGCTGTCGTTGCAGTAACTGAACTAGAGTCACCGACTCGATTCTGCTTTCCTTCATGAGCCCAGAGTGTTGGAGACTGGGTATGCTAATGAACAGAATAGAAAACATTTAATATGTCCTGTATGTCATAGCATTAAGAACCCTGAAAGGTAACAGGTGTGAAGGTTAACAATTTTGTAGAGATAGTTTCTTATACTGAATGGAAGCACCACCTATCAGGAAAAGGCTTGATTGAATCTATTTTAAAATGGAAAAGGAGTTTCCACCCTCACCCTGACCTTGTACCTGTTGTCTGCAATGAATATATTCATATGAAGACACAGGCTTCCTAATATTAATAATGAAACATCTGCATCATTAAGACAATCAGCATGTTGAGTCTTCTTTTGAATAATATGGATGTTTAGGTGCTTCACAGAGGTGTAGAGCAATGGCCACTTTAGACTTTTCTTTCACATTTCTGTTCTCTCTTACCCAGTAGCTAAAGCTGTTTCTATATCCAGATCTCAAGGTATAGAAAAAGGTAGCTCTGGGGAGTTGGACATTGCTATGTAGAGTTGTTCTCACTCTACCTATGTACGTACATACATACTTACATTCTTACACTACTCATTTCCAGCTAGAGCTTGTAAATTTCTCAGATATTTCCTTACTGGGAAAGTTTATGCAATTCATCTTGTGAGCATTACCGGTATCAGATATCTGTAATGACTTCTAAACTTCTACCTTCCTCCTTCACCCCATATCTTTGCTCTTGCATGATTTCTTAAATAGGGTCCACTCAGTCTGAGGAGGTGGGGAGTCAGAATCTTGTTTTCAAAAGGCAGCTTGCTCCTTGGAGCAGTATGGATTTTTACTGCTTCCCTGGCAGTAAAATTAAAATAAAAGTAAAATAAAAGGCAGTCTCTTGCCTTTAAATCTCTTCAACATATATTAGGTACTAATGGTTTGTTCCTTTGAACTTCAGAAAAACTTACACATTTTTATTTATTGAAGCCACAATTGAACTTGCTAATTACTTCCTTATGGGCCGCAGTTGATCTTTGTAAGTAACTTGACTTGAGATGAAAGTAAATATTCTACTTGCTTACAAGTAGTAGAGAGAAGGTAGAAAATCCTCCAGTGATGCTCTTCGAAGTATCATTCCTTTGCTCACTGTGCATGGGCTTTGGCTTATAGGGCAGAAGCACTAACATGATTACTTTGTGTGTCCCACATGCACATTTATAATCTTGCTGTGAGATGTGGCATTTCTAATAAGAAATTTCTGATCTGGAATGTGAGTTTTTACCAACATTTAATTTTCAATATGCTTTCTAAAAAAAGGCATGTGTATGCTATTTATTAAATCTTCTTTAAATTCTTAAATGTTTACTTCTTACATTAGTGATTTGGTTGAATAATGTACAATCTCTGGATATTAATTTTTGATATATTTGATCAATTTGATCAATTTGAATCCAGGATTCAAATGAGACTTTAAACTACTAACCCAGTCCCTCTTCCTACTCTAGATATGATCATTCTTTGCTCTTTCTTAAATATATACCAGATACAAATAACACTTACTCTTAACAAGCCTAAAACTCCTTCTCTCAGATGTCTTCATCCCAAGTTCTGTATGCATTTGGTCAGATGTCATCTGAAGCTCATCTGGTCAGCCAGTTTAAGCTTGTAAGTTATTCTCTCAATTCTGCTTCCTGTATCTCACACTCCCTGGTCTTTCTCAATATAACAACACTTCCATATAGTATACAAATGATTTAATAGAACTTATAGTTTAGAAAGAGGTTTCTAAATGTTCTGTGACTCCAAGAGGATATGTATATCTTGCTATTGTATTATGAGTGACTAGAAACATTCCTGGCATATACATGAGAAAGACTTGTATTAGATATTTTAATTAGCTAACTATCTCTCTGTAATGACATCATAAAAATGAAATTCAGACACTAGTTTCCCAACAAAAAATTATAAATCCATACCCATGAAACATGGCCAAAGGGAACTACTCTTCCTGGTCCTTATTTTGGGATGAGTCTAGATATTTTTTTAATGTTTAAAGATAAAAGGGACACTTAACAGAAGATATTCAAGTAATATCCCTCATACTACTGTGTAGAAAC
This sequence comes from Rhabdomys pumilio, assembly GCA_030674055.1. Lineage (NCBI taxonomy): Eukaryota > Metazoa > Chordata > Mammalia > Rodentia > Muridae > Rhabdomys > Rhabdomys pumilio. Next base: position 116,025,754 of record JANHMN010000004.1, read on the forward strand.
ATAACAGCAGGTTGAAAAAATTTTGCAATTATTCTATGCCCTATGTTTTTGGTGTCTGAAATATTTCATGATTTTAAAATAGTAACAACTAGCAATTTTTATTTTTGCTTTACTCACTTTTACTTTTTCAATATCATAAAATACCCATATTCTGTAGCCTAATAATGATAAAATGAAGCCAAGTAGCAGGGGAGGAGCCACTGACAATTGGAATAGATCTTTGTACATGTTTCAATTGTCCCATAAACACTACATGGGTGTGGCATTTAAGAGTTACCTAAATACAGAGTAATTTAAGAGTCCTGTATTTGCAATGTAGTAGCTAAACTCTTCTTAAGTATAAAACCAGAAATAGTTTTAAAATCTCTGAAAGAGAGGGGGACAGGAGAGGAGTGAGAGGGGAAAGAGAATAAACACTTCAGAGAATTGATCACCCAGATTTTAAAAAAAGATGAGAAATCAAACAGGAAAGAGTCATTGATTTATAAATTGCAATAATAAGATGAACAAAGACAGAAGGAAAAGATAGCAGATTTCGAGTACCTTCTCACCTGCTTGAAGTGCTAAGAGAGCTGGATTACAGGAAACCTAAGAGGAAAATGTAGTGTCAGGGAAATGTTAGTGATCCCCTCCACCAAAAAAAAAAAAAAAAAAAAAAAAAAAAAAATCAGACAGGAGCTGGTCTAATGCAACTGTCAGCAAGGTCTTTATTCTGTTCAAGCTAGCTTGCCCCACCCCCCTCCACCACACACACACCCAATTGCACCACTATCAAGCAGGACAGTTTTGGTGGTTGGGGATCCCTGAATGTCTATGGGACAAGGCTTCATAGTAAGCAGCAAGCAGGGAGTATGTGTGCAAGCATCTAATTGGAAAGCTACTGTGGCCTTTAACATAATTGAATGATGCTGGGAGTCATATCATAAACTTAATTTCTGCTCCTCTCTGCATTAGTGATCGTTAAGCAGGAGGTGGGCTTGTAACCTGGGGGGTGCAGGTTTGTTGGGGGAATGACCTGGAGATGCTGGTCTTGTTGTCCCTGGAGACAGAGACACTAGTCTTGTTGGGGATTAGCCTAGAGAATTGGTTTTGTTGGGGAGCAACTTGGAGACTAATGCTAGGTACTAGCTTGTTTGTTTACCTGAATTCAAATTTAGGTCAGGTTCTCTAAAATGGAGTTTGAATTTAAAAGGTTTGGCCTCACATAAGAATGACTGAACACTTCAGGAGATGGAATGCACATGAGTGTGGAGAGAGATCCCTTTCTGATATACTAACTGAAAGGTCAGACTCAGATGAAAGCCAGCTCTCAGAGCAGAAGAACAAGGAATGAATCTACTAGTAAATGAGACACAACTGGTAAACAACGTAAGGACTAGATGTGACATTTTACACACACACAGACACTAACATACATGCACACATGTACATTTTCCTGTAGCAATTAATGAAAAGTAGAATGTTTCTTTGTCATTGTAGATAATAAAATCATAATTTATTCATTTCTTATTAGTTTACATATATTTCTCTTGAGGCAGTTTCTCATATTTTAGCCTGCAGGTCTCCAATCCCCATCCTTTTAGTGCTGGGATTTTAGGCACACATCCCTTTACCTGGCTAAATATACTTTATTCTACTTTTTATTGATTCTTTTAGCAAAGGTTTTGTCTCTATTCTGATTTTTGGAAGGTATTCTCTTAATGAATTCATGAAAGTTAGTTTTCAACTCACAAAACAAAATTACCTGAGTGGTTGCTTTACCAAATGTGATTGAAAACTCAACACTGAAGCCTCATCACATACTTGCCCCAACAGCTAGTTCACAGGAAAGATGTGCTACCTAGTAGTTGTTTCTGGCAAGAATGAAATCCCATACGCCACATGAAGGGGTGAGAAGAAACCTAAAACTAAGACCATACCAGTTTTAATTTGAACAATATGATATATTATCTTCCCTGGTATTTCAGCAAGGTTGTTCTTTGTAATTCATACCACCCTCAAGACTAAGTCTTGAAATTCAAAACATTCAGGGGGTGAACTTTAATATTTTAAAATAAAACTTAAGTTCTTTTTCTAATGGGTGGTGATAAGATAAAATAATCTGATGCATTTGGACAAGAATCACAAAAATTATTTCAGACAAGCCAAGACCTGGCACATGTTGAAATATACTAGTTATGAATGCATGCAACAACCAGATACTTGTTGAAATATTTTGAAAGATTATAACCTTAAACTATTAAAAAGGGAAGTTCTAAGTCACTAAATCTAGGTTTCCTGATAAGTAAGGTTTTAAATAATTGCTTTGACAATGTTTCTCTGAGCTAATGTACAGCAGGAACCCTATGTGATAATGTATGTATTGTTATTACTGATAGCAGAGTTGGTTCCACATGTTATATCCTTTTTGATGTTTTTATTTATGCTTGCCTCCTTATTGAGGAAGACAGAGCTGGTCTTCTATCCTGGGTATTGAGTAGCACCAAAATACCAAAGAACATTTGCACTAGACATGCTAAATAGGCATGGAAAATTCTCTTTGACGCTGTTCAGTGGGAAAAAGAAGTTGAACTCAACTTTACTGAATTAAAAGGTAGAAAGGTTTATAAGCACGAAGATGAGTTAGAGCAACGGGACTGGAGGCCATCAAGGTGCTCTGTGATTAGGCCATCTGTGTGTGTTCATTGGTACTTGGATATGGGGCTTTAACCTTCCTTGATGATCACAATTCAAAGGGATCTTCTGAGGTATGTATATAAGAATGATATTACTGTAAAACCAGAAAGAGATGGAGAGGAAAATGCCAGAAGTTCAGGAGCACAGTGCAGGAGGAAGCCTACCCAATTTAGCCAGGCAAATAGTAGTCTTGTCAAAAGATCTCACAGTCAGCATCTTAGAGTTGAGATTCAGGTTCAAGGCAAGCCTATAAAGGTGTTCTGTGGTTCTCTTTCCCCTTAATTGCACTGGACAATCCGTACAAGTATACTGGCTGCTCTTACTTGCCACCTCCCTCTCACTCCTATCTTCCTTTCCTTTTCCTCACAAATCTTTCTCATATTTTTTGTCCACTTGTTTGTGACCCTTTAAGGTTAACCAGGGTCTTCATTGTGACTATGATTTATGAGCTGTGTGTTACAACCTAGTGTGTTGAGCAGTGGGCATGTAACTAAAGAGAATGGCTGTTGATCTCACAGACTCTTTTAACCAGTGGTTCAGTGTGAAAGGGCGGGACTCTGGGAACCTCTCCTCCTTTCTTAACAGTTTGTAGACAGAGATGGTTTTGTGTGGCACCGATGCAGGTGACTACACTTGTTAGGATTTAATGATTGCAAGGCTGTAATGAGTCTAGAGAATGGCATTTCACTGTCCTGTACTGTATTGATTAACTCTGACATATCTTCTAGCCCTTCTCCATCATCTTTTAGTCCAAGATAGGTGACATTAATGACTCCTTGAAGAATAGATCCACAACTAGTACTTATTCTCTTAATCCAGGGCAGTCATGAGTCTCTGAATTGCTTAGTAATATTGACTGAGAAAGCTCAATGTATTTTTGATAAGCATTTCATAGGATATGAATTTTTTCAAATCCTATAAAACATAGGATATGACACATAGGATATGAAATGTGGGATATCATGTAGACATATAAACATAGAATAATAATTTTTTATTTGTCTAATGGCCATTTCAGGTATTGAAACAGATTTGTTCATTGCTTTAGCCCAGTTATGAATTGGGTTATTAATTTTTATAGTTTTGTATCGCTTCACATTCTTTCCCTTTTTCAGATATTAATCTGAAATCCTCAATCCAATACTCCAATCCTCAGTATAGTTGAGAAAGATTTTCGCTCATTCTTTGGACTCCTCGCCCTCTTCATTGTTTCTCTTCCTGTGAAGAAGTTTTTTGATTTCTTGAAACCCTTGTAATTAATTCCTAAGCTACCCCATCCCCTCAGAGAAAGCCTTTAGCTCTGTCTACATCTTTAAAATTTTTTCCTAGAAATCATCATGTAGTTTTTGAGTTTTGTGTCTGACATTAAGGTCTTTGATCTGCTTTGTGCTGATTTTTGTGAAATATATGGATCTACTTTCATTTTTCAAATTGTGAAAATTTAATTTCCCCTGGATTAATTTAACTTTTTAAAAAACTTATTTTTCTTATATATGTATGTGTGATATATATGTGCATATAAATGACTGTTTATATTTTTGTAGATAGACCTGTGTGCATATGTGGGTGTGTAGGCCTAAGGTTGATACTGAATTCTTCCTTATTCCCCTTCTTGAGGAACTGAGACAGAATGTTACAATTGAACATAGAGCTTAAATGTACGACTTGGGTAGGTAGTCAATGTGCTCTAGGGATCCTCTTTCTTCATTTCAGACTGCTAGAATTACAGGTATGACACCATGCCCACCTGTCCTTTACCTGGACTATAGGGATCCAAACTCTGGTCCTCACCTGTTTACACTTGCACTGCAAGCGATTTCTAAACCAAAAAGTCTTCCCATTTACATCCCAGCACATTAGTTGAAGAAATTGTCTTATATTCGATATGTTTTGCATACCTTTATCAAAAATTTGTAGCTGTGGGCATTTATTTTGGGGTTCTGTTTTTTATTCTGTATCTGTGTCTACTTTTTTTGTCTGAGTATTTGCTATTTTCCTACAACCATTCTATAATATAACCAGCAAGCAGGTATTGCTGTATCTCCAACTTAGATAGTTTTACTTAAGATTAGCTTGGGAAGTTTTGATGTTTTCTACACTTGTAAAGAGATTCATTGAGATTTTAATGATTTTTAAAACTCTTTAAATTTTTTTAGTAGTATAGATAATTTAGGGAAGTTAATTATACAAATTTATGAGCATCTAATACCTTTTTTCCTCAGAAATCTAATGTTTTCACTATAAAAATCTTTCAGCTTTTTAGAACAAACTAAGATTAAAATCTTACTTTAAATTTGATTCCAAACAAATCAAAAAATGTTTTCTTTAAGACCCAGAAAGTCTTGTTTTTAATGGTTTTTAATAGCACATAGTTTTGCATCATTCGATTTAATTTTCCATTGGATTATCATTTGTGTTGCTTGCTTATAAAATATCTTGTGAGCTTTCAGTGAGGGTGCCCTTTGCTTTTCAAAAGAATGTCCTGATTTTTTTTTTATTCAGGATTTAATTTGTTTCTTTTTTATCTTGATTTTGATATTCTCTTGACCAGTGAAATTTGGCTTTCTGCTATACTTTAGAGTATTTACAAGTATTTTATAACTAAAAATATATACTTCAGTTAGTAGGCTAGTTAGTTTTTGTGTTTGGTACAAATTATAATCATCTGGGAAAAGAGAACCTCAGTGGAGGAATTATCTCCACCAGATTTGCCTGTCAGCAATTCTGTTGGGCAAGTTTCTTGATTGATGCTTGCTGTAGGAGGGCATGCCACTCTGGGCAGTGAGATACTTGAGCAAATGGTCCTGGGTGTATAAACCAGCAAGCTGAGCAAGCCATGGAGAGCAAGCCTGTAAGCAGCATTGATCGGTGGTTCTGCTTCACCTCTTTGCCTTGAGTTCCTGCTATGGATTCCCTAGATGACAGAGGGCCATTTGTGGCTGAAATAAATCCTTTTTGGGCCGACATGTTTGTTTGGTTGTTTATTTTTTTTGTTTGGTTAGTGTTTTTATCATCATCATCTTTATTAATCACAACAAAACAAGACAAATAGCATCTTTTGTGTTTAAAATAATGTTCAAGTATTCATCTTGAGATGGTTGTAATCAATTAGAATTTACTATCCAAATTCAAAATATCTAGGCAAAACGTTAACTTGTTTATTTAATGATTTATTGGACGTTGTTTCCGTAATCATTAAATGTGTGTAAAAACATAGTCATGCCTGGATATTTTAAAATAGAGTAACTTTTGTTTTCCATATGGAATGCAAAAGATCATGTCTGACAACTTATATTAAGGTTGTGGAGTTTGGTTTTTACGGATGATTTCTATTCGGTGTGGGAAGCTCTTTTCCATACTGTAAATCTCTAGGGCTACTGTAAATCAGGACTGATGTAGTAGATGCTGGTAGGACTTAAATGAACTCAGGTTCTCTATTTACCATCAGTGAGCAGCTTTAGACCTGGAGGTGGGTGAGCATCAGGGTGCTGGCATTTCCTCTATGATTCATACAGAAATTCCTTTTTTTTTAAACTATAAGCTTTGCATATTTCTGTCTTCAAAGTTCTTAATTAGAATTTATTTAGAAAATGTCAGTTTTTTTTCAAACATGTTGCGAGTTTTTTAAAGGTAGATTGAATGTTCAGAGTTGACACATCAAACATATCCTTGCATCTAAATGCCTGCTGAGAGAAATATTTTGCTTCAGCTAAATGTCTGGGAAGAAAAACAGAAAGCACCAGGGAGTAAGCTGGATGCATGAAAGTCAGTCCCACAGCAGGCAAAATTGAGTTAATATTAGTCAATAGTACGTGTTAAAAGAGGACAGGCTTGTGCCAAATAGTTCCACAAGCTTATTTGAGGAACGCTGTTTCTTTTTCTTTTTCTTTTTTTTTAAACAAACAACTTTTATTCATCTTCCTTAGAAGCAAAATATCCATTCACATTACTTAAAGTAGTTTGGCCAGATGCAAAATAGAGCTTTTTGTTATTGTTGTTTACGCTGTGAATCAATCTGAATTTGCACTTAAGTCTAGTGCTATCTGCCCCTTAATTGTGACACTTATTCTGTTTATTATAATAGTCATGTGTCAGTCAGGGTTTTTTTTTTTTTCTGTTTTTCCTCTTGAGTTACCTGCTTATGTAACTTCTTCTTTTTTTGAACATTATGTGGCTAGATACACAGTCCTTTATTTTTCCCAGAAAGTATAAAATTGATCCTTAATTTATTGGTCTCTATAAAAAAAATCATTCTCTACACTACAAGAGAACTTAAGTGATCACAGAACAATTTATGCCATGAAAATTCCCCTTTATTTTAATTTTTTGGAGTTGAGTATCTAGTCTCATATAGCCCAGTTGGGCCTCAAGCTCCCTGTGTATGAACTTCAGGATGACTTTGACTTCCAGTCTGCAGGCTTCTACCTCCTGAGTGCTGGAATTAGAGCATGCACTATCCCAGCTGGGTTTAAATGTCAGCGGGGACTGAGTCAGGGCTTCCTGTAGCTATGCATGCAGCGTATCAATCTCATTTCAGTCTTATTTTTGAGTTTTGTTCTTTCTTTCCCATTGAATTTAATTCTACATATATCTTACAAATATATAGAATTGCAAGTGTTATCTTATGCATTCCACCATTTGTTTACATTCACCTATAAATTCATCTTTCTGGAACTTTCCATATCTTCCTGTATTTCTGTGTTGTAAAATAGGATCAACTTTCTTCAGGAAAGAACATCTGGCAGTCTTTCTGGGTAATAATCTTCTAATGACAACCTTAGTTTTTTGTTATTTTTTTTCCCTCTGTGTTTAGAGAATTCTAAGTTGGAATGCAGGATACAGGTATTGTCCTTCTCTCAATATTTGGCTAGAAAGAGGGTCTGACCAGGCTTTCTCCAGCCCTCTTGCCCTTTTCTTTTCTCTCCTGTTATGTTTTCCATAACAATTATTTAACTACTTTATATTTTTGTTTTAAATTAATTTTTACTGGATATTTTTTAAAGTTCAGATGTTATCCCTTTTCTTCATTTTCCCCCACCCAGAAACCCCCTATCCAATCCCTCCTCCTGCTTCTATGAGGATGTGCCTCCACCAACCCACCCACTCCCACATCCTCACCCTTGAATTCCCCCACACTGGGGCATCTAGCCTTCTCAGGACCAAGGACTTCCTCTCCCACCTATGCCCAACAAGTTCATCCCCCTCTACATATACAGCTGGAGCCATAGATCCCTCCCTCTGTGTTCCCAGACTGGTGGTTTAGACCCTGGAAGCTCTGATTGGTTGGTATTGTTGTTCTCCCCATGGGGCGGCAAACCCCTTCAGTCTTCTCTCTAACTTCTCCATTTGGAACCCCATGATCAGTTCAAGTCCAAGTGGATAAAAGACCTTCACATAAAACCAGATACACTGAAACTAATAGAAGAGAAGGTGGGGAAGAACCTCGAATACTTAGGCACAGAGGAAACGTTCCTGAGCACAACACCAGTGGCTTATGCTCTAAGATCAAGAATTGACAAATGAGACCTCATAAAATTGCAAAGCTTCTGTAAAGCAAAGGACATTGTCAATAGGACAAAAAGGGCAACCAACAGATTGAGAAAAGATCTTTACTAATCCTACATCTGATAGAGGGCTAACTACTTTAAAGATATCACTCTACTATCTCAGGCAGTACTAGCTGCAACAACCGCTTTCCCTTTGTTTCCTTTCCAAATAACATTTCCTTTTTTTTTTCTTTTTAAAAGGAATATCTTTTAACTTTGAAAGATTTTTTCCCTTATTTATAACTTTGAGATTTTTAAAAAAATTTTTTATTGGATATTTTATTTACATTTCAGATTCATCCCCTTTCCACATTTCCCCTCCCTAGAAAACCCCTATCCCATGCCCCCCTTTCCTTTTTGCTTTTATACAATTTTTTAAAATGTTAATCGAAGGCTTTACAAGTTTGGTAATGCTCAGTCAGAAGTGTAACCCAATACTCTCTTTAGTTTAATTTTATGTTATTTCAAGTTGACAAAATGCAATGAAATTGTAGCTTTTTCCTTTTATTAATATTAATAAAAGAACTACATGGTATTGCTTTGTACTCTTCCCATTTCCACCCCCAAGATCACTCCGGTCCTGGACCTATAATAAATAGCCCATTTGCTTCTGATACTAATTTCTTTTTATTTTGTTATATCTTTGAGATTTTATATAATTAGAACACTTCCCATTCCTCCCTCCAAACCCTCACATATACTCCTCCTTGCTCTCCTTCAAACTCATGACCACTTTTTTCAATAATTGATATTACTGATTTCTTTTTTTCTCCTGTTCACACCAGCAAGCTTCATTCTGATACCGCTCTACCTTCCTCTTCTCAAGATATGTGTGTCTGATTTGTTTACAAAGCTACTGGTTTTCCTCTTTTCTGTTACAACATTTTCCTTGCTGTCATTCACTTCAATACTCCTAGATTCCATTTCTACAATAAAATTCATCATGTTGTTACAAATTGTCTGGAAGACTTAGAGCACATTCTTTGAAATTCATTTCATTCTTTCTCTTGGCAGCACAAATCATGCGTCTTCCTCCTGTGAGGATTTGATGCTTTTCTAGTAGAGAAAATAAAACAAGTCACCTTGTTTGTGATCATTATTGAATTCGTGACTGTGGTGGGACTTAATTAATTTCATGTATTTCTAAAATTCAGCTTTAAAGTTTCTTCACCAAGATTTTTTTTTGAAGCTTACAATAGGCTTTTGTGTTGTTCAAGTCCCTGATTTCAATAATCTTCCAATATGTAGATAGCAGAAAGATTTGCTTAGATTTTATGGTTTTGGGTTTCTTTTGCTCTGTTATTTCACGGCTTCTGGCTCAATGCATCATCAGATGCCTGGAGGGGAGACTCAGCTAATTGCTCTCCCCTTTTTGGGTGTTTGCCCCTGCATCTTTTTGTTCCTTGCCTGCTTTGGATTCCACTGCTACATTCAACTGTCTGACTTACTTTATTTTAGATTGTTGTTTAAAATTCATTTCTTCCTTTTTATTCTTGGTGTGTGGTTGGAGTTTCTGTGAAATACAAAATTAATTTATTGAGCAAAGGTGCTTTTAAAAATTTCATGCAATATTTCCTTTGTAAAGACTAACCAAAAACCAACAAACAAAACCCAAAAATAACAACAAAAAGAACAAAACAAAACAATAATCATAAAAAAATCCTTGCTTCTCTGAAGCATACACTCTAACAGGGAGCTGTTGCCCAATATAAGTGGTGGTAATTGGTTTTAGGAATGTTGTTAACTTCATTAGTTCTTGCTGCTGAGTTCTGTGGTAGGCATAGCTTATGAAGCACTCTTCATCCTTTCTGGAGACTTTGTAAGGGCTTATTCAGTGTGTTCCTTCAACATTTGGGTATACTTTGCCATGAGTTCTATTTCCTGTTATGTTCCAGTTGTGCTATACAGATGCGAGACGTAAACACTGATAATTAAATGTGAATTCAGAGTCACATTTCTTAATTTGAATTGCAGAGTTTTAAAAGTTTTACAAAGTACTTTATTTTGAGAAGTTCATTTCCAACATTCTTGGAGTTCTGTTTTTTTATAAAGGGCTATAGTTTAAGTTCAGTGACTTACACCAGTGACTCTCAGGGACTATTTTATTCCTTTGGCAGTGCTTGGAAACATTTGTAGGCATCTCCTGGGTAAAGTTCTCAGCGATTTTTATAAGTCACAGGGCAGATGCTGAGTGGTACCCTGAGGTGCCTCGGGTACTGACTCCAGCAAAACAAAAGCTGTACACACTTAAGCAGTGTCAGGATCCAGAATGTCTGATTAAAACATGAAGTTAGTTAAAACTAAGATTAAAAAATACATGTTCTAACATACACATACTTAAAATCAGTGTTATAAATGTTTAATAATCACCAGGCATATGAACTTCTTGTGAAAAGGAATCTGATACCAGTGCTCTGAGATATATTTCCAAAATGGAAACTAAACTGTGAATTCTATTCCTTTGAAACAAATTAGAGATATTTTTTCAAATGATGTTTCTACTACCAAAATGAGTATTATACTTATGTGTGTAACTTTATTGAATCTAGTGTATAAGTGATTTTAGTGAAGAAAAAAGGGAAACATAGACATACCCATGCACACATGGGTACACACACACACACACAAACACATATACATATGTACCTATACACCCCCTACCCCAACACACACACACATTGCTGATCAGGAGCCAAAAGGCAATTTAGGGATCCAGAGCAATGAACAAAATACACATAATAAAGAATATTTTATGGTATGTGCTCTTAATTTTATCTAAAATAAACACATGAAATACCTAACTCTGCCTGTAAAATTACAATCTACTTTATTTTCTAAGTGTGATCATCGTAGTCTGAAATGTATGTTACATGTCCAACTATTAAATTTCAACTTTTGCATTTTCCCTTAGACATCTTTAATAGTACTTAAATTTGCAAAACAGTAATGTAGTCATGCATTTTTTTTTCAGTCAACTTTCAATGTAACTACTTGTCATGTTAACCATCTTCTCCCTGTTTCCATGACTGCCAATCAAGCTTAATCACGTGGAGTTGAATTCTTAACAACTTTCTTAAATGAGTGAAAATGGTAATATGGCTGATGTCTTCCTTGGCTAGCAAGAAAGCCTAGGTTTTTTTATTTGAAATGTGTGCTACAACTACCAAACTATCTCTGACATTAATTGCTTGGTCATTAATTGAAACTGCTATCATACAGTTTAGTCTTGTATATTTTCTTTGTGCTAAATGATAGGATACTTCTAACATGTAAAATGAGAACTGCCCATAAATTACTTTATTATATGGACAGCAAGAATATCTTCTGGAGAACCAGTAGACATTTCCTTGTTTGTGGTTTTTATAATGATGATAAGAACCATTTTACCACTTTTAATTTTATGTTTTTATCATTTAACAACAGTGAGGAAAAAAATGTTACAATTTGGATGCCTGGTGGCAACTTTAGGCTTCTTGAAAGGGAATCATTATATAACATATGAGTGAATAAAAGAATAAATAAAAATAGAAAGAACATGACTGGTCTCGGTATGGTGGAAGAGAAAGTTTATTGTAGATAAAGGGAGAGCATAGCCAAAGGCAGACACATCATGAAGAGAGAGTCTGGAGTGAACATGACCTGGCTGAGCCAGGCCATGTGAGGAGAGAGGGGAGGGAGGAGAGACCAAGGCTAAGAGGCAGGAAAGTAAAGGGTAGATGAAAGTCTAGGTAACTTAGATGGCTAGATTATGTAGAGAAGGGCAGCTGGGGGAAGGGTAGCACAGGCTCTGGGCTGGAGACCTTTAGGTTAAGAGTTGAGATATGTCAGCCATACCCTGTAATAGGTAGGGATTGAGGGATTATTAGAAAGCATGATAGTCAAGTCCATTTTGATATGTTGATGGACACATCAGTTAGCCATTTTTCTTAGCTTTGAGACCAAATAATAAGTTCAGAAATTTAAACAAAACCTTTAGAAAATTAAAAACAGAACCCTACATCGTAAAACAAAACAAAACACCAAATCCCCCTTTACTTTGTGCATAGAAAATGAAAAACAAGAAATATTTTTGGTTTTATTATTTATTTATTTATGTATTTATGTATTTATGTATTTATTTATTTATTTATTTATTTTGTATTGGTGGGGAAGTTGTTGGATGGAATGAACCATGTACAGAGAAGAGAGCAGAGACTGGTAAGGAAAAAGGAAAGGAAAGAGAGATAAATCGTCATCTCAAATCATTGGTTACTTTGTTGACGCTATTTTGTTTCAACAGAAGAAACTTTGCTCTTGTTAATTTTGTTAAGATAGGTCACACTATTGTAGCTCTGGCTAGGCTAGAACTTGTTATGTAGATCAGGCTATCTTGAACTCTCAAGGCCTGCCTCAATTTTTTTCAGTGCAGGCATTGAAGTCCTGTCTGGCTAACTCTATTTTTAAGTAGACTCATAAATGTATTTCAGTTCAATTTTTATTTAACAGCAAATATGGGGCTTACATTTGAAGTTTTAATAGACAGATGCTTAAAACACATTTCTTTATAAAGATTTTTGTCAATTCACATGTAATTCAAAAGGTCTACAGTGATTCATAATGAGAGGAGCAAATTCTACCTTTATAGTAATTGCTTTCCTGCAGTGAATGGGGTTAGAGCAGCTGCAGGGAAGACTTTTCCTTCTTTTGTCTTTTCCTACTTCATCTTTACCATACCTCCTGTTTCCATCTTTCTCTTTCCCCTGTCCTTTCCTTCCTTCTTTTTATCATAAAAATCACTTTGTTAAAACAGCAACATTGGAGGAAAAAATGTATATTTCTGACCTTTCTGTCAGCAAACAAAATCTTTTCTAAATTCTGCCTATGTATAGAATATGGCTTTAAATTTTAAAGTGAAATATAGCACCTATTGTTGGCATTTTTGTCTAGGCCCCGCCCCACAGTTACTTGGCAACAGCTAAGTGTGCCTGACTCACTATAAAAGGGGCTGCTTGCCCCCTTCTTACCCTCTTGCTCTCTTACTCTGTCCTCTTGCTCCTGCTCCTCCTCTCTCCCATTCCTCTCCCCCATCTTCTCTCTTCCCACACCCTTCCCTCAACTCCCCTCCCCATGCCCTACATAAACTTTGTACTATACTATAGCATCATATGGCTGCTCTCTGGGGGAAGGGATGCCTCAGCATGAGCCTGAAGAGGCATCCCTTTTCCCCACCTGACTGCACCTCAATCAAACATATTCCTTCTCTCCTTATCTTTTTATAAAACACAACACCTATAGGACTATTTTGTGATTTCATGGATTCAACTGGTTTTGATTTAGTAACAATATTAAAAATCCCAAGGATAGCCTGAGAGTAATATATGTCGGTTCTTTTTGCATATATATAGTTATATATATAGTTATATATATACATATGAAATGAAATGTGTGTGTATGTGTGTATGTGAAAGAGAGAGAGAGAGAGAAGGAGACCTCTTGTGGGGGTACTTAATTTTTCCCAGAGTCAGATTGATAAATAAAATACCTTCATATGTAAAACATGTGATATTCTGATATACATAGAAACTTCAGTGATTGACACGATGAACCAAAAATAACATACTCATAGCCTCACTAACATTTCTTCTATGATAAAAATATTTGAGATGTACTTGTTTAGCAAATTTCAAACACGTAGCATTTAAATATGTCTCCAGGCAATAAATTAGGTCTCATGAACTTATTCATGCCTGAATGTGTAAACTTTGACCAATATCTCTTTTTTCTTACTCTTCTTGTACCTAGTCAGCCTCTGGCAAGCACTATTCTGCTATACTCTATTATAAATTTGACATTTATTTTTAGGTTTCATAAGTGAGTGAAATCATGCAGTATTTATCTTTCCATATTTGACATATGTCACTGAAAGTATATATCCTCTAGGCTTCATATTGTAATAAATGTTGGAATTTCAATTTTTTAAGACTAAATATTTCATTTGTATTCATAGGGTCTTTTATTTATGTATTCATGTGTGGAATATATATTTCTGTCAGAAAAGGATTTTCTATCTTTCGATGGTGATTTTCCTGGACCAAATGACAATTTTATTTCTAATTTTTTTGAGCAAACTCTGCGCTGTTTCCCTAATGGCTGTATTAACTTTGCACTTCTACCAACCCTTTAAAACCTTTCTTTTTCTCTACATTTTCATGAGCACTTGTTACTTTTTGACTTTTTAGAAGTATCTATGCTAACCTTGAGAAGATATACCTTATTGTAGTTTGATTGACTTTAAAAAATACTTATAGATACATACTGATTTAAAACATTAGCAAAATGCATGAATTTTTGTAGAGGTTTGAATAATGGCCCCTGATTAAATTCAGCTCAAATATGTAAACAATTGTTGTCCTGTTGATATAACCCGTTTGTAAAAGATTGGGAGGTCTGTCCTTGTTGAATAAGTGTGTAAAGGGGCTTTGAGGTATCAAAAACTCATGTCACCCTAGTGTGCCTGCCTGTGTCCTGTGTGCCTCTGCTTTGCCTTCATGGGACTAACCCTCTGCAATTGTTAGCTCAATTAAATACTTTCTTTTAGAAGTTGTCTTAATTGCGATGTTTTATCACAGTCATGGAAAAGTAACTAGTACAGAGGTCCAGGAAGTGGCCTAATACTGTGACTGGACTGAACATGCTTGCTTCTGAAGAAATGCAGATGACTTTGGACTTTACAAAAGAGGTTGAATGCTGTAAACAGAGCTCAATAATCCATCCTAGTAAGATCTTGCAAACAAGTAGTGCTGAGAGCTCTGTGGATTGTAGGGCTGTGGCATAAGAGGTTTCAGAAGGACACAGTATTAGCAACTGAGCTACAGACTGTTCTTGTGATGTTTTGCAAAGAATGTGGCTGCCTTTTGCCATTGTCCTAAGTATTTGCGAGAGGCTAAATTGAAAAATAATGGACTAGTTTTTGTTTTGCTTTGTTTTGTATTTTTTGTTGTTGTTAACTTTTGGTTTTGTTTGTTCTAAAATAAGCTTCTACTGTGTGGTTCTCACTAATCACTCTTATGCAGGCCCACAATGGAAAAAGATAGTGGTGTAAGAAAAGCATTTCGAAATGTACAGTTAGAAGAGAAAGGAACACCAGGAAATTTAGTATTGGAGCCAAGGCTTGTGCTTAGGGGAACCCTTAGGACAAGACCCTGTTCAGCTAAACTTCCAACTTGTGAAAAGACCTAATTAATTTTCTGCTCCTAAAAAGCAACAAAAAAATGAAGTCTTCTTTGAATGAGATTCAAGAATGTGAGGGGCAGGTTCCTTCCCAAGGAGGCAGCTGAACATCTTGCCCACATGCAAATGAAGGGGATCCCTTGAGGCTAGGTGTGTAGCACTGGAGTCCCTGCCTGGAGGCCCCAAGATATTAGAGATGCCAGAGCCGGGGGCTGGGTGGGGTGGTATATGCCAAAGAGAACTGCAGACAGGAAATAGAACCAGCCTAAGAAAGAAAAGTGTGTTCCATGCAGTAAAAATGGAAAAGTGGAGCCATCTGAAATCTGCCATCATACCTGAAGCTACAGGACTCATAGTTTGCCTTGGTTAGTTTCAGTCCTGCTTTGAAAGCTCAGTATTTCCTCATTATGCCTGATTTCTGGTTTTGGGAATGGTATTGTATATTCTGTGTTGCTGTATATCGGAAGCTTGTAATTTTCTTGTTGATTTTACAGGACCTACAATTAAGAGTTCCTTAAGTCTCAGAAGAGATTTTGAACTCTAGATTTTTAAAATGTGTTGGGATGTAAAAGATTAAGGAGACTTTTGAAGTTGGACCAAATACATTTTGTATTATGATGTGATCACAAGCTATTGGGGTCTAGGGAGAATAATCTCTTGGCTTGAATGAGAATGCTTTTCCCTTAGACTTTGGTCCCTAGTTAGTGGAATGTTTTTGGTTAGGAGATAGGGTCTTACTGGAGCAGGTGTTCATTGGGGACTGGCTTTGAGATTTCAAAAGGCTCGCTGATGCCAATCCTGATGTACCCTTTTCACTACCATCATGGACTCAAAACCTCTAAATCAGTAATCTCAATTAAGTGACTTGTTTTACAAGTTGCCTTGGTTGTGGTGTTTTATCATAGCAATAAAAAAGTAACTAAGACAATCTTAAATAGAAAGTGATTAGAGGTGAGAAAAATATTGGTTTGTCCTGAAACTTTCTTCTTTGTTATGTGCACTGAATTTCACTTATTTAGCATCATTTTATGCTTTATTTTGGAATATAGATTAAAATTAAATATAAATTTAAACTGACTTATACAAAGTAGAAGAGAGTGGAGAATCATTTAGGGAAAAAGAGACAAATCAACAAAGCTGCAAGTAGGCAGTTGTACTAAAGATAGCCTTTGCTTATTTGCTAACAGTTTTCCAAGCACATTAATGTAAACTCAGAATGTAGAATCAAGAAAAATCATTAGATTTTTTTTGTGTTGTTCTAAATTTTTATGCTACGATGTAAATGTATATTTGAAAATGGGGAGGCCAACCAGTGTGAGGATCAAGAACTATGATGTGCTCTGAAAGGAAGGTGATAAGATCCAAAGGCTGTTGATCAAAATAGTAACAGAACATTCATATTATTTTGAAATGAATATCAAAATTCATTCCTCTGGAACAGTATTTGAGTGCCAGAGAAAAAGAAAAAGAAAAAAAAAATCCTAAAAGCTAGCAAAAGTTATCAGAAGTGGGTTTTCTGTGTAGCAAGGTTAGGGAAAACATGAGAAAGGCTCAGAAAGAGTTTCATTAGAAATCCTTAGGAAAAAGTCATTTGAAAAAAAATTTCTATAAAAAAAAATTTTAGAACTTACTAGTTTCCTAGCATAATTATTATGTCACAAAGGTTAATATATACATACATATATGCATATATATATAAACTATGTCTATATTTTTACATTTGTTATTATTTATTTATTTATTTATTTATTTATTTATTTATGTTGTCTGTGGATGTGGACATGAAAGCCATAACATGCATGTGCAAGTCAGAAGACACTTCACTTGTAGTCAATCTCTCCCTGACCATGTAGATTCCTAGGACCACATTCATAGAGTCAGAATTCATAGCAAGTACTCTAGTTCCTAAGCCATTTGACCATTACTGAGGTTTCTGTTTTCAGTGTGTACTTTTATTTTGAGAAATAAGCTTAAAAATTTCTAGATTCCTTACAGAATGAAAAGTTTATAAGCCACCAATGAAGACTTCATCTATTCTGGATTCTGTTTTTTAATGTCCCGTGACAAACATACATCCATGCGCTCAGCATTTTACTTAGAAATTGGAATGATAAATACGAACAACTTAAAAGAAAAGTGAGATGTATTTTGATGTTCATTTCAGTGCTCTCTGTGTATCATTTGTTAGACTGCACACATCTGTTGGATTCTGAGTATTACTTTCACACACAAAGCCAGCCTGGGTAGTCAACACAAATATTCTTAAAAACTGTAAAAGAAATGCTTAATGGTACCATTTTTTTTTAAAACCTGCTTGCTAAATATTTTATGGCTGCTGGTTTAATACTAGTAACCATGGAAACTCACAAAGCTTTGTGATTGAATGGGATTTAAAATACCCATGTTAAAGCAGAAACACTCTGGCAGCTGTAAGAGTATTTACATTGGTTCAAATTCTGATTTGATGGTGCTATTTGGAGAATGTGACACATAGACATTAAAACTGAAGCATCTTCAGGGATGGCAAGATAGCTAAGCAGTAAAGGTGCTGGCTATGCATGTGTAGCTACCGAGTTATACTCCTGGAATCATGTAAACAAAATTAAAAAGAAAAACCTCAAACTAAAATATCTTTAAATAGTCTTGAAGTATTATATTTATTTTTTGTGGGTGTGTTTATGCTGGTGTGTGTGTGTGTGTATGTGTGTGTGTGTGGGGGGGTGGGTGTGTGGGTGTGGTGTATGTGGTTGTGCTTGCACATAGAGGGCAGATGTTGGGTATCTTTTCTCTGTTACTCTCCACCTTATTTATTTATTTTGTGATAGATCTTTTTATGGAACATCACACTAACCACTTCAGCAATGCTGAATGTCTAGGGACCCCTCGGGGCCTACCTATCTCTATCTCTAACTACTCACTGTTCTGGTGTTACAGATATGTGCTGCAAGGCTTAACTTCAACATAGTTGCTCATGCTTGCCGGCAAGCAGTTGGCCCACTAAGCCTTCTCACTAGCTAGTTTTAAAATTCTTAAAAAAGAACTATGCATTTTATAGATTTTTCATTCTTGGTTGGTTTAATAAAGGCTTGAGAAAAACCTAAAATTCCAGATATTGCATAAATACATGGTAATCACATGCCCCTTTTGGTTTCAGAGTATGGGCCGTTTGCTTTTCTTCTTTCTTAAGCTAGCAGACAGGTCATTTCTTGAAAGCACATTTTGAATTCAAAGTGGTTGAGTATTTAGATTCTTGTTCCAAATTCATCATGAATACAGCATATTATTTCCATTCTTTATAGAAATATGAATGCTTGTCAGGTTATCAGAAATCAAAGGTCTATTTTTACGTATTACAGGATTTTATTTAGCAGTTTGTTATTTACAATTTAATTCATATGATTTAACTATATGACTCTAAAATTATATAATTTTTAATGCTTGAGTATACATAAATTTAATGTTTTCTTTAATTTTACAATTAAAATTTTATAAGCTCATAAGTGTTCATAGCCTAAAATATGAAATTGAAGAAAAGTTTTGTAGTGCTGTTTGCTCATTACTAGGAAGAGTTTCTCAGAATACAGGTGTTTGGACTCTCATCCACTTTTCTATTCTTATGTGCATGTCTAGATGAGTCTCTTGGATTTGTCTGTGGCAGTTTTGGTACAGTTTGCCTCAGTACATGGTTCAAATAAAGGTGGCTTACAGAAGTTAGAACTGTATTTCTCTCTCATGGAGTGGACTAATCATCCAAGAAGTTATGGGGATCTGCTCTATGACAAAACACAGTAGTTCAGATACACATGAATGTAGGAAAGTGCCTTGGCTGGCTGTGCCTGCTGGGTGACATAGCAGATCAGCACATGTCCCATTACAACTTAGTCATGCGGCCATACGAAACAGTAAGTGAAAAAGGGCAAGATGGCTGTGCCTGGTGGTCCACTCTGGCTGTAAAACAGTGGGTGAAAAGTTAGGTAGGATGGGCTAGCAGTCTTGGGCACTCTTTATACTTAGCTTTGCTCTTGCATATATTCTTTCTATGTTTAATTTATAAATTTAGATTAAAAATCTTAGTACCCCTCAATTCTTGTATCTTGCTCCCCTCCCCCTTTACGCTTCTTTATAGTTCTGGGTTTCTATGTGGTCAAGACTTTGTCCCATTTTTACAGATTGAATATTGCTTTAGGTAGCTTACGTTTCCCCTTTTGTACAACACTTTTTTTCCCCTAGAGATAAAACTGTTCTTCACGTTTTCATTTACTGATTTCCCCATCTAGAGTTAATTTATCTCAAAACAGTTCATACAAGTCTCATACAAGTTCATAAAAATCTCTCAAGAAAACTAAGTGTGTCCAAATCTATGTTTGTACTTCTCCCTCTCCCCACTAAAATTAGTGCCCTGAAGGCCCGGCCTTCAGACTTTCCTTTGTGCTCTGTGCTCTCAGAAATCTTTTAGAACCACTTCTTGGGATTTCCTGCCTGTCTCCTGTGAAGGGTCCCTCAGTTTTGCTTGGGAATATCATTTGACAAATGCCTTCTGTTCTTTTCAACAAGTCAGTCATGGAAGAAGAAAGACATTTTCAACAGCTTTTTCATTTTATGAAGGCCAGGAGGACCAAGGCAGTGGTCAAACAGTGTAGACACTGGGAAAGTTTTGATCCCTAAACCTCTTGCCTCCACCTTATAGAAAAGTCTAGAGTTTTCAGAAACTGATATTTCTGTTTAATGAGAAATTCTTTTTCAAAACGCTAAGTTGTGTACTTGTGAAGTCTTCAGTCAGATGTTCTGCATCTGGTCACATGAGCAAGATCCCTGCTTTTCCTAATCCCCAGGAAGAGGCCTTTGAATCACTTTTCAGTTTTTGCTGGCTCAAGTGAGCTGTGTGCCATACAAATGATAAGTAGGACTCCATGAGATAAGAGGTGATTAAATGGAATTAGTATACTTCCACAGGCCTAATCAATCACTTTATGTGGGAAACTTACTTGGATCAGACTGATTAGAAATACAGTAGCTGCAGTTTGCTCAGTAGTATTGAGCATTAATAATGGTACAAAGAGTATTATTTTTTAGGAGCAGTACAATTGTCACAAGTGACTTATTTTTTTGTACATTTACTTTCTTAATCATAGAGTGTTAACTCTTTGGATCTCCACCATCACAGGTTTCTAGAATGACTTTTGCACCGCAGTGATGTTATACCTATTATTTTTAATGGAGCCTCTTTCACAATTTGAAGGTGCTTTTATCATGTCTAAAGATTTTATACTGGTCTTATTCTGAGGTTTGTATAGATGAACTGGCGTCATTTTAAATGGCTTTGTTTTGTGTTTTCTAAGCAAGAGTATAAGAAAATATGATTTTAATGTAAAATATTAAGGCAAACTTTCCACAAATAGTTATTTGAAAAAGAACAAAACATCATAACAAAATGTGTGATGGGGGCTACATGACCCTGCTAATGACTTCTCTGTGGGTGCCTATGTAATTATTTTACGCAGTGGTGTGACCTGTCAGCACAGCAGGTTTGACACAGAGAATGTAGTGACCAATGTTATTTAAGATCTGCTTTCAGCTGGGTGCTGATTGCTGAGCAGAGACAGCCACTTGTCCACTGGCAAGCACTCTCTCTCATTAATGCCAGGAAGACTGTGACACTGGCAGAAAGAAATGTGGAAAGAACGTTGCTAAGCAGCAAACCAACACCCAGCATCTATTCGAAAATGTAAATAAATCACCCTAACATCTATTCTAACATATTAGGCCAAGCACAGAGGCCTGCAAGGACATCTAGAGTCGATTTCAATTCTGTCACTTCTATCTTATTAGTTATTCGAGATACTATTCTGGTTGTATATTTTGAAATACTTCATATACTGTACTAATTTGTGATGTAAATTTAATACAACCCTTGCAGCCTAGTTTGAAAGTATCATGCGTCTTCACAATTCAAAATGGAGAAGATGGGTAATAATAGTAAATTACAGACAGGTGACATTAATGCTAGCTGGTCACTGATGCAGCTTCTGACATCATGTGGCTTTACCCCACACGTGGCTGACGACCCCCCGTAACACAATGGAACCATAAAGAACTACAGTTCAGGTTAGATGTGTATAAAACCCATTGACTTTTGTTAATGTGTCTGTAAGGCAGACTGACAAATTGTTGCTTGCTCTGTTGAGGATAAGGTTCAAGCATATAACAAACCGTCTAAACAAATATGCTACTTAGCTAAAGAGCAGAATTCACAGGAGCCACACAGCAGCCATCAATTCACTCCTACACAGAACAGTAACTGTTCATGGAAGGTGGTGTGTTGATTGCACTAACTTTGCAGGGTTGCGAAAACATAATTGCCTAGTCCATAAGGAGTCCCCAGGACATCCAGTCGCACCAACACGGTGTACAGAAAATGCCTAAAGTCTCTGCTGCTCTACATGACCATCTTTGCTCTCCATATGTGTTCACATAACCACATGTCAGTTTCTAAAACTGAATATCTCATTCAGTTTTGACATTTTGATACTGAGATTGTAAAATTATAATTGATTAACAATAAGCTTGATCTCAAATAAGATCCTTAAATCTTTAACTTTAACTTCTAAAAACTGGAGCTTTTCCTGATGGTCAGTCTCCACAAAGTTTAGCATCAGAGTTTTTAGAAAGGAAGATTAGAAATTCTGATCCAGGTTTTACTATTTACATATCAATTTGAGAACAATTCCTCTTTCTAATATTGACTCGTCCAGTCTGTGGACAAATCTTGTATCTACATTTATTTAAATGCCTCAAACTTCTCTCAGTGGAGTGAAGAGTTTTCTAAAAGGAAGACTTTCACATCTTTATTGGGATCCTAGGAGTTTAATCCACTACTGCTACCACACGTGATATCTTTAAATATGATATTTAATTTATAATTGCAGCTATAAAGAAATGGAATTGATTTGTTTTTCTAGAAAATGTATATCTAACATTTGATAAATGCAATGATTCAAATTATTTTTAATTGTCTAGGTTTGCCCTAGGGATACTCATTTTGTCTATGATGTTGAAATTTTATTTTTTCCAACTCTTATATCCTTTCCTTCTAGCATTATTAATATGTTAGATTTTAATGTTGGAAAAATATTCCTTTTCCAGACAGGATAGAGAAAAGTATCTCCCTGAATGTACTTTCTATTTTCTACCATCTATGAACTTAAAAAACAAGTTAAAGTAAAATTTTAATTATAACTTTGTTAGATAACGGGCCCTTTTGAAATTCATCTGTAAAGATAAACCTTTGGTTTAGATGGTATAGAAGATTATTTCCAGATCTGTCATTTTACACTTTCCTTATTTGTATAGATTAGGCATAAATCTTTCTATCAGGTGCATTTGAATCTAGGGAGGGCCTGAGTGCCACTGTCCCTGCACAGGTGTGAGCACAGAAGCTTCACCTTTTCCATGTGATATGGACTTGAGTTCAGCTCAAATATTAGACACAGGTTGTTAAACATGCCTGAACATGCTGCTTATAGCCAATCCAAATCTATAGACTGATAATCTGACTAACTTCACACTAGTGTATATGCTTTTAAAAATGGATATAGGTTACAGGAAAATAAGCTTTGCTCATTTTGGGTAAAGCCACCTTAAAATTATGAGCCTTTGAAACTCGTGAGATAGGTCACTAGGTAAAGCACTTGTCAGGCAAAGGTGAGGACTTAAATTCAAAAATCCCAGAATTCATGTAAAAAGGTGACTTGTCTACAATTCCAGCTCCTACAGTGAGATGAGAAACAAAGATGAGAGAATTTTTGATAGCTTAAGTGGCAGATAGCCTGGTATATACAGTGGCAAACTATAGACTGCCTCAAATGAGATGAAAAGAGCAGAACTGATACCCAAAGTTTTCCTGTGATGTACATATGCACAATACATGTGCACATGCCCATGTTCTTTTCCCTGGTGTGTGTATATGAGAGGGAGTTGATTCTTTAAAAATACAGGCTTCTTCTTCTATATGATGTGTTTACAGTGTTACTGATTCCTATGGTGTTCTTTGCTCTTTGTTCTTCAAATACCTGAACGTATTAAAGAGCATTTATTATATACATATATGTATATAATAAGCTCTTGCATCTGTGCTTTTTATCACCAGAATATACCATTGTCGTTTGACTTTAAAGATGTTTTATGAAACACTATTTGTTCAAATCTTTGACCAAATAATGAAGAAAATGAACATTTCAAAATAGTAGCAGGTTGTATTTTGTCATAAACATGATACCATCTTTTAATATTTTGCCATTTTTTACCAGTGTCTTTCAAAAAGTTTGCAGTATTTCTTTAACTTTTCAACTTTCCTAAATGAAAATTAATTAACATAGTTCATTCACACCATATTAATTTATTACCTTCTATTTCTTTTCAATTTGACTTGAAAATATGATTGTATTTCTTTAATATATGATTACTATGTGTATGTTTTTCATGTCTCGTATTACAATCAATATTTTTTCCAGAGGATACTTATGAATATCATTTCTGGTGTATTCTGGAGGGTCCCTCCAATCTCCAACCTCCCAAGGCTGCCTGTTTCCATTCTTTCTGCTGGCCCTCAGGGCTTCAGCTCTTTTTCCTCACCCAATAGCAGGTCAGGTTCCCCTCTTTCCCCCACCCTGCCCATTTTTTCTCCCTGGTTCCTCCCTCGCTCCCCAGTTGTGATTGCTTTCTTCTCCCTCACAAGTGGAACTGAGACACCCTCACTTGGGCCATTCAGTTTGTTGACCTTTTTAAGTTCTGTGGACTGTATCTTGGGTAGTCTGTACTTTTTATTGGCTAATATCTACTTATTAGTGAGTACATAACATGCATGTCCTTTTGGATCTGAGTAACCTCACTCAGAATGATATTTTCTAGTTCTATCCATTTGCCTGCAAAACTCAGGATATCCTCATTTTAATAGCTGAGTAGTTTCATTGTGTAAATGAACCACATTTTCTGTATTCAATTTTCTGTCATGGGACATCTGGGTTGTTTCCAGCTTCTGGCTATCACAAATGAGGCCCCTATGAACATAGTAGAACATGTGTCCCTGTTGCATGGTGGGGCATCTTTTGGGTTTATTCCCAAGAGTGGTATTGCTTGGTCTTCACGTAGATTTAGTTCTAATTTTCTGGGGAACCTCCAGATTGATTTCCAGAGTGGTTGTACCAGTTTGCAATCCTACCAGCAATGAAGGAGTGGTCCTCTTTCTCCACATCCTTGCTAACATGTGATGTTGCCTGAGGTTTTGATCTTAGCCATTCTGATTGGTGTAAGGTGGAATCTCATGATCCTTGTGATTTGCATTTCTCTGTTCACTAAGAACTTTGAACATTTTGTTAGGTGTTTCTCAGCCATTCAAGATTCCTCTATTGTGAATTCTCCGTTTAGTTCTATACCCCATTTTTTTTTGATTGGATTGTTTGGTGCTCGGTTTTCTGAGTTCTTTATATATTTTGGATATTAGCCCCCATTATTGGATGTGGGGTTAGTGAACAATCTGTAGGTTGCTGATTTGTCTTATTGGCTATTTCTTTTGCCTGTAGAAGCTTTCCAGTGTCATGAGATCCCATTATCAATTCTTGATCTTAGAGCATGCACCATTGAAGTTCTGTTTAGAAAATTTCCCCCTGTGCCAATGAGTTTAAGGCTTTTTCTCACTTTCTCTTCTATTAAATTTAATGTATCTGATTTTATGTTGAGGTCCTTGATCCACTTAGACTTGAGCTTTGTGCAAGATGACAAATATGTGTCTATTTTTATTTTTCTATACATCAGCAGCCAGTTAGACCAGCATGGTGCTGAAGATGCTTTCTTTTGTCCATTGTATATTTTTGGCTTCTTTGTCAAAGATCAAGTGCCCATAGTGTGTGGTTTTATTTCTAGGTCTTCAATTCTATTCCATTGATCAATGTGTCTGTCTCTGTACCAGTACCAGGCAGTTTTTATTACTGTTGCTCAGTAGTAAAGCTTGAGGTAGAGGGATGGTGATTCCTCCACCCATTCTTTTATTATTAAGTATTGTTTTCACTATTCTGCTTTTTTTTTTGCCTTTCAAGATGAATTTGAGAATTGCTCTTTCCATATCTTTGAAAAATTGTGTTGAGATTTTGATGGGGATTGCACTGAACCTGTAGATTGCCTTTGGTAGGATGCCCATTTTTACTATATTAATTCTGCCAATCCATGAGCATTGAAGATCTCTCCATTTTCTGAGATCTTCTTTGATTTCTTTCTTGAGATACTTGAAGTTATCATTGTACAGATCTTTCACTTGTTTGCTTAGAGTTACCCCAAGATATTTTATATTGTGGCTATTGTTAAGGGAGTTGTTTCCCTAATTTCTTTCTCAGCCTGTTTATCATTTGTATAAAGGATGGATACTCATTTATTTGAGTTAATTTTATCTGGTCACATTGCTAAAGTTGTTTATCAGCTCTGTGGTAGAATTTTCGGGGTTGCCTATGCATACTATCACATCATCTACAAATAGTGATACCTTTATTTCTTCTTTTCTAATTTGTATCCCCTTGATCTCTTTTTGTTGTCTTATTATTTTAGCTAGCACTTTGAGTACTATATTGAATATATATGGGGAGAGTGGTCAGCCTTGTCTTGTTCCCAGTTTTAGTGGGATTGCTTCAAGCATCTCTCCATTTAATTTGATATAAGCTGTTGGTTTTCTGTACATTGTCTTTATTATGTTTTGATATGGGCCTTGAATTCCTGATCTCTCCAATACTTTTAACATGAAGGCAGCATCTAAGGAGATGATTATGTTTTATTTGAGTTTGCTTATATAGTGGATATTTAACATTATTAAATAATAATCTTCAAATAAAATACTTTACCTTTCATTTCTAAATGAAATCACCATTCTTTCTATTACTCTGTTGTTTCCCATATCAAAGCACCGTTGTTTCCATGAGAGATGTACATCCAAATGCTGCATAAATAAATTCATTATCTATCTTAATATCTCCTATGATTTCCCACATAGAAAGAAAATTATCATTTTTGGATGCTCTGATTCTTAGCATTTAGTATGTTCAGAAACTATCTTGCACAAAACACTCTATGCTACAAATAACAGTTCCCATCACC
The DNA here is from genome assembly GCA_030674055.1 of Rhabdomys pumilio. Classification (NCBI taxonomy): domain Eukaryota; kingdom Metazoa; phylum Chordata; class Mammalia; order Rodentia; family Muridae; genus Rhabdomys; species Rhabdomys pumilio. Next base: position 116,052,321 of record JANHMN010000004.1, read on the forward strand.
CACAACAAGACATTCACAACTTTCTGTTTCTTCAGCTACAGAGAACCTACACCTTTCTTCTGGTGTCTATGGTCACATTGGACTTTGATAGATCATACTGCATGGTTTTGATGGTTGTATCCAACATCCTTCTGAATTGAGCTCTCTCTGACATCTAACTAAATCTGTCCTTGACCCAATGCCTAGAATTTTTAACTTTCAGGAATTTCTTCTGTTGAGGCATTACCTTTGATCTCCCAGCTTCTCTTATTACTTGGAGACCACACAGAGACCCTAACTTTGTCTTTCACACATTGAATGTATTCTCAGTTTTTCATTTGAAATCTGGATTGTAGACTCCTTGAGTTCTGTTGTAGCCTTTGAATTCTTGGAAAAATACTTCTCTGTGTAGTTCAATAGAAGAGGTGTTCCACAAACTGTCTTCTGGTCTTTTTATTCTTTCATCACTGGGCCTGTGATATCCTGAGGACATGCTACTTTCTAAAATGTCTTATATCACGAACTTGCGACTTTAAACATACATATTTTCTGACCAAACTATATATTTAAACCTCTAGTTTGCTTTGTCTTTGAAGTCCTAAGATAAACTTGCCTAAACCAAACAGTAATATCCATGCAACCACCTAGATGCTGAGTTGACACTTAGCCTTTCCTTCAGTGTGAGTACATGGTTATGGAATTTATCTACATAAATGTATATTTCTAATGACGAGGATACACCTATTATTAGGGGTAGTTGGTTTTATCTCTTGCCTTTGTGTTGTTCAGTGGACATGGGCTTTCATCTGCCTCTTGTCTCTAGCCTTCTGGAAACTACAATATTTCTTTCCTTTCCTGGAGTAGCTTGATTTTTGGCTCATAGTAAAGATTGGCAAGGAGAATCCAGGCAGGGTCCTTGTATTTTCTCCAATGATTGTTCTATTTCTTTCCTAGCATATCAATGAGGAAGAAGTTTTTCATTCTTCTGTCTACCTTTCAGTTCCTTTCCTATGGCCTTGGTAAAATCAGAAAAGAAGAGTTGAGAATGGCTCTGGGTAATTTTTCAGTAGATCAGCTCATGCTCCCCTCAGCTTGTACTCTTCTTTCTTGGGGACAGGAGGAACCAGACTTTTCTTAGCTGGCCCTGTAACCTGAGGGTTCTTGTATATTTAAGCCTTGCTATACTTCTAAAGACTGCTTAGATCTTTCTGGCTATTAGACGGTGTGTGATATTCTTTCCAGCTTTTTGCTTGTTTAGCAGATTGCAAATGAGTTTTGAGTAGAATAAAATAAAGTATGTACGAAAATAGCTGAGCTCAAGGTATAATATAAATTATGGTGAAATAAAATGGGGATAATTCTGAAGCCAGGTTACAGTTATCCAAATGCTGGTCTTCTCAAATACTATTCATTGAGTAATGCAAATATTATAAACTGGTTTGTATTAAATAACACAACATTGAATACATTGAATATTTAAAATGATACCATTAGGAAATGTGAAGGAATTCATTAAAATATGGGATTACATTGACTAAAAAGGCAAATTATTGATTAATGTTAGCTCATAAGAGAACGGGCTATAATTCTCCTGCTAGGCATTTATTTTGTAAATGATTTCTAAGCAATTGTAAATCAGATCCTATACAAAGGCATTATTTATTACTTGCATTTGGATGTTTCAGTTGCATTTAACAGAAATTTAGTTTTAATCACCTGAAGTAGAAAAGTGAATGAAGCATAATAAATAAAATCAGTAAGTTTGAGTGAAAGTTTCATAGTATTTCAATCTCTAGAAAGTATCTCCTGGTTGAATCATTGTTTTCCAAGGAGATACATCATATTTTCCTAATGTGAATTAAACTTTGGACTCTTTCCTGCAAACATCAGTAAGTTCAAACTTTCTTAGACTAAAAATAATCTGCAAATGACTTTTTTAGAGATGCCTGGGAAGCAGATAAATGGATACTAGTGAGGTAATTCTTAAAATTCATTCTACATAGTTTTGAGTACCCAGTAGATAGAAGATGCTCAGTACCAAAAAGACACACCAGGGAGTAATATTGCAAGGAGAATAGTCTGTTTCTACTTCTAAAGATATATTAAAACATGGCAAAAATATAACATAACACTTTTTTCCTTTTTTTTAATTGGGTATTTTATTTACATTTCAGATGCCAGCCCCTTTCCCCATTTCTTCTCCCTAGAAAACCCCTATCCCCTGCCCCGTTTTCCATTTTGCTTTTATACAATTTTTTTTAATGTTAATCAAAGGCTTTATAAGTATGGTAATGCTCAATCAGAAGTGTAACCTAATACCCAACCTAGCTATGTTAACTATCTTTGACTGGTGGAGACATGTGAACTTCTGCCTCCATGCCCCCTCTCTCTTTCTCTCTCTTTTTCTCTCTCATTACCTAGCTTCTCATCTACTTCATCTTCTCTTCTCCCTACTCCATCTTTTCCTCTCGGTGCTCCTTCCCCCTTAGCTCCTCCTACATATTACCCTTCCTGTTAAATTAAAACTTTTCTCACAAAATACAATTAGAGCATAATTATTCCTATTTGTACCAGTGAGGTACAAGATAGTCTTAATACCCAGTCCCTCCTCTTTTTGACTAACCGGAATCTCTGTCGTCTCTCTTGACTAAAACACTTAATTTTGAACCTGGCTTTTTCTTGGCTTTAGAATGAATGTCAGCTGAAAACCATCCACTCAGATCTTTTTTCTCAAGGTAAATAACCAGGATTGGCTATGAGTCTATAGGTCTTCAACGCCGTCAGAAATCCAGAATGACTAGATTAACTGAAGTTATGGGAAGCACTAAGCATAGCTTCTAAAACTTAGCCAATTTATAGAGACCGCTGAACACCTGGACAGCCCCTATACTACCGAACGTTGGAACATCAAATCTTCAGCCTTCTGACCCAAACTCATCTGACAGACTTTAGTGCTGCAGAATTATTAAGGGCTGGTTACTCTGTCTAGGCAGATATAATCAGTTGACTATTCTGCAAGTGTGTCCTTTTCTGGGCAGTAATTTGTCTGTAGATGGAGAGAGGCAATTCTTGCCTAGTGGCTATCTCACCACAACTGGAGTAACTCCAAGGATGCTCAATTTCTTCTTAGAATCCAAGACAGGAAGCTGTCAGGAGCAGACAGGTCTCTAATCAAGATGAACATTAAAATAGAAATATAATATTTTTTAAATATCAATTTTAAATACGTGTTGTAAAACTCTTGAAGGTTTTTTTTTTTAATAAAACAAGTTAGAAGTTTAGTATTCTAAAACATAAAAGGTCGTTAAAGATTTAAGATGCTATCTGAGAACCATGCCCCTTGGACCTTTAATTAAGCTTTCTTACCATTTTCTTTTGTTGCAAATAGATTATTTTCTTATATAACATATCCTGATTATAGTTTCACCTCTCTTCACTCCTCCAAATTCCTTTCAACCTTCCCTCATACCCAGATCCATTCCATTTCTCTCTCTCATAGTCGACTGATTATATCTGCCTAGACAGAGTAATCAGCCCTTAATAATTCTGCATCACTAAGGTTGGTCAGATGATCCTGGGCCAGAAGGCTGAAGATCAGATGCTTCAACGTTTTGTAGTATAGAGACTGTCCAGGTGTTCAGTGGTCTCTATAAATTGACTAAGTTTTAGAAGCTATGCTTTGTGCTTCCCATAATTACAGTTAACTCAGTCATTCTGAATTTCCAACAGGGTTGAAAAACTTATAGTCTCATAGCCAATCCTGGCTATTTACTTTGAAAGAAAAGATCTGAGTGGATGGTTTTCAGCTGACATTCATTTTAAAGCCAAGAAAAAAGCCAGGTTCAAAACTAAGTGTTTTAGTCAAGAGAGACGACAGAGATTCTGGTTAGTCAACAAAAGGATGGACTGGGTATTAAGACTATCTTGTACCTCACTGGTACTAATAGGAATAATTATGCTCTAATTGTATTTTGAGAGAAAAGTTTTATTTTAACAGGAAGGGTATATGTATGAGGAGCTAAGGGGGAAGGAGCACTGAGAGGAAGAGATGGAGTAAGGAGAGGAGAAGATGAAGGACAGGAGAAGCTAGGTGATGAGAGAGAGAAAGAAAGAGAAAGAGAGGGGGGCATGGAGGCAGATGTTCACGTGTCTCCACCAGTCAAAGATAGTTTATATATCTAGGTTGGGTATTGGGTTACACTACTGATTGAGCATTACCATACTTACAAAGCCCTTGATTAACATTTAAAAAAATTGTATAAAAGCTAAAAGGAAAAAGGGGCACGGGATAGGGGTTTTCTATGGAGGGGAAATGGGGAAAGGGGCTGGCATCTGAAATGTAAATACAATATCCAATTAAAAAAAAAGAAAAGGATAGGCTTCTAAGAGACCACAAGCAAGCATAACAAAATAAAATATAATAAGTTGGAGCAAAACATTTCACGTGAAAGTAGGACATGGCACCCAACTGGAGGAAAAGTGTCCCAAGAGCAAGGAAGAGTCAGAGACGTACGCATTCTCATAGTGGAGAGTCCATAAAAATACTAAGCTAGTAGCTGTATTATATATGCGGAGAACCTGGTATAGAGCCATGTAGGCTCTAAGCTCACTGCTTCACTTTCTGTGAGCTTATATATGTCTTCTTAGTTGGTTCAGAGGGCCTTGTTTTTACAGTGTCCTGCATCCTGTCTGGCTCTTACAATTGTTCTGTCTCCTTTACCTCAGGATTCTCTGAAATTTTTGATGGAGGCCTTCAATTTAGATTCTCTTTCCACATAATATCTGGTTGTGGATGTCAGTATCTCTTCCCATCTGCTGCTTGAAGAAGTCTCTCTGATGATGAATGACTAAGGCACTGATCTATGAGTATGAGAGACTATCATTAGGAATCATTTTATTGATTTTTGTTTGTTTGTTTATTGTTTGTGCAAAACCAGTTGTGATTGGTTTTTACTCTAGGACTCTGAACTCTCCAGTCTCTGGTTATTCATTACCTAAGCAGTATCATGGGTTCATTCTCATGGAGGGGGCTTTAAATCAAATCAGACATTGGTTAGCTATTTTCACAAGAATGTCACCATTCTCCTAGCATATTTTGAAGGTAGGACAGATTGTAAGTCAGGGGTTCTGTGACTCGATTGGGTTCACTTTCCTTTTTCAGAAGGCTGTAAAGTATCTTTACAGAACAAAAAGACAGGAACACAGGGATGAAGCTTTCATGTGGGCACATGTTTCCATATAACTCCAAAATTCCACTCCTCCAATTCCAGCCATCCTTTCCTGCATTCTCTTTCTTCTTCCTGCCTCCTTCAACACCATGTTCTACTTTCATGTACTTCTCCATGTTCAAGGATGTTGTCTTGGCTAATGGGGCCCATCTGTCAGTCTTCAGAGAGCAACCTTTTGTCTTAGCAACAGCCTGGGTTATTGAAGGATTTCTATGAGATTTCCTTTGCCCAACAACTCAATTGAATGCAACTCACATGTGCCATTAAAACCTTGCCTGGCTACAAAAGGGGAAACTCTGTATCCCCTTTTCTTGGAATCCTCATTAGAAACACCTTCATAAATTCTAAAACGTTTCTATTGCACTTGTTTCCATACAACTCCAAAATGCCACCTCTCCCCAATTCCAGCCATCCCTTCCTGCATTCTCTTTCTTCTTCCTGCCTCCCCGAACACATGGTCTCTCCTGCTCTCTCGCCCATGCATCCCCAGTCCACCTGTAAAATGTACTCTATTTCCCCTTCCCTGCGAGAGCCCCATGTCACCCACAGACTCTTCTTTACATAACATCTATGGTTCTACAGATTATTACTTGATGATCATTCACTTAATAAATAATATCCTATTAAAAGTGAATACATTTGGTCAGGTTTCCTCAGTCATAATTTTTTTCTAGTTTCATTTGTTTACACACTTCATGATATCTTTTTTTAACAATGTGGATAATATTTCTTTGTGTAAATGTGCCATATTTCCTTTATTCAGTCTTCTGTTTGAGGATATTTAGATTGTTTCCAGTTTCTGGCTATCATGAATGAAGCCTCAAAGAACATGGTAGAGCAAATGTCCTTGTGGTAAGATGGAGCATCTATTGGGTATATGCCCAAGAATGGTATAACTGGATGTTGAGGTAGATCAATTTCCAGCTTCCTGGGGAAGTACCATGCTGATTGCTACAGTGGTTGTATTAGTTTACACTTTCACCAACAGTAGAGGGGTATTCCCTTTGCTCCATATCTTTACCAGCAGGAACTATCTATTACTTGGGTTATTGATCTTAGCCATTATGACATGTGTAAGATGGATTCTCAATGTAGTTTCCATTTGCATTTTCATGATAGCTAAGGATTTTGAACGTTTTTGAATATGTGTCTTGGACACTTGATTTTTCTCTATTGAAAATTTTCTGATTAAATCTGTACAGCATTTTAAAATTAGAGTACTTGATTTCTTAATATCTAGTCTCTTGAGTTATTTAATTAGTTTGAATATTAGTCCTCTATCAGATGTGAAGTTAGTAAAAATCTTTTCCCAGTCTATAGGCGGGCACTTTGTCTGACAGTGTGTTTTGCCTTACAGAAGTGTTTCATTTTCATGATATCTCATTTATTGATGGTTTATCTTAATAACTGTGCTGTTGGTGTTCTGTTCAGAAAGTTATTTTTTTCTCACTGTGTTCAAGGGTATTTCCCACTTTCTCTTCTGTTAGGTTCAGTGTATATGTTTTTATGTTAAGGTTCTTAATCCATGTGGACTTGAGTTTGTGTAGCATTATTAATAGTGATCTATTTGCATTTTCCTACATATAGACATCCAGTTTGACTAGCACCATTTGTTAAATATGCTTATTATTTCCAGTGTGTTTTTCTGGCCCATCCGAAATCACATGCTCATATTTGTTTTGGTTTATGACTGGGTTGTCAACTTGAATCCATTGATCAGTATATATTTTTTATGGTAACACAATGCAGTTTTTATTATTATATCTCTGTAGTACAACCTGAAATTGGGTATGGTGATAACTCCAGCAGTTCTTTTATGGTTCAGGATTATTTTAGCTATCCTGTTTGTTTGTTTGTTTGTTTGTTTTATTTTGTTTTATATGAAGATAAGAATTGTTCTTAAAAGGTATATAAAGGATTGTGTTAAAATTTTGATTGGGTTGCATTGAATCTGTAGATTGCTTTTGACAGCATTACTATTTTTACTATGTTAATCCTACCAATCCATGAGCCTGGGAGATCTTTCCATTTCTATATCTTCTTCAATTTCTTTATTCAAGGACTTGGAATTTTACCATACAATTCTTTCATTTGCTAGGTTAGAATTACCTCATGATATTTTATATTGTTTGTGTCTATTGTGAAAGGTCTTGTTTCCCTGATTTATGTTCCTTTGTCATTTGCAATCAGGTGCTACTGATTATTTTGAGTTAATTCTCTATCCAGCCACTCCCTGAATGTGTATATCAGCTGGCTTTCTTTGAAGATTCTTTTACTGAAAACGGTGCTCAGAACTAGGAACTTGGAGCTTTCAATTATCTTAAAGGTCATCAAGTTCAATTTTCTCATTTTCCAGTTTGAGTAAAAGTTCAGAGATGTTAAGGGACTTTACAAAGTCCTGATGAAGCCAACAGATGGGGAGACCTGGAAGAGCACACAATTTCTGAAATTTTAAGCTTGTATTCCTTTTCAGTATTCTATATTTATTCTTTAAAAAAAGAAAGAAAAAAATCTGATGATGTAATGGGTATGTGAGGTCATTTGTTAGTATTCCGTAGAATCTAGATGCAATAAACTCTTTGGAAATATTCTACAGCAATTTCTCTAAACATAGATTGTGGGCACATGCAGATGCTTGTAAATCTGTCAACTTAAAGTGTAAGCTTGAGTTTTCTTTTTCTCTTCAAAGACATTTTCAAATGTTTCATCTTTGACACTTCACCTACCAACACTTCGAATATTAAATAATGTTAGAGGTTAATGCACTACTAATGGTAGGTTGTTAACCCTTAATTGACCCCTTTTGGCATGAAATGTCCAATAAAACATTCTGCTGTTGTAGAATTAAATAGTCTTATTTATGTTAGCCTGAGTGGGGGCAATAGAATTTTATGTCTTTATATAGAGTAACTCTTTTGGGATACTATGAAGAATCTTTGTGATTTTTCATAAGTTATTTCACAAACCATTGACGACTTTGCCACTTTTTTTTAATGCTTTCATTCAGAGTAATTTCTCAAAGTAGAATTTGTTTATAAAATATTATACAGGGCAATTTAACATGTAACTGAATAATTTAGAAATCACAATTGAAGTACTTTGTTATATTAACCTTAATATAAATTATAGAGGTTAAGATAATTAGGGATACTATAAATCTGAGTATTGGATTTACTCTTTTTCTGTTAACACAAGCATTTGCCAATTTGACTTCTTTTTATATTAAAGATAAATGAGTATATTATATTTTAAGAAATTGATTTATAAGCTAAGTCTTCCTGAAAATAAATTGAAATGCTTAATGGAATATAACTAAAAGATCAAACATTAACTTTCTTGAAATTTTGCTATATGGAGTATGAAAAAAAAGAGAATTTTTATATTTGCTGACAGTCTTGTGAATGAAACATGGTATTGTCACAAGTAAATATAGTGCCTCTTAGTATCTATTGAGAAATGTGTTCAGCACACTCCACCCTCATACTACAAAATCTGAGTATTCAAACCATCTGTGCAACATAACATAGAGTTATCATATAACCTATGAATATTCTCCAACATGCATTGAACCATTAATAAATTAGTTGAAATATGTAATGAGATGTAATCATTATTATCTTTGGGCTTCATTGCTCTGGAGAGAAACCATGACCAAGGCAACGTTTATAAGCCTTTAATTTGGGCTGGCTTACACTTTCAGAGGTTTAGTCCATTATTATCATTGTGGCATGGCAACATTCAGGCAGAAATAGTGCTGGAGAAGACACTGAGAGTTCTACATCTTCAGCTAAAGGGAGGCAGAAGGAAACTGTCTTTCTCCTAGGGTGGAGCTTAAGCATGGGACCTCAAAGCCCAACCCTATGATGACATACTTCCTCCAACAAGGCCACACCTACTTCAACAACTAAACCTCCTAACAGTGCCATTTCAGATGGTCCAAACATATTCAAACCACCACAGTTAACTTAGTTTTTGTACTACATTATTATGGCAAGAAAAAATTGCTTGTACATGTTCAATATAGACACATTTTTAAAAGGATGTTTTATTTTTTGATGATCTTGAGAATTGCAATGTAAATGTCTCCATAAACATAAAGAATATTATTCTGTAATTCTATAGGGAATTATTTCAAGGAAAACACTTGAACATGTTCAATATAAACACAATTTAAAAGGATGTTTTATATCTCAATGATCTCAAGAATTACATAGTAAATTTCTGCATATACTTAAAGAATATTATCATGCCAATGTACAAATAGTTAAGTCAAATATGGGGATGTCAGAGACTGAATGGAGAATTATGAAAATATGTGAAGTGGTTAGTATTGAATATTCTGAACTCTATGTGATTAACTCAGTTTCAGCTATAGAGGTACAATCAAGAACATATACATAATTATAATGATAGATCTTGATTCGGCAGAAAACAATGATGAGCTAAACAGAAAGAAAACCTAGGGCCTGTCAAAGATTGATAGATGCATTTGATAAGAGTAAAGTGTTGGATACTTTATAGAAAGTTGGAAGAATGAAGTTTGAAATCAGTTGTTGAATTGTCATTGAAGATTCCTTTTTCTATTCAGATAAAACTTACAGAATAGTGGAAGTGGGATTATAAGATGAAGGGTTAAAAATTAGAAAGATGTAAGAAAATGGCTTGAGAATTATATGAGAAAAAATTCAAGTTGGGTAAGAATCCTTATTTCTCTTCCTCCTATCTCATGATTTGTGTAAGTCCAGTTACACGAAAGAATATATTGTAATATTTTCATATTTAATCACATAGTTTTATGGTATCTATTTTCAGGGTATGCATCATTCTCTTTCATTCAGCTGCTAGTTGACTGGTGTGCAGTTGTGGGTCAGGGGATAAATAATTCAAAATCAATAAGCAAATAAATCTTGCTTTTACTTCATGTCCGGAAGACAGAGATTTGGAGATGTGCAGGAGAGCTGATGCTTTAGAGATACTTTTAAATAAAGATTTTCTTTTGTAATTTGGTAATATGTCCTTACTGAAGAATGTTAGTATATCTCAAATGACTGACTCATGTTAAAAGGGAAAAATAACCTTAGTTGTCAACTCATGATGGTTAATGGATGGCTGTGTGCTATCCAATATCCTATGAGAACAAGAAGTGAATGGCAAGATACTCATTCTCTGGTGACATCATTTGTTGAGATCTGACTATTTTAGTAGTTGGTACACTTTTTAATGGAATATATTTATATCTGGATGCATTAAGTATAACTGTTTATAGGATTCTTATGTTAATAATCTCTCAAGTCAGTTTTCCTTCATAAAACTAAGTAATTATTTTTCTGATAAAGGTTCTCATGTAGACTAGTCTGACTATGGGAGCTATGTTCTTGTGCATAGTTGCAGATGACCTGAAACTTCCTGGTCCTACCACTTCCACCACACAAGTGCTGGAATTGCAGGAATTGACCAGAGTACCCAGAAGGCAAAGTTAGTTTTGATAGAAACTTGTATTTTCCCCAAATGTTGTATTTATTTGTATATCATAAAAAATAAATTCTTGGAGTTTATTGGCTAACTAGGCTTAAATTATTCATTTTACTCCTGAAATTTTCTTCCAAATAAGATATTTTAAACAGATTAAGTTTGTTACATCCTAAAAACAAACAGATAATTATGATTTGTAAAAGCTAATGTATTATTCTTTTAATGTCTGGCTTGTAAATCTCATTAATGCTATATATTTTTATAGCAGTGGTGCATGGTCTGTATTATAACAGAAGCGACAATGTGTTTGTGCTGTGTGTGTATATATGTGTGTGTATGTGTATCTCTCTCTGTGTGCGTTATATTTGGGTTCTGTGTCTTTATCTGTATATGCCATATATGTGTGGTGCCTAGGGAAGTCAGTAAAGGCCACCAGATCCCATTGGACCTGGAGCTAAAGGTACCTGATGTGCATTCTGGGAATTGAATTCCTTTGCTCTGGAGGAAGATCAGCAGTATTTTTAACACTGATCCATCTCTCCATCCCTAAATTTCCTCTCTTACTAAAAATCCTACAGACCTTTAAAAAAATGTTTCAGCACTTTCTTCAGAGTACACAATCACTATGCATATTATATGAATAAGCAAAGGAGAGTATATTCAAGATTGAGAGACTGAGGGATTGAATACTTTCATTTTTCAGGTCCAAAAACTGTATGTCAAACTCTATAAACTCCTATAATCTAATGGACCTGTCTTCACTTTGTTTAGGGAACAAAACTTTTCTACTTACATTTTAAGTTCAAATTTTCTCCTTCTACAACTCATGTTTAATAGTTCAGCAAAGAATGTTCAGAATTTTGTAGATCTTAAATGTCAGCTGAGATGGAAACTAAAGGGCATCCTTTTTACACAAAGGACTGGGTGACTAAATGTAAATGTTTAGAAACTATAGCCTGAAGTCAGCTGGATGCATTAAGTATAACTGTTTATACTTATTGTCCATAAACACCCTGACTCCAGATCCTTCATCACTTATAAACCAAGTGGACAGTGTTTGCATCAGATCTTTTCTTTATTAAGAGGATGTAGTTTCTATTAAAGTATATTCATGTTTACAGCAAGGCTAGAGAGATGCAGGCAATATATGTATCTGTAAGCAAGGCTAGAGAGATGCAGGCAATATATGTATCTGTAGGTGAATATATGTAGGTAAGGATCAGAAGAAGTCCTCCCAAATATACAAGTTAAAAAAGGTGGAGGGAGGTTGTGTTAAAGAATTTGTAGTTCAGGAATTTTTTTTCCTGCTTGCTTTCTTTTTATTATGCTAATAATAATTCTTTCATATAACAATCACAGATAAGTAAATTTACTCATTTCACTTGACTGTGGATATAGATGAATTAAAATATGTAGGGTCGAAGACACGGCATGAGAAAAATAATCAGGACAGTGATGTGGACATACGGTTACACTTCTCACTCCACCTGCCTTCTGGTCTGGAGGAAAGGCTTGTGTTTACTGACACTTCTTAGTAGAGGACATTCTGTTTGTCACAAATTTTCAGTGTGTAGGAGCTCAACAACACACCTGTATGAAGTTTTCCTTTTTCTACTTTACAGTTTGCCTGTATTTTCTGTGCTGGGATTTCTTGTACCGACATGGCAATGCTGCTGCTTTTCAGGGCCTGGTCTCTGGAGTTGGTCTTCCCTTATGCTATTCAGCTATTTTCAGTCTATGGCAGGGCATAGAGGAACATCTGCATGTTATTATCTCATGGATTTATATCCCCAACTGCTAACTTTTTTTTGTGAGTTCCAGATCCATCTATCAAAACTGAAATTAGATATCTCACAGATTCATATATTCAACACCTGCACAACTTTATTCATAGATTCTCCAAAGCCTCTCTGGATTCCAGCCTGCTTCGTTTCAGCTGACAAGCTAGAAATCTATCTGTCATCAGTTTTTATCTGTTTCTTTAACAAAAGCCCATCCAATTAACCACTAAATCAATAGTGTTTGTCTCCTGAATACAAGACATAGAGGTTGTTAACCTATTGATAAACACCATCTCACTCTTTCTAATTTCTAGGATAGATGCATACATACTTTTTGAGGACTCTTTGAAATCTCTTTGTAGATTTTAGAAATAGCTAATTAATCATTTTAAATTTTATGTGTCTATGTATATATACACATTCATTGTTAAGAGTGATCCACTCCATTCAGAATTTACCATTTACTGATTTAATAATTTAAAAGGGTGTTTATTGTGTTGCTTGGAGAAACGGGCACTATGGCTTGTATTAATTAAATTCACCTATTAAAAAGAGGAGCTATTCCATCCTAGCTGTACTCTGGTCTAGTAATATTCTTTTCCTCTAGTATGTCTGACCACCCTTCACTGTATTTTTCCCTTCTCCAAATAGTTTTCTTCCATATTTGCAAGTAACTTCTTTCACTGCTTTTTTTCTTTGATCATATCTTGCTTGTTCACTGGAACCCACACAGATTCAACAACGTTAATTCCCTGTTTCATGCTTCCAATGACCATACTAATCATTTGGTTAGAATCTCTGGTCTTTTCTAGGCACAGTCCCATACCACCTTCAGTCATTACAGCATATCTTCCCGAACATAGGAGAATCTTCCCTAGAATATACTTGACTTGCAAGTCAGCTCTGACAGATGTTCTTAGGCTTTTTGTCTTTTGTTTTTACCCCTTGGGGGTTGAGGGGTAGTATTGTGTTAAGTCTATTTAATCCCTCTTTACTGTTCATTACTGGTGGGGTTAAACTCTGCTCTGCGCAGGGACATGTTTGACAGTGGGATGGTTAAGGGGACCAAAGCCTTAAGATTTTTCAGGAGAAGGCACTTGGAAGTCAAATTCTTCTCTATTCTTCATGTAGCTGCTGGGACACTTGGGAAGATCAGAGGTTTCTCCTCATAAGAAGGGCTCAAACTTGTCTTAGATAAGTGAAGGGATGGATGTCCTGATACATTTCTGTAATCCTAGCACTCAGGAAACTGAGGCAGAGGATTTTAAGACAAGATCAGGTTTGAAAATTTAGTGAGATCTTGTCTCATAAAAAACCAATAAGCAAAAACCTAAATAAAGAACCTATATAAGGAAACAAAGACATAAAAAATGATTTTTTTTCAGGCTTTAGAGCATATATACAGTCCCTTTCTTGTGCTTGATTTAATTTTTTTTAAAGTTTTGCTTTCTACTGAGATCTATTTTGATGGACTAGCAAAAAAAGAGGGGATCTATTCCACAAACTTAATTATTTTATAATTAAATACTGATTTGTAAACGATTTTCAAATCCCCATCTTTCCCTCTGAAATGATGGACGACCTCATGATTCTGGGACTATTAAACATTTTCTCCTGTGGATCCATGTGCACAGACTGAGGATTAAGCCCGGAAGCCAGAGTATGAGAGTTCTTTAGGTAGGAAGACTTCTGCTAACTCCACAACAATGGTCCATTCCTTCTGAGAAGATGTGCTTGGCACACTAAAACTGCAGAGTCCTAGTAGCTTACCCACCTCACCTGAACAGTGAATTCTTCAGATAGGAAGGTTAATTATGGTTCCTTCCGTGTTATGCTCCCACTAAGTACAAAATGTATCTTGAAATAGTTCAGAGGCCTGGAATGGGAATGAGTGACTTCTTTAGGAACTGGAGAACAGTTTAGTTCACATTTGTGTTCCTGAAGAAAAATAAAATAAAATAGGCTACTGTGTAAATGTTATTTTTAATATGAATATACACAGTAAATTAGCACAGTGGCTGCATTTCTTTATCCTAGCTCGTTCCCAATAACTTCACAGTGAGACTGAGATTTATTTTCAAGCTTTACTTCTGTGCCTAGGCAGTCTATCTTCATCCCCTAAGTAGTCTAGCAACCTCCAGCCAAGATCCCAATAATACTTATATATTTTTAAAGGTAGCCTTCATTAATTTTTTTGAAAAGATTTTTCTTTAAAGTTTTGATTTCTACTGAGATCTACTTTGACATGTTGGCAAAATCGGGGGGTGGTGTTTGATTTAGTATTGACCATACTAAACTTATTGTTCTGGTAAACTTGCCCCCTCCTTTTATAGGTACCTACTTCAGTGCTTTCTATTTCTCATCTTTCTTTATTCTCATGTTATTAGATGTCTTTCTTCTCAGTAACAAAATAATTGATTAACAACAATTGTTCATCATGGGGCTGGAGAAAGATGGCCCAGTAACTAATACAACTTACTGCTCTTCCAGAGGCTTCAATTCCTAGTGTATACATCAAAACTGTCTACATTTCCAGTTCGAGGGACTGAATGCCCTCTTCTGGCCTCCAACAGCACTAGGCATGTTCATGATGCAAAAACATACATGAAGGTACATGTACATAAAATGAAAATAAGTATTTAAAACAAATCATAATCAATAGATTGTGTATGTGTTGAACTGCCTGTTGGCGGCTCACTGCCTGTTGCATCTTGCTTATCTCTGATAAGGCCTGTGTCCATGTTGCCACGTGAGTAGTGAAACATATCAGCAGTTGACTAGGAAATACTGTTTGCCTCTTCCTTGACTAATACCTTTCAAAGATTTTAGGCTTCCCTTGTCCTGGCATCTCCTTCTATTCTAAAACAGTTGTGACTTTGTGTGTAGTTCTAGAAATGACTCTCTAGAACAGCCAAAACATTGCAAGCTTTCTTCCTTTCCTCTCCCTTCTCTCCTCTTCTCTTTTTCCTTCTCTCTCTCCCTCCCCTCCCTCCATCTGTAACTCTGTCTCTGTGTCTGTGTCTCTGTCTGTGTCTCTGTCTCTCTCTGTCTCTCTTTCTGTCTCTCTCTTTCTCTCTCTCTCTCTCTCTCTCTCTCTCTCTCTCTCTCTCTCTCTCTCTCTCTCTCTCTCCAATAACATTTTCCTGTTTTTCAGATGAGAACAGAATGGAAAGGACACAATATACTTGTCATCCAGATTTATGAGTTAATTGTTCAGTTTTAGCAAAGAGAATCTGGGAAGAGGAAATATTGTAGCCCTTGAGAGTAGCTTGGATAAAGGAGTGGTTGTTCTGAATTTTTTTCTGTTTTTTGAGCTTCTTTCCTGTCGGTTGTGGGGATTTTCTAGTTTGCTTTTTGCTGTTGTTCTTTGTCCCTCTCACATGATTTTTTTTTTTTTGGTTCTTTAGTCTAATCATCTACACATAGTGACACTAGCAAATTGAAAATGATTTGAAGTTCAACTCAATGAAAGCAAGACCCCCTGGAGTGGTTATAAACTTGTCATCTCAGTCAGTGTTCAGGAGACTGAAGCAGGAGGTTTACCAGAAGTTGAAGACCATCCTGGGTTAAACATGAGATTGAGGCTAGCTGCTGCTGGCTGTGTAGTGAGATCTTTTAAAAGCAAACATGAAAAGACAATGGTGAAGCGGAGATCAGTAGAAAAAAGGATGGTGGGTTTTACAGGAAGCAGACATGGCTCCTGATCACATCCTGTTTCCTCAGTTTATATTTTTCTTGTCAGTCTTTGTGAACCAATGTTTTGCTTTCGGGGGCTAGGGGAAGAAGACTTTAAAGTGTTTCTTTTCTTTTTACTTGAAAATAATACGCAAATGTGCCTTATGAATTGTTGATTGTACAGGACACTGTTTTTAAATAAGAAATTCTATGTTTCTAGTAGTTAGAGATATTATTTATCATTTGTTTCAAAACTACATCTGCAATTTACAAAGGAAAAAATGAAGGCTCTTTGTTCAGGGAACACATAGGTGGCCTCACATCCTAAAATACGATTCACGGCCAAGAATGCAAGACTCCAAAATTGATTTCTTTTCATATGATGAAACACTTCAGTTTGCACAGAGACCTAGCTATCAGGGAGGAAACTTCAAGTTCAGTTCTAATTTGATTGCTCTACACACTACAATCACTACAATCAAGGTTTGTATTATCTCCAGCATTATGGACTCTTGGTACAGTTCTTGGTTGCTTGGATACTAACTATAGTGGATGACTGAGAACCATGCCAAGAGAATGTATTACCTAAGGGGTTTCTGCTGCTTTCCTGATTAGCAACTCATTAGGAGGTATCTCATTTCTTTCTGAGAGAATTTTACTTAGTAACTTGGTTTTCAAGAGCAGTGTAGTCTATACATGGAAGATACCTATATATTTTTAATTAGTGCATAATTTTTAATTGACTCACAAAGTAATGGTTTTTCCATATGGCCTTTTCATGTATTCTTCGTTTTGGTTAACTCTCCTTTCAACCTCTCTTATCTCCTTCATTCCTAATACCTGTTCCTTCTTAACACTTTCCAGTCCACATTTTCCCCATCTCTGCTTTCATATTATTTAGGTTAGACAACCCATCCCCTTTAAGGTATCCCCAGTCCAGCAACTCCTTTCTCATTTTTCTCTTTCAAAGTACTGTTGGTTAAACAAAGAAGTTTAGTGATTTGAAGCTATGAAGGATTCATATTTTGGAGCGAAAAAAGCACATGCTGTGCTTTTCTGAGATTAGTTACCGTGCTAGGTATAACTTTGTCTAGCTTAATTGATTTATTTCTACAAATTTCATAATTTCTTTTTAATTTATAGCTGAATAAAACTTCATTGTGTATATGGACCACATTTTCATTATCCTCCCATCAGTTGATGGACATCTAGATTGATGCAATTTCCAAGATGTTTGGAACAGAACAGTGATGAACAGCTAGCATCTTTGTTGTTCTTCACAGTCTCTTTTGCCTTTGATAACTCTTTGTCTTGAAGGCTATGTGATGACCTTATTTAAATGGGAAAAAGACCATATCCCATCTGAATCAGGAGGATGACCTAAGGAGAGAGGCATAACCACCTTCCCATTAGTTAGTATGGCTGCTGTGCTTCACCTTACAGTTATACATTTAGTCTGCTGCAAGACCCTTTTCCAGTTGTATCTTGCTTATTCTGATTAAGCTTCTTGGCACATTTCATGGGCATGTGCCCTAACCCAATGACACAGGTTTCATTTGTCTCCATCTTCTTCCTGACTTTCAGATGAAGACTCACTGTCTGCAAATCACAGTAGCTGCTGTTGCTGCATACTTTGTGAACTTATTTTTATAATTTGAAGAATTTCTTTGCTATGTTATATGGAATGATCTGCCAATTGAGATCAAAAGCAGAGTTTGTCTTTGACAGTGCTGACATTCGACAGCTCATCATAGAACGTTGTATTTACCTCTTTTCCTTCATCTCACCAGGTTGCCTACTGGCCTTAATTGCTGCCTCTAACCAAGTGCACATCCTGTGAATATTTATCCTTAAGGCTCCAGCCTGGTGAACTCTTGTTATTATAGCACTTGTCACTGATATTTCAAGGTCAACTTGTGCAAACCCAAACTTTTGGTTTTCCTCCCCAAGTTCAGATTCTGGTTGTCCTTGGATGAGTCTGCTAAATCAAAGCCAAACTCTGCCACTTTGACGATACTTCACTGTCTAAAATAACCCTCTTTGCCTCACAGGTTCTAGAAACACTGAGTTTGGGTATTTTCCCAAAGACAGTGAACACAGTAGTACCGGTGGACACTGTCCGCCCTGATTTCTTTTTCCTCCGTGCTCTTCCGTTATATCTTATCTCAAATGGGACAGTGGCAGAGAGCACCTTGCTGACTACCTATCTACAATTTTTATCTCCCATGGCTTCTTTTCTATATTTTTTTTGGTCTGTGAGTAATTTTAATACTACTGATTTACTCCTAATAGTTTTTATTCAGTTTAACTATGAAAATATAAATTTCAGAAGCGTCACATTGTTTTGTGTAAATTTTTAAAATGCTACTGACCTATTTTAATAGTAAGTAAATATATGGGATGCATTTGAAGAATTACTATTTCTGGGAAAAGAATTTATCTGGGGAGATCATTACCTTTGTCTTGTCTTTGACTATTGTTGCACTACTTTACCACAATGTGCTACCCAGAAGATTTAATATAGACTTGGCGATAACCTCTAGAGAAAGCAAAAAAAAAAAAAAAAAAATGGCCAGCAGTAATATATTCCAAGCTGTACTTGGCTTCAGTGCATAATTCATTTGAAACCAACTCACAGCTCAGTTATTTACTTGGTTGCTGCTGTAGTCTTTGGATACTTTATTATTCCTCTGTTGATTTGTTTGTAACATTTAAAGAGGAAATAGTGTCAGGATATACATTTCCACATTGGAATCATAGTGTTCTAATTAGAAAAAGAACTTTCTTTTCTTCTTATTTCCATGATGATTCTGAATTCATGAAGATCTCCATAACTGAATACCAAGATTTTTACTTAACACAATGACCTTTTTGTATTTTTAATAGAAAATATAGTTTTTCCATACAGTATATTTCTGAACATGATTTCTCTTCCCTCATGTCCTTCCAGTTCCTTCTCAATTTCCCATCCTTTCAAACCCAAGTTGCATTTCTCTCTTAAGTAAACAAACAGGCAAATAAAAAGGATAAAGCAAACTAATAAACTTTAAGTAGTATATTGAACAGGTATGAGGAGAGTGGACAACCTTGTCTTGTTCCTAATTTTAGTGGAAATGCATTGAGTTTCTCTTTCATTTAAGTTGATGTGGCTATGAGCTTGCTGTAAACTGCCTTTATTATGCTTAGGTTTGTTCTTTGTATCCCTAATCTCACCAGGACTTTTGTCATCAAAAGGTATTTCATTTTGTCAAGGTTCTTTTCTTCATCTAAAGAGATGAGATGATCATGTGGTTTTGTGTTTTCATTTTTTAATGTGAGATTGCATTTATCAGTTTATATATTTGAATCATCTATCCCTTTATCCTGGGGTGAAGCTTAATTGATTATTGTGAGTAATTTTTTGATATGGTCTAGATGTGGGTTTACAAGTATTTTAGTGAGAATTTCTGCATCTATTTGTAATTTTGTTTTTTCATTGGGTTTCTGTGTGGTTTATATATTAGGGTATTGTGGTCTTGTAAATACAATTAGGCAATTTCTTTCTGTTTCTAATTTGTAGCGTAATTTGAGGAGCATTGTTGTTCCTTGAATGTCTGGCAGAATTCTGTGCTGAATCTATCTAGCATGGGCTCTTTTTTTTTTTTGGTAGATTTTTAGTTATTGCTACTAAGATTGCGTTAGATGTTATGGATCTGCTTAAGTAGCTTATGTGTTCATTAATTTTATTAATATTTTACATGTTTTTCCTGCATGCATATTAGGTATCACTTGTACGTAATACCAGCAGAGGCCAGAAGAGGGTATTGGATGCTCTGTAACTTGAGTTATAGGTAGTTCTGAGATGTCATGTGGGTGATATGAACTGATCCTGGGTCTTCTGAAAGATCGCTAAGTGCTCTTAATGCTTGAGACATCTCTGCAGCTCTTGACTTTAATGTTAGCATTAGTATCTATGCACTAGAAATTTATACCTAATATTTTTATGAGATGAAGTTTTTGGTTACTATTATTAGTACACAGGGGGTAGCATACTTTTTTAATAATCCTTGTAGCACTAAAATATTTGCTCAAATTCAACACGTAAATAGCATATCCAACTATCACTATAATAGAGGCTTGCATTTGTAATGTCAGCATCAAGATTTTATTTACAGATACAGGGAATCATTATCTGACAGAGTAAACAAAAACATTCTTACTATCCCACAATTTGTATGTACTATGCGTCATTTCCAGATCCTTTTGCAATTGTGCCTTCCTAGGCTCTGATCAAACAATCAAAAAGTTTGTTCCAGCAAACCTGTAATTATTATTACCTTGGGTTAATGTTCTTTTTATGCTGAGTTAGTATCTTGATGAATTTTTTAGAGCTCTAATCATTGGGGGCTTGTCCCTGCCCACTGTCTTCTGAGTCAAAACCAGTTGTTTTAGGGTAAAGTTACATTATGTTTAAAGAATAAAGAGTTCTTTGTCATAAATGTATATACTTACTCTAAAATTATGTTCTCCATGTATGTCCTATTGGGGCTTGCTGTAGATTCCTCTATTAAATTCTATCTATTATTTACTATTATTTATCTATATGCTGCTCTGCTGGCATGTAACCTAAACATATGAGCACTTTTCCTGCTCTAGATCTTATGAAGAGTGACTTTTGTATTACCTAATAAGTCATCACAATAATATTTCTTTAAAAATCTGATGATGCCTACCCATCATGCTTATTTCTGTGTGGGAAACAAGATGCAGTTGAAAATACTGGCTTTTTATAGTAGAAATATTGTCTCAGTATGCCTCAGGTCAAGGACTTTATGGAACTGCATTGGTTTGGCAGGTGTCCACTGTCCTCTGGAGCATGAAATGACCAGCATATTCAGAGTACTTGCCACTTTCTGCTTATCCAGTGGAATTCTACTGTGTCTGCAGTATAAGAACAATCTCATGGGTTTTTTTTCTAGTACACAGATAATTCCAGTCACTTTGGCTGTTACAGAAGAATGTTAATATTATTCCCAGAGGAAGGAAAAACAAAACCCAAATGTACATATTTTATATCTCATGCAAACTGTTATTGTCACTTTACTAATGGACGTGGAAAAACAGGTGTACCTGTGATTGGAGAATTTGACAGTTTGGGCTAGCCCAGGATGGTTGCACCTTTGGGTAAGAGAGGCCTTGAGTATGACCAAGAGAATTTGTTTAACATAGTCAGGGATAGGTTAAAGAACAGCAGCAAAGTACTGGCTTGCTCAGCTGTGCAGACATGAGCTTCTGAACTCTTTATCTTGCAACCATCTTTGCCACTGAGAGAGGAACAACCTTTGGAGAGGTTAGGAGTCTTTGAGCACCTCTGCTATTGGTCAAAAGGCTGCTGGTGTCCTCTTGTAGTTTGTGAATAATAAAAGTAAAACTTTTAAAGAATGTGACAATTTTCTCAAGAAAATTCTCTACACTGCTGATAGGTGCACCATCTTCTACTGCTGTCTTCTTAACTGATCCTCCTTTCTCTTTGATGATATTGCCAACTTCTTTTCTCTGTAAAGGTAGCTTGACAGTCAGAGTGACAGGTAATCCACCTTCAAACTCATCAATATTCATGTAGATCAGAATCATATGGGATTAGGCTTTGAGTGATTAAATCATCGGCACTGGTAAGGATAAAAACCTTCAGGAATGAAGTTGAGGTCTAGGTGCAAATGTTCCTCCTATCCTGTCTCTACTCCTCTAAGTAGAAAGGAAAAAGGGAAAAAAGAGGTAAATGAAAATGTGGATGTGAGAAAGAGAACTCCAGGATTAAGGGTTAAAAAAGGGCAGCAATGTGTGGTGGGAAGAGAAAGTGTGGGTTGCTTTATATACATTTTTGATGGTTCTGCCAAGACCCATTGAGTTTTAGAAAATGACTACACTTTACCATAGTCAAAGACATCATCTTTCCATTCATTTCATAGCTTCTTTGATATTTAATGTAGGCACTGTATTTTTTTTGGCTATATTATTGATTTACATTTCAAACATTTTCCCCCTTCCAAGTTTCCCCTCCCCAAAACCCCTATACCATTCTTGCTCCATCCTGCCTGTATGAGTGTGATCTCCCACCTAGGCACCCCTCCTGCCTACACTGGGGTATTGAGCCTCCATAGGACCAAGGGTCTCCCCTTTCCATTGATGCCAGATAAGGCAATCCTCTGCTACATATGCAACTGGAGCCATGGATCTCTTCATGTGTACATTTTGATTTATGGTTTAGTCTCTGAAAGCTCTGGGGGTCTCTGGTTGCTTGATACTGCTGTTCTTCCTGTGGGGTTGCAACCCCCTTGGCTCCTTTAATTCTTCCCCCAACTCTTCCATTGGGGTCCCCATACTCAATTCGATGGCTGTGAACATTCACATATGTATTGGTCAGCCTCTGGCAAAACATCTCAGGGGACATCTATACCAGTCTTCTGTCAACAAGAGCTACTTGGTATCAGCAATAGTGTCTGGGTTTGGTGTCTGCAGATGGGATGGATCCCCAGGTGGTGCAGTCCGTGGATGGCCTTTCCTCTACTTCATTCTTTGTCCCTATTTTTCTTTTAGACAGGAACCATTCTGGTTTAAAATTTTTGAAATGGGTGGGTGGCCCCATACCTCAATCAGGGGCTGTGCCTATCCACTGGATATAGTCTCTACAGGGTCTACCTCCCCTTCGTTGGATATTTTGTCTAATATCATCTCTGCTATGGAGCAAGTACTGATATATCTTTCAGCACCATTGTCAGGACATGACATTCCATGTTTTAGAAAGGTGCTATTTTTTGAGTCCCTGTTTCTATATGTTTTTTGTTCCCTGACCTTGTTTCTCAGTACTCTGAATTTGTAACTTGACTAGCTTCCCAATTACCACTGCAATTAATGAAATCTTATTGTGCCTTCACATCAAAAAACAAACAAACAAAACCAAAACTCTTTTTTTCATGCAGTTGGTCCAACAGTATAGTCCCTATAGAGATGTGCTGATATTTGACTCTTAGTCAAGAACAGACGAGAGGACATTGATCAAAACTGAAGATGGCAGTGTTGTCCTATAACATGTCTGATTTGAGAACCCTAAGCAAAAGGGGATAGGGACTGTTACTCTGAATTATATGTGTCAGTGGAATATTTCTGCCTGCACAGAAGATTCATGGTAATCTAGAAGTACAAAGATCTCCCCTGACAATCACAAATATCCACATCTCAGACATTCAGGTACCTGATCTTTTTTGTAGGCTGATTTTGTCATGGAGCATTGTATAGGAAGACTTCATCCTTCCTTATGTTCTACTAATCATACAGTGAGTCCTGAGCCTCATCTCCAGTCTCATATTAGCACTCCAGCTGTAGTAGATGAAGGCTTCTTTACAGGCTGACAAGTGAGTCTATACCTTCTGTGCTTTAAATAATAGATTAGAGCCTATCCTTCATCTTTGCATACAGGCCGCTCTGAGAATCAACTACTCACTTGCATATTTTTTTATTCACTATATCCTTCTTCTGTGTCTCCGGAACATCAAAGACTGCATAAACTAGTGTATTGGCAACTTAGATCATGGTCTACATGTCAGAAAGAAAAGGTTTCTCTAAGTTTTTTTACCTCATTATTCCAGGGGCTATTAAATGGAGTCTTCTTTGTCAGTTGGCAAATTAAAAATTTAATTTTAGAATCTTATCTTTAGTAAAGTTTTAAAGAACTCTCTTAAGGGTGTCTTACATCATGTTTCTAAGAGGTGGAGCTTTGAAAATACATATTCCTGTGTGAGACATGCTTCTTAAGAAAAACTTGTAAAGCAGCTGGAAAAAAATGTGAGGGTAGGGTAAAGGAAGGCAATGATAGCCCTGATATAGAAATATAGTTAGACTGGTACCATGGTGTTCAGTCATCACCCTTTTACTAGTGATAACTATTGGATAGGCACAGGACCAAGTGGGGATCTTTGAGACTGCACAGAGAAGAGCTCTAGTATGATCATGGACAGTGGCCAAGGCCACTGTCTAAGTCGATAGCAGAACTTGTAGCCAAATCTGTTTTATCTGCTATAACCAACCTTACAATATTGAGAAAGAATGTAGTTTTAGTAGTTTGGCATTTCGAGTTTTAGAGAATTAATTTCATTTGGACAAGACAATCTTTGTGATTCTGCTTCTTCTCTATGGGATGAGAACAAGGATGAGAAGGCACGTGGAGGGATTAAATGAGGACAAATTTGTACAAGAGCTAGTCAAGTGCTTGCTTCTCATGGTTTTGAAGTCAATGTTACATTAGCAATGGAAGAAGAAGTGGCTACTTTACCAGAAAACAGATAGGTTTACCTTACATAAAAGCTGGCATCTATTCCTTTTTATAATATCCATGTGTCACTAGTACAAAATTATGCAATATTATTATATAGGAATAAACTTGAATAATGTTTAAGACAAAGATGTGAATGTTGTATGACATAACCAGTGTGATTAATGTTAAAAGAGAGCAAGTTACTGTTAGAATTTTCCTTAATATACACACCATCAATACTTTTTGAAAAAATTACTGATAATGTGTACATGAAATGAGATGCCTCTCACTGAAATAAACACTTCTACACATATCAGGATTTATACTGGCCTAGAATTTGCTTTACAAAGGGATTTGTTAAATAAATATTGCAAGGATATGAATATTATTATCATTTGGCTATTTATCTCTCTTGTTTATATCAATTTTATATAATCTGACAAAGATGGTATTTTTTATCTGTCAACTATTATTTAGTAAGTGTCTTTTGGGAAGATTTTTAACCAGTGCAAGTATGTGAACTCCTTATGTAATTCTAAGAATATTTGTATACACTAAACGACACAAATCTATCTAATAGTTTTAGGATGACCCATATACCTGTGGTTTATGTTCCCATTCATTGCACATACAATTCCTGTCTCTGACCATGTTTCTTTGAGAAGTTGCTCTGTAGGCAATCATATCATGTTTGTCAAAAATGAAATAACTATAGAATCAATACTTAAAATAATTTTATATCTCAATATGATATCACAGAACACATTAATTGCAAAGTTAGTCAAGTATTTGAAATGATTCTTTAAGAAATGCCCTTGAGGAAGTAAATATTGATTTACTCAATCTGTCCTATGAGAGAAGACATATTATAAGGAATGTATTGGCCTGTCCAAAAACACAAGAAAGAACTATATGTACAAATATTTGCTTTGCCACAATGCATTCTTCTCAGGCATACAACATTTAAAAAATATTAGACAATAGTAGTAATAAGAAACTGTCAGATATATGTAGTATTATAATAATCTCTGACAAGCCAAAGATGGGTAAGATTCTGCATAGAGCCTTACCAACCTAAGACATAAGTGCATTGTTTTTGATAATACATATTGCATGATAGGTAAGGAAGGTGCTCTTGTCAGAATAACCTAAGACAGGCTCAGTCTTGTTAATGAAATAAAAAAGGGGGAAATGTAGAGAGCTTTGGGCTGCCTGGCAGGAATCTGACATGAACCAAGGACAAGGAAATAAACTGCAGGGAGGAATCTGACATTAGGCTAGAACAAAGAAGTAATTTCAGGCAGAAATCTAAGTCCTAAGCTAGAACAAAGAAGTAATTTCTGGCAGGAATCTAAATCTTAGGCTATAAAGAAGGAATTACAGGCAGGAATCTAAATCTTAGGGTGGAACAAAGAAGTAGGCTTCTGGAATGAAAATGACTTTGGGCTAGGACAGGAAATTTGGCTCAGATATTTTGGTCATTCTGATAAGCCCTTAGAAAATAGTGACCACAGGAGTAATCACTGGACTCTGTTTATTGTTCTGCTTGTTCTTTGACTACCTGGGTTTATTGTCTTGCTTGTTCCTTGACTATTTGCATCTATTGTATTGCTAGTTCCTCAACCTAGATCTGACCTTAATACTTGGATGTAACCTAAACAGTATAAAAGCAAAAAAAAAAGAGAAGGATGGATGGGATAGAGAATTAATGGGGTGGGGGAGGATAGGGAAATGGGATAACATCTGAAATGCAAATAAATAAATATCAAATAAAAAATCTAATATTATTTATTCCATTACCTCTGTTGAAACATAGGATGTTCAGGGAAATACTCACTGAGAAAACATTAGGTCAAGAAAAGATTTTGAAGGAAGCTTAGAACCTAAGCTTTTTTTTTTTTTTTTTTTTTTTGATCATGTATTGTTGATGATGTAAATATTTATCACACCGAAATAGAACCATGGATTTCCTCTAGAGTGACTACAATGATGAATAATGTTGACAAAAATGTGAACAAGTGAAACAAATTGTTTAAATGCTTGTTAAAATCAAGGTAACTAATTCCATTTCTTTAAGTCAGCTCCATTTTTATTGAATGAAAACAGTATGTATATACCTTTATGCATAAAGAAAACAAAATAATGGATGTCATTGTGATACTTGTAAATTCTTAAGGACAACTTTTTTGAGTTTAATGCAATATTACTGTCCCTTCTGCTATCTCTGGAAATCAGTCAGAGTAGGCATTGTGGCTTATGGCATAGATCTGGATGACTGGTGAGCTTTGATTCCAATCTGTATTCAAGCTCTATGATTTAGGGTGAATTGCATAACCCATTCTGTTTCTTTTCCCTGTAAGCAAGGGTCTGCAGTAGTACAGAATGTTTTCTGTGAGGGTAGATATGTCTGTTATGAAAATCCTTGAAACAGCTTCCCATTTAGGATAGCACTGTGGGCTTGTAGGATGCCCATTTTAGTTCACCAAATACGAGAGACAAAAGTAATAGGCGTAAAAATTAGGAACTGGTTGTTGAAGCACCTCAAGCAATTTCACTTAATTTCCGTCTCTCAGCTTTTTGTCAACTACATCTCCAGGCTTGCAATTTTGCCAAATGACTTATTTTCTTGTCTTAGACCTTATTTTGGGCTTGATGAGATTTGTGGAATATTTCATTAAGGACTTTTGTTTCTGTGCTTCTGAGAGATGTTAATCTTCCTTTTTGTATGCTTGTGCTCTGCCAGTCTCAGGGACCAAGATTACACCAGATCCATCATAGAGCTGGAAAGTGTTCTCTGCCTAAGTTTTCTGAAAGCATTTTTTTTTTTGTCATATGTGTTATCTTTTTTGCCTTTCATGTTGCACAATGTTTTACTGTCAAGGTATGCACCTTTATTATGGTAAAATTTTTATGTGTGAAATTTGATTTACTTAATAGAGTTAATCAGGCTTTTTATTTTAATCTTCTCTCTGGTTTTGATAGATGTACTTTCAAAGAAAATACTAGTTCACTCTTTACATTTTCAGTTATTTAAAATGTGTTTTATAATCTTGTTATCTTTTCAATGACTATACTGAATAGTAATGATTTATATTATCACTGCCTTTTTTTAAGTGTATGAGATATAGTTGACATATAACACACTACCCATATTTAAAGTATATAGTAAAGGGTACTCTTAGTAATGATACCATCAGCATGTTTAAGTTAATAAATGTCCCATTATTCCTCAGTTTTTTGTTTGTCTTGCTATTATCTGTACCCCTACCACCTCCAGGACATCCTCTTCCTATGTCTAATCTCATCCCTGTCTCTGTGGATTACTATCATTTCCCAGAATTCATATCAAAGGGATCCTACACATATTGTTCTTTTTTCTCTAACATGTTTCATTTAGTAAAATTATTTTCATTTGTATCTGTGGTGCATGTGTCAGTTGTGCATTCCTTTTAATTTCAAACCATATTCTCTAGTATCAGTATGACACAATTTGTCTATTTAACACTTTGTGAATATGGTCTTTAGATGGTTTACAGTTTATGTTACACATAAAGCTGCTCTAAGTACTCTCATGCAAGTCTGTAAATGCACATTTGCATGCATTTCTCTAGAAAGTGAATTTTTAGGTGTGGGATATATCTCATATGGCAAGCACGTGTCTAAGTATTAAGGATCTGCCAAAGTACGTTGCACAGTGATCACATTACTATACATTTCCAGAGATGGTTCTAAGATATTGAGATTTCCATGTGCTCCACATTTTAAAACATGTCTTTTCCAGTATGTTCTCAGTGTGGCTACATGCTGCATTTTCTCATGTCAACAGATCTGTGCCTTTTTGAGTGCATTAATTTTTCATCTTTACATTTTATAGGAAAACATCTTGTCAAATCTTCATTTTTAAAACACTGGGTTTTCAGTATTTTATTGTTAGTATAATTAGTGCTGAGAATTAAGAACAAATTATGCTTAAAACATCTTTTATTAAACATTAAAACTCTTTTATTAAACTGTTTAATAAAACTCTTTTATTAAACTGTTTAATAAAACTCTTTTATTAAACAGTCCTGGGAAGTCTTCAGACTGTGGTGTCTGTTGACCCATTGCCCTGTATACAGAGGAGCTCCTGGTATTCCTTCAAGCTGTGATGTCTTCAGGGGAGCAGACAAGCTGGTGATCATTTGCTCAGTTGTCCTGTGTGCAACAGATCTCCTAGAATTGTCTCAGGCTGTGGTGTCACTTGCTCAACTGCTCTGAGTGTAGAAGCTCCTCTAGAATGGCTCAGGATATGGTGTCACAGTAGTAGACCAGCTAGAAGTCTGCCTCAGCAGAAAGGACCAAGTGGAACGATATTCTGGGGTAGGGGAAGTTTGGAGTCTTGGTGGATGATGGGTCCCAAGTTCACTGGGCTCCTAGTGGGAAGCTTTGGGACTTTGGGAAGGGTGGTTCTTACCAACTGCTCTGAGTGCTGACCAGGCAGAAGAGGATGCATTAATCTTATTGCATTAAGATTTTACATCTGGGGCTGGAGAGATGGCTCAGTGGTTAAGAGCACCGTTTGCTCTTCCAGAGGTCCTGAGTTCAATTCCCAGCAACCACATGGTGTCTTACAACCATCTGTAATGAGATTTGATGCCCTCTTCTGGTGTGTCTGAAGACAGTGACAGGGTACTCACATATATAAAATAAATAAATCTTAAAAAAAAAGATTCTACATCTGAAGAACTTGATTAGGGGCTGGAGAGATGGTCCAGTGGTTAAGAGCACTGGCTACTCATCCAGAGGTCCTGAGTTCAGTTCCCAGCAACCACATGGTGGCTTATAATCATCTGTAATGGGATCTAATGCACTCTTCTATTATGTGTCTGAAATCAGCTTCAGTGTACTCATATTAAATAAAATAAATAAATCTTTAAAAAAAAAGAACTTGATTTAATTCCCACTTCAAAATTGCTATGTAAAAATATACTTTATTTTATACATAATGATTTCATTAGTGGATGTTAAAATGCACTGACCATACTATAGAATACTGGATTGCGAAGTACATATAAACTGGAAATAGTATGTTGACCTTTAATCACACTGTTAAATATTGCGAAGGCAACTTTTAACAGTTTGACTGGTGTAAGAATTTGATATATGATAACTATAATATCTGAAATCGAGGAAATTTTACTTTTACTGGAGGCTGCTAAGCAATAAGGGAGAAAACTGTTTAGGGTGGCTGATATGTGTAACTTCCCCAAGGAAATGGTTTGAAGAGTTTTTGAGACTGTCTGCCATAGTTATGGTTATATGAGAATGAACTTCTCTCTCTCTCTCTCTCTCTCTCTCTCTCTCTCTCTCTCTCTCTCTCTCTTTGTGTGTGTGTGTGTGTGTGTGTGTGTGTGTGTGTGTGTGTGTGTGTACATGTATATGTGTGCCAGCAAAGGCCAGAAGAGGACATTGGATTTGGTAAAGTTAGAGTTACAGGCACTTCATATGGGTTATATGATATGAGTACTTGGAACCAAATTCAGATCTAAGCCATCTTCCCAGATCCCTTGAACTTATTTTATGTTTTTGAGATCTTGAAGATAAAAGAACATGATCATTGATAGTTTTTCATATTATTAGCAAATTGATAAAGTAACACAGAAACTGGAAAAGGCCCCAAATAATTTGTTTTACTTCTTCTTCCAATATATGAAATCAGAGAGATTGGTTTTCTTGCTAGTCATTCAACTTTAGACTCAAAAGCTTTTTATTTAAGGAAGTTACAATATAGTGCAGTATAATTTAGCTACACAGAACTAGAAACTCCGAGTCATAATTTGTGTTTATAGAAGGGTTTCCAGGCACTGTCTCTGAATGGTTTTTGAATCAGCAGTTTTGACTATGCTGTTCTTGTGGTGAATTTTCTTTAGTGATACTTTATCATAGTTTAAAAGTAAACGAGGCAAATCCACTTATTGCTAACTGCATTATTTACAATCTTTGTTTGTTAATGTCTGGTGGCATAGGCACATTTACTGCATATACATTCATCTGAAATTAGAGTTCCCTTCATATTGTCGTGATAAACCAATGCTAATGCTTGACGGGCATGTAATACTTGCTATAGGAAATTGCTCCAGACCTCTTGGCTTCTAGTAGGTTCAGTGTTCCAGCATTCAAGTAGAAACCCGTGGATAACATCATGTCATAACTGACTGTGGGGCTGCCTTTTCAATGACTCTAAAGTGTAAGCTATCAGAACCATGCTTTGCTTTTTGGGTTGCTAGAATCCACAAAGATCTTGGTCAATAATCCTCTTGTAAGTGAAGAAATCAATGAATAACAATTTACTGAGAAAGCTATAAGATGGGCTCATTATATTTTAGATGACTTTCTAAAGTAACAAAGATTAAGTTTTACATAAAAAGAATTATTTGTAATATAAAATCAAATCACTATGGAAATCTTTCTGTGGGATCTTTGTCTGATCCAAGATTAGTGGGTTTTTATGTGTGGTTATATGATATTTCATTAGGATTTCTTATTTTGAAGGGATGGTACTATGGAAATACAAACACCTTTGTTTAAATAATCATTCAAACTTTTTATTTCTTAGAACTTTTTGATTAAATTTGACATTGACTCCAAATATGTGCAGAAAAATCATAGCAAAAACATCAACCAGAACTGAAAATGTTAAAAGTGATATTATTATTATTATTATTATTATTATTATTATTATTATTATTGTATTATGAAGATAGATAAGAAAAATCTCTTCCCAGACTAGTTAATAAGAAACCAGGACAAGGGAGGGCTCATAAAAGAATCATTTTAATAAAGAAGCCACCCCCAATTAGATTATGAAATATGCATTGAAAATAAAATCCCAAGCTTCACCAGGAGCCTGAGAGCAGAGGGGTATTCAGGAGGACAGCATTTGCCTCAAAAATTGTATTTTCATGTAAAATATTCAAGAAAATAAACCGACCTATCGGCATGTATGTCATTCAGAATCTAGAAATAACCAAGATTCTTGCAGCCAAGACTGCTATGGAAAAGAAATAGAAGTTTTGAGCACTTCAGAAGTTATCTGAGTTGGTGGGCAAAGACTTTTCTTGCAGTCAAGGTGGAAGATTGCTTCCAGATGTCAACAAAATCAAGTTCAATTGCCAGAAGAGATGGATATAAAGATGTTGACAAAAAGGGGTTGTTCAGGACCTCCTCCACATTTGAGGATGCATTAGATCCTTAAGGATGATGTCTACCTTCATAGCCTAAGCCTTAACTGGCTGTGATTGTCCAGAACTTTATAACATATACCTTTGTTGTGAATGCAGCTTCAACTAGAGAGTTATTCAGAGAGAGAGAATAAATGGTATTTGCATTTTCAGTTTTTGTATCAATGTATTTTACTCAGTTGCCTTAATTTTAAATAGCACCAAGCTCTATAATAAAGAGAAAAAATAGATTTGTAATTACACCATGTAGGAAGTCTATTGTTACACAAAGTAGTTCATTACACCAGCAAATAAGTTTTTCTTTGTTGCTAAGAACATAGTAAGAACATAGTAACTTGTGATTATTCCTTATATAAATATATTTTCTAACACACACACACACACACACACACACACACACACACACACACACCTTGAAATATACAGTTCATCCTACTTAACTGAGGAAGAAACTGAAGTTATTATACAAATTGACCAATATCATACAACACATGGCAGAGATCAAATGTGAATGTGAATCTATTTTTTAAAGCTTTTATTTTTATTTGTTTCAAAACCTGAAAATAAGAAGGCAGTAGCTGGCAATAGCTCAGTTCTTGGAACTCAATCAAGAGATCGTCAGTTCAGTTCTCAGTATCAGGGTAAAACACAAGGCATGGTAGTGTGTTCGTGTAATCTTATAGATGGAGACACAAAGGAAATAAAATCCCTAGATCTCATTAGACAATCAGTAAATCAATGGGCTCAGTAACAGGAGGAGAAGGGGAGGCTTACTGGGGGAAGGGAATTATGAGGGTGGAACTGAGAAGAGAGGAAGGAGGGGTGCTGTTATTGAGATGTAAAGTGAATAAATAAATAAATAATTGAAAAAAGATACCTTGTCCCCCAAACAAGGCAGATAGCTTTTTACATTAACCTCTGGCCTCCATACATGAGTATGCAGTGCAATAAATCTCAAACAGGTGCACCTGCACACATAAAACATGCATATCATATATATGAGCATATACATAAATAAAAACAAAAAGCCCTTGCATATTTACCCAAATGTAGCACCATTTTATTTTTCTTCTTTAATTTCTAGCAAATAACAATAAAAGTATAACTTAGACTGACTATATAGCCTTAACTATAAGAGAGACACTATAATTTAGTTAATGTGTTAATACTAAACAGGTTTATCATAGTATTTATTTGAACTGTAATATGGCAATAAGATATTTCAAAAAGAATATTTATTTTAGTAATTAAAATAGCATTTCTTTGTAAAGTTTTATGGTCAACTTGAAAATTTATAGTCAGACATCAAAGTTCATACTAGAAGTATCTCCATCAAAGACCTAACCATTTCAGTTAAAATATAACTTGTAGAATCAGAAACTTTAATTAAAATAGATGATGAAATGTCAATTAACCGGGCGCAGTAAGACTTAATGACAGTACATGTGGTTATTACTGCATTCATTTCATAGATCCAGTTCATTTGTACTTCATTTCCTGCCTTTCAGTAGTACTATGAAATAATAAAAACTTTAAACATGGGGTTAAGTTTGGTGTTCTATGGTTATAAATATAGCACTCAAAAGGCAGAGGCATGTAAACTGCCATGAGTTCTGTACCAGATTTGTCTATATAGGGAGTTCCAGAG
The DNA here is from genome assembly GCA_030674055.1 of Rhabdomys pumilio. NCBI lineage: Eukaryota > Metazoa > Chordata > Mammalia > Rodentia > Muridae > Rhabdomys > Rhabdomys pumilio. The sequence continues at coordinate 116,085,614 of JANHMN010000004.1, forward strand.
AAGCCAAGGCTGCATAATATATCCTGTATCAAAAAATGAAATGACCAACCAAATAACCAAACAACCTAGAACATAATTCATTGTAGATTTCTGGACCTTATAAAAGTTTCCTTTTTTTTTTTTAAACACGTTTAGAGACTTTTAATAATATAATGAAATACTTTTCTAAGCTCTTTGCTTCCAAACTATAATCAACATATTCTGTTATAGTTTTTATTTGATACTATCTTTATATATCTGTAGGCCTTTACATGTCAGGGGCAGCTTTGCTTATACACTGAAGGCCTAAAATCAGCCATAGGCCTAAGTCAGCCTGCTAACACAAAATCTCGGGTCTCTGTGGAAAAACACTGAAACAAATAGCTATAAGATATTGTAAACAGGCAGCTTTTGTGGAAATTTACCAGCCTGGATAGGAACAAGTAGTCATAGATCTTGTGGATAGTCATAGACCTTGGGTAGCCTTGGTAGATAGTACCAACATAGATAAGGACAAGTGAATCATAGGTGGAGTCATAGTGAATTGTCGCCTGAACTTTCACCCAGCAGACACACTGTTCTGGAAGATATCTGTACTCCCCCTGAACACCTATGCTCCTGCATCACCCTCTTCCCCACATCTTGCCTTTTTGTGTATATAACCCCTATGTAAAAAAGTAAAAATTATGGTTTGATCAGCCTATAGACAGCCATGATTCTTTGCATTCTCTCATTTCTCCCACATTCTCTCTTGGGTGATCTTCCCAGACCCTGTTTAATGTCCTGCTGGACAGGACATTTAGAGAACAAATATGGTATTTGTTATTGAACTTTATATCATCAGTAAGATAAGTTGGAATGCTCTGGACTTTTAGGCAAACCATTTTCATTTAACTATAAAAAATGATAATCTCATTATAAAATTCTACTGTAGTTTTTACCAATACTTTTCATACATCTCCAGTGATAAAATAATAAATACAATAGTTTCAAACTCTTCTTTCTCATTTTATTTTTTGAGGTAGGATATCCTGAAATACATTTGCGCTCTAGCTTACCATTAATGCAAAGGTGGCCCTCAATGATAGGTCTTTCTGCATACACCTCCCAAATGTAGATTGCACCTGTGTGCTACCACACCTAGCTTCTAGTGTTTAATGAAAGTATGGATGACTTTACATTGATTTCCATTTTCTGTGAAAAAGCATTGCATATGTAGATGCCTGTACCCATACTCTTCATTCTAGGAATCATAAAACAACATTTTGCTCAACAATTGTGTGGATCTGTATGGCACAAAATCTGCCACACATGGTCAGTTCTACCATTCATGGTCGAGTTAATGTCTGTCCAACTCAGGACAGATGGCTTTACATTTTTAATATCTTCAGCTTTAGAAATTTTCTACATCCTCATGAGTCTAGCACATTTCAGTGGTTTATACTTTATTGGTCTCTGCATACTATTTTCAAATAATAATTCCAAGAGCTGAAATATAAAGGATTCATAATCATATTAGGTAAATGAAGGGCAGCAGATGTATCATTAGCATAATGGATAAAATGTAGGACAAGATCAATTAGTAAAGGTTCTATGAATACTCATAAAAATTTTACTCTGACCTTATGCCCAACTATATTTTATATTCCAACCAAAGGAAACAATCTCCTTTAAAATTTTACTGTAAGCAAGGCCCACATTAAACTTTTCATGTGTTTTAAATATGTCAGGTGCATAAACTAAATTTATAAGGGCAATTATTTCTTTAAAATTGGGTATTGGTGAAGACTTTAAAGGCTTTCTAAGCTATGAACAGAATTCCGTATGTAGAATAGGCCGGAATTGTCATGTTCTTGTATTCTACCTCTAGATTATCTCTTAAATGTGCTATTTGCAATTAGTTTTTATTATTTTATTTTTAAATATATTTTATTGACATAAAGATATATGTTTCACTCTGATACTTTCATGGACACACACACACACACACACACACACACACACACACACACACGTGTTTTTAACCCTTCCATAACCATCCTTCCACTTCTCTTCAGCATACTGTCTTCAACTTTTACTAGTCCACCTCTTCTCCTAGTTTCATTTCTGCTTTCTTTCATAATACATGTATTTCATTACTTTATCTTGTCCCCCTTCCTCCTACTTTAGACCTTTATTTTATTGATGAAAATAAAAGAAAAAGTTCAATTCTTCAACAAATAAGGGAAGAGAAAATTACCACATAATAAACTAAAGGCATCAGGTCACCTTATGAATGACAGCAATATGGAAAAGTGTTCGATTTGTAAATGGTGGTAAAATGCAATCAGAAAGCAATAGTGAGTGAAGATTCATATAGCTTTATGAGGTTGAGATGGTCTTTCTATGAGAGGGCCTTTGGGCATAGAAACTTTAGTGTGGGCGGATGCTATGGGCTGAGGAATTTTCTGGCATCAGTTATTGTTCGTGAGAACCAAGATAGCCTTGAAGGATAGGACTACAGAAAGCTTAGGCTGAGCTTCAATTCAAGCATGGAGAAAGGAATGTCATTAAGGCAAAATTTTAATAATTTCCATATTTAAATCAAATATTATTAGATTAAGTAAAATGTACTAAATTTTTCTATACATTTTTTGAAGAAGGTTAAAAATATTAAATTGGTATTAAGTCATATATACTAGGGCATTTTCTAATGAAGATGTATATTTTTACTTTTTTTCCACATTCACAATTACATAGGTATCAGTTTGGGATAGTTTTTCTTATAGTCTATCAATTATTTTGAAAAATATTCAGCTGAAACATAAGAGTGGCTCTGTATCTGCACTGAAAGAGGGCCTCTGGGGAGTTGTCTTCCCTGTTATAGCATTTTAAGCAGACATTGCTTAACAAAAGTGAGTCTTTTGTTGAGTGCTTCTTATTTCTAAGATGTTAATGTGTTTATTTATTCATAACTCAACTATTTTTTTAATCCTATTAGTAGCAGACATAGTTCTAGGTATGGATGCTTCAGCAGTCAACAAAACCAACCTCATGTGTGATTTCCATCCTTGGATCTGACATTGTGTAAAATGATCTATAACAAATTAACTACTCACAAGCTGAACAGATTTTATTATTGTGGTGCATTCAACTTTAAAAAAAAATCAGTTAAAAATTGTTATTTGCCCTTTTTTTTTGTCATCTGTATTCCTTAGGGACAGATACACATTTCAGTTGTATATTGTTTATTTTTGCAGATGTAGTCAGTAGTTAACTCATAGTTACAAGTCTTATCCTTTCTTCATAATGTGTTATGGTTCTCTAGCAGCTTAGCTTTCTGAATAGATATCTCAATGTTCTTGGTTTGTGCAGATTAACCCAGAATATATACCATTATCAATAATCTGAGAAGCTTAAGGTTTCAGACTGTCTGATGAACACATTTATATGAATACATTTAATTTCATCAAATTCAATGATACATATACCCTAGTTTTTTTCAGTATATTATGCATCATTTTAATTTATATCATAAATTAACATAATTTATTGTTACATATGATTACTTAAAGCATCTTCTTAAGGTAAAATTTTGGTCAAATGTAGTAAGTCACAAAATAAGTCTTCATGACTTCCAAAGGAACTTTGTAAGGCATAAATACAATACTCTAGATAAATTTATGGCAGATAAGTTTAAATACACTTCAAAAATTGCTAAAATAGATTACATCTTAAAGGGATTTATAAAAATAAAACAAAATCATAACATAAAATAAAGCCTTCTGTCCTGAAGGAAAAGTAAATGCTTTAACCATATGACAGAAAAATATATCCATGGGAGTCCAAGAATGATGTAAGCTAAACATGAATTGTCACATAAGCTTTTAAACTTCTATGTCGATAAAATTATCTGAACTTCAGAAAAGGCAAAAGTGAATTATCTTGGAAGCATCCTTAATATAGGTCCTAGACAATTTTTAAAATAAATTTAAAAACACAACTTTACTTTAAATATAAAGTCATCAAGGATATTAAAAGAACAATTCAATATGAGTGAGATATAAGAAAATAAATTGTTATATCTCAATCATCTTCAGACATTGAATAAACTGAATGAAGACATAATTTGATAAAAACATTTTAAAGTTTCTAAGATTAAAACATATACTATAGACATGTATTTACTTAATGTGCCTTGTGAGTATTTGCATGTATGTATACCACATGCATGTCAAATGCCTGCAGAGGCCAGAACAAAATGTCCAGAATCCCAGGAACAGAAGTTACAGTGATTTATAAAGTGTCATGTCAGTTTGGGCACCCAAATCCTGTTGTTCTTCAATAGCAGCAAATACTTTTAACTGCTGAGCATCTTTCCAGCTCTACATCCCAGACTATAAGATATGAAAAGAGCCTTATGCTCAGGTGCTGTGTCACTGACTTATAGAGCAACAAAGACAGAATAGAAATCATAACAGCAGTCAAAAAATAGGCATAATTACAAGGGAATTATAAATATATTGAAAGCCAATTTTTTATCAAAAGACTGCAAACAAAATTTAGTACATTTAAAATCTTTCACATCTTGAAAAACATTAATGTCTATTTTAGAATTTCTTGTCATTATATTTTTCTTGATTGGGGGCCAATTGAAAACATCTTCAGATATATAGTGCTTAACACATGTTTTCCAAGGAAATTTCTAAAGTATAGGAAAATATGAAGTGATTCCAAAACCATAGTTTGAGGTATAATACAAAATTCTAGGAAAACAATCTTGGCAAAGAGCATAATAATAGTTGATCATCAATAATAATAATGAAATAATGTTTTGAAAATATTAAAATGATGATGAGAGAAATTTTTAATTAAGTTCAAAAGAAAGGGTGAAATAATGGAAGACAACAACATACAAGATTGATTGTTTAGACTTGATGTAAAAATAACTTTTATTTCCTTAAAAGGAGGGATGAAACAAGTGCAGTCCTCAAGCTGTAAAAATACACGGCTTGGGATGAGCCCAGAACATTTTTTTATCTATTCTAACTATTTCTCAGCCTAGTCCTAGAAACTTCTAGCTATCATTCAATCTATTCTAGGCCTAGAATGTTTTAGCTTCTAAGACTTACTGCTGAATAAACTCACCCTTTCTAGTTCTTTCTGAACTCTGGCTGGCAGGTTCAACTGTTTTTGCTCAATCTCTTCTTCAAGCTTACTGATTCAATCTAGCCTTTTTCAGCTTCTCACTTAATTGCTCTGCTTTACTGCAAACTAACTCTGGCAATTTGTTCTAATCTTATGGATCCTCTGTAGTTAGTCTCTGGCTTCAACTCCCTCTGCTGACCTGCACTGAACTGAATGAACTGATCCCAATTGACTGCCTCTTTTCTGCTCTTAAATGGCTGCTCATTCCTGTGATGTTTTCTTTCCTGTGTTGTTTCTCTGATGTTCTCTGGGTATGTCTTATCTATGGCTCAGTCTTCCAAATCTTTTTCTTATTTGTCACTTTGTCTGCTCCTCAGTTAGACATCATTTTCAAACATGGTTGTTGCAGAATATTTGATCAGACTGTGAACCCTAAGAATGTGTTGTTTACTGAAAAAACACTGTTCTTAATTATGGTATGATTCAGTCTTAGCACACACCTTTAATTCCTCTGGCTAGAGTACTGACATGCCCTTAGTACATACTTTTAATCCCAAATAATGAAGGTAAAATCAGTTTGTAGATGGAAGTGTGAGAATAAAATTTGAAAGCAGCTTGAAACAAATAACAAAAATTCATGGTCAGCAAAGACCACCAACAGCATGTTGAATAAAGCCATAATAAAAATATTAAGTCCTTCCAGGGGCAGGGTGACCAAAAATGAAAAGGCATACCCCAGACAAGTCCAAACAAGCCCAAGTGAGTAATGGGCCATCTAGTGTAGGAGGCTGTCCTTGCTGATGCCTGTGTGCGTGAGGTAACAAACCGCGCATGGCAGCGTCTTGGGTACGCCTAATTTCCAACGTCACATCCACCATTAAACTGCGCATGTACAGCGCAGGGGAACCTGGGAATTTGAGCAAGCAGCCAATCATAATTGTCCACCCCAAAGGTTATATATACGGGTAGGGGAAGTTCGAATCCCTCTCTCTCCCAGCCATGCTCAAAGAATAACACCGCGAGAGAATCCTTTGTGTTCATGTGAGTTCCTGCGGGCAGGGATACCATGCGTGTTACAATCTAGTGTTTACTTTTTTCTTCCCCTTCTGGGAGGTCTGAGGTTTCATGGTCAAAAATAACTAGTCATCCTGCCAGCTCAAATGATTGCTTACGTAAATTGCTGATGTTTAAAATATCCAATCATATGTAACCCCACCAAAATTTCCCGCTCTCCCCAACCTCTATCTATAAATATCCCAAACTTCCTGGGGTCTTTGTTGAATCCTCTGTCTCCTGTGTGAGATACGTTTCGACCTGAGGGCCCTTGCTATTAAACTACCTTTTGCTGTTGCATCAAAAAGGTCTCTCGTGTGTCCTTGGGTGCGCGCTGATCCAGATTTGAGTGAGGGGATCCCTCTGGAGGTCTTTCAGAAACATCCATGTTTGAAAGCAATGTTTAATTGAGTGGCAAACGAAGTAATGAATCAGAGAAAGACTTGACAGAATAGGATGTTCCCAGCTCTCATGAGGAGAGGAAAGGGAAGCTACTTAAGGAAGAACAGGATAGAGAGAGAGAAGAAAAGTAAGAGTTATCTTTATCAGGACAGTTTTACAGAGATAGGTTGAAGACAGAAAAAGCTAGACACAAGTTAAGATAGAATGAACCAGAGAGTGAAAAGGAGCCAGAAGATTAGAATAGATTGCTGGAGTTCAGAAGAGGCTGATAAGCAAGATTGAATCAGTCAGATTGGAGAAGAGTTTGAACCAGAGCAGTTGAGTTAAACCAAGCAGCCAGAGTTCAGAAAGAACTAGAAAGGGTGAGCTTATTAAGCAGTAAGAGCTCAAACATTCTAGGCCTAGAACAGATTGTATGATGACTAGAAGCTTCCATGACTAGGCCTAGGTCAACAGACAGAGGCAGTAAACCCCAGAGATGACAATTGCCATCAGGCAAATGAAAGCTACATTTATGCATGGCTGCTTCCTTCTACAAACTAATTTTACCTTAAAGATGTGTAACAAGGGTGTGTCTGTATTCATACCAGAGTAATTAAAAGTATGTAGTGTGCCTGCATTCCATCCAGATCACACAGATATAGATGTTTGAATGTGATGCCTTGCCATAGCAGTCACGTTGTTGGATTTAAAAAGTCCTCTTCATTTGAAATATATGAAAATATTTATTTTATGAGATTGTTCACTATATAATCTGTACTTGATATTTCCTGGCTATTTGCTTTAGAATACATTGCAAATAGCAAACTCTATGGGTGTTCAAGTCTGGCAGCCTAGTTTTTGTACTATGATGAGCAACACTGATCCACTTTCTCCTTTCTTCATCCAAGACTGAGAGCAATTTATGCTTCTTTTTCATCCTCTATATCTGAGAGCAATCATTGCTTCTACTTTGTCCTTCTTCCTGCAACATTAGCAAGTCTCACTGAACATACTTTTAACAATGCAAGATTTGTTTCCTGAAAATTTTCCATTACATTCAACTATGATGACTGTAGATAAATGCCGCCATTTGCCATCTGGTCTTTATAAGTAGCCTCTTCCTAATATTTGTGCTCTGTTCACACTTTCTAATAGTCTGTTTCCTTTTCCTTTTATAAAGATTAGCTGTGGTTATTTTGAAAAACCCAAACATTCATATTACAAATCATATTATCTTCTACATCAAATCTCTCAGTGGCTTTTCCTGATATTAAAAGAAAATGGCAAAAAAAAAAATGGTGATTCTTTGTTTTACTGTAAAAATCCTCCTGGGGTGTCTTGACAACAGAGTATTTTATTACATTTCCCATCCACAGCCTGTACACCTATAATCAGAAATCTAGAGATTCCTGTTTCCCTTTTCTCCATTTAACTACAGTGGTTGTTACATTTAACATTAAATCCACTGATTTCAGAAATAAAGAAAATTATTCTGGGGAAGGGGTATTGTTAGTATAATAGAGCAAAGATGAGCTTATCTCCAGGGGTCTGTTGGCAGGAATCTTTCATGTAGTATCATCATAGTTTCTTTATTTTGTTTTTAAAATTCATTCACTTCACATCCTGATAACAGCTCTCCCTCTCCTCCCAGTATGTCCTCATGCAGAACTTCCCCCATTCCTCTATATCCTACTCCTTTTGAGAAGGGAGAGACCCTCTCTAGTTATTTTCCCCCAATCAGATTGCTGCAGAACTAGGTACTTCCCCTTCCACTGAGGCCAGATAAGGCAGTCCATTTAGGGGAATGGGATCCACAGGCAGGCAGGCAGGCTGGCAACAGGTACAGGAACAGCCCGCTCCTGTTGTTGGGAACTAAGTTGCTCTTCTGCTATATATGTGTAGGGGGCCTAGGTCTAGATCCTTCTTGCTCTTTGATCCGTGATTCATTCTCTAGGAGCCCTCAAGAGTTCAGGTTAGTTGACTCTGTTGGTCTTCCTAGGGAGTCCCTGTCCTCTTCGGGTTCCTAAATCTTTCTTCCAACTCTTCCTTAAGACTACCTGGGCTCCTTCTAACGTTTGGCCCTGGGTCTCTACATCTCTTTCCATTAGCTGATGGATGGAACCTCTTAGGGGAAGTTATACAGACTCTGCAAATGTAACAGAGTATCACTGATAGTGTCAGAGAGTAGTTCTTGACCATCGAATGGGTCTCAATTTGGGACAGTTATTGGTTGGGCATTCTCTCAATCTCTGCTCAATCTTTGTTCATGTACATCTTGTAAGTAGGATGCATTGTTGGTTGGAGATTTTATGCGTGGGTTGCTGTCCTTATTTTTCCATTGGGAGTTCTGCCTGGCCTCATGAAGTAACCACTTTTAGATTCACATGCTCTACTGCTAGGAGTCTCGGTTCAAGTGGCTCTTGTAGACACTCTGGGGACTCCTCCCTCATCCCAGGATTTTGGCATGTCTTCAAGATTGTCCAACCTGCCTCCTCTGCTCTCTCTACATCAGATTCATCCACACCTCTGCTCCCCTCTCCATTCCCTCACCCACTCAGCCCCCTCCTTCTATTGACTTCCAATATCTGTTTTGTTTCCCCTTCTAAGATTAAACCATTTTCCCTTAGGCCTTCTTTGTTATTTGACTTCTTGGTTCTACTTGGGACTGTTGATTATGGTATTGTTATCCTGTACATTATGGCTAATATCGGCTTATAAGTGAGTGTACACCAGGCATGTCCTTTCGGATCTGGGTTACCTCACTCTGGATGGTATTTTCTAGTTCAACTTCATCTGCCTGTAGAATTCATGATTTTTTTTTTTATTAAAGTGCTGCATTGTATTCCGTTGTGTAATGAAAAAATAACCACATTTTTCTCTATTCACTTTTTGATAGGGACATCTGGGTTGTTTCAAGTTTCTGGCTAATATTAATAAAACTTATGAACATAGTTGAGCAAGTTTCCTTATGGAAAGATGGGACATCTTTTGTATATATGTCCAGGAATGGTATAGCTGGATCTTAAGGTAAAATAATTCTCAATTTTCTGAGAAAATGACAAATTGTTTTCCAGAGTGGTTTTACATGATTGAATTCATATTGGCAATGAAGAAGTGTTCTCTTTGTTCCACACTCTTGCCAGCATGTGCTGTCCCTTAAGTTTTTGATCTCAGCCATTCTGATGGGTTTAAGGAAGAATCTCAGACTTGATTTTACTTGCCTTTCCATGATGACAAAGGTCATTGAACACCTCTTTAAATGAAGGATTGAATAATTTTGCCTAATCACCTAACATCTAGAACTGATAGGAGGACCACATTAAAAGACATTTTTGTCATTAAAGACACAGAAAAAAAAAAGTGTGTGTATATTGCTGAAAATCTAGGATGAAAGTAGACTCTGACTATTTTCACAGTTTCCCTCTTCTATCTGCCCAGGGATAAATAAGTTTTATTTTTATGAGTTTTGACTCTCTTAGTATGTAACTTAATTTGGGGGAGGGGTAGGATGTTAAGCTAAGGGAACTCAGTCCATGTGTTGGTCAAAAAGTATGGTTGCTTCTTACCCAGTAAGAAATAGAATGTCTCTTTTCCTTCACAAGTTGAACTAACAAAACCATGGGGTGAATCAAGCAAAAAGGAGGTGAAAAGATGCGGCAAATGCAGTGGCCATGGGTAAACTCACTGGTGAACAGAATTGAGTCAAAAAAGAAGCCCTAGGGATGGTAAACAGCTACGCATAATGAAAACCAGAAGGTATTTGTTTACAGGGGCCATAGTAATAAAAGTTTAAAAACATTTAATTTTAAATGTCTGTGCAATAAAAAGGTGATCTATGTAGCTTTCTTCTTTTGATAGTTTTTAGAGTTCCTATGATTCTAAGTTTTGTTTCAGTTCCATTTTCTGTGAGACTGAATCACTTTCAGTTAAACTTCTTTGTCTCTTTTTGTTTGAGTTAATAGTCTTTTTCTCTCAAGAGAATGGAATCTGAACAGCTTAATCAAAATCCACAATTCATTTTAACATTATATCCAAAAGAAAAGGACATTGGACAGAATTAAACAGGCAGGAAGAAGTCTATACAATTACAGTAGGAGTCAAGACTGTTGCAGGAGAGAGGGATCTCTGCTTCAGGAGACAAAAGCAGATGAGTTTTTAAGCATTGAAGCAAGGTAGTGGGGAAGTACTGGAGGACTTTTGAGAAATGAGGCGATGTGATTAGGACACTGCTGACTGGAGCTCATGCAAGTTAGCCTTCTTCCCGCTCACAAACTGAGGAATGGGCTGTGCCTTTTTAGATAATTACATTTTAAAAGATTGCATCTGGCTCTTTTAGAAAGCTATTGTTGGGCTGTAAACCAACAAAGAGCCTGGGAAAAAATTTCATCTTGAAGAGCAAATAAAGAATTTATAGTAACCAGTGTTCAGGAGTAAATGCTCTCAGAAGAATGATTCAAGGGCACATAATCTGAAAGAAAATTGGCTAATGTTAAGTCAGACTCAGGCAGCTTAAAGTTAAAGTCATTTTATTATTTACCTTTGTAACAATGATATGATATGATATGATATAATATGATATGATATGATATGAGGCTTATGAGGAATAAGATATTAGAAGGCTGCAGGAACCCTGGAGGTATCTTGCTTCAAAACTGCCATCAGTAATATATCATAATTTCTAATTCACTGAGTATAATAAATAGCATTTTAAAAACAAGTTGTATAGTCTACACATAAATAAATATTTTTTAATAATTTTATTAATTTTTCATTTATTTGGCAATTATTGATTGCATGTCTTCAATATGCCAGACATTGGTGTAGGAAGTACAGATTAATTTGTCATTAAATAAAATATTCAAGATGTTCTGTAGGCTTAGAGAGGGTTCAGCCATTAAAAGCAGTTGTTACTCTTCTAGGGTACTGATGTCTGTTTGCAGCATCCTCATCAAATAGGTCATGACTGCCTGTACCTTCAGCTCCAAGAAAAAGTCTAATAACCCTCTTCTAGATTCTAGATACACCTGGCATTCACTCACAGGCACATGCATGCACATGTGTGCTCATGCACATGCACACACTCACATACACCCTACACACACACACAAGCACATGTATAGACAGATTATAAAAATAATTCATTAGAATGTTCTAAAATCATGAATATAGGAAGACAATAAGAAACAGACCAAAATAAATGAGTCTGTGTTTAGTAAGACATATGCTGGTGTGTTCCATGAAGAAAATAACAGCAAAAGAATAGATATACTATCTTTATCACAATTGCACATGCTCAATTTTTGGACCTCTGGAAATTGTTTACATTCTGGATAATGGCTAAGTTTGAAGGACTCATCGTTAAGATGAAGAATCAGAAGTATTTATCAACCTTAAATTATTAACTTTGAAATCTCTTTTACAATGTACTTTCTTATTATTTGAGGTTCTTTTTTTTTTTTGTCTCTGCTCTACTCTTTGTTCCTGCATTTCCTTTAGACAGGAGCAATTCTGGGTTAAAATTTTGGAGACGGGTAGGTGGCCCCATCTCTCAACCAGGGACCGTGCTTAACCACTGGATGTGATCTCTACAGGTTCTCTCTCCCCTTTGTTGGGCATTTCAGCTAATTTCATCCTCATTGGGTCCTGGGAGCATCTTGCCTGCCTGGCATCTTGGATTTTCTGGTGGCTACTCCCAGTTCCTCATTCCTTGTTGGTACATACCTCTGTTTAATTTCTTGAACCTTTGTACATCTCCCCTGTCTTCTTTTATACCTGATTCTGGCCCCCTTTTCCACTCTCTTTTCTCTCTTTCTAGCCAAGTCCTTCCACCCTCTGCCTCCTGTGATTATTTTCCCCCTTCTAAGTAGGACTAAAACATCCACACTTTGGTCTTCCTTCTTCTTCAGTTTCATATGGTCTGTAAGTTTTATCATGGGTATTCTGATATTGGGCTAATATCCACATATAGTGAGTACATACCACGTGTGTTCTTTTGTGACTGATTTACCTCACTCAAGATGATAAGTTTATGTATAATTTCATCATCATCACCATAACCCTACTTGTAAAGAGCACTTTTATATTCTCTTGCATAAACTCAAATATGAGACTAGGCTAGCATATAAAGGCACTATATACATATAAAAGAACTCCCAACATAAAGATGTTTACATTGTTTAATATGACTGTTGACCTTTTCATAAGTATTTTGAACAGAGAAAATTTATAACTTACACATAGGGAACCTGCGAGAGACTCTGGAGTTGCCCATGGCACTGGCAAGTAGAGATGAGTATAATTCCAGAAAGAAGAAATAACCCGGATATGCCAAGCAGTAGAGAGTAGAAACTTTTTGAAAAGCACAGTTTGTGCAGTGTGGTTTCCTTCCTGAATTAGTACAGGACCAAGCTTCTAGATCCAGAGAAAAGTCTCAGCTTGATACCTTCCCCATGACAATGAGTTGCTGCATCCACATTTTTCAAGTTCTTCTAGAAACCAAATCCTCATACATATCTATTTTTTTATTGTGAGATTTCACACTAATTATTTTTATGTTTGTGTTACAAATTTTTCTATTATAAGAACCCATCAATTTCAAAAGAAGAAAACAATAAATTTCCGATCTCACAGTTCTGTGGTTTCAGGAACTATGGTCTATTATTTTCCTAAAGATGTTCCTCTTTTCAAATAATGTCAAACTGATTTCCAGTAAATAAAGACAAGGTGCAAGAAAAGTAATTATACCAATGTGATTCTATCCACATTTGTTGAAAGGGCATTTCTTGCTACTTATACATATGGTCAGTTTTAAAAAGAGTGGTATGTGGTTGTACTCACACATATATTTTTTACTTGAGTGGTTAGCTATTTACTCTTTGGCTTGTTGATGGCTCCCCTAATTGGATAGAAAAGGTGTAGTTACTCACCACACTATAAAATATTGAAAGGTGACAGAAGAAAAGCACTTTACTGGTCTTGTGGGGGAAGAAAATTGCTTATCTGTAATTGTTTTGCTCTCTGAAGAAATATATCAGACTGCCATTTCCACGTGAACTTTCTAGATATAGTGTGACCCTCTATTTTAATGTCAACAGAAACAAGCCCTTGTAGAGTGTCTCTGCTTTTTGTATGCTCTAGTTAACCCAAGGGACCTTTCAGCTGTAATTTGCCAAGAAAAACTGCTGCCTGACATTCAGGAGGGAGGTATAGACTGATTTCTAAGCCATGATGTAGCATTCAGAGTGATAAATTGTGGACAAAAGCAAGGAAGAAAGGGAGAGAGAGGTAAATCACTTAGTACTCTGCTCAGTGCCCACTAATCATCCCCAGGGGCAAACAGCTTTCAACATTATTGGCTGTAAAAAGCAAACAAACAAACAAACAAAAAAAAGCAAGCAAGCAAGCAAGCAAGCAAACAAACAAACAAACAAACACCAGATTCTGACTCAGAGATTCTGTCAGTTCAGTTCAAACTGAGCTTGCTTTTCTTGAATTGTCTTTCACAATGAATACTCATTCTAAAGTCGAAATGAAACCTGAGATATAGAGAGTATTAGATTCCACAAGTGTGCATGTGAACTGGAGCAAGGAAATATTAACTGGAGCATGGTGGTAGCTAGCTGCAGTCATCTGCCCTCGCTTTCCTTATGGCTCCACTCTGCACTTTGCTTTCCAAGTTCAGGAACAGTGCAAACACCAACCAGTGTGCAAAGAAATGAGTTCATCAATGTTCACATGTTGAAGACAATGAGAGTATCTGAGAATTATCCTTTCTGTGCAGAGACACAGAAACTCTTGGGCATCCCTGAACATGACAGGGGACACAGGCATCCATAGGAACATCTCTGAAAGAAGAGAACAAAGGACTCAGTAACCACAGACAGAAATGAGGCAGTTCACACGGGGATAGGCATGCAATTGCGCCTTTCTTAACTGTTCATTTTACTAGAAGAGAATATTCAATGGAGTCATAAAAAGAGGTGCTACTTCAGAACATACCATCATCCTATTCAGGGTGGGGCTTGCCTTTGGATTTATCATTGTCTATATGCTTCGGCTTCCTCCTTGAGATGTTAAAATAGGGAGTACCATGAATCAAGTGTCAGGCCCCAGCCACTGGAAGGCAAACTGAAGTTCCAAGTACCATGTGCTTATGGTCATTTTCTTGTAGTCCTAATGGAGAGGCCTGTATCCTGGTCCAGGTCGTTGTGCTTGACTTTAAAAAAAAATGTTTATATATTCATTCTGGATATTATTCCTGTGTTAGATGTGAAGCTGGCAAAGTCTACTTTCCTTTCTATGGACTTTGTTTTTATTCAATTCATTGTACAGCTGGGCAAAAGCTTTTTAGTTTTATGAAGTCCCATTTGTCAGTTTTTGCTTCAATTCTTAAACAAATGAAGTTTTGTTCAGAAAGTCCTATCTACCAAGCATATAAGAACCTGTCGATTTTCTCTTCTAGCAGTTTCGGTGTTTATTGTTTCAGTAGGTGTTTGATCTGTTTGGAGTTAGTTTATATTCAAGGTGATAGATGTAGGTCTAATTTCAGTCTTCTGCAGCTGGATATCCAGTTCTCCTAACACCATTTGTTGAAGATACTACCTCTTCTGCAGAGTATGATTTAGCATCTTTGTTAAGTATTGGATTACTGTAATTATGCATACTCGCATTTGGTTTTAAGTTTTGATCCACTGGTCTACATGTCTGTTTTTGTTCCCATACCATATTGCTTTTATTACTCTGGCTTTCTAATATAGCTTGAGTCTGGAAGGGTCATCCATTAAGCATTGTTCTATCTACTCAGTAGCAACAAAGAGACACGCAGCAGTTCTCATGGGGATAAGACTGTTTTGGTTGTCTAGGGATTTTTGTTGTTCCATTTGAAATGTATATATAATTTGTGAAGAATGAGATAGGGGCTTTGAATCTGTAAGTGATAATAATTATTCTACTAGTCTATGAGGGTAAGATATCTTTCAGTTTTCTTGTGTTTTTATTGCCTTCTTCAGAAGTTTGCAGTTTTCATCATAGAGGTGTTTCACCTCCTTTGTTAGGTTTAATTCTAGTTATTTTTTTATGATTTATGGTAGAATTTTGGAGAACTCTTATGTATAATATCTTATTTGTGCTGCCCAAACAGGCATAAAAATGGAGTCCTCCACTTGAGCATATGGCATCTCCAGGGCACATAGTCTTAAAATTGACTTTCCCGTTCTCAGAAGCCAGAAGTTGGCTAAAGATCATCGGTCAAAGATGGGGAGATGTAAGGCTCCCCTATCTTCATGGTGGAATATTTACTGGCTTCATTTTGTACATCTTGTATGCAGGCAACCACAAGGTCCTGAGTATATGGTAGTCTTGCCATGGCCAGAAGACAGTCAAGCTACCTTCCATGATGGTCCATAAGATTTGGTAGGAGGGATTGATATTGATGTCTCATTTATGTTAGAGAGCTCCACTGACACTTGTCCTTTAGATTTTGATCAGTTACTAATTTCAGTACTAGGCACTTTACAAGGAAACCTCTAGGTAAAGTCAGAGAGTTGCATTAATATGAGAATACAGAGTCACACACTTAGAATGCAGTTTGATACTATGCCCCCCTTAGCAATAATGATAATAATAATAATAATAATAATAATAATAGATTCACATAAGAGCTTTAGGCTCCCAATCATTCATTCTTGTGAGATTTTCTGTATTTTGCATGTATCTTTACATGTGAGTTAGGCCTTAAATTCAATCAGAAAGAAGTTAGTTACCCATAAGTTTTATTCCACTATTGCACTTATAGTCTTATCTTGCCATGCTGGAATTATTGTTCACAATGGCTCTCACATGGTTGAGACTGGTTATGACTCCCCCACCAAGTAACCTACATAATACCTTCTGGTATAATGAAAGTTATCCACCAAGGAGGAAACCTCCTGGTCAATATCATCTTGACGTCACCATGTCCTGTGACCAAATTGTGTCATGCCTCTTTAGCAAAAGAACATTTTAAAGAACAAACTTTAACTGATAGAAAACAATTAAAAAGAGGAGTCAAGTCCTAAAAGGCAAACAGTGTCTGATAATCAATTCTAAATGCATCCTAAAAATCCAGAAATGGAGGAACTGATAAATGTTGCCTTGATTCTGCAGCTAGAAATTATTTTCTTTTGTTCATGTGTTCCTATCATATTTTAAATTCATTTGATAAATTATGTACTTCCATAGATAAGTTTTTGTAATGTATTCTTCCAATTATTTTAGACAAGGCATATATATATATTAAAATAATTTTATTGTGTATGATTCCTAGACAATGTGAATTTTAATAAGGGCTTTGGTTAGTTGGCTATGAGAATAAAGTACAGAAAAATGTGGTGTATGTATCTCATTCCTTTTGTTTCTCTTGTGAATACAAGTCAGAAATCTGGTTTTCTCTGAACATTCTGTTCTGAAGAATGAAACCATTTGGTTTGTTTTGTATTGTTTTTTGAAGAGAAGGGCATACACTTATAATGTGTGTGTTACGCAGGAGTAACACACCAGTACCTAGAAATTTGATCAGAGATACCTTGAAATTAGATTGATTGGGAATGAAATTTACGCCACACAAAACTTGTAAGGCACAGAGTTAAAGCTTCTGTAAATGCTTTGTTCAAGAGAATTATTAAGAAATGTATCACAAAATAAGCTGCAATGTAGAAGCTGAAATGTGCAGATGTATGAACAGCAGAACATAATTTTGGAAGACATTCATCTTTGAAAATCATGTTCACTTAACAGCTGTATTAGCAGTTGTTTGTGTGCCATTTCATTTCTGAGATATAAAATCGATTAGCCATGTCATTTCTTTTATGATCAGCTTTTTCATTGAGTTGGCTGATTACACATTAAAGTTCACGTGTCTGTCTGTTTTATTAATCTGAAAATAATAGAAAATGACAATACAGTAATGAAACATGTATATACTGGAGAATAAGTTTGTATCACTGAAACTGCAGAATACAAGGCAAAGGCAATGAGGATATGTGCCTATCTTGGTATGATGTCATCACCCTATGCAATGACTTCCACATTCTGCGCAAACACTGCTGACCATATAAAGACAAATATTTAGTAATCTTTGCATTCAGCAGAGTGTACTAGCAAGAGCTTTAGCTGACATATATATTTTTAATGTTTTTACTTTTGCCCTTTTCTATTCTCCTTTGAAATTCTTATATACTGGAGGTTTTGCCTGGAGGTTTGAATCGACTCCCAGAACCCCTCTTGCTGCTGAACAAACTCAGGCAGGGCAGAGGGGCATCAAAAATCCTGAGGGCTTGCTTGTAATATGGGAGTTTGAATAATTTATTTTTTTTTCCTAGTACATTTGCCTATTTTTTTGTCTTATTATGCAAAGCACTCTATTTGATCTTTTGAAATGCAAAAGGGTATTTTGGTGTGGTTTCTCCATTTGCTATAGATCACCATAGAGCCACATAGTAAAAGGAGAGCATGTACTCTTGTTGGGAGCTTTGCACTCAGACAGACAAACGCATTCACTGCTTAGTGCTCAGACAGAGTATGGAGTATGAGCAAATTACTGTACTTGTGGTAGCATTCATTTCAGCAATTGGGTGGATGACGCTTACATAATAGGTTTTCATTAAGATGCAGTGAGTGGTGCAGTTTGTTTCAGATGGTTTTGATCTTTAGAATATCCTGAGTAAATGAATCTGTCTAGAATATTATTAATTTGACTGTAGGCTTGAGCTCTTTTGACTTAAACTTCCAGTGGCAAAAGCCAGATTCTGTACTTCATTAGTTAGAAGTTTTCCTAGTATAGCTTTACTCCCATTCCCTTTTTTGTAAGGTTCCTGATAGAATTCATAACAGGTTCTTAGCAGTAAATGCTCTATAACCTCATGAGAAGATTCAATGTGTTATATATGGCTCTTAAATATGAGACACACAATGGAGACTCAAAACTAATCATTAATCCATTAATTAATGATTAATAATGATCATTAATTCAGTGATCTTGCTAGTTTTAAGCAATAGGTACCTCCTCTGGGTCAGGGGTGGTTGGATCTTAAAATCCAGAGACAGGCTGGCAGTCTGGGATCTTATGGCAAAGTAATGTGTGTTCAGGTGATGTGTTTAGGAATGTTTGTAGCTTGAGTCTAATGCTCTCACTGATCACGAATCAGTTTAAGGGTTTATATAGTGAAGAGTGAACACTGAGAAAACAGAACCATTGGGAAGCAAATATTTTCTTTGTTGTATAAGTATTTGTGTAGAAAATAGATACTGATACTTTCTACACTGTAATAGCCTGCATGCTATCATCTAGCAAAATCAAGTTGTAAAAGCTGAATCTACACAATTTGAAGCTTTGTAGTATTTATTCCTGATCTCATTCTTCAGTTTGTTTTCAGTTTCTAGTAATTGTTTTCCTTCTATAGTTAGGAAACTGTCAAAATTTAGTTTTATAGTAAGATATGAATATGTAATTTTACTTTTGCATCTTAATGGATGTTGTTTGTGTTAGTATGTAAATGGTTTATACTGAATTTCAAATCACTATAGATTCAGGCTGTATCCAAACTTGTGTTCTTGATAATAGTTTTTATTTCTGTCAGTTCCAGTGAACTTAACTTTCCTCTGTTGAATTAAATGAGGCCAAGAATATTGCCCAATTCATTTTAAAATTTATTTATGTTTTTATTTATATGTATGTGTTTGTGTGTGAGAGAGAAAGAGTGAGAGAGAAAGAAAGAAAGAAAGAGAAGTTCTACATGTGCAGCAAGCCTCAGAGGCCAAAAAGGTATGTCAGACTCCCTAGGATTGAATTTACAGGTAATTGTAAGCTGCCCAACATGAATGATGCTTGAAACTAAACTTAGGTCCTGTTGTCAAACTGGAAGTATTTTTAGCTGCTGAGTAATCTCTTCAACCCCATGCTTACTTCACTTTTAAAATTTTGCAAACAATAACCATTAATTATATTTTAGTTTCATGACACATGGAAAATTTTCTGATTGAAAACTTCTTTTGCTTTTATAGAATTAGCATGTTGTATTAAACATGGTGTGATGCACTGAAGACTAGAGACCTTGGGTGTGGCTTCTTCCTCAGAAGACTTTTCAAGCCTGAGGTGGAATAGGAATTAAAATGTTGCCAACTTTACATTTTCTTTTACCTTATGGCATGTAAAGTCTTTCCCACTGAAATTTGCCAGTTGCACCCTGAGTGTTGAAATTTCTGTTGTCATGGGAGTAACTTCATTGCAGCAATCCTGAAGTCTACCCCTTGAAGATATTTAGGCTGTGTCAAACTACCAGTGCTTAGGCACTTACTTCTGTCTGCTCCACAAGAGCCCTGCTCACACAATGGCAGAACTAATGATTGACTGCAACATGTGTTGTACAATGTTCTTACATTGTCAGTATAAAGCCCTTTAGCAAAACACAGATATATCTCCTAACATATCAGAAACAGAACCATTGTCTGAGTCTTGCAATGACAGAAGTAGCTCTTCTGTGGAATGAAAGATACGTTTTAGAAAATACAACTTCTACATATGTATAAGAAGTTTTTGTGTGTATTCAGCAAGTATAGCTTTTAAATAGACACATGATTAAGTTATATCATGTTGAAGTATTGTTTGTATTCCAAATGATTTTTGTGGATCTAAAAATATAAAGTGAAAACAATTTATTTCTAAATAAGTTTTAACAATAAGAGATTTTATGTTTTAATTTGTGTAAAAATAAACTTACAATTTCCAGTAATTTTAAAAATGTCTCCTGGAATAAGTATAAATTTCAAAAGTGAAAAAGAAGAACTTTTACATGCTCTTTAAATATTTCTTCTTGTGTGTATGTTTATATGTATATGTGGCATGTTGCACATATGTACATGTGGTAGGGAGGGTTAGTTTACATGTGTGGACGGAGGCCAGAGGGTGATCCTAGGTATATCTTATCATCGTTATCTTTCCTTCTTTCTTCCTTCCTTTCTTTCTTTCTTTCTTTCTTTCTTTCTTTCTTTCTTTCTTTCTTTCCTTCTTTCTTTTTTTCTTTCTTTCTTTCTTTTGTTCTTTCTTTTCTTTTCTTTTCTTTTCTTTTCTTTTTTTTTTGAGACAGGGTTTTCTACTAAAACTAGACTGGCTTGCCAGTCAGCCAATAAAAATCTGCCAGTCACATCTACCTATTGCATAGGTGGCATACATATGCCAATACACTCTGCTTTTATTTGTATGCTCAGGCTGTGAATTCATGTCTGACTTGGTATATAGTGAACACTTCAACCACTAAGTCATTTCAAAATATTTTGCTTTTTACTAGAGCATATAGCATTAACTTTTTTCACAAAAGAGTACTCAGCAATACTATCCCAAAACTAAACTCTGGATGATGTCAACATAGGTATTCTCTTACTTCATAGCAACATGACTTTGATATGGAGGTAAAAATTGACCCAACTCTTAAGTTGCCCATATATTCTACAATTATGTTATTAATGTCTTAAAATAATGGTTTAAAGTCATTAAGAGGATTTTCCTCTGCTTAATATTCTTTTTCATTATCATTCTTTTTAAATTAACATAGAAAGTACAAATAATTTAGAGGTTAACAACATTGAGAGTTCTTCCATAGGACCAGAATAGAACTCCCAGTACTTACTTGGCAGGTCATAATCACCTGTAGCTCCAGCTTCAAGGGCTCTGTCAATTTCTTATGTCTGTGGACACTAGACACATATGGCACATAGATATTTATGTAGACAAGACTATACTACCTAAAAAATAATAAATTCAAATATTTAAATTAGTGAATTGTTGTTCTCAGTGCCTGTGCAATTGCTGTTCTGTCTAGATAATATTTTCCTGTGCCAATGAGCTCAAGATAATTCCCTACTTTGTTTTCTATTAGATTTAGCCTATCTAGCTTTATGTTGAGGTATTTGATCAATGTGAAGTTGAGGGTTTTTGCAGGTAGATAAGTATGGTTCTATTTTCATTCTTCTACATTTAGACATTCAATTTGACTAGCAACATTTTTTGGAGATGCTGTATTTTCCAAGTGTGTGATTATGGCTTTGCTGTAAAACAAGACAAGACAAAACAAAACAAAACAAAACAAAACAAAACAAAACAAAACAAGCCAAAGAGGCAATTATCAAGGTATGTGAACTTTTTTCTGGGTCTTCAATTAGATTTCAATGAGATCACTATTTCTGTTTATATGACAACACCATGATGTTTTTATGTCTATAGCTTTGTAGTATAATTTTAATTTGGGAATGGTAATATCTCTAACGGTTCTTTCATTATTAAGAATTTCTTTAGCTATCCTGTTTTTTTATTGTTGTTGTTGTTGGTTTTTCTTTTCTTTTTTCTCTTTCTTTCTTTCTTTCTTTCTTTCTTTCTTTCTGTTTTTTTCTGATGTGTGTGTGTGTGTGTGTGTGTGTGTGTGTTTCAATATGAAACTGAGAATTGTCTTTTCAAGTTCTGTGAAGGATTATGTTTAAAATTTGATAGGGATTCCATGGAATTGGTAGATTACTTTTGGTATGACGGCAATTTTTACTCTATTTATTCTACAGACAGTTCCTTGTGCATTGAAGGTCTTTCCATCTTCTAATATCTTCTTCAACTTCTTTTTTTCGGTGTCTTAAAGTTTTAATAGGCATTTGCTTATATGTGGATATTAACTGTTATGTTTTCTATAAACAGGCTATAATTCCTATAGTGATAATGCTTATGTATAGTGTAAGGGGCTATGTGGAAGAATTATCTCTTCTTCCACAATGAGATAAGAAGGGTAAATGGAGTAAGGCAACAGATATGGATGGGAACAGGGCTGGAACAGAAGGATCAAACAGAAAGGAGGGCAAAGGGGAATGAGAGAGGTAATATGAGGGATGGCTAAAACTAAGGGCCAGTTGAGGATTTGTATTGAAATCTAATATAGTAGAAGCTTCCTAAAATTAAAATATACACACATATAAAAATGATCTAAATTAAATTGCCAAATAAGGGGAAGACAGGGCCCCAACTGGCCATAAAGAATAGCCAAATGAAACCCACATACCTGACTAGTATGTGCAGATAATCAAGTTATTGACCAAAGGGCCACCATGGGAACCCCCAGACAACTGGGCCTGTTTCATATTGCTTATCACAAATGAATAATAAGGCCCTAGAGCTGATAACAATAACACAACTTTCTGAATTTGGAGAAGTTGATCTGGTGCCCACGTATAGCCCTTAGCTCTACTCACTAGTTTTCATGGTACTGAGAGGTACTCTGCCCATTATCAAAAAAAAAAAAAAAAAAAAAAAAAGTAAATACCAAGCAAGCTGCAAAATATGTGATCTACAATGGTGAACTACCTACAAGATTCATTTTTGCAACAGTGACAGCTAATAGACGTTTCCTCTTTAGTAGATAAGAACAAATGCAGAAATCTACAACTGAACAATGTGTACAGTGAGAGACCTTAGAGCACTCAGTTCTAAAAGGAATGTCTCCATCAAATCTATCATTCAGGACTCAGAGAACCTTTCAGGAGAGGAGGCAAAATGACTGTAAGAGCCAGAAGACACCAAGGAAACAAGGTCTTCTAAACACAACAGCACTGATGCATATATGAACCTAGAGACTGTGGCAGCATGAATATTGTCTCACAGGCCTAGACATGATGGGAGCCAAGCACTGAGAGCAGAAGTGAAAACAAGCCACATCTCATGGAAACAAGCCATGTCCCTAACCCAGTTGCTGTGTGCAATTAATAACTGCTCACAAAGGAATAATTAGTTTCCTCCAATGGAGGAATACTATACTGGGTATACAAACCACTCTTAAAGCCAGACCCCATGCCCAACACAAGATGGTCAATTCAAAATAAGCTCAATGGCGGTTTGGAATGTTCTTTGTCTTTTTTTCCCTCTTTTACATTTCTGATCATTTAAATAAATATGATGGTTTTTGATTTGTAATTTTTATGGGATTTATATGTGTGAGAGCATATATGTTTACACTACAGGTATTGTTTTTAGGTTTTTTCTTTGACTTTTTCTTCTGCTTGTTTGTTTTATTTTATTCTAGCTTGTATTATTATTATTATTATTATTATTATTATTATCATCATCATCATCATCATTATATGCCTGTTTGTATTTTAATGAGGGAGAGAAAAGGGGTCTGTATTTGGATAGGCAGGGATGTGGAGAATATCTGAGAAGAGTTGTAACAATGAAATCTGTAATCAGATCATATTGTTTGAAAAATACCTATTTACGAAAACAACGTCAACAACAACAACAAAACAAAATGAAAATGAGTTATCCTGCAAAGTGATGAGTTGTGACTCTTTCATGCATATATATGTGTGTGATGTTCTCATACTTTGTATTCATTCATCTCTACTCCATTGTCCTAGCTTTTGTCCCGTGTCTGTTTTGCTAATTGCCTTCAATTTCTCTAATAGTAATCCAGTATGCTTTCATGTAATGTCTTCCATGACCTTTTTTTCTCTCTTCCTATCCAAAGAACCTTTTTCCCTCTTACAGTCCATTTTATATTTTGTTATACACACACACACATACACACATGTACAAACACATACAGAGAGAGAGAGAGAGAGAGACAGAGAGAGACAGAGAGAGACAGAGAGACAGACAGAGAGAGAGAGAGAGAGAGATCCAGATTATGCATCTGAAAGGAAACGTGTTATATTTATCTTCTGATTGTCACCATTCTTTGAAAAAAATCTTTTAGAGTCAGAATATAAATCTGTAATGAAGTTCATGGTAGAATCAATAAAGCATAGTCTTGATGAAACAAGGTATGATTCTTACATTCTATTAAATTCATTTTATAATCTTTTAAAAAGCAGACTTTATAACTAAAGCATGTGAGGATGAACAGGAGAGTAGTAAAGCAATGTTATATACGTGCGGTATGGAAACTAACTGTGTCAACTTCCTTCATAGTACTCTGGGAAGTACTAGAAGTCGGCTAGCCAGAGAAATGTCACATGACCATTGCTTACAGAAAGTTCTACTAGCAAAAGAATATGGGGAAGATTAAAGAACATTCTGACATCTCTTCTGTATTTCTAAATGATTATGCAAGGTTGTATTATAGAAATAAAGGGTGGATAAATTTATAAATTGTGTAATACCGTTGAAGAAAAAACACATAGGGGAGAGGGAGAAGAAAAGGGGGTATTAATGAGTAAAAAAGTAGCTGAGTGTATATGACAACACTCTAGAGTTTCAAAAACAGGAATCCAAATAAATTTCTACTCAGTATAAACATATTCAGACAAAAATATATTTTGTCATATATATTTTACCAAGCAATGTAAATACACACCTACATAAAAGAATAAAAAATCAAGTGACTGTAGAAACTGCTAAAACAGAATATTAATTTCACTAATGTAGTATGTTGTGAAACTGTTTTTTTTTTTAATGTATTCACCATCGCTTTCTTCAAACACACCAGAAGAGAGCATCAAACCTCAATGCAGATGGTTATGAGCCACCATTGTGAGACTTTTGAACATGAGATTCATGGCTGTGTATGTCTTGTGAGGTGATTATATTACCATTTCATTAGACTACAAAACAATTTCAATTTGAGTTATTCACTGCTGTATAACAGGTATTCTGTACAGGGTTGCTTCATGGAGCCCAGAGTTGCTGAATATTCAAATGTAACATACGATATCCTTAAAACAGTCTCAGACTCTCACTTTCATCTATAGTTCTTTTTGCATCATTTTTGAAGTTTAAAACAAAAAGAGAAAAATTCAGTAGAGCAGAGAAAGTCTTACTTAAATCGAAGCAATGATTAGTACTCAGAATTATTCTTAAATATATGGGTAGGAAATAATTATACAGTAACAGTAATGATATTTCAAAAGATAAAATTTATTCAAGTACTAGAATAGCAAAATTATACTAAATTATCATAAAATCTTTTTCTGTTCTTCCATTTTCATATTAGAAAATTAGTGCCTTATATGATTGCTTAATATTGGCAAATTTTTTAATTGGTTACCATAAAAATTATCTGTCTCATTCCAAAATAATTCTAATAATTATTTTACCCTAAATGTTTTTCTGTTCATTTAAATGATAAAACAATTAGTATTTATGGAGAGACAGATGTTACATTAGTCTCTTTGTACTATTATCACAACTATCACATACAAACAGAAGAGAAATGGGATCACCTTACTGTCTTTTGAGGCTGAGAAGCCCAGATGAAGTATGGGTCAGCCTGGGAGGGCCTGCTTCTCCTGCTTCTGGGTGATGCTTTGTTGTTACCTCAGAAAGGAGAGTTTGTATCTGAACTGTGTAGGAAGCTGAAGACTCGTAGGATGTGGCAAGAGCTCTGCCATTGGATAGAGAGGAGGTAGACAGAGCTAGGAGTTGGAAGGAGGAGAGAAGGAGAAAGGAGAAAGGGAGAGAGGAGAGAAGATGGCTATGGATGTCCACGTGTCTCTAGCAGTCTAAGGTAGTTATAAATCAAGGTTAGGTAACTGGGTTAACAATCTAATTGTGTAGGCATCTTGTATATTGAGTATTTGCTAATATATAAATCTATTTGGTTAATTTTAAGCATTCAGAGTTTTATTTCTACTGAGTACTGGGAATTGTTATATCTACCTCATGAGGGTTGTGGATTTGACCCTTGAGCCATGCTTAGAGCCACAGAGCTGATGAGTAGAGGCAGCAGCCACGCCAACATCTTGTAGTTCCAGGGCTGGTGCCTCTGGCTAGCTGGTGCCCCATTTAGTGCGGGGGAACTGAGAGCGGGAACACGGTGGAGGCCGGGAGCCAGCTGGTCTAGCCACCACTTTTTCTAATACCTCCCACTACAGTAGGGAACCAGAGGGTAATACTTGAATGTTTTCTCTGTAAAATCTAAACATGGTCCCCATGATACTATTTATACAGGGCAGCACTTCAAAGGTAGTTAGGTCCTGGAAGCCCTCCTTCTTATAAATTAGGGCCATTACATAAGGGGATTCTTGTGGGAAAACTGTTATGCCATGTGAGGAAGCAATGCCACTTCTCATCAGAGGATGCTGTGTTCAAGGTACCACACTCGAATAAAAGCAAACAACCTAAACATCATCAAAGCAAACATTGCAATCTCAGCCACTTAGCCTCCAAGCCTTATGACAAACAATTCTATGCCCCCCTTGCCGATGTTAGATATGTCATTTAACCTTGTAGATGTTGGATATCTTGTTCACCCTTGCAGACTTTGGATAATCTTATAAATTAGTCTCATGGGTTTTCTTAGAAAAGTACAAATGAATTACAAGAATAGTTCTTTAAATAAAATTATTTTTAATTGGGTATCTGTGGGGCAGTAAACCATATCTGGAGAAGCTTGGTTGGCAGAACAAGTTGAAACCCTAGAAACTCAGCGGGTGCACACCTGAGATGGTAAGTGCCTCACTGCTTCCTGCCAAATTCCTGGCCTGGAACAAGTGCTATACTTCCCACTTATAAAAATGTGACCTGTGGTCAGCTAGGCCCAGAATAGAGTTCTTTATGCTAATGAGGTACTTATAGGCCCTGAGGGTTTAGCCAACAAGCAAATTCATTCACTCTCGGGTTCACCCTGAGAAGTTGGTACAGTACATATTCATTTTTTCACGATGAAAAACCAATAAAGAATTTGGAACCAAGGAGTGTCTTTTTCATTTACCACAACCATGGCGAACATGGAGTAGGCCTTTGCCTATGGAGACCCTGCCTAAATCTCCCTTAGAAGATCCACCTATGTTCCCAGACATAACTGCTGCCAAGCTTAGGACAATCACCATGGAGCTAATCCAGATCTTTCTCTCCCAAGCCCCAGGTTCTTCCTCACCTTCCAAGCCTCTTCCACTCCTGGCTCTTCTTCAATTCCCAGAGGCTTGGACGCCCAAGAGTCCTTGGCCCCAGCCCTGTCATAGGCCTGGGGAATCCCTGACACTTCATTCTTGACTTCTCCAGGTGCCACTCTATGCATAACTGGTTTCCCCGGGGAGGTTAGGGGGTCTGACAACCTCAGCTTCAGCTTTCCCACATCTCAGATTGTGTTTTCTCACTCCTGAAGAGGTGTCTTGGTACCCCTGAAGCCCAGCACTGGCCCAGAGATGGCACTGGGATAAGCGCAGTTAAACTCTGCCTTTTGGCTCCCAAACAGCCTTGCCATGTAGTGGGGTAGAATGTGGATCAACAGCTACATTTAGTATTTGATCCTTATAGGAAGGGTTTAAACATAGTCCTATTGAATGGCATTAAAATAATATTGGTTAAATAACTCTAAAGGAAGAATTTCTAAGCTAAAAGGGATACATTTCTCTTTGTATGTGCATGTGCCAAGTTTAAACATCTAAGCAGAAAATACTTAAAAGAGTTCAAAAAAATAAATGCAATATTGCTAAAATAGAGTGAAGTAAGCACCAGATTATTTTGCGGTAGGAGGAAAATGTATAGCTACTTGTCTATCTTACTTGGTTTAACAATAGCTTAAAAAAAAAAAGTAAAAAAATGTGGATCATTAGCGTCCTAGAAGAAAACTGATCCAGCCAATAGTAATCAATAGTAGATTGAAATGTCAATTATTTAAATGCTAAATTCTTTTGACTCCCAAGAGGCAGAAATTGAAATATATAATTGATAATCTTATGTAACATTTTAGCTCTTCATTTTTGTTCATTATCTAAAAGATTATCTATACTGTTATGCTTGCTATCAATTTTCAAAATATCAATTGGGTTAAGTGATTGACATATTTATGTAGTTGCATTTTAGTAAGTGGCACACATTCATTTTAGTAAGTGGCTTTTGATTTGTGGAAGCTTTGTTTTTTTGTTATGCATATTACCTTACAACTGATAGGGAATTTAAACTAAGATGAAGTCCACACACTCCTAAGGCTTGACTTTTACACAAGGATACAGTAGATCCTAGAAGATTCTAAAGAAGTTTTTTTTTATTTTTTTGTTGTTGTTGTTATTTTCCTGTTAAGTGTTCTGCAGTTACTGGAGCATAGTCAGCAATTCAGTACAAATACAAGAGATTATTTTGAAGAAAAAATATTAAATCAATCAATCAATCATCAATCAATCAATCAATCATCTTGACAAAGAAAGCCTTTCTATGCACGACTACTTGCTATTCTAGAGGTGGAAGAAAAGTTGTCTGCTTGTATTTCAATTATTCTGCCTTTCTCTTAACTCATTAAATCCCTTAAATATATTACAAGCTAATTTAAAAAACTGAACCTACTAGATAAAATGGCTCATTATATAATCTATCATAATAAGTTGCCAACTGGTCTCAGGATATTAATTTTACAATGCCCTAATTCATCCTTTTCTGTGTAGCCACAGTGCTTTTTGAAAAATGTATACCAGCTCACATGTGCCTTATAACTAAGCCCACGAATGATTTTTTTTTCTAACAGCAATATTCAAACCTTTCACCAGAGTTTACAATGCTGTCTAAAATTTTGCCTCCAATACTACCTAGGTTCACTTTATATCCAATTTTCTTACTGTTCCTTATAATCCAACCAAATTGGCCTTTCTATTTTGTGTGTTTCTTGAGTATAACTCCACAGAGGTTATGCCACTTTATTACTTTCTATGGCTCACAAATTTTTGCCTTTTATAACACTTTATTTACACTCATTGTATTTAATGGTTGAGTTTCTTTCTGAATTTTAAATTGAGCATGTAAGGGCTGTATCTTTTGTTTTCTTTGATGCATGCTAATATTTAGAATAGACTGGAAATTAATCATTGTAAAAATGTACTGAATAAACACATGAATACTTAGACTAATGTAGAAGGTATTTTCTTTTTCTGCTGACATAAGAAATCATAAATGTAAATAGAAACTACTACCTGTGTTTTAAATCTGACATGTAATTATGTTGCTTAAATAAAAAATAGTATGATTAAGTGAAGAATAAATATAATTCTCATCAAAATAACTGTCGGTTTCTCTTCCTAAGAAATCCATAGTATTAGTGTTATGTATTAGAAAAAAAAGCTGTTTCAAATATCTAGGCATAAAAGAAAAAAATGTCTTTTATAGATAGCAATTTTATACTATATACAGTACATATTACATATTAAAGTAATACATGATTGTCTTGTATATTGTGGTTAAGAATGATCTGAAAGTAAGGTAAAAGATAATTTTGAAGTATACTGTAACCCATTTGTACACATTTTGCATGTTTGTTGTAAACTGCTCTTACATTATGGCCTAAATTTTTGAAAGATGCCCAGGAGTAGTACTCTTTGATGAGATACCTTGCCATACGATGCTCAAAATTTGCAAATTTTGGTTTGAAACAATAAACATGTAGAGAAATTATTTGTAACTTTTTAAATCAGTGATGAGCCCTGTAGAAATTTATATAGGAAACTAGCTATTATTTTCTTCAATTGTCTGGAGTTTTACAAGAGCTTGGCTTTCTTTTCCCCTGATACAGTCACTAAGGGTTTTCTTCCTCCATAATCATAGTCTATTTTTAAACCTTAAAAGTAGCATTTGGTTATTGAAAGACTGAAAAAGAGAGTTAAAGTCAATGTCTTCATTTATTCAATTTCTGTCTGTATGCAGAATAACAAAGAGAGATCATTCTACTTGGCCACTTATGGCTCCACCCTGTGAATGACCAAACCCAGTTTCTGGAGGAGCTGATATGTTCGGCATTTGTCCTGTGAATTTGGATGTTCAAATAAAATCAATTGTTATTCTGTTCATTCTTCCTTGACTGATGAAGAAATCTAAAAGAGAGTCAGACAGAGAGTGATGTGCATATTAATGACTAGTGATTCAAGAAATAGTTCAAGTGAATATTACATTCTAGGAAGTAATTTTATAGTGAATTACTTGAAAGTCTGCAGGGATAAACAGCAGATCCTTAGAAAAAATGAAATTTTGAGAGAATCCTATTTTTAATTTTTATAACATGTATTTACAATTTGTGTGTGTGTGTGTGTGCGTGCGCGCGCGTGTGTGTGTGTGTGTGTGTGTGTGTGTGTGTGTGAAAGGATGATGTATAGGACTTGGTTGTCTCCTTTTTGCAGGAGGAGCTAAGGTGAGAAGAGTAAAGAGAGGAAGAGGAAGAGTAAAGAGAGGAGGAGGAGAAGGAAGAGGAGAAGCTAGGGGAGAGGAGAATGAGAGGGGGACATGGAGGTTGATGTTCACTTGTCTGTAGTGGTCAAAGGTGGTTGATATATCTAGGTTGGATATTGGATTATACCTCTGATTGTATGGGCATCTTGTTATTGATCATTACCAAATATATAAAGCCTTTGGATAATTTAAGCATTAGAGTCTCATCTTCCTATTGGGCCAGCATGGATGGCGGGATGGTCTGGGCAATGCCCAACCTTGTAGAGACAGTGTGGAAGAATGGCAGAGCCATCTCCCACACTGGCTTCTTGTGGGTGACAGGGCTGGTGTTTCTGGCTGGCTGTTTCTAGCTGTGGTGTGCATGTGGCCTCATGGCCTCGGAACATGGCATTTGATCTAGGCAGAGAAGCTGCAACCTAGAGAATCGGCTTGACCAGTGGCTGTTTTTAAACAAGTACTACAACACCTTTTACCTTTTGATTCTTGAGTATTTAATTTATTTCCTTAGGCCTAGCCTTGCTATAATAGTCTTAGACTAGAAAAGCTTTGGACTCAACCTCCTGTTTCCATGGTAACACTAGAAATGTAAACATCAGCTTAGCCATTCCTTGGAATTTAAGTTAACATATAAAAAGGTGAAAGTATATCTCTAGCTATAGCTAGAGACCTGGTTTTCTAAGCTACCTGAAAAGGGAGCAATGTATTCCTTAAATGAGATAATTTAATAAATGGTAATTAAAGAGTGCTAGTCTCTAATGGAATGAAGAGGAGAGGGGAACTATTCCTACCATAAGCTTTTGAAAGCTCAGAGCTCACTCCCAGTGACATACCTCTGCCAACAAGGCCACATCTATTCCAACACCACCACACTTCTTTATCCTTCCCAAACAGTTCTACCAAGGAGACCAAGGATTCAAATATAGAACCATATGTAGAGCATTCTTATTTTAGCCACAAACCCCCAGAAGTTTCAGGTTACAATTGCTGGTTATTTAGTCCATGTAGCAAGATCAGTGTGTAGTGATACTCTTGACCAGATAGTTATCAGAAAAGGGAGGGAAACAGGTAAGTGTTGATATCAAGATTGCCTGGAGAGTCTGGGGTGCAAGATCCCAAAACCTATCATGGGTTTTGAGACCAAATGTTTTATCAGGAATAACATTAGCAATGTTGAAATAAAAGAAAGAATAAATCAACCTTCAACAAGAGCCATTTGTCCTTTAACCAGAACAGTGAGGGATAAAGTCTCTCCACAGAAAGAGAGACATCACTGCATGCCTCAGGCAGCATTATAAGCTAGGTACTCTTTAGGCTGTAATATTTCATGTGCAGGTCTGATTTCTTGCAGTCTCAAAGTTGTAATTACCAGTGGAGGCTAGTGTGGCTTCTCAGGAGAACAAATGTTCTTATAGGGAAAGGGAGATTCCTTGGTTTGTGAACCATACTGTCTTCCCTTTTCCAGATCCTACTGGGCTACAGATGATATGAGCCTATCCTTAGTACAGGAGGCCACACCTTTCTGACCACCTTATCAGGTATTTCCTTGAGCCTGGCAACCAAGTCTTTCCTGTGTTCTTTATCCCACCTTAAGCTTTTGGGTCATTAGCACTTTAATTTAGGGCAACAAGTTTAAGGGAAGTTGAATAAGGAGATAATGCATTTGAGTCTAACTGGATATAACTTTTAGAATTTATTTATTTGTATTTAATTTTTTTGATGGTCATACAATTTGAATTGCAGGCTTTTCAGCATCCTAGGTGAATAACCTACAATGAAGCTATGCTCTAGCCTTTCACTGTTTCTTATTGCTGTTGGTGGCTGTGCTAGTGTAAAAGTGGCTATCAGGAACAACCTCACTACACACTGTCTGGCCAAAAAGCATCTTGTCATGTGGAAACAGATGAGTGTTGCTGACTGCACTGCCCCATGTTGGGGGGCCAAGAATGTTGTGGACCACTCTGTCAATATTGCAACCCGCACTGCCAAAAGCCTTGGGGGCTAAATTGTTAGAGCCCGCACTGCCCCAAGCTGCTCTGGTCCTCGGGTTGGGGTTCAGCAAGAGAGAGAGGACAGAAACGAAGAATGGAGACCAGACAGAGTGTGATTCAATCCCATTTATTCTTCATTCTCTCTTCCTAGTCCAAGTCCCCAGTCTTGAGTTCCTAGTTCCTAGTTCCTAGTCCCTAGTGCCTCCAAGTTCCAAGTTTCTTCTCCAAGTGCCAAATGCCTAATACCTAATAACTAACTCCAAGTTGTACTGTACTTTTACTCTCTAGAGCCAAGTGTCTTCTACCTAATGTCAAGTAATTTGTTGTCTGGTTGTATTCTGATCTCTCTTCTGTCTGCCTCTTGCCTTTTATATGTCTCACTTCTAAGCCATGCCTCTAAGTCTTGCCCTTAAGTCATGCCCTTAGGCCTTGTCTCTAAATCTAATCTCTAAGTCACACTCTTAAGTCTCAGCTCTAAATCACACCTTTAAGTCTCACACACCCAAGGGAAGATCCTGGGTATCTAAAACAAGATGTTATCAGAGTGTGCTCAGCTGTTGTAGGCTAATGTAATCAAGTCTCTTGTCAGGGTATATGGCTCAAGATGACTGCAAGGGTGATAGCCACCTTCTGTCGGCTCCCCACAGATGAAGCCTTCAGCAACCAAATACCTGCTGGAGAGTAATGCAGAAAGAATAGCATAGACTTGAATATATTTATAGAACACATGCTTTCCAATGACAGCTCACATAAGAAAGAAATGTGGATACACATTGTCCTAAATTTAAAAACAAAAGTATGACATTGTGGGTCCCTGCTCTGGAGTGTGTCCCAAGATGATCTACAGCCCAGCCTGGTGCATGGGTCTGGGACAAGGGGACAGAGTGCAAGTAGGGAGGGGAGATCGCCTCCACTGCTGCCTTTGCTCTGTCTCCATTATCATCACTCAGTCATGCTCAGATACTGCACCTGTCCGTCTGCGCTGATCTGGTCCGGGCTGGGCTGGGGAAGTGCCTGCTAGCTGGAGAGGAGGGGAGGGTCCTGAATGTGCTTCAGGAGAGCAGATCTCTTCCCAAGTGTTACAGCTCTTGCGACAGAAACATTTGGAAAATGGGATGACCCTCGCACACCTTTACTTCTCCTGAATAGAACTCTTTTATACAGCTTTAGGGCGAGTCAGGATCTGGCTGCAGATAGTGCTTATTGGCTTGGTCTGAGAGCTTGGAGATACCTCATCTACATGTGGGAGAGCCTAAGGCACTGTTGGCCATAAACCTCTCTGTGGGAGGAGTTGTGGAGGGTTGAAGCTAAATGAAAGGAACCAGGGCCCAGGAGCAGTTCAATTAGGGTCCAGGGTTCAAGACCTGTACTTGACCAGGGGCCCAGCTGCTTCTCACAGTCCAGTGCCCCACATGACATAACATAACTTTCTTGTTAACCTAAAAGGGATATTTCCAAATATTTATAATAAAATGTTATCTGCATTCTGTGAACCCCAAAAGCCCGTCATTGAGCCAGTTCTGATGCAGTTGCACTAGCGTCCTTATTCAAAATCGAGCTTGGGCTACACCACCATCTCTGAAACAGCAGGAAGAGGGGGTGAAGTCTCAAGCCCAGCTTTGAGTAAACATTTATAGAGGTAAGCAAACACGTAAGGGGATTTTTAGCTGGCACACATCTGATTGGGGTCTATTATGGATTTTTTTTGCTCTTTAATATAACTGGGTGGTGCTGGGAGCCAAATTGTAAACATAGCTTCCGCTTTCCTCCTGATTGGTAGTTGTTAGGAAGTGCCAGGGGCAGGCTTATAACCTGGAAAATTGTGCCAGGCACAGGTTTGTTGGGGAGCAACCTGGAAACTGGTGCAATACACCAGCTTGTTAGTCAACTCGAGTTCAACCTTAGGCCAGGCTTTCTAAGGTAGAGTCTGAACTCAAGATCTGATCTCTCAAAATATATAGTATATTAGTAAATTTAAAAGTTTTCTCAAACAAGATAGTGGCACTCTTTGAATATAGGATCTATTATTTGAGTAAATATTATTATATTAAGAGGTAAAATTGGATAAGAAGTGCAACAAAAATGGGGAAAATAAATATATTGGAAGGAAGAATTAATACTAATGCAGCATTTTTCATCGTTAGTTATAATTATTCATGTTTTAATATTCAGTAGTTTGTTGGGCTTTTTATTTAAAAATACATTTATACTGTTTTTAAAAATCAAATTTTATTTATTTTTAACTTGTTGTATGCAGGTCTGACCCAATAAATTCTGCAAAATCAATGTCCTAATGCAATTAACCCAACTTACTGACTTTTGGAGTCACTGTTGTGAAGATTGGCCTTTGTGGCCCGGTGTCTAACAACTTTGACTTTGTAGTGTCAAACAGATAAAATCCTGCCTACAATGTATTTTCCCTGTGGCTATGGATAAATTATTTGTACATGTAAATTTTTCACCTTAACAATGATTGGATTATAAAGTATATGACCTTCTGGTTTTATATAGTGTGATAACTAAGGTATAAAATTTATTAGTATCCAATTAATTAAAATAGAATATAAATTTTAAAAGAATTCTTGCATATATACCTGAAAAGTATGGTAAACTAAATAATATCCAATTTACAAAATTTAACACGTTAAACATTTTCTCTATTTTGTAATTTATATTTTAAATATTTTTACTATGGTATTAAGTATATCTTTTTACATATAATATCTTTGGATAAAAAGTAAGAAAATTATGCTTTTCCTCTGCCCGCTTCATAAATTTTCTCAAGTGTCTGCAGTTATTTGACGTTTGCATGAGTGCTAGTAAGATTTGATGACTCATTCGGTAGTGTTTTAGGACTGTGATTTCTTTTCAGTAATTAGTAATCTGTGAGTCCTTGTAAAAATTTGTTCTTTAATTCTGTTTAATTATAGAATACCCCACCATTGCTTCATTCTTATGTATGTGACTGAGTGGTTTGATTTGCTGATGTTTTGTTTGCAATATCCTAGCTCAGTTTAGTTGCTCTGTTTATGTATTTTTTTACCATTTATTTAATAAAATCTTCAATACATACAAAACAACTGTTTCTCCATCCACTGCCACAGTGGCATGGTCCATGCTTATAGTCCTCTCTGGAAGAACTTTTTTGGAGCAACTCATTGGTAATACTCTTATTGAAAAGGTGAAGAAGTCTGTGTCAATCAAGTAGTATAGACAAATTTTATGAATCTTTAGTATTTAAATAGAGCATTATCTATATCAGAAGATGTAATATTATTAACAGTGTAAAGATTTTTGGTTTTGATTTGTCCTTTATTCTAGTAGATTAGGTTATTAAAACAAATTAGTTTTAGAAAATACAAAAACATACTTTCTTTTACATTCTTACATCTTAATAAATGTAAGTAATATAGTGCTATAATTTAGAACTTAAAGGAACCATAATCATTTTTCTATGAACCAGAGACGTTCGGTCTCGTAGTCATCTCATGAGCAAGAAGTATGAAGGACTAGTGAGTGTAAAGTCACATAAGCCTTTGGTGCTGTGTGTGTCTATAGCTGTGGATGTGAGGTCTGGAGTTCAGAGTGAGGATGCCAAAGGTTAAGTATGAGAGCTAAATTCAGAAGGTGTTGCCTTAGGCGAATCCTGAGACAGAGATGGGATAGCTGCTTGTGGTGACTTATAATGAGCCTCCAGGATTCACTTCATGCTGAGACAGAAAGGACTAGCAAAGAACACTCTGAATATTTATGTTGTTTCAAAGTTTACCTGAAATTCCTGGCATGTACTGTTTTCTTCCTCCTTCCTTCAGCCACTACCCCTTTCCCCTTCTCACCCCCCCACTTTCTCTCTTTCTCTCTTTCTTTCTTTCTCTCTCTCTCTCTCTTTCTCTTCTGCTTCTCCTCTTCTTCCTCGTCTTTCTCCTGCTCCTTCCTTTGAACAGTTAGAATAGTAGCTAACATGGTTAGACATTGAGTGCTATCTTCTGAAAACTGTGAAAAGACCAGAATAGCTATTCTGAATCCCTTTTTCAGCATTACAATAGAAGTCTAATTGAAGAACACTGATTGTGAGACAGAAGTAGAAATCCACCAGGAAAAAAAATAAAAATTGTGTCTGTTTAGAAATTATACCTTTGATATTGTTGTGTTTTATAAAAAGACCAGGATATGTTTTGGTAGAGCCAGGTATAGTGAAGTGGGAGGGGTGCCTCGGTGGGCCCATGCTGAGGCATCCCTTTCCACTGAGGTACCAGCCATATGAAGGATATAGGGATATAGTGTAGAATAAAGTTTATTTAGGGCATGAGAAGGGCAGTTGAGAAGGGAGTAGACAACACACACACACACACACACACACACACACACACAGAGAGAGAGAGAGAGAGAGAGAGAGAGAGAGAGAGAGAGAGAGAGAGAAAATGCCAGCTAGGAACATGTGAAGGAAGAGGGGAGAGGGCTAAGGTGAGAGAGGGAGAAAGGAATCAGGGAGAGAAGAGAATCAAAAAGAGAGAAGGAGCAGAAAGAGAGAGGAGGGGGCAAAGAGCTTCTTTTATCACAGGCCAGGTCTACCTGGCTATTGCCCTGTAACTGTTGGGTGCAGCCTAGAGGGAATGTTAACAGGTATAGAAAAATCTTGAGAAATGCAATGGATTCTTTTCAGATAATAAAGGGCATCAACAAAGTGTAGGATATAATCAAACCTTATCTGTACAATCTATATTGATAGCAATAACCACCATTGACCATTTCAAATAGCCTCTAATGCATAAATACCAAGGAACAATATTAAGGAAAAACACAAGATCTAAACAGTAAAAATTATGGAATATTGTTGAAAGTAAAATTAAAACTTGACAAATAAACAAATCTTTACCCTAATTTTTAGTTTAATGGAACATAGGATTTTAAAGTATGCTCTTATGATTTTCTGAAATTCTACAGTGTCTGTGGTAGCATTTTCCCTTTCATTTCTAATATAAAATAATTTAAACACATATTTCAATTTTTATTTTTATTTTATGTATAGCAGTATTTTGTTTATATGTATGTGTGTATTTCACATGTCTTTCTGGTGCTTGTGAAGCCAGACAAGAGTTCAGATACTCTAGAACTGGAGTTACAGATGGCTGTGAGCTGTCACATAGTTACTGGGTCATGTACAAGCATCTTCTGAAAGAGCAGCCAGTGTTGTATTATGCTGAAAACGGATTCAGAATAGCTATTCTGGTCTTTTCACAGAGCCCTATCTACATCCCTTTCATCTTTGAATTTAGTAATTTAGGTTCTCTCTCTTTTGGTTAATTTGGCTAAGATTTTGTCAATCTTACTGATATTCTTATAGAACCAAGTATTTATTTAATTCGTCTATGTCTTTAATTTCATTCTGTTTTTAATGATCTTTTCTTGTATATTCTTTTGGAGGTGTAGTCTGTTTTCCTATGTTCCAAGGCTTTCAGGTGCATCATTAAGTTACTAATATGTACTTTCCCAGGGTTTATAATGTAGGTATTTTTTGCTGCAAACTTTCTCCCTAGGGCTTCTTTGTGTCTCATAGATTTGGTATGTTGTATAGTTCTCAACTCTTATTGGACATGCTTCCATTTTTGACAATTAACATAGAAACCTAGAACTTGTCACTAAACAAAGAGTAATAGATGGTGTGTAGTGGTCAGCCATAAATAATACATCTATACCATATTCCTCATCATAGAAGATGGCGGCAGAAAGAGTGTAAAAACCAGAGGCCATGAATGACTACAAAAAATCAGTGTTTACAAAGCAAAACTTGTTTTTGTGCATGTTGCACATATTTGCACATGTGAACTCATAGCAGTTGTGATACCATGCCTATATCTGTACAAACTCAGACAAGACAAAACAAAGATCTCTGTATGGTGTGTGTGTGTGTGTGTGTGTGTGTGTGTGTGTGTGTGTGTGTTGCATGTATGTGTGTGTGAGAGAGAGAGAAAGAGAGAGAGAAAGAGAGGGAGAGAGAGACTAAGAGAGACAGAGATAGACACACAGATACACACAGAGAGACATAGATGGTTGGGGTGGGCATGAAATTCTAAACCTAGATTAGGAACGCTTGGCAAGTGATAACTATTGGAAAAGGGAGAATGTTTCCGCTAAGGGTGTGGCACTTGGTAGATGAACATGATGGTATTTCACACCCAAGAGAATTCAGTCAGCACACATACATTCAATTAGTTTAAAAAACAAAAAGAGTACTACATTTCGTGGTTAAGAAGGTGAGGTGGTCTGAGAGGAGTTGGAGAAAATGTTATCAAAATACTCGATGAAAATCTTAAAGAAATAAAATATTATTTTTTAATTTTGAAGGAAAGATTTCTTATTTTCATAAAATTCAACCTTGTCTTCTTGAGAGTCTTCTTTGGTATTTTATACAAGGCATACACCATTTAAGAAAGAAAGGATGATTCACTAGGGAGACTTTCATTTTTCACTATGAATCCTTTTGGATACTGTAACACACTGGTAACATAGTTTATGTGGCGTGTGGAAGGCAATGTTCTCCCATGAACATTCCTCTCAGATAAAGCATTTAAAAATGCTAATGTATGCATTAATTCAGACCATGTTATTGGTCATGCATTGAAATTACAAATATGCAATTAAATTAAAGAAAATAGTCCTGTGACAATCATAAAGGGTGCATGGGGTGCTAGGTCATCTGCATACATGCTGTGGTGGTTTAACTTTGGATTTGGTGAGACTCCTAACAATTGGAGTGATGTATCTCTGACTCTTTTGCCTGCTCTTCAGATATTTTTTTCTCCTACTGGATTACCTAGTCCAGCCTTGATGTGAAGGTTTGTCCCCTGTCTTACTGCATCTTGTTATGCCATATTTGATTGGTCTCCCTGGGAAGTCTGCTATTTTCTGAAGGGAAATGAAGGAGCAGTGGGATCTGGGGGAGAGGGGAGGTACAGGTGGGGGTTGGGGAGGACTGGAGGAAGAGAAGTCTGCAGTCAGGAATAGGAGAGAAGAATAAATAAGAAAACTGATAAACAATTCCTGGTTTGTTAGCATTGTTCATGGGTTCTGCCACTGAACAGTCATTGGAACAGTGATCGCATCATTTCCTGAAGTGCTACATTAGTTTTTGTGTTTGTTAAATAGAAACGTCCATATTTTAATCTACAGAAAGAGAATTTGACACATAGTACTATAAATGAGGCCCTATTTCTATTTATATGTACAGGTTTAAATACAATACATATATATTTCTGTTATATGAACATTTTTTCATGTATTAGCATATACTCATACACATATATGATTTTATGTCTATTAGGTGAATATACACATTCTTTTTATCTTCATATACAACGCTTTAAAATTTTGACCACTTAGTAAGCCATGCCTCCCTATGTCTGTTTAATTTTTAAAAATTTATAATTTAGTTTTTACTTATTCACTTTATGTCCTGGTCATTATCCCCCTCCTGGTCACTTCCTTCCACAATCCTTTCCCCACCCCCTTTTCCTTGTCTGCTCAATTATTATTGGTTAGAATTCAGTCACATGGTAGTAGAGGATATAGAAATTAAATTTAATAAGTGCCCAGTGAATCAATTTTTAATTGTTCTTGTGTCTTCAAGTCTTCTGAGCCATCTCTTTAGCACCTCACTACTGTATTTAATAACAAATAAAGAATGTAATAACAAATCAAGGCCAGATGTATTTGCACATGCCTATAAAGTTAGTGTTTAGGATGTTAATATAGAATGTTTATGATTTACAGGTCACTCTGAGCTACATGAGATTCTGTTTTTAAATAAAGACATAATTCCCATATGTAATGTGTGAGAACAATATATTTCATTTAAAATTACATATATATTATAAATGCTTAAGAGTTAAATTACATCTTCATTTTACCCAACTTTTATAATATGTAAATACTATTAAATGATACAGTCTTTAATTGTGATTTTCTACTGAAGTTTAAAGCATCACTGCATATTTCAACTATTGGAGAGATAGTGAATATTGAAAATATTTTAAGAAACCATCTATTTAATTAAGTACCATTTAAAATGTGTATCCAAGATGCAGCAATAGATACTGGAAATCCAGTGGTATAATATCCAAAGTATAAAGTATGCATCGTTGGGGTCAGATACTATTAAAGATAAAGTGTAGAATGTACAAATTAAACACATCTTTAGTTAATATCTAAATGATCTTTATTGCTAATAAATAATACAGTCTTTAGTTGTAATTAAGTTTCTATTGAAGTTTGAAGCATCATAGTGCATCTTATTATTAGAAACAGAGTGGATGTCAAATGTTTATTAAAAATTCAAATGAGGTTTTAATGTAGTTCTTTTGAACAAATTCTAAATGAAAATAAAATAAAAAAATGGAAAATTTAAATCTGCCAATACATTATGTTGTTTTTCTTTTTGCTGTAATCTCTAGATTTATAATCTCTTTCATCTTTTTCAAAGGCCAGTTTATAGAACAGCACACGAACATAACATTGTGTGGAAGATACTGAAGACTATTCCAGCGTTAACCTCTCAACTTAGCAATGAGCATCTGAAACTCCTGAGTAGGAAAGTCATGTCTGAAACCTGGATCAAAGGTAGCACAGGTACTTGACTAACATAGGACACCTGGCAGAATGGAATGCGTATATGTATGGCAACTTGGTGATTGTTAAGTGCTTATAATTTCACTTGGCATGCTAAAATATACTCTTTGGAGATGGTCTACTTTCAGGGAATGGTATTTTACCAACATTTCACACTTTAGTAAGATTTATAGCATATTGTCTTTATTAAGGTTTCTATTGCTCTGAAGAGACACCATGACCATAGCACATCTTATAAAGAAAAATATTTAATTTGGGCTCGCTTACATTTCAGAGGTTTAATCCATTATCATCATGGTGGTAAGTATGGTGGTATGCAGGCAGATAAGGTGCCAGAGAAGGAACTGAGAGTTTTACATCTTGATCCATAGGCAGCAGAATGAAACTATCATACTAGGCTTACCTTGAGTTTATGAGACCTCAAAGCCTACCTCCACAGTGATATATTTTCTCCAATAAGGCCATACCCACTTAAACATGGTCATACATCCTAATAACATCATTCCCTATATGCCAACCATTAAAACACATGAGTCTATGGGAATCATTCCTATTTAAATTACCACACTTATGTTTGTGTACTTGCAACTTGAATAAGTATCTAAATTACTTATAGTACCTCTGGAAACATGATGGTCTAGACTTCTCATTCATCAGGTCTTGAATAGAGTCTAAGGTATATTTATAATCATTTGTTGATGACACAAACACACAGTACAAATTTATTACCAAATCACAGCAGTCTTTCACAGTTGGTTAAAATGCTTGACAACTTAGTTGTAGATATGACTCTAGACATAATGTTCGTCTTTAAGTCTCTTTACTATTGATGCAGGAGCTACTTCAATATAAATGTATACATCCGAACTGTTGAAGGGGAGGAAGTCAAGACATTGTTTTTGTGTCAAGAAATTTATATTTTGTTCCTTACAGAAACAAATGATACCATTGTTTTCAGGTCTGGATCCCCAAGGCATAAACATATCACATAGAAGAATTCTGCTTATAAATGAATTTTAAACACATTTCAGTCCTCTAAACTTGTCCTCTGTATTTGCTACTGTTTGTGGAAAGCAGTTAATCAGGAACCTGACATTTAAAACCAAATTGAAATCTTGGAGACTCATGA
The DNA here is from genome assembly GCA_030674055.1 of Rhabdomys pumilio. Lineage (NCBI taxonomy): Eukaryota > Metazoa > Chordata > Mammalia > Rodentia > Muridae > Rhabdomys > Rhabdomys pumilio. Next base: position 116,128,050 of record JANHMN010000004.1, read on the forward strand.
TTTCTGAAAGATTTACATAATTCGAGGGTTTTCCCTTAATGGTTTTCTCTCATAATTGGCTCCATTTAATTAGTGTTTAGCGGTGGAAAATAAATCAAAGGAGTTTGCCATGATTAAAATGATTTTAAGGCACAGGGAGAGGGGGACAAATGCTCACTATTGCTTTGCTATTAGCTTGAGGATAGTAATTAAAAACTACTTTATATTATGAAATTGTATTTCCAATGATAAAAATTTATGGTACAACGTAAATGTCCTTCAATAAAAGATTGACAGTCATCAATTCAATAGAATTGTAGGCACTGGCTGAAAAGAATAGGTTGTGCTAGCCCTTGGCCCCTTGGGATGGTCATTGGGGATAGAGGGTATGAAGACTTGGAATCAAAGACACCAACTCTGGTAATAAGATCAGAAACAGAAGCAGACTCATTTACTGCAGAATTGAAGAGTGACTTTATACCCTCTATCCATGCCCCATTGGTCCATGACATCTTGCTCTTTGTTGCTGGCACCATCTTATTGGCTAGGCAGGGCATGTGCTCTGTTCTCATTTGTCTCCATATGCCAGGCAGACCTTAAGGCTATAAAATAAAGATGCAGCTGTTGCACATGTGTGGGCCGTCAGTGAGCACTAGTCAGGGTATGCGGATTCATTCCTCCTACAAGAATTTACTTGTATATGCATGCATATGTGTGTGTCTCTGTATATATACACACATATTTACAAAAGGTAATAAATAAAATACAACAGTGGAAACTTACAAATATCTATAAAAGTTTAAATGTATGAAAATATGTTTATATATATTTAAAAATATAAGTGGATCTAGAATGACATTTGAAACTTAAATTTTTTTTTGTGGAGAAAAGTAGAATTGGGGGCTGTTATGGTTTGAGCATGGTTCAAATGTTCCAAAACAGTCTACGTGATTGAAGCCTTTGTCTATCTGTGGCCTAATTAATAGTGTTGGGAGGTAGTAGAACCTTTGGGAGGTGGGTCCTAGTAGAGGACTCTTTTTAAGTGATTTTGCTATTATATATGTGTTATTCCTTGAGTTCTTGTAGGAAATTATGATAGTAGTAAGCATGGCTGTGTTAACACTGTCCTCCCTCTGCTCCTGTTAGATATTTGATTGACACAGTGTATCTCCACAATATAGCTTTACCATCAGCCAAACAATTGAGACATGTGATCCTTGATTTATACCTACCAATTATTGTCAAAATGCACCCTTTCTCATTACAAAGCCAAATAGCTCAGGCTTTTATTGAAATAAAGAAAGCTAATATAAGATCAGTAAAGGCAAATAATTTTATATTTTTTTTCTACATGTGTGGATGCTAATTCATACAAAAATTTTAGAGTCATGTGTAATTTAATTAGAGATCTTTTTCTAGGAAGTTCTACAATTAAAAATAGAAACATTTATTCTGATGACATGATAAGACTTATAATTATTAATAAAATACGAGCTCTTACAGGATTATAGGAAATACAGGATTTCAGCTTGCATCTTCTAGTTCTTTAAAAATTTATAAGTCTCTGTTTTTCTTCACCTACCCTTATTCAGATACCTTGGAAATTTTAAGACACATAGATCTAACTGCTCAGATGTTTCCCTATCAAAGTGTCAGCTCATTAGCTTCACAAACTTTGAAGTTCTCTTTGCTCATCCACCTTAAGAAAAAGGCCTAGCCAGGTGTCTGCTTCTCTCCATTTCCTTTATTTGCCTGTATGCTTTTCTCTGTCTGCTGTGATTTAAGTGCTCCCTCATGCAGACCCTCCTCTCAGGCTGCTGACTTTCATTCTGCCACAGAGGCTCATTTCTCTAGTGAAACACTGCACAGCTGTTTGTACCTTCTGGCCCTTTTTTTTTTAATGGCCATTATTTCTTTTGAGCTGCATTATTTAAGGAAGTTTCCTAATTATTTCCACCATCCAATGGCCTCTTATACATTCAGTTTCTGCAAACAAAATATGAAACAAGGAAACAGTACTAGAACTTCAGTAAATCAAGCACACACACACACACACACACACACACATATATATATATATATTTTTTCTAAGTAATTATGGAATTAATCGTGTTATATTATTATTTACTATAAAATTACCATAACTGAAGATAGCTTATATTACCTGTACCAAATTATTGAAAATAAGGGGATGGAGGAGATGGCAGTCAGTGCAAATTGTGATATAGGTTTTGATCTGCAATTTTTCTCCAAACAAGGGATGATGCTATCTCATGATGCAACACAGAAGCAGAGAGAAACAATTGACAGTCAGCCTGGGAATTTTCTGTATTCTGCAGTGTACTACGTTGTAAGGTTGTCATACATAGCAGAGTAGGTGTGTTTCATGCATTTTTAAATTTCCTTTATTTTTTATTTATTTAACATTATCTTTGTTCTTATGCTAAAAAATAAAATTTACACAGACAACTAAAGAAAAATGTACTTCTATGTTAAGTTCTTAAAGAACATTATATATGTGTCTAAGATTATAGTAAAACCCTCTACACCATAGTTTAATAAATAAAATATTTTACTGACAAATCAATAACCCTCACATATTAATATATATAAAATAAATAAGCAAACATTTTTAAATGATGAGTAGTGCACATTCTAAAAAAAGACTTGTGCACTTAAAGCTGTTTTATATAATTACCAAAAATGAATAAAATGACAAATTGTTATACATCTAATATTCATACAATGTATTTATAAATACATCTAAAATTTATAGATATAAATATAAAACTATTTTAATTGTAATTAAATGAAAATATTCCTCAAACTAAATAATTGGTGTTCCAATAACTCCCATCAGATGAAAATACAGAAATTCAGAATTACTTTTGTACCAGGTAACTTACACTATAGCAGAGCTTTAACTGTGGAGTTTTGACAGTAGCCTTCAGAATCCCAGGACCTCTTGTGAGCTGTGACTTGCCGTACAATCTGTAGATATGACATTTTACTAGCCTCAGAAAAGATTGATTTTCTTTCTTTTTTTTTTTTTTAGTTTTTTTTGTTTTTGTTTTTTTGAGGGGGTTTTGTTTGTTTATTTTTTCGAGACAGGGTTTCTCTATGTAGCCCTGGCTGTCCTGGAACTCACTCTGTAGACCAGGCTGGCCTTGAACTCAGAAATCTGCCTGCCTCTGCCTCTCAGGTGCTGGGATTAAAGGTGTGCACCACCATTACCCAAGAAAAGATTGATTTTCAAAACACTAAGTCAAGTTACTACCAGAACTTTTCCAGTAAGTCAAAAAGGATAAAACATAGTTACAGATGATGTGTATTGCTACGAAACAGATAGATCCTTAAATTTTCATTTAATCTTTTCCCTCTGTAACAAGCTTAGATGGAAGGATAAGAACTAAATATTTCAATCTTTGCAATTTATTTTAACATACTTTTTCTTAACATCATTTTTAATCAGTCACTTTCAAACAGGGATGATTTAATTAGGAAGTCCTTTCACGAAGATCAATCTCTCAAGAATGCTGAAAATGGCTAACACTCTATTCTGTGACTTCTGTCCCTCTGTTCTAGTAAAGTCTATTCCAAAAGCTTCTCTCTGTTTCTCTTTTCTCCATGAAAGTGTTCATTCTTCCTCTGGTCATCAATTCAGGTCAAATAGACACGGTTCTGAGCTTACTTATATCAGTGGCTGCATTGAGTTCTCTCCTTCGCAGCATACCTGTTCAGGAACTTGGAAAACTTCTTATAAGCAAACTGCTTGCCTTTCATTAGATACAGACATAGATCTTTCTCTATGAACTATTTCACACACAAAGTTTTAAAAACACAATAATTTAAGCTACTTCCTTTTTCCTAAAGTGGTTGAGTTCATTCTTTGTTCTTTCCTTTTTCCTTCCTCCCTTTCTTCCTTCCTTCCTTCCTTCCTCCCTCCTTCCCTCCCTTCCTTCCTTCCTTCTTTTCCTTTTTCCTTCCCCTTATTCTTATAGACTAGTTCGATCCTCCATCTATTTCTTCTCATAAAGATACTTCCATCAACTCCTCACAGGTTCCCTCTTCCTGTTTCCAGAAAATATGTTTTATTTGTCATTTTACCACACATATTTTTTTAACTATTAGTGAAATAGTATCATAGGAAATGCTGTAAACTTTTAGTATTTTAAAACACAAGGGAAAAGAGAATTGTCTTATCTCTTTAGCCTCGGCTAGCCATCACCTTTATTTTGGCTTAATTTTTTTACTCTAGTTATATCCATTTTCCTAAGTGAAATTGTGTCATTTTAGTTCCTGCTTTGGATTTATCATATAAACAATCACTGATTTTTAATAATTATAGACAGAGATAGGTTTTTATTATAACTTAAGTGATCAATATACTTACTATGAATGCTGTAGAACTAAATAAAATCTGGTCTGAACTAATTTTTTTTTTTTGGTCAAGCCCTGGACATAGGGGAAAGTGCAGTTGGAAGATATTAAATAAAGAAAAATAAAATTATAAAATATGTGAAATTATTGCTCAGCTTTCAAATTATTCTTTACCAATTTCATACATGTAGATGCTTTACTGTGATCGTATTCACCCTCTTTCCTCTCCTTCACAAATTTACCAAGAACTTTTCCTTACCTACTGCTTTGCCAACTTCATGTGCACGTCTCTTTCTCATTTCAGTGAAAATTACCATTCTCTCTTCTAGAGTCTGTCAACTCACAGTATCTTTTCAGCTGGGGGTAGGAGCCTCATGAGCTCCAACACTGGGATTTTGATTAGCTTGGTTCTGTGCAGATAAATCACAGCTGTCATGAAGTTGTAAGTACATGAATCACCAAGGCATCCTAGAAGATAGAATTTCCTCATCACTGCTGCTTACATTCTGCTTGCCTTCTCTATGAGATGTTCTTCAAACCTTGATGGAGATGGAGTAGGGTTTATAAAAATACTTTCTTTTAGAGCTAACTACTCACATTCACATATAGTCAGTACTTTTACCAGGCAAGAGTGTGTGTTAATTAACTGGTGCCAACAGCCAAAGGATGTTTCTTGGACCAAGGATGAGAGAATCAGTATGTATAGATGTAACTATTTAGAAAGCAGTTTAACAACACTATCATTAAGCAAAACAACAGTAGCTTACGTATTAGAAGCCATGATCTCCTCAGAGTAGACTTTTGACTAGGTTTTCATTATTAGGTTTGTCCTCTTGTAGAATATGACTGACATCCAATCAGAACTGACTTCATGACAGACAATCATACCATTATTACATCAGTGGGCGTATTTGTCTGGTATGTCTGTAGTTTAACATTCAGAATCTAGTAAGACCATCAATGTTTTTCTTTCTCCATAACCTGCATTACATCTTTTGGCACAGTGAATGCTGGCCACCATGAGAAACTTCCTAGTCATTTTAAAATTGACTTCTCTTTGTCCTACAGCCAGTGTGTGGCATCAGTAATAGTGTCTTACCACTTATGAGTAGTGTAACTAAAAACAGTAAGAGTGTATTGGGTTACTTGGGGTGCCTCTGGGGTCTCTCAGTGAGTAGTGCCATCACTCATAGATGGAGACACCATTAAATCTTCTTATTGATTTTTAAATTATATATTGAAGTCAGCTTAATAACTAGTGGATTTCTTTCCTACTCCCATTATTGATTTTTACATTTGCTTGGAATTATCTATTTATGACATTTTTTTCTAAAATCTGGATTTTTTATGTTTCTTGATTCTCAGTGCTCTTTAAAATTTCGGTTGTTAATATTTGTTACAAGATTACATACGTATGATAACAAGGCTTCATTCTTAATTTAAAATTACTGATTATTTTAAATATAGACATTTTTATTATTTGTAAAGTAGCTTTTGTGAATCAATATTTAAAATCTCTTTACACACACACACACACACACAAACACACACACACACACAAAGAGCCAGAGTTTTTTTTTTTACTGAGCTTATATATAAGAGGATGTAAAGAAAGTATATATTCAAACTTATCATTTTGAACAGCAGACAAAATTCTGAGTGAAATAAAGGATCTTTATAGTCAAAGCAGTGAATACTACGGTTTCTCTTAAGATCATTTAAATCTTCTGCCTCTTATGAAGATGCAATTTAACCTTCATTCATCCATAAAATGCATGCTAAATCCCCCCAAATAATCAAGGCTGTGTGTTTGGAGCTTTAAATCTGAGAGCAGAGCTATGACCCCATCTTTGAGGAGAGTGAGATATTTAGGTAGAGTATAAAGTATTCCATGACCCGAATACTGTGTAGAAACTTGCCTTTGAGTGGCATTCCTTATTTGGAATAAGGTTGGCCAGGATCAGGAAAGTCTTTCCTGATCAATAGATGACACTTAAATTCAGTTTATAGGTCAAAGGGGTATTAGCCAGTTGACAGTATGACCTTATTCATCCAAACTGTTCGAAACATTATGCGCAATTTGGAATAGGTAATCTGAAAGGCCTGGGCATCAGAGAAAGGGAGATACTGGGTAACTGACAAACATTTGGTTTAATCAACCTTTGTGTTTGGCTTTTAACTTTTGAAAAAGTCAATAATAAAATGATTAATTAAAATTACCTTTAGTTTTAAAATTCCATTAAATGCCTTTGTTATCATTATATAAGTAGTTAAGAGTTTTTTTTTAAATATGAAATTATGCAATGGTACATTTTTACAAAATTTAAAATACTTATTTGGAATTTATTTGTAATGTTGTTTAATGATGAAATACTTTTTATAGAAGTTAGTCCTAATTGGGTAGATTCTCATGAAGTCTTAATTTTCTAGTGCCTAGTATTCTATATCTTATGCCTTTGAAATCAGTATTTCTATAATACTGTCTGAGTATTCTATGATGCTTAAATTTCTTTCACTTAAGAATTTGGATGAAATAATTTTACATATGTTAAAATGTACATAGAAAACCTACTTTACAAGAGTTTACATTTATCTTTCATTGTTGGTATTTGTAGTTTTACACAACTCTAATAATCAGTATCATTTTTTTTTTTATTTCTCGGTGTTTTAATTGTTTTTTGAGAAACTTGCTGCAACTATTTTCTACTTTAGGCAATTATGGTGTTTCAACTATTTGTCTATATATCAAAGGAAGTAACATAAAATATTTCTTAAATTAACTCCGAGAAATGTTTAACTCTACTTAAGCCATAATTTAGATATATTAATTTAAAGAAATATTTGAGATTATTTCCAGAATTTTGGCATACATAGTAAACATCTTTTTTTATTGAGTTTTATGAATTTATAAAATGAATATGTATATATTAATTTACATACATGACATAGATCCATTATACATGTACAATAGAATATATACATACAGTATATGCAGTATACTTCTATGTCTGAGTTTGAATGCTTGCAACTTTGTATATATGTATGTGTATATGGCATGACCTTCAGATGTAGCAATATAGTAATTTACTTAAGAAGTTCATATACTTTGGGGAAAGCACTTATGTAATTTGTGAGCTGTTACATAATCATTTTAAGTCTTGATTTCTTCATTTGAAAAAAAAATGGACTAGTGCTGTCGGGAGCCATTTTCCCTGCTTCAAGTGAAATCCGGTCTTTCAGGTAGAATCAAGTCAGGCCAGAGTTTACTGGCAGATTTCATGGCCGGATGACTCATATAATGAAAAGAGGGGATACTCTTGAAGCTCAAGGCAAGGGGCTGAATGTTTTTTTAAACTTGGAAGAAGAAAAAGAGAGGTATAGGAAGGCCTCTAGATGGAAACAGATATCAATTGTACATCAACCATTGTCTCTGCAGGCTTGTGACTTTGTTTCCCATGATACTGTAAAGTATATAAAGCCTAAAAGAATTGAATTCAAGGTTGCTGCAGTACTGACTGGACAGCTCTCCTAATTTCTTTTGTTTTTCTTTTTCTCTTGCTTCTTCCTCTTCCTCCTGCTCCTTCTCCTCCTTCTCCTCCTCCTCCTCTTTTTTTTTTTTTTGCAATTTTGTATTGGTAATTTTATTTATTTACATTTTAAATGTTGTCCCCTTCCCAGTTTCCCCTCCATAATCCCATTTTATTCCTCCTCCTGCCTCTATGAGGATGCTCACCCGCCCTAGCATCTCCCTGTGCTGGAGCATTGACCCTTCAAAGGACCAAGAGCCTTTCCTCCCATTAGTGCCAGATAAGGCAATCCTCTTCTACATATGTAGCTGAAGCCATAGGTCCTTCCATGTATACTCTGTTTGGTGGTTTAGTCACTGAGGGCTCTGGCAGGGTGGGTTCTAGTTATTTGATACTGTTGTTCTTTCTATGGGGTCCAGAGACTGAAGGAAAGGCCATCCAGAGACCGCCCCATCTAGGGATCCATCTCATCTGCAGACACTAAACTCAGACACTATTGCTTATGCCAAGAAGCACTTGCTGACAGGAGCCTGGTATAGCTGTCCCCTGAGAGGTTCTACCAGCACCTGACCAATACAGGTGTGAATATATGCAGCTAAACATAGAACTGAGCGCGGGGATTCCAATGGAAGAAATGAAGGGGCTGAAGGAGATTGCAGCTCTCCTGATTTCTAACATTTGTCTCTGAGTCTTCTTTTCCAGTTTTTCTGTAATAATCCTCACTTCCCCTTCAAAGGATTGCTCCACTTCCTACTGGCTGGACCGGTACACAAGTCTATATGACTTTGGAATTATTGAAATTAGGTTTGAAACTTAGTAGCTATGTATGGCAAATATTTAGTGCTCAGAATATGTTGCTGTTGTTAATTAGTGTCTTTAAGGTAATGAAAACAGTTGCTTCTAGATTTTTGAGATTCAGATTTAAGTTATTTTAAAATGAGTCATAAGTTTCTGTAAATTCATCACCTCATTAAGATCTAAGTATATTAACTTCTATTTTAAGGAGCTAGTTTAAGCAAAGATAAGTTTGGAGTACAATCAAGTATCCTTATTTTTCTCAGTTATTAATACAGTTCTTTCTTTTGTTAAGGTTTATTTAAATTACACACATTCCTTTAAGGAATACTAAACTATAGTGCCAAACATCCTTAAGGACTTCATCTATTACACAGTGTTTATATTTTAGCAGGTGTTCATAGACATGTGTGTTGACAATTTGCTCTTTGAATTTATGAGCAAATATTTTTGAAACACATTTTGAAACATGCTTTTTAAAATTTAAAATGAATCATAGTATAATATACACTCCTGCTCTCTATATACACTGATTATATAAGTATTCATTATATATATATAATACTCATTTTATATATATATATATATATATATATATATACTTAGTGATATGTGCATATATATGTATATATACATACACCCATTATATATGTTCATTATATATACTACATACATATATAAATGTGTACATATCCACACTTTTTTCTATCATCTATCTATCTATCTATCTATCTATCTATCTATCTATCTATCTATCTATCATCTATCTATCTATCTATCATCTATCTATCATCTATCTATCGGTTTATCTATCTATTACCTATCTATCTATAGATATAGCTACATAGATTATACTAACCAAGATGGGAATTTGAAGGCTTGCTGTATTGAAAACTTTGTATACTAATATCAGGGTTCTGGACTTAGAGACAATATTTCCTTTCTCACTGCCTTCAGTTTTATTGTTTATAGAATTAGAACAAGCATAATACCTGACCCAAAATATCAATAAAGTTAAAAATATTAATCACATATAATGTATTTCAAACTGCCTATAATATAACAATGCACTTAAAACAAGGGTTATAAATAATTTGCTTTCATGAATGGGCACCCATTGTTCTTTTAGCAGTTTTTTAATCTTTATATTACCATGTTGTCTTACTATTAAAAACATTTTAAAACACAAGTCTCTTGAATTTACAAATGCAATGTATGTATGTATGTATGTCTACACATGTATTATCTTTTAACAATCTTGTATGTATACATTGCATCTTGTTATGACCACACTTGCTAATCATTTGTCTTACACATACTGTACTTTGAAGCTTATAGCCTAGCTTAATTTGAACATTTTGGTAAGTATAGTTTGTGGTTATGACATATGTTCTTGTCTAAATATTTTTTTATGGTCCTGTAAATCTTCCAGTTTGTTTGACTCTTTCATGGGCTTATTTTAAACACAGATTTGTCTAAATAGAGACTATATACAAAACTTACTGTCACTCAACAAAGCCTAAAAGACAGGAATGTTTTCTTTAGAAAATCAGTGAAGTTACCCTCATCCGCGAGGTGAACAGGTTTTATCTGGAGCATGCTGCTTATGCTTGCAGCTCCCAGTGTGACAGCTGTATACTAATTAGCACATGTACACCAGCTGACCATGTTCCATGAATTGTAAGGGAGATCACTGGGAAGTAGATTTTATCATAATAATTGAATTTTTTACAACAGGAATTTACACACAACATATTTTTATCAGATCTGACTTATTTATATATTTCTGAGAGTTATCTATAGCTACACGTTTTATAAAATAACTTTTCTTTAATTATAGTTGCTTAATTTGATGGCATATATGTAGGTTATATTCCCCATGATATTATAACTATATATTAGAAATACATAAATCAATCATACATAGAGCCAAGGGAAATATTAACAATATGCATACAGACACAGAATCCAGCTTCTATAATAGAGAGTTAAAGGGGATTATTCAGACAAACTAACAATTTATTTATCTTACATCATAACAAAACACCTAGGAGTCACTTAGAAAATGTTAGGCTCATTTAATTTTTCCACTTTTCATTTTAGTTTCAAGATATTTTTCTTAGTTCCATCATCATGTCCTGGTTCTTAGCAGCATGAAGACTGAATGGCAATACCTGGAAACAGTCTCTTAATATTTTACTAATCAGATAATATTGTGTGAACACACATGTTAGAGAATGTGTGAAGTAGTATTTTTAACATTGCTTCTATGACATCCAATAAAATTGCAGCTTTCTTGGCCAAAAAAGATAATTTATCCTGAGAAAAAAAGTTGCAACATGCATCAGAATCTGTACTGGGCATATCTTCCTACCACTTTTAATGTGAACAATGACTGGTTAACCTGCCCAAAGCCCCACTATAGATGTGATGTCTGCATATCTTCTGATTTACTTTGCTTCTCTTTTCACTCTATACAGTCATAGATCAACTAATTAATTTTTTTCAGTTATCTCACCACACAGATTATTTAGTGCTTGATAATGTACCACCCAGAATGCAACCCATTTTATTCACAGACATCCATTAAAAACTAATGTCTGCTTAAAAAAAAAAAACATTGAAATCACTCTCCCATAGCATTGGGAGAGTAATAATTGATAGTAAAAATTCTCAGGTTAGCGAAAAATGCAGAGTATATGAGCAATTGATGATGTTATGGTAGTATAAAGACATATGGAAATCAGTTTTCCAAGTTTCTACTTACAGAAAGTGAATGGGTAACCTGTAAGAAATGACCTCACACTTTAATGGTGTTCTCCATTCATAATGTGATGCAAACATGAATTTTTCCATTCGTGAAATGGGAAAATTGTTTTATCACAACAATTTGTATCACAGTACTAACAGTGGAATATACTTGCCAGGACACACAACTGAGCTTCAAGAGTCAGGTAGGGCAACAGGTTGTAGAGACTTAATGTGTAGTAGGGCAAATGCTGCCCACTATCTTTCCTGGGCAGATGTTAATGAAATTATCAGTAGGTATGCCTTGCTATATAAAGCAGGAAAATGGCAATTTTGTGGAGAGAAGAAAAGGGTTAAAGATTTTCCTAATCCTATTTTTCTCATAATGGCTTACATCTATTAATGAATGTTACCTTGTTCTCTTTTTTATTAAAATCCAATAGTTACCTGAGAAGATGAGTGGCTACATGACATGGTTTAGAAAGGGAAAAAGTACTGATGTAATTATATATAATTTAAAATAAAAATATTACAAACTGAAAATAATAGAATACATCAAATATTCAAGTTATTCTTTTCTGACTGTGGGAGCTCAAGGTTATTGGGCTACTGTAGAATGGCAGGAATTAGCTTGAGGTATACCAGGTTTAATCGATGTGTTAGATATGTATTTGGTTTCAATTTATTTCAGTGATTGGTGATGATGGACTTTATGTCATACTGACGGGCCAGGGTCGACGTCGTATAAAGGTGTTTAGAAGTCTGATTGAAGAAGACGACTCAATCATCTCTTCATTATCCAGGGAAAGTTTTCTTTTTGACGCAGAGTTAAAAGACTCTACAGTGGCTCAGTTATTCGTACCTTCGAAGAAACTAATAGTAAGAAATTTTCTTGTTTTATAAATAGCGAGATAACAATATTGCAATTTTTTATCTCTTAGATTTCTAGATGCCAACACCTTCAAAATGCCTTTGAAGGCATTTAAATTGACCAAGTAATATAACCCTAAATTATAAATGATACTGATAACATTAAACTTAATATTTGATTGAAATTTTTAATGAAGAAGCCTTCAGTAGCATATTACACACTTGCAATGGTTACTTGGGGTATTTTCTACAATGACACAATAGGTGTGGCTGATACACTGGATGAGAAAGTGTTAAGTTTGATTGAAGGAATTAGAACAGATGATTTAAAGGTGGATAGAGAAGGCTTTAAAATCATAGCAGAATGTGTTGTTTTATTTTTCTTACTAGCAATGCCTAAGGAATCACAGAATAGGTTTTATTATAAGAATTAAAATATATTTTTTTAAAAATCTCTGGCTTGTGTGTAGTATTTTATGACTGTTAACATAACAAAAATAAAAGTTTAATAGCTTTTGACTCCTTTTAGGGGTTAGATTAATACCTTTTATTTTTTCATAAAATGTTTTTTATGAACCTCCTCCCTCCTTTCACTTCTGCACCCCTTCTGCTCCTCTCAGGTTTATTATTGTTAGATGCATAATGATGCATAAAAATGAGGCAGGAAGTCTCACCTTAAATATGGACAACATCATTCCATAGCCTTGATCTTAGACAGAATAAATGTGAAACGTGACCTGAGTCCCAGACTCCATCTTTCTCTGCTACCTACCAGTAGACTGGTTGTCACCACTGTCTCATACTGCTTTCATGGTGGACTGGATGTACATTTAGGTAATAAACCAGGATTAACTCTGCTTTCCTTACATTGACTTGTCAAAGAAAAGCACTGGTCTTTTGCTTCAGAGATCTAATTTTTTTCCAGAGGTCTTTGTTAAGTTTGTTCCTAGATATATTCTTGAGACTGTTGGGAATGAAGGGGGAGCATGTCATCTTTCTCAGTGTGTTTTGTTGTTGGTAGATAAAGAGGCTTCTGATTTTTGTTCGTTGGTTTTGCATCCTGCTGCTTTGCTGAATATTTCTAGAAGTTTTCTGGGGAATTTTTTGAGCTCTTGTTATAAAAGCATATCATCTGAAAATAGAGATATTTTGACTTCTACTCTGCCAATTCTTAATTATTTTAATTTTTTTCCTTGCTTTATTGCTCCAGCTAATGCTGTGAATACAAAATTGAAAAGGAATTGGTGTAGTCACAGCCCTATGACATTTCTGATTTATTTTTTAATGATAAAAATTCTGTTTCCAATATTTAATGACAACAATTTCATACAAAATAATTTTTTAAAAATTGGTTGTAATAAGTGAGAAATTAAGTAATTTACTAGAGTTTGCTAACATTAATTTAGAATATCTAACTGTACTTGCCACTCTTTATGCTTATGTGAAGCTGTTAACTTTTTGTGTGGACATACAGGCTCTGTTATACTTTTTTCACTGTAATTCTTTTTTCTTTATTCTTCTCTCATACAATACATTCTGACTCCCTTCCTTCCACTTCTCCCAGTTACCTGTACCCTCCTCTGCTGTTCCCCATATCCACTCCTCCTTTGTTCTCCTTCAGAAAAGATCAGGATTCCTAGGGATAGCAACAAGCATGGCATACCAAGTTAGGCACAAACCCTTCTATCAAGACTGGATGAGGAGTCCCAGTAGGAGGAAAAGTGACCCAAGAGTAGGCAAGTGAGTCAGGGACCCCCCCACACACACTCCCACTGTTAGGAGTCCCATAAAATTCCTATTTCTGATTACAATGGGCTAGCCTTTTGCCTTAGGGATATGTCGGTTATGGCAGTAGTTAAATGCTCCTCTAAGATCTTGTTCTTTCTAGCCCTGGGTAATTAGGTAGGTTTTTAGTACCAGGACTACTTTCCTTGCTTTTGAGTAGACCTTAAGTGCAATTAGATAGATGCTGGTATTGCCAATGCCAGTATTGTATCTTTAGAGATATTTTACCATGCTGGTAGTTGATGTGGAAAACCCAAACACAGAAGAACTTTTCATGCCTCTAATGAGTTCCAATCTAGTTGAATATTATGATGGTTAATCTCAGTTGTCAACTTGATGAGATCTGAGTTCACCTGGCAGACACATCTCTGAGCCTGGCTTTGAAGGATTATCTTAAGTAGATTGAAGTAGGAAGGCTCTCCCCCACAACTGGTAGCATTCCTTTTGATGGGATCATGAAATAAATAGGAGAAAAGGAGCTGAGCACATGCATTCATCTCTCCTCTGATTCCTAGTTGGAAATACAATGAGACCAGGGTGCCTGAAACTTTATGTTCATTATGGATTCTACTACATGGAACTGTGAGCTGAAATAAACCCTTCCTTAATTTTTGTTTTTTGGGGGTTTCTGGTTTTTTTTTCTTTTTTCTTTTCAGCATCAGAAAAGTAACTAAGGTGAGTGTCTATACTTGACCACATACGTGTTAAATGGCAATGTGTAATAATAGCCTTAGGAGAGTGACAAGTTACTGAAACAAAGTGTGATGAGATGTTAGAGATGTAAAGGTGTTTCCAGGGAGAGGTGAAAGATGAAATGAAGTCTAGGGAAAGCAGTACTTCTCTACATTACAAGAACAGAAGTCATTAAAATATTATTATAAAAATTAATATTTCAAGTAGACATTTAACAAAGAAAGTGGCCATATTTGTTTAGGCAAACCTTCTATCTCAAGGTTTAGGAGACTTCATTCAAAGACTCCCCTGCCTTCTGGTTTAAGATTTAGCCCATGAGTTTTCCAGCTGGAGACAGAAAAAAATGGACAGTTTAATCCAGGACTCCTAGTAATGTCAGTGGCAAGCTCCCATAAAATCCTCCTGTGTGTTCTTTTTAAGTCTAGAGGAGGTACCTGCATCCTGCCTATATTAAGAGATATTCCATCTGATGAATACATGGCCATAAAGAAGAGTTCTCCTAGGGTTTTACTCTCTTACCACCCAAGGTATTTTCCTTTGAGAAGGATCTTGAATTTAAAAAAAAGTATCGCAAGTGCTTTATAATTAGTAATCATTTCAAAGACATAATAAAAGATTCAAAAACAGAACTAAGAAAAGAATAAATGAACAGAAATAGGCATGTAAAGGCAAAATGAGATGTTTTTATTTATAAAATGAAGTATAGCTGTCATTGGACGAATAATCACAAAAAGTCACAATGGAGATAGTAATGCAAAACTAAATACTATTAATGACAGAGGGATGTGGAAATTGAATCAGAATTGAGGTTTAGTAGAATTGTTGAGCTAGATGTTAGAGTCTAGAGTCACTGGCAAAACTATGCTATAAAACACAAAAGAGCGAAAGTCACAACCTCTGAATGGAGACCTGGAGTTTCAGATGATATGGTTTATGTGATAATATATTCATAAAGAAATGTTCATCAGAGGTTTAGACGCAGTTGCCATTCCAGTAACTGGTCAGAACTGCCAAATGGTTTGGGAGTTTTCCAAGTAGAGGTGACATTGTGGCACCATCATTGTCAGAAAGTTGAGGTATATAAAGTACAGACCAGAGACCAGAGACTGGAACCTTGGCAGAGAAACCGGTGAATAGGCATGGGGAGTGAGAGGAACAGAATAGAGTTCAGGGAGCTCTCCTCTATGGGAAGTGTTCCTGCTAGGCATTACTATGCTTTCCTCATCATGTGGCACAGACATGATTTCTTTCATAATTAGTAATAATTTATGCTCTAATTTTTGCTGTAATTGGGATTGTAATGGATAAAGAGAAAAAGAAACTTTATTTGGACCACTTCGGTTTTTATATTATATCAGTTTCTCCTTCCTCTTCCATTTTTTGTCCATGACTCCTGAGCAATTTTCTCACTGAAGATGTGGGCCACTAAATATCCCACTGTAGCAGTCAGATGACTTGAGGATTTTCTTTGTAGAACCTTTTTTATTCCTTGGAAAATAAATCAGGTAATTTCTTATATAACATCAAGCAATTGGAGCTCCAACAGCTTCCACATGCTTCCTGACTTGGGGTTTTAGCCTGCTTCCCAACTTGGTCTACTTAGAGTTAGTTCATCTTTACACTGGTTATTGCCCTGACAATAGGCCACCGTAACAGGCCAGTGGTATAGGGGTGAATGGAATTTATTTTTAGATTATTGACTTTTGGCAAAGTAAAAATGAAATGCTTTTTCTTTCTGGTCATACCTCAGCGACCCGTGTGAAATATTTTGCTGCTTCAGTGGCAGAGAAAAGGTATTTACTACCTAATCTTGAATGCAACCTGTGTGACCTGTATGGCTGCAGTCCCATGCTTGAGTTTGAATTATGAGTAAACATGAAGTTATAGTATTCTATATGAGACACATCCATTTCTGTAATTTTTGTAGCCAAAGATTTAGAAAAACTGAAAATTTCTGAGGTATAAAAAATACATCTGTCTATTATGTGTCCTTATTTGGTGTACAGATGTCTGTGGTGTCCAGGAGAGGGAACTAGAGTTACATGAGATTGTAAGCCATCAGATGTGGGTCCTGAGAAGTGACCTCTATTCCCCTCAAGGAGCAGCAAGGACTTTTAACGATGGAACCGTCTCACAAGCTCCTAGAATGTATCTTTGAAAATCTTCTGTTGAGGAAAAAAAATGCATGTTAAACAGGAAAGACTTAGTGTTGAATGATCTGAGACCAAATCCTAGTCCTATGGGAGTCTAGGGGAACTAAAGACCGCACTGTGATTAGATTTATCCTCTGTCTTATGAACAAAGAATAAATTGAGACAACTTGTGAAGATTCAAGGATCCAAGAGGGCCTCTGCGATCTCAGAAATGAGAACATGAAAACTGAGAACGGCCACTGTTATGATAAGAAATAGAAAACAAAATAAATTCTGTCAATGATATAAATTCACTGAGTAGTTAAAAATTTTATGCAATTCAATGACCTACTAAAATCATTTCTGTGTACAGTAAAGTAGAGATGAACCTTTAGTGATTGACCAACATATAATAAAAAGAAAAAGAAAAAGTAAAATAAAATGTAATAAAAGATTAAATGAAACCTATTTAAAAACATTTATTGTATCTTGTTCTTGTAACTAGCCATTTATTTTTTAACATTAAAAAGTATCTTTATTTAAGTTTTTCATGCAAATTAACTTGAAATTCTGAAAACATCAATTTTGAAAGAATGGATATTAAGTAGAATAACAATTATTTTAATTTTAAGCATTAAATACTTATATCCTTGTACTTGGATCATCACATGTAGGGTGCAAATGGGAGTGACCCAGTCAGCTGTCGCTCTAGAGCCAGACCAGTCAACTCTATAGACCGACTGTGTCTGCTACTTACCATTCTGAATTTACAGTGTTGTGACTTTGTGGAGGTTTATTAGCATTCTGTGTGTCAGTAAACAATATTTATAAAGTCCAGGGCATAGCATGTAATTCAGAAGAAAAATTTAATCTTTTAAAAAATAAGGCACAACTGGGTGATTTAGTAAGATCAATTTATATACAAAATACTAATTTTAACAATATGATCAGTAATTATAGAAATTAAATTTAAAGTTGAAAACAATACTACTTCTAAGTCAAAAAGTTATTTGCACCATTGCATATCTTGATAGGATATAGTACATTTTAAACTTGCATCTTGGGAAGACTGTTCCCACTAAATAGCTCAGATACCTTCAGCAGCTACTGATCCTCATCCAGCCGCAGACAACTGTCAGATGAACACAGGTGGAGGCCATGGTTGCTCCAAATGCTGCATAGTGCAGGCACCTTGCTTTTCAACAAATCAGTCTGTTCTCAGAAGCAGACATTTTGATTAACCCTATTTTTTCTTTATATGTCCAAAGATCAGTAATATAAAAAAATAAAGTTGTTTTTTGGTTCTGTAAGGTATTTTTCCCCTCTTAACATCAGATCTTTCAAAGTTTTCT
This sequence comes from Rhabdomys pumilio, assembly GCA_030674055.1. NCBI lineage: Eukaryota > Metazoa > Chordata > Mammalia > Rodentia > Muridae > Rhabdomys > Rhabdomys pumilio. The sequence continues at coordinate 116,146,311 of JANHMN010000004.1, forward strand.
CTTGGAAACCCTCTGTAGACAGTTTTTTGAAGTTAGCTTTGTGCTTTCCTGCAGGGTCCTGCAGCAGATCATCTCTTCATGCTGTTGGGTTTTCCTTCACACTTACTTGGCTCTTCCCAATTGTCCATTAAAGAACAACTTTAGTGTTTTATTCAAATACCTGTTGACATTTCAATTTACCTCTGAGTTGTTTTCTGTGGTGCATTTTGATTAGTTTTTCTCACATTAGAAACAAACATTTGGAATCAAACTCACAGTTATTAGAGGTTTATACAGATTTATTGAAACTATTACATGTAGATATACTATAAGTATATGCTGTGTGCTTCTGCTTTGTGAAGACCAAGCATCATTTTTTCATGTGTGAGGATAGACTTGACAATGAACTATGTTTCTGAATCATCAGTAATGTTTCTCATAGATCAGACACAGTCATAGGTTTTGAGGCAAAAACAAGTATTATAAAGCTGATGTTTGTGCTTTTTCTTGACTTGTTGATGGCATAAAAACTCAATTTTCTTACCTATAGTTTAATAATTACATTTTGTACCTACAAGTTTCCTGAGCACAATATAAATGATAACTATGTTATATTAAAAAATATTAGCAAGAAAAAATAATCAAAACATATGGGTGTTAAGTTATTCTACACAAGCATTCTTTTGTATTACTTGGGAGGGAATTCACAGCCTTTTACCAGAAAGACATTCCACTACTGAGTTACATCTTTACCCTTTAAGACAATTATTTTGAGGCACAATATTTATAATTACTCTAAGATGACCATGTTTTACCTCAAGTTTCTGAAGAAGCTGGGATTAGTAGAGTATGATGCTGTGTATATTTTTATAAAGTAAAAGAAAATATATATCTTTGATTTTTTTTCTCACTGATGGTATTTGTATGTGCTAATATGATTAGACTAAGGAAGCTAATATCTGGCAAAACATTATTTTTGGCTGTGGTATGCCTCTGGGGGTGCTATGCCTCTGAGTTATGTCAGGATGAGATTAAGTATTTGAGTTAGTAGACTGAGAGAGAAGAATCGCCCTTATAAATGTGAGTAGACAACATTTATCTCCATTTAAAACCTGAGTGAAACACAGAGTGGAGAATAGAGAGTTGGGTTTTTGTTGGATTGAAGTATAACAGGTTCTGGTACCCACGGTCATCAGAAGGGATTTCAAATGGAAGTTTGAGACAATCTATATTATTCATTTAATTTTTAGTAATCAACAATGTCATTTATATTTTACCTATATAGCATTCAAATTCCTTGCATTATTTCTCCTTAGATAGTATATTTTTCTGTCTGAAATTCATCTTTTAAAAATTTATTCAACATACTATATAGAACCAGAATCACATTGGTTTTTCTCTATCTCTTCATTACCGTCTCATATAAATCAAACTTCCAGATTGAGAATTATTCCACCTTAGCTTTTCAAAAAGATAGTCACTTTTAAAGAACAAAGTAGAAATATTATAATAATGAAAAAATTAAAATCAATCAGCTGAAGTTATTAAAAATGCAAAAGGTACCAAAAGCCTTATAATTTCACAATTAAAAGTAAGGGGATCATTGCCATTTGTTGATTAATCAAGAAAGAAAAGCTTCATAATTTTTGAAGAGTCATGGGTATCTTCTTGCATAATAGATCGCTAAGCAATTTTGACTGATTGGCTGATGACAACTAGAAATGCCAAGGAGCATAAGGCACTACATGTCTGCTTAAAACGCTTAGTAAGGGGCAACAGGAAGAACAGGTCCATCCTTTACTTCAATGCATGAGTGATAAACACAGACCCAGCTAGTTCTTTATATATTCCTTTATTTGAAAGACTTAGCTTTGCAATCAGTGTCACTCTCTGACCATGATTCTCATGTCCTTTTAGACTTTTCCTGGAGTTTCCATGTACTTGATACTGTCTGTCCATTTTTCATTCTGCTCAACACCCTTATTTCTATTCCTTCCACACTTACGCATTTTAAGTACTAACTGCATATTGTATATAAATTCAATTTGAATTACTTTATTTTATAACTAATATATTCTTTCAGTTTTATTTATAGAGTTTTAATTTAGTTATTTTTCCTTTAAAATACATTTTTGCTCTTTTTTTATTTCATGTTTTGATTTTATGTCTAAATAATTCAATATGAATAAGTTATTTAAAACATAATGTTGATTTTTCCTTCATTTGGGCTCATTCATGTATATGTATTATCATGTTAGTTAGTTATTTTAAGACTATTTACTTCTGTTGGAAATTCCTTTCCTTCTAAAATTGTACACAAGTTTAAATATTGTATGTTCCTGAACTGTAACTAGGATTTTCACTAACTAATCAGCTGTGAGTCTTGTACAATATGACAACTCTGCACATATACAACTTGCAGGGCTAGATATTTTATTTTCTGAAAATTCTGCCAGAACTCAGAGATAAAAGGAAAATTTCTGTACCTTTAATAGATTAGTAGATATAGATTTTCTTGTCTGTATTTTCCAAGTCCAATGTTCTTCAGAATTCCTCGGCTTTAGGATCAGTTCTGGTGTCTCATCTTGCATGATAATGAATCTTAACTTTCTGTCCTTCATTCTAACAAGCTCCATGACCTCATCCCAGCTAAATCGCACTGTGGACCACTTTGCTCTCTACAGGGATGCTCTGATTTAAATATCCTCTTTCTGTAGGGTTACTATGTCATGCTATTTATTTCATCAAAAAGAAAAAGAATCAGGCTTTCTCTGTATTTTAAATAGAATTGTGACTATCATCCACCAAACAGTATCTTAAATAGCCATGTGTCATTTTTCATTCTTATTTTCTATTGTTTTTCCTAGGAGAGCATAACAGAAATACTCAATGAGGATATAAATTTTTTTACCATAATGACTTAAATATTCTAGTGATAACATTCTCTGTTTAATATTTATCTGTCACATGTTAAGTTAGATAACTACACGCATAGACACACATGAATGATTTATTCATGGCATGACACTGTATTCATTCTATTTGTTGCTACCAACATACACGGCTATTTATAAAGGGGCTGTATACTGACAATTTGCACTCCTTCTTCCATCAAGTAATTATTTAATTCTGACTCTATGCCAAATATTTCCCTGGCACTTAAAGGAATGAATGAATAAAAGAAAGCAAGATTCTTTCTCATGGTATTTTCTTTATATTGCTGAGGAATAAAAGATGTTATGTTAAGGAAAAGACACTGGAGATGCATGGATGACCCAGGCAAAGATGAGGGGGCCCTTCTTCCATAGTAGTATAGCTAAGACTCCAGTCCCTTTACCAACTCAACTAGACTGTTCACATAATTCTCACTGGTGTCGGTAGAGGTCAATGAGTAATGCTCAAGTTTGCCTGCTTCTTGCTACTCTTCACAGGTGAGAAAGTGGGGTGTCTTTGGAACACTGCATTGTACCCCTGAAGTGGATGAAAGTGAGCGTTCAATTGTGACAGATTATGACTGTGAAATCCTGAAAATACCTACAAGGGAGTATGAGAAGTTAAAATTGGTATGCTATGCACATCTGTTTACTTTTGAAATTTAACTTGATAGTAGAGACCGTAAGTTGTAGTTTACTGGCTGATTGGCGCTTCATCAGCTTCTTTCAGTACTTGCCAGGCAAACCAGGGTTTCTGGGGGTGTATGTTATGAGCACTCCTCTGCTTTTTATGATTTTTAAATTCACTCCTTCACTTTTTCAGCAGATAGGGAGTTTGTGTGTCAACAGCATGCTGTTTCAATGGGAACACAAAAAAGATTAGATGGTCACAGTGCTACTGCTTTCAAGGGCTCCACCATTCTATACCAATATTCCTTCAGAATATGTGACTATTTATTTTCTATCAACTTGACACAGACATGCCTGAAGAGAGATTTTAGTTGAGGAATTGCCTCCATCAGATGGATTTATGGGAATATCTCCGGGGCATTTTCTTGATTGCAAATTAACATAAGAAGGCCCTGGTACACCTGTGCAATATAAGAAAGGTAGCTGAGCCAAGTGAAAAAGTAACCCAGCAGACAGCATTTCCTCAAGGTCTTACATTCTGTTCCTGGCTCCAGTTTCCTGCCTGGAGCTTCTATCCTGAATTCTCTAGATGGTGCACTATAGCTTTAGGGCTGAAATAACTGCTCTCATCCTGAGTTACTTTGAGTTATTTTGTTTATTGCAACAGAAAAACAAACGAAGACAGAATGGCTAACATGCTAATTCAGAATTGCACAAACTTTCAAATTCAAAACTGAATGAAAAGACATTCAAACTTTATTCTGGGTATCAAATTCTGTTGTTTAAGACATTTTATGTAAATTTGTATTTTTCTAGTCTAAACCAAAATTGTTCCTGCCATCACCACCACACTTTTTTTAGAGAGTAGAAGAAATTCATCAAAATACTGAGTTTGGGAGGTCCTTGTAGTCTTCTTGACAGATTCTAATGTGGGTCTAGGTCTTACATGATACCTGAAGGCTCAGTGCTCTTGCTGAAAGATGTAGATACATCTCTTTTATTGCCTAAGATCTCAAAGAGTAAGAAATTTCCCTTGATGTGGTGACCTCAGAAACATGTGGCTTTCTCAGAATTCAACATTTCCTCAAATAACAAATATTAGTATGTTTGAATTTCAGAATTTTTGCTTAAAATATTTGTATTTTGTTATTTTCCCTCATGAAAACCAGTTATATAGCTACACACACAAACACACACACACACACACACACACACACACACACACATACACACCTTTTGAGCCTTGTTTATAATATCTTTAAAATGAGTTAACATTTATGGAAATGTAAAACATTATGGATCAAATTGAGTATTTTGGCAAACAAATCTGAATATTAGAATTACAGTACAGCTATTCGTCATAGTGATAACCAAATTTACCCAAACTTATCTTATACTGTGAAATAACCATATGGCTGAAACTTTTCTTTTTCTGAATTTTTGGCTAGATTTTAATTTTTAATGATCTCATTTTGAAATCTGACAAGGACATTCTTTTTTTCAGGAAAAAGTAAAACGTGAAAATGCACGAAAGTTGAAATTAATCCGCAAGTGTCCTTTTTATGAAACCTGGCCTACTCTATCCATATACGAGCTAGTTCCACTTAGTAAAATGAAAATTTTTCCTCCAGGTCATGGTGAGTTTCATTCAATTTTAGACATTTTTCTCATTCAAAATTTCACTATTGTCTTCGCAATTCCTTATAGTTTCAATATATTAAAGATTATAATTAATATATCTTCATATATGTATTCTTTTACTTAATGAATTATTAACTATAAATTGAATGTTTTAAAATTTCTCTTTTTAATTAAAAAATAAGCATGTTTTGCTTCAAGAGCAGCTTCAGGCCAAGTCTGCATTCCACATCTCTTTACATCTTTAACTTCTATTGCTACACATTAAGAATTACAGTAAGGGCCAATCCGCAAAGGATGAGGGCAGAAAGTCTCTGTAGTCACTGTTTTTTCACTCTCTTGGTTAGTAAGCTTTTAACTATCAAGTTTTCAATCAACATCTGTGTTATATCTCATCAATGAAAAGGTAACAATTACAAGTTATCTATTATTCATCAAAGCCTTGACAAAGCATTTCAGATTCAGTTCTTACAGCTTTTGGGATATCTCATATAAATATAGAGGTATCTTTGGTATAGGCAGAAAGACTAAATATGAAATTCACTTATAATTCACATTTAGTTTCTGCACATGGCCTGTAGTTCACACATTACTTTTGTGTACTTATGTCCTGATTGTGATCTATCACAGAAGGGCAGATATGTAATTTTTTACATGTTGCATTATGTTGGGTTAATAGTTTATAATTTTGGAGATTTAATATCTGCAATTTCTGGAGAAGGTGAAGTCTCAATAAGAGAAACAATAGCCACAAGTCTCTGATTTTGTTAGCCAGTCTGGGGCTCATGCACAGGTCTCCTAGTATATGTACGCACTAAAACATAGACAGTATTGAGTCCTTTTTACATCATTCTTTAACCTATGAGAGCCAAGTAAACAAGAGAGGACAACGAAGGCAGACCTATAAAAGTCTGGGTAAGGTGTTTTGTCTCTAGTAAGGAGTCCCTTTGCCCCACCAGATATAGCCATGAGCAGCAGAATGAACAGTGAAACCTGGTACTTTTCTCCTCTGAAATCTGGGCGGAACAAATACTTGGACTACCACAGTTCAAGAAGCCTTTCAAGAGATACTGCTATCCAAATCCTGCCGAGCTATGATGGTAGAGAGGATACTTTCAAATTAAGAATGAGATTAAAGCTCTCTTGATTTTGATTCTGAGTTCTAAATCTTAAATCATAGCTAAGATACCTTTGGGAGGAATTACTAGGTAACAGGAAAGTGATTTTCAGCTTAGTGTGGTACAAAATATTCCTGGTGGTGTATTGTGGGGAAAAAGTATCATGAGAGGAAAGTTTAGGTTTCTGACCACAGAAATACTCTAATATTCCACTCACATTTGATAAATTTCCTTCAGTGTTTATATTTACAGTATAATTCATTAAAACAATATTTAAACCATGCTGAATCAATATTAAGTATATCTTGCTTATTTAAACTAAATATTAATAATATTAAAGGGTAACAAGTCCTAAACACTAATCCATCAACCCAGAAAATGATTAACAATACTGAGTTGTTCACAAAATATTTTACTAACTAGGTGTGAATACAAAGTTTTTCATTAATGTGCACATGAAAATCACATAATCAACTTGTAAAAGTAGAAGTTTAGCTTTTCAAAATTCAGTATATTTATTGCAGGGAAATACTTGATGAATGTGGTTATTTTGGGTTTATCATAGATTTACTACTTTATATCAGATATGTTAAAGATTTCTCTCAGAGGCTAGTACATATAAGAGTCGAACATAATTAATCTGTATAAAATTATGTGAATAAAATATTCTGAATGTGGAAGGGTCAACTATTCTATGACTTAAATACATTCAGTTACTATTAATAATGTTTCTCAAACTATAATGTGGATCCAAAATACTCAAGAGCTAAACAAATTAAAGAGCTGAAAATATACTTGTACAACATGTTTCATATACTTGGATATCTGAAAGGTAATAATATTTGTTCTACTATTTTCTGTGTTTGACACCTTGCTATATTGAATATATAAAAATTAAACTCTATTATTATACTAAATAGTAAAAGTAACACTGTGTCTCATTACTAACTATATAACAGTGCACACATGTTTTCAAGTTTAGACAATATTTATGTTTCTTAGATAAGAATGACAGATATATCTATAAATACCCTCTCTATACTAACATACCTATAAATTGTTGTAAGTTCTTAAAAATAAATTCTATAAATTTTTATAAGCAAAAAACCAACCAACCAAACAAATAAATGTTCTTATAAATAAACAAATCAAGGTTAGGTATATATTCCATCAAAGTAATTGCATCTTTTTTGTAGTAATGAAGAGTATATAAAATAAAAGTATCAATATGATACTTCGTGACTTAAGATTTATACTGAATTATTTTCAGAAAACAGAGATCCTGCTAAAATTAAACTTCCATTTTGTGAATTTATAGTTGGAAATGAATAGTTTCCAAAGCATACAAAGTGTGTTTTGATCTCATTTTAAGACTGTATATTACATAAAGCTTCAGAGAGACTTAATTATTGAAAAGCTTAGTAGACTTTAGCACTTATCATTGGCAGTTTCTTTGTTCTTTTCTAGCTCCCCACAGCTTCCGACATTTTGACCTTATAAATGAAAGAGTCCGATAACCAGGCTTTCTAGCATTTATTTTAACAGGAAGGGTAATATATAGGAGGAGCTAAGGGGAAAGAAGCACCGAGAGGAAAAGACGGAGTAAGGAGAGGAGAAGAGGAAGTAGATGAGAAGCTCGCTCGGTAATGAGAGAGAAAAAGAGAGAGAAAAAGAGAGGGGGCATGGAGGCATAAGTTCATGTGTCTCCACTAGTCAAAGATAGTTTACATAGCTAGGTTGGGTATTAGGTTACACTTCTGATTGAGCATTACCATACTTATAAAGCCCTTGATTAACATTTAAAAAAATTGTATAAAAGCCAAATGGAAAAGGGGGGGTGGGCACAAGATAGTGGTTTTCTGGGGAGGGGAAATGGGGAAAGGGATTGGCATCTGAAATGTAAATAAAATATCCAATAAAAAAAAAGAAAAAAGAAAGCATGGCTAATAACTAGCTTATTTTACTAGACAAGCTGTTCTTATACATATCACATACATATATAAAGACAATAGGTTAACTTGACAATATGTTAATTTTTATCTTGCTTTTGTTTTTTGTTTTTTTCTTTGGTAGACGTTGGTTGAGTTTTACATTTTTTTAAATTAACTTTTTATTGGATACTTTATTTACATTTCAAGTATTATTGCATTTTCCCAATTCCCCTCCTACCCAGAAACCCCCATCCCATCCTCCCTCCTCCTGCTTCTATGAGAATGTGCCCCCACCCACCCACGCACCAACTCCTACTTCCCTGCCCCCGAATTGAATTCCCCCACAATGGGGCAATAAGCCTTTACAGGGACCAAGGACTTCCTCTCCCACCTATATCTGACAAGGCCACTCTCCCCTACATATACAGCTGGAGCTATGGGTCCCTGCCTATGTGCTCCCAGGCTGGTGTTTAGACCCTGGGAGCTCTGGTTGGTTGGTATTGTTGCTCTCTCCATGGGGCCACAAATCCTTTCAGCTCCTTCAGCCTTCTCTCTAACTCCTCCATTGGGAACCCCATGATCATTTCAATGGTTAGCTATGAGCATCTGCCTCTGAATATGTCATGCTCTGGCAGACCTCTAAGGAGACAGCTAGATCAGGCTCCTGTCAGCATGCACTTCCTGGCATCCACATCAGTGTCTGCCTTTGGTGACTGCACATGAGATGGATACCCAGGTGAAATGGTCTCCAGATTGGCCCCTTTTTCAGTTTTTGTCCCACATTTTGTCTCCATATTTGCTCCCATGTATAACTTGTTATTTTGTTTCTTTTGGCAAGTAGTCATCTTTGTCAAGTAGAACATGACAGAAACTAAACAAAAACTGTAATTATCAATTTACTTCTAAAAGACTAAATATGCAAAAGTAATAATGGCACTAAAAGTAAAATCTAAGTCACCAAAACCCCAAAAGTTTTGTGGGTAGGTTGGTGTCTCTATCACTCCTCTGGGGTTACTGCCTGGCTACAGAAGGTTCCATATCCCTAATGCTGCGAGTAAGATCTTATGTTACCCCCATTAATTCTTGGGCACCTCCCCTATCTCAGGTCTCTGGCCTTTGTGTCCTAGAGATGCACCCATACACTCATCTCCCCATCCCCCCCAGTTGCAGATTAGCATTCATTCTCATGACCATCTGGACATCTCTCCTGTCCTTACCCACGCCTGATTCTGAAACCCTTGTTCTCTCCTCATTCCCTCACCTACTCATTTTTCTCCCTCTGCTTCCTGAGACTATTTTACTCTCCCTTCTAAGAGAGATTCAGGCATCCTTGCTTGGGTCTTCTTGTTTAGATTCTTTGGGTCTGAGGAGTGTATCATGAGTAACCTGTATTTTATGGCTAACATCCATTTATAAGTGAGTATATACCATGCATTTTCTCTTCAGTCTGAGTTACCTAACTCAGGACTATATTCTTATCTTTTAGATATATGCACAGGAGTGATATAGCTGGGTTTTGAGGGAGAACTATTCCCAGTTTTCTGAGAAATGGCCAAATAGATTATTTTCTTTTCTTTTCTTTTCTTTTCTCTCCTCTCCTCTCCTCTCCTCTCCTCTCCTCTCCTCTCCTCTCCTCTCCTCTCCTCTCCTC
>JANHMN010000004.1:116156290-116231522 GCA_030674055.1 Rhabdomys pumilio
CTCTCCTCTCCTCTCCTCTCCTCTCCTCTCCTCTCCTCTCTTTTTTTCTTTTCCTTTTTCTTCTCTCTCTCTCTCTCTCTCTCTCTCTCTCTCTCTCTCTCTCTCTCTCTCTTTGTGGTATAAACTGCTTTACTGGTAGCAGCAGAGTGGGGCTTAGGTATCTCCAGTGGCCTGCAAGTCCATGTCCCCCACCACTTCCTGGAGGCAGGCCTTATACTAGTCAGAGATAAGGGAGATAGGCTGGCTGTTGGAGATGCACAAGTCCATGGTTTTCAGAGAGGAGGCTCCCCCTTCCCGGGCCATCTATAACAGCTCCTTAAGACATGTAGGAACAACCTTGACCATCACAAACCTCTTGACCCACGGCTGGTCCTGGAGCCACAACCCCCCTGCCCCGGCAGAACCACAGAGTGTAGCATGGGGAGTGTCCACTTCTTTCCATGAAGGCAATCAGGTCTACCACAAAGGGCCTAAGGTCGAACATGCCTCTGTCCTTGTCCTTGGGGACCTCGCCATCAGGCCCTCTCCCACTGTACGGAAGCAGCTTCTCACCCAGAGCCCAGAAGGAATGCAAGTGGCCTAGGGGCTTGGTCCAGAGGCACTGTCCTTCTCGCCACAGTGTCAATTCCTTGCCTAGCCCCTTGAGTACATACCTCACATACTTTCTTACAAGCTTGTCTGTCAGAAAGCCCTTAGGGTCTGGCAGGGTAACTGGCTGTCAGGTTAGTGTCGTGTTGTCGTGTTGTCAGCTGTGTTGCCTACTAGCTGCAGGTCCCCTGTGCAAAAGAGTGTCTGCTGGAAGACCTAGTGGCCTCAGTAGAAGGCGGTCACCTCGAACTCCCATTGTTTCTCAGGTAGCAGCTGCCTCAGTGGATTTTCCTGGGGTTCTGGGTTTGGGAAGTTGTTCACATTGGAGTTTAGTAGTAGTTGAGAATTATCGGAAGCAATAGCCAGGTCTGAGAACCTCTTATCTGTGAGGGGTCGCAATACCATGCCATCTAGTAGTTCTCAGAGGTCTTCCTGGGGATCCGACAGATTGCTTTTGCCATTGGTGTCAGGAAAGGCGTCCAAATGTACAAAGTTCCTAGCTCCTGGAGTCACAAACTCATAAACTTTATGAGGGTCAAAAGGGTCCTTACTTTGGTCATCAACTAAATGCAACACTTATTTCTGGTTCAGGGCTCACTGTAAATTCCTCTTCCAAGTTAACAGGTATGGCTTATCCTTCCCTGGGGTGTAGGCACCACTGGCTTCTGCCCAGGCCGGGAAGATGCCAAAGTCAGCCATCTGTGCAGCCTGTTGTAGGCCATGTTTCCATGTGATCCTGAACTTTGTATGGCTCTTGTTCAGCCAGGCCATGTCTTTCAGGTGCCCCAGGTCCAGCTGCGACACCAGCCAGAGCAAGATCTACAGTTTCGGGGGTCCCATGCTCCAGACTGCACACACAGGGCAGTTCCTGAGCCAGGGGAGGGATGTGCGCTTGTGAGGTGCGGGTACCAGCACTAGTTTGGGGGCTCCCAAACAGTAGTTCTGAGACTCGCAGAATGATTGTACAAGTTTGCAGAGTAGTGTCCCGCTTGCTTCACATCCTCACCAGGATGCGCTATCACGTGAATGTTTGATCTTGGCCTTTCTGTAGGGTGTAAGATGGAGTCCTACTGGGATTTTCAGTCTCTTTGCCTCCATTTTTCTATTTTAGCCAATTTTGATTCAGTCGTTATTTATAACATTTTAATTATTTCAATGACTCTCAGCTGTATTTTTGTCTTTTTATTTGTCTTTTTAATGATTGTCCTAATGTACAACATATATATATATATGTATATATCTCAATTTAACTCAACATACTTCAATTTTTCTTAATTCTAGATAGAACTAAAATGTTTTACTATCGCTCTGTTTTCTTTGCTTTCTATGGATACTATTGTTTTAATTTATATTGTTTCTATATATAATGAGAAAAGACCTTATGATTGATACTGTTTTTATAATTTCTAAAGATATATAAAGAACCTCTTATGATGGCACACACCTTTAATCACACTACTCATTAATTAGTCAGAGGCAGGCTGATCTCAAAACTACAAAAAGAAGTAAAAACTATATTTTTAGTGCTATTGTGTAATTTTAAATTTTAGATATCATTTTCTAGTCCTCCTACTGTATCTCTGTGGTTCTGAGATGTCCTGTGATGTCTATTCCTTAACCTGTTTTCTCTTCTTTCCTATGCAACTATTGACATATTTCAGTACATTTTTATTTATCAGAAAGTCAAAATTTATATATAGCATTTTGTTCAATAACTCTTTTCATCAGAATTAAAAGACAAATAATTATCTGTTCTGTCCTTTACAACTGTATTTCTTACCTGTAGTGGTAATTTTCTGATGTTCTAAGTAGTTTCCAAATATACAGCATTTCAGTCTGAAGAATCTTCTTTACTCTTTTACAGGATGTACTGGCAACCGATACTCCTCCATTTCAACAACCTCTTCTTTAAAAATCTCTCATTTGCTTTCTAAACATGTCTTTGTTGTATATAAGGTCTACATTTAATCAGGTTGTTTGTACAAATTGAGGGTGTTAATATAATTATCTTCTGTGTTTTGTATCGTTCCCGATGAGAAAGCAGCTATTGTGTCCCTTCGGTGTTTGATTGGTCATGAAGAGTTTTTCGATCTGGTCAATTTTAAAATTTTCCCTTACCTCCTGTTTTATGCTGGTAGTTTGCACTTTCAATCATCTGCTTGTTCTTATCTGTGTTCTCAGATATTAAAATATTTCTTGTAATTATCTGCTTAGAAATAATGCATTTTTCCTTTTACTAGAAGTAAAATTTCAAAAGTTTCAAATGTAATTTTAAAAAATTGCTTGTTTCAAGTTATAGTGTGACTCAGTTCTCTCATGTCTACACTGGTCTCAGTCAAACTTGGCATTCATGGCATTCACAGTCAGTGTGTTATTGTCTGGCTGGTCTTCTTTGCTTGTTGTTGTCCCTTTCCAAAGATCCCAGATTGTCATTAAACCAAATTCACTTATTGATGTTGGGGGTCCAGAAATGTCCACATAAACCACATGAACAGCTATCTCAGTCAGACAGTGGTAGTTTAATGAGCATAGATCTCAGTACTGATGTATCAGTACCACTATTCAGATTTGGGAATTGAAGTTAATATCCTATCCTGAGTTAAGATCCTACAGGGCTCTTTAAGCCTGAGATCTACAAACATCTGTGCCAAGTTATTCTACCAATCAGGATTCAGGGATAGGACAGTTTCCTTAAAAACATGTCTTATTGTACACTTATCCTGTTTCCATTGGTTGGGGTACTGTGGCAAGAGTCTTGCCTTGTTTAACTTTCATGTCTTAACTTGCCAACCAGTATGTCAGTTACCCACACATATGTCTCTTTCTGAAAAGTAGGATGTCAATTTCCAGGGAGATCAGAATACCTTAAACTTTACTCAACCACTATTGAGAGTGTAAGTCTTATTCTAAATCGTTTCTTATATTGGTGCAGGTGTCACCTTTATGTTGGGGTTCATCCTAGGGACAAATTATAAAAGCAAATATCCTAAGAGCTTATATATAAGTACAGGAAGTGCTGCTAGATTTTTTGGGTTCAAGCTTATGATGGGTAGCTATTCAAAGTAGTTCTACTGACTTCTGTCACGTTTGTTTTCCAAGGGCACAGAACATAACAGACTATATAATCAACTTAGGCATGAGAAAATTTCCTTATAATGACAGACTAGCCAGGTAACAGTTACCTAGGCCTTTAACATTTTTCTAGGCCTTAACAATTAAGGTTTCTTGTTTGTCTGGTTTTTTTGTTTGTTTGTTTTGTTTTGTTTTGTTTTTGTCAACTAAGGTTTTACTAGTCTCTTTCCTCACTTAAATCAATATCAGTTCAATATTATTGGAGTCTGTATTCATTCTGCAAACAATCAGAACATTTGTTTTGAAATGTTCACTGTATATCATTGTATATTTATTTTCTGATTTAAAAATATAATTCAAAAATTCAATGTTGAAATATTTGTTTTGAAAAATATTTCAAAATTTGTAGCTCATGATCAGTTTCCCCACTAGGCTTCACATTTTTCTGGAACTGACACATTTCACATTCCTTTTTAGTAGAAAAAATATATGCCTAGAATTGGTAGACTTTTTCACAATTGTAGATGACTGACTGTTATGGTGGCAGTGTTTTTGTTTAGACAAAAGCTGTGATTTATTACTCTGCAAGGAAAATATTTAAAGTTCATACTGGTCAGTTCATGAAGGTTCTTTTAGCATTTAGTAGATTTTTTTTCAATGAATTAGTTTTGCTGAGTGAATTTTAAGAACCCCAATAAACTCTCTGTTTCCAAATTTACCTTCACAGACATGTTTTTATTTTACTTTTTTTTTTGTTACAAATTTCTCTCATTACGAGGAATTAGTAGAGAGCTTTGTCATTGTAATGCACTGCCTATTAAGAATTTTTTGATTCATTTCCCCTGAACCTTCACCCCGCTGACATCCTATTCTGAAAGATATCTGTATTCCCCCTGAACACCTACGCTCCTGTGTCATCCCCTTCCCCATATCCTGCATTTTTGTGTTTATAACCCCTGGGTTAAAAAGTAAAAATTATGATTTGATAATAAAAAAATAGAAAAAAAGAGAATTCTTTGAGAGGTTCTGCCAGAGCCTGACAAGGTGAGGGTGCTTGCCACCAACTCAGACTGAGCACAGGGAGCCCATTGGAGGAGTTAGGGCAAGAACTGGAGGAGCTGAAGGGGTTTGCAACCCCATAGGAAAAACAACTCCCCGAGCTTCCAGGACTAAACCACCCACCAAAGAGGACCAAAGGCTCCAACTGCATATGTAGCAGAGGATGGCTTTATCTGCCATCAATGGTTCTGTGAAGGCTAGATGCCCAGTTTAGGAAAAAGCCAGGTTGGGGAGGCAGGAATGGGTGGGTGGGTGGGTGGAGAAGCACCCTCATAGAAGCCTGGGCGTGGTGGGATGGGGATTTTCAGAGGGGGAAACTGGGAAAGGGAATAACAATTGAGATATAAATAAACAAAATATCCAATAAAAAATAAAAGGATTCTGAAAATTTACAAGTTTTAAACACAATACAGGTAAATGAAACGCAAAGTGTATTTGATCTGATTGTAAGAAGGCATTTGTACGGTGTTAAAGACATTAGGTAAAAAGTGTCTGGAAGTCCATTCTCACCAGTAGTAAAAGAACTTGTAGAATGTATTGAATATCCAACTTCCTTTTCCTTCATCCTATTTAAATCTCATGATATAACTTTCTTCTTTATAAGATGATGAATCAAATAACCACTCATAGATAAAATTCATCAAAGCATCCCAACATATTAACTCTCTTCTCCAACACTTCCTTCTAAAAATATCATGTTGAGAATCACGTGTGTATGATGAAGTCTTTGGATCGCACTGTTGAGTGACTTCCTAACATCATCTTGTTTGCCAAGGCATGAGAAATTTAGAAATTCCCTGGCATGCTTTGTGAAGAACTGGTTCCCAGTGGTGATAGACTGAGATCCTCAGCAACATTTGGAGGGTTTTGGGGAACAGCTCTTTAACAAACCTGTAGAAGAGCAAGCTAGTCTGAGTCTCAGCATTTGCACCACAAGGGATGAGACTAAGCCATAGCGATGAGGTTTCCTTCAGAGCTGTTCTACTTTGAGTTGCCTTTTTTACTTTTGATTTTATTTACTTGCTGCTTTCTGCTGAAATCTAGTTTTGTGACATTCCTGATGCTTTCTAACACTAAACAATCAACTCTTTTTTCTTTGTTTGATAATTTGTTTGTTTTAATACCTTAAGGGAGTCTGCTGTCTCTGCTTAAAAATCAAAAGCTGTGAACGGTTTAACAATTTTATCAAAGGCAACTTCCATAAGGATTTGTCAGAATACCATCCATTGACTTTAGTTAATTAATATGTTTACTGAACATCGGCTGAGTGTGAAATGTTACACTAGTTGGTTTATGGCAATAAAAGGCAATGCATTTTAAAATCACTTAAAATCAAATATTTAAGTAACTACAAGGTATTCATTACTACAGAGTTTACATTTTAATTTCCAAGATTTAGTAATTGAAAAAGATATGGAGTGTAATTTAAAACTGATGAGGTATGTTACAAATATCATCCATTAAAATGATGTTTAATAGCCCATACTATATTATCTACTGTGGCAAATATTAGGTGATTGCTTCCTAACACAGTCAAATAAAAATGAAAATGGGTATTTGTTTGTTTGTCTATATTTGGAAAATGCATGGGAGTGATTATCTAAGTTGGAAAAGTGACAGGTATATTCGGCAGAGCTTGCTGAGAATAGCTGATAAAACAACCTGACTTAAGTGCTTAGGGATAACTCAGCTGTGAAGTGTTTACATAGTGCAAGTCTCCCAGGTTATTCTCTGTTGCTACTTTTAACAAAAACAACCCTTTCTTTCATCTCTCCATTAAAACTTGGATAGTCAAATAGCTATATGAAATTTTAATGAAATTTAAAATATGGCTGCTCCTATGTAACTTTTCAATACCCATCTTCAAAGACGTTTGAATCTTCAAAAGGAGACTCAGTCCAAACAACGCAAGCAAGGGGCTTTTCCCTATGCAATGGAATTCAATGAAAAGAACAGACTCTATTTCAAATGTTTGATTCATATGATTGGCCCCTATTTTATACATTTTACCAGAATGAAAAGTATTTTGGTAACTGAAGAGACACATTGAAATAAAGCTCTTAGAGACACACAAAAGCCAAATGTTTACCAATGTTTCATGTAGGACACAGGTACAAAAGGCAGTGATGACTAATGATTAAAAACATTAATATGGTGAGAATTTTAATTATTCAAGAATATTGTTGTTTAGCATATGACATGTCACATGTTTCCAGTACATCTTAACACTATTGACCAGGAATCTTCACATGCAGGAATTTTAAAAATATTGTTGTTATTATTACATTACCATTACTATTACTATAATCATAATTATCATCATAATAATCATCACTACAGAGGCAAGAACATGCTACATAGTCCTATCTGACTTTAAGGTTATTTTTATCCCAGGCTATTCTCAAGATCAATATCCCCTACTCTAGCCTCACGAACACCAAGATTACAGGCGTACTCTAATATGCCTTTCTGTTTGGATTTTAAATGTCAAATATATCACATGGCTGCTAAACAGACACAGGGCTGTGGATGCCCATGAACACACTCCAATGAGCTATCATGTGACTTTGGAAGTACAGGGTTCAGCATGGAGGTGGGACAATCTTTTCTTTAGTATTTCCTAGAAACATTTTGCTATGGGTCACCCTTACCTGTATGGTTTTAAATTTTTTTTATTTTTTTTTATTCGATATTTTCTTTATTTACATTTCAAATGTTATCCCCTTTCCCGGTCCCCCACACACACCCCTGGGAACCCCTATCACATTCCCCCATATCCTTGCTTCTATGAGTGAGGGTATTCCTCCACCCACCTGCCCACTTCCAGGTCCCATCCTGGCATTCCCCTGCACTGGAACATCGAGCCTTCCCAGGACCAAAGGCCTCTCCTTCCACTGATGCTCAATAAGGCCATCCTCTGCTTCATACGCAGCTGGAGCCATGGGTCCCTCCATGTGTACCTTTTGGTTGATGATTTAGTTCCTGGGAGCTCTGGGGACTCTGGTCTGTTGATATTATTGTTCTTCCTATGGGGTTGCAAACTCCTTGAGCTCCTTCAGTCCTTTCTCTAACTCCTCCATTAGGGACCACATACTCAGAACAATGGTTGGCTGGGAGCATCCTCCTCTGTATTTGTTAGGCTCTGACAGAGCCTCTCAAGAGACAGCTATATCAGGCTTCTGTCAGCAAGCACTTCTTGGCATCGACAATAGTGTCTGCATTTGGTGACTGTATATAGGATGAAACCACAGGTGGGGCAGTCTTTGGATGGCCTTTCCTTCAGTCTCTCCTCCACACTATGCCTCTGTATTTGTTCCCATGAGTATTTTTGTTCCCCCTTCTAAGAAGGACTGAAGTACCCACAATTTGGTCTTCTTCAGCTTCATGTGGTCTATGAGTTGTATCTTGGGTATTGTGAACTTTTGAGCTGATATCCACTTATCAGTGAGTACATAATGTGTGTGTTCTTTTGTGATTGGGTTACCTCACACAGGATCATATTTTCTAGTTCCATCCATTTGCCTAAAAATTTCACGAATTCATTGTTTCTAATAGCTGAGCAGTACTCCATTGTGTAAATGTACCACCACATTTTCTGTATCCATTCCTCTCTTGAAGGACATCTGGTTTCTTTCTAGCTTTTGGCTATTATAAATAAGGCTGCTATGAACATAGTGGAGCATGTGTCCTTGTTATATGTTTGGTATGACTAGCCTTCATTTTCATTAAATTCTAAAAAGTCGTTAATTTCTTTATTTATTTCTTCCTTGACAAAGTTATCATTGAGTAGAGCATTGTTCGGTTTCCACATGTTTGTGGGCTTTCCATTCTTTTTGTTGTTACTGAACCAGCCTTAGTAGGTACGTGGTGATCTGATAGGATGTGTGTGATTAGTTCAGTGTTCTTGTCTCTGTTGAGGCCTGTTTTGTTATCAATTAGATGGTCAATTTTGGAGAAGGTACCATGAGGTGCTGAGAAGAATGTATATTCTTATGTTTTAGGATGAAATGTTCTATAAATATCTGTTAAATCCATTTGGTTCATAACTTCTGTTAGTTTTATTGTGTCTTTGTTTAATTTCTGTTTCCATCATCTGTCCATTGCTAAGATTGGGGTATTGAAATCTCCCACTATTATTGTGTGAGGTGCAATGTATGCTTTGAGCTTTAATAAAGTTTCTTTTATGAATAAGGGGGCCCTTGCATTTGGAGCGTAGATGTTCAGAATTGACATTTCATCTTGGTAGACTTTTTCTTTGACAAGTATGAAGTGTCCTTCCTTATCTTTCTTGATAACTTTTGGTTAAAAGTCGATTTTATTTAATATTAGAATGTCTACTCCAGCTTGTTTCTTGGGACCATTTGCTTAGAAA
Organism: Rhabdomys pumilio; assembly: GCA_030674055.1. Lineage (NCBI taxonomy): Eukaryota > Metazoa > Chordata > Mammalia > Rodentia > Muridae > Rhabdomys > Rhabdomys pumilio. Next base: position 116,165,382 of record JANHMN010000004.1, read on the forward strand.
ATTGTTTTCCAGTCTTTTATTCTGAGGTAGTGTCTGTCTTTGTCACTGAGGTGCATTTCCTGTATTCAGCAAAATGCTGGGTCCTGTTTATATATTCAGTCTGTTAGTCAATGACTTTTTTTTTGGGGAATTGAGTTTATTGATTTTAAGAGATACTTAGGAAATGTGATTTTTTGCTTCCTGCTATTTTTGTTGTTAGAGGTAGAATTATTTTTGTGTGGTTCTCTTCTTTTGAGTTTGTTGAAAGAAAATTATTTTCTTGCTTTTTCTTGGGTGTAGTTTCTCTCCTTGTATTGTAGTTTTTCATCTATTATTCTTTGTAGGGATGGATTTATGGAAAGATATTGTGTAATTTTGGTTTTGTCATGGAATATATTAGTTTCTTCATCTATGTTTTTGTGATTTTTTAAAATTGTTTCTATTTCCATTTTTCGATGTTGGATGGTCTTGTTCAATTTTTTCATGTCTTTGTTTGTATTTTCCTGTAATTCTTTAAGGAATTTATGTGTTTCTTCTTTAAGGGCTTCTACCTGTTTAACCGTGTTCTCCTGTATTTCTTTGAGAGTTTTTTATATCCCTTTAAAGTCTTCTATCATCATCATGATAAGTGATTTAAATCCGAATCTTGCTTTTCTGGTTTGATGGTGTATTCAGGATTTACTATGGTGGGGTTCTAGTGATGCCTAGTTTGCCTTGATTTCTACTGCTTATGTTCTTACTCTTGCCTCTCACTATCTGGTTATCCCTAGTGCTACCTCTGGGTAGTGGGCACAGACTGGAAGGCACTGGTGCCATTGGCCAGGCAGTGTTTCCTATATCCCTGGATCCAGCTGGTCCCTGTTGGAACAGATGTTGTGGCATCTTCATGTATTATCCTGGGAATGGTAGAGCACCTGGGAGTCCAGCTTCCTCTGTTTGTTGTGGGACTGGGTGCAGAACTAGTGTCCAAGGTCTGCTCAGGGTACCAGCTCAGAATAGAAGGTGGTTTTAAAGAGTAATCCATTTTTTTTATATGATCCTGAAAACTTTCTAAGCCCAAAGCTGAAACTGAGTTTCCTAAATACCTTATGCATAGACATTTGAAATTTTTATTTTTATTATGAATCTTGCATATTATATATTCTTGAACTTAAAAAAGCAAGATTTTATTTTTTTCTCCTCCTTTGGGTATTACAATTCAAGTTGCTTTTCATATTGACATCTTCAAATTCCCTTATTTGCACTGACAGGAACCTTCTATAAATATTTTCAGCTTTACTATGTCGCAGTAATTATTTATGGACTTATAATAATATTGATCATTGAAGGATACAATTCAGCATCTGACCATCTTTATAACTTTATTTATAAACACTCTTTGTCATTATCACTTTGGTACTATTTACTTTTTATGTCCTTTCTGTGGTACAATATAGTTTGTGAAGAATCCTTCTTTTCTTCTTTCTCTGTCCCTCCCTCCTTTCAGTTCTTTTTCGTTAAAAGAGCTATGTGTGCTCAGGCTAGTTTGGAACTCATGATCCTCCTGACTCAGCCTCTGAAAATTGGGATTTTAGGACGGAAGCCATCATGCACAGCTACTTTCATTTTGTTCCTATGAAGCATGCATTGCTTTCCTTTTGTTAATTGTTTTTCCTTATACTATGATGCAATAAAACTTTTGCTGGAACAGTACCTAGTAAGAGAAATATCTGATGAATAGTTAAAATGTAATAAATTCAAATTATTCTTTGGAAATAATTCCTACCAGCATCATCATATAAGCCATAGAAACTTAGTTCTGATTTACCTATGACTTTGGTGCAGTTCAGCTGAATGCAGTGAGCTCAGTTTGGAGCAGAGCAGTTGACTTCAGAGCAGTTGAGATCTGAAGTTCAGAGGCAGTATTTACAAGTAGAGCAATGTATCCAGAAGTAGACAGAAGTCAATTTGAATGGAGATGACTTTGAGCCAGAACAGCTGAATTGAACCAGCCATCCAGAGTTCAGAAAGGGATAGAAATAAATTGAGTGTCCTTAGCATTAAATCTCAGAGACTAAAACCTTCTAAGTCTACATTAATAAATGGAGGATGGAAGCTAAAGCCTAAGAGGTCTGGGAGTCCAGAAAATAAGATTTTATGGAGTCTAGAAGCTTCCTAGCTTAGGCACTAGGGATAGTTAAAAAAGATCTGATCTTGACCCAAACCATGTATTCATAAATTTTTGGTGTGAGTCTCATCTCATTCCATCATTTTGAGGAAATAAACACTTTCCCTACACTGCTCTTAAATAACTTTTCTTCTGAGAGCTGTGTATATCCTATCTCTGACTGATTCTGTCAAATCTTTCTCTGATTTGTCACTTTGTCTGTCCCTCGATTAAGGTCATTGTTTGGGATTAAAAATGTTGTGTGCTAAATGATTTTAGCCAGTCTGATTTAAAGTGTATACTAAGGTTCTGTCTGAATTCCACATGGATGTGATCAGAACAGCCATGTTGCTGGATTAACTTTCCTCTACAGATGTGATGCAGGAAGATCATAAATTCAAGGCCAGGCACAGTTATAGTGAAAATTCTAGGTCAGCTTGTGTTAAAGGAGGTCACGCTTAAAAACATAAGTAAAATGTAGCAATTCTGTTTTCTCATTTTAAATTACCAAAATGCATGATGAATATGAATTCAATACATTTTCTAAGCAAACAAAAGGAATCTGAATATATAGAAATGATGAATTATAATACTATTAACTTTAATAAAGTAACATCTATAAAATTTAAAGTAGAATCTCTTTGAGTGCATATAATTGGTTTCATATAACAGCAGGAAATGTAATCTACTCTGAGAAATTTCTGGGATATCTGTTCTTTATTAACTAGCCGATCTATTAGTAAATAGATATCCCATGAAAGTATTACAGATTCTAGTTTTAATATGACTTATTAGGATCTGTTCATTTGTGAGAGGGCAGAAATCAAGTTTCTAGAAGGAACAGAAATTAATAAACATGTACTGGCTTATAGAACTGGGAGATTCAGGCAATTATCCTCTAAGAATTCTGGATTCAAAGGTCACTCAGATTATATTTCCCTTTATGTTATATTTCTTTTGTGATCCCTTCTTATCCTGCAAACCTCTTATGTCATGGCAGATACAGCTTTATGGTCTTCACAGCCAGCTAACACTGGGAAAATACTGGTAGTTCCAGAAAATTTACAGTATGACTCACTTGTTGGGCTTCAGTCAAAGCTAGCTCTTAACATTTCAAAACTATTGTTCATCAATAGTAAAATACTTCTTGAAACACTAGAAAACCAAAGAAGGGAAGCATATTTCTAAAAGAATGAATGTAAAGTATACACATCTCAGGGTAGTATGATTCTGGCACAAAAGTCTTCTTTAATTTATTCTTGAAGCATAAGGTCCGAAGTAAACAGGTCTGTCTTCCTTTTAGCTTGAATATGCTCTGTCTCTTCACTCCACTCTCTAGGTCCCAGCTCATCTCTCCTTCTGTACAGCTCTAATTGACTTCAGGTCTGTCAGTTGTAGGAGCCTATAATTTGAAGTATAAGCACAAGCTATGTGTTAGGAGGCTGCTTCTTTAACTCATGTTCTGAACTTTGCAGAAACAACAAAGTTTATGACAATGTTTTATGTACTTATATAATTGCTTTCATATAGCACTAGGAAATGTAATTCCCTCTGAGAAAATTTTGGGTGGTCTGGATAGATTCCTGCTCAAAATTACTTTTATAAAAATGTTTTCCTAGACCACCATGGATTTAAGAAAGCAATAATTTATCTTTGTCTCTGCCCCTGTCCCTGTCTGAAATTTATGTCTTTCTACAAGTTATTAGTATTACTTGTCCTGATATCTGGGCGCTACATTCCTTGTCCTCAAAGCAATACATGAGTGTGTTAGGGTAAATATATCTCTTAATAAAACCGTGCTTTGTTCCATGTCTTCAGTGGTTTTCTGTGACTAATCTCAGAGCAATATATACAGATTATATATGCACAGCTTCTATGTTCTAACAGTCATGATATTATGACTATAAGACATGTTAACCTCTGTATCCTTGAATATTGCTACTTCTGAATTTGTATAAGTGGCATTGACATACATAAAAGATCCCAAACACGTTTTCCTCAGAGTTTTCAAGTTGCATGTCAGTTATAAATTAGAATTTTAAATGCTCTGAAATGTATGGATGTTTGCTTTATACACCAAAAAATATCAAATAAAACTTTTCCAATGCCAATTTGCTTTTTTTTTTTTTTTTTTTGCTTTTCACATTCATCATTCCTGATCACGATTTTTTTGCATTTTTGCATGCATTAAGTCTTGTACAAATAATTAATTTACCAACTATCTTCTGTACTAATTTTCAAATTTAAAAGACACTGTTGTTTAGGATATTTTAAGTGAAAAAAAGTATCATTTTACAAAATGCAGACATCTCTGACATAGAAGCAGGGGAAGGGTGGAATGGGATAGGGCTTTCTGGAGGGGAAAAACAGGAAAGGAGATAAAATTTGAAATGTAAATACATAAATATCCAATAAAAAGTACTTCATTGAGACATAACAGTTTTTATAAGAGGAGGAGAGCTATGGCAAAGACCTCTTTTTCTATTCTATTTAGATTTGCAGTCTCATAGGTATTTTAAGATTGTTGCTGCTATAGCTTTATGCATATTTGTTAAAATGTTAGTTGTCTACATGTTTGGATCAAATGCTATAGTAATAGCACTTATACATCTCATATAACTTTCTTTTAATTTTAAAACATTATTTTCATTATTTAATGCTTATCCATGTTCAGCTGAGAAATCTTGTTTTATAATGTTTATTTAACATTAAGTCATACTTTACTCAAAATCCTTGGCAAACTTTTCTATTAAAAGACAATTTACTTAACTTCTATTTTAGAAAGGGCACAGTGATACAGAACTTGCCACTGTGAACACACATTTCATTAATGTTAATCTTAGATTTGTTTGATGAACATTAGTTTAGAAAATATTGCTAGAATTTATTTAGAGAATATTTACAATAAAATTATAATATGAATCAAATTTGGGTTTTTATCAGAGAATACATGTCTAGTGTCAGAAACATTAATGATAATTATTTGGCCATTATATGGAAAAGTTCTGATTGCATTCTTAAACAGCTACTTATCAGAAGTAGCTTGGTCTTTCATTTACTCATATATTTCTCAAATATTTAAAACACAGTTCTAAAGAAAGAAAATAAGATACATACAAATCAAATAAGTTCTCTTCAGGCGGGAAAGAACCATTACAGAATGTTACTTAGCAACTTCCCTGGCACCTCACTCAGCATCCTAAGAGATGTGCTGTCTTTGAGTAGATCAGGATTATTTTATTGGTTATTCTGATGTATTTCCAACATACATGCCTTTATTTATTTGTAAGTAAACTCTTCAAGTGACCTACTAAAATTACTACTTTTCAATAAATAGAGAAAACAACATTTAATAGTGCCATCAATTTGATGTTTCTAATGTTTAACCACAGTTTCTTACTAAAATCAACTTCAAGTTTCATTTTGTTCTTTTTAAAAGTGTATTTTCAGCCGGGCGGTGGTGGCGCACGCCTTTAATCCCAGCACTTGGGAGGCAGAGGCAGGCGGATTTCTGAGTTCGAGGCCAGCCTGGTCTACAGAGTGAGTTCCAGGGCAGCCAGGGCTACACAGAGAAACCCTGTCTCGAAAAAAAAAGTGTATTTTCTAGTTAGAATACAAATTAATGTATATAAAAATACCAACATGAAATAATGAAATATCAAAATAATGAAATCCATTATTTTGTATACTGATGACCATAAATTAAGTACCAATACACAAACATCCAGCTGATAAATTATTTCCTATATTAGAAATGAGTTAGAGTTATAATTCATATAAATATAATTTTACCAAGTCAATAGTAAAAATTCAGAGTCACAAAGTAAAAGACTGAACAGAAATACATGAGAGAACTAAACACATGGTGAAAGTGACAAAGTGTTAGAATAAGAATCAGAAAAGGCAACTTCCAAAGAGGAAATAAAGGAGTAAAAATATTAAAACATTCACTATTACATAGCATTTCTAAAGTAAGAAAAGGATAATTGTTTGATCTGTGGTCAGATGTGTATAGTGGTGTAATATGTTTAAAAGTTAATTTGACAAAAATAATACAGAGTAAATCTAGGTACTGGGTAAATCTGTCTAAAACAATGTCTGCAAATTTCCTACAAAAATTTAGAAACAATTTATATACCTAGCAAAAATGAATAAAAATGAATTATGTCTGGAATAGAACAGAGTAAGAGATGACAGGCAACCAAAAGATCCATGCACATGTAGAAATGTTCCACATGCACATGTAGATATGTTCCATACATATCAAAAGGGAAAATATGGTAGAATGGGAAAAGAGATAAATTAGTTGTATAGAGTTAGTATGACTTAAATGTAACTGCTTTTTATGCAAACTGAAATGAGTTTAAATTTAAATATTTCATATATCGTACTGTATTTCCAAACATAACAGAAGGAATCAGATCACATGAGAATGAAGTGTGTCTGTGAGGCCTTGAGAGTTCTGTAACACAAACCCAGAAATATGTAGTGTATGAGATTTATATCAGAACTTCATTGAATTTCAAGAGAAAATGTCATTGAGCAGGTAGGTAGAGTGAGCAATTTTAATCACAACTTAGCACCATTCTCCTTCGAAGCAGTACCATACCCCATGTTTCATGGAAGGCTAGTGTCTAAACTCATGATGTTTCTGTGAGTTTGAAGACTCCTAGAATGAGGAGAATGATAATAAGCAATGCCATTCAAGAAGGAACTCCTTAAATAGTTGAAAGAAGTGCTAATCTAATCACGAGATTGGAAAAGCAAGATATTTATGTTTACAATAACATATGTCAAACCCAGTGTTGGTGTAACTCAAGGAAGGAGAAAATAGCAGGAGTCAATGGCCACTCAAGGTCGACAGAATGTGAAGCATGTTAGCAAAGTGGCACCTTAGTTCACATTAGATGATGCTAGTTAGCTTCAGGAAAGTAGTTTTGTTATTGAAGTGGTAGATGAGAATGCAAGAAAATGACAGTAAACAAATCCTTGGTCTGAACCCAGACATGCCATCCATGGACCAAAAAATGTGGTTAAATAAAAGCGGAAGAATCTGATTTTTCCAAGGATATTTTGTATATTGTTCTAATCACTTGTATGTATCAGTAATAACACAAACAGGCAATAGACACAATTCTCTTCTCCACTCACAATACTTCAGAATTCTTATTTCATATAATGGAGCTCAGAAATGTATTTAAAAAGTAGCCTGAACTCCATTTGAGAAATGCTAAATAAAGAAACAGAAAATAAGTTGATCTTATTGGAAAATTCCTACTACACAAAATAAACAAATTACAAAAGCAAAACCATTAGAATTAGGAGCTCACTTTCAGTCATCAGATCAATTATAAATGATTAACTAATAGACTGTTTAAAATTTTACCTCAATTAATTTATTTCACAGGTACATAACATTGTTAGATTTCAAAATAACAAGTATTTTAAATAAAGTAATTAACAATAAAAGTGTTAAAAACTGGGTTAAAGACTGTGAAATGGTTTCATGTAGCCCCTATTTGTTCTTCTTCTCAGAAGGATGAGGAAGTTGATGCTTGAAGCTGCACCATTTAGTTGACATTCTCTTACTGCTAGTTCTATAAAACTCGTGCAGTTTTAGAGATAACTTTTTACCAGTCCTCTTATTTTTTGCATAATGACATAATTGTACAATGATCTGAATAAAATAAAATTATTTTCTCTCCTAGTAAGAAAGATTCTTAGAAAGTTAACATGTCTTCCGGCCTGGGCCTGAGCACTGAGCAGATTTTGGGCCCCAGCTCTTACCCCAGTAGCAACACCCACCCCAAACAGTTCTAATAAAAGCAAGACAATAGGAAAGACAAGCTCCAGTCAGAGACAGGGCAGGTAACACTAAGGAGATTCAGATGGCAAAAGGCAAGTGCAAGAACATAAGCATCAGCAACCTGGGGTACTTGTCATCATTAGAACCTAATTCTCCCATACAAGAAAGTCCTGAATTCCCCATAGTATTAGGAAAGCAAGAGTCAGATTTAAAATCACTTCTAATGATGATGATAGAGGACTTTAAGACAGACATAAATAACACTTTCAAAGAATTTGAGAAGAACACAGGTAGACAGTTAAAAGTCCTTAAAGTGGAAACACAAAAATCCCTTAAAGAATTACAAGAGAACACAACCAAACAGGTGAAGGAATTGAACAAAACCATCCAGGACATAAAAATGGAAGTAGAAACAATAAAGAATTCACAAAAGGAGACTACCCTGGAGATAGAAAACTTAGGAAAGAGATCAGGAGTCATAGACACAAACATCACCAACAGAATACAAGAGATAGAAGAGAGAATCTCAGGTGCAGAAGATACCATAGAAAATATTGACACAACTGTCAAAGAAAACGCATATGCAAAGAGTTCTTAACACAAAATATCCAGGAAATCCAGGACACAATGAGGAGACCAAACCTAAGGATAATGGGTATAGATGAGAGTGAAGATTCCCAACTTAAAGGGCCAATAAATATCTTCAAAAAAATTATAGAAGAAAACTTCCTTAATCTAAAGAACAAGATGCCCATAAACATACAAGAAGCTTATAGAACGCCAAATAGACTAGACCAGAAAAGAAATACCTCCTGTCACATAATAATCAAAACACCAAGTGCACAAAACAAAGAAAGAATATTGAAGGCAGTATGAGAAAAAGGCAAAATAACATATAAAGGTAGACCTATCAGAATTATACCAGACTTCTCACCAAATACTATAAAAGCTAGAAGATGCTGGACAGATATCATACAGACCCTAAGAGAACACAAATGCCAGCACTATACCCAGCAAAACTTTGAATTACCATAAATGGAGAAACCAAGATATTCCATGACAAAACCAAATTTACACAATATCTTTCCACAAACCCAGTATTACAAAGGATAATAGCAGGAAAGCTTCAATACAAGGAGGGAAATTATACCCTAGAAAGAGCAAGAAAGTAATCCTCTTCCAACAAATCCAAAAGAAGGTAGCCACACAAAGATAATTTCACCTCTAATAACAAAAATAGCAAGAAGCAACAATCACTGTTCCTTAACATCTCTTAGCATCAATGGACTCAATCCCCTATTCAATTTTAAGAAAAACTGTGTACTCTCTTTGGTTCCGGAGACCTCGCCTATAGCCAGCAAAAGTGGCCTTGCACCACAGCCTTCCAGACATGCTTGCTTTTAGAAGTCCTGTTCCCAGCAGGCCTCCACACACTCCAAGATGGCGGAAAAAAGCAGCTATGAACTTTGTATCTACAGTGTTTTTGTTTACTGTATTAACTGATTTCTTTCGATTCCTGGATTATTAAGGTTTTGTATTTTATTTATTTTATTTTTGTAATCATGAACAATTGTTCAACACTATTGAACTATGATCACATGAGAAGGACAATTCTCACTTGGACATGGATCATGATCCTCTACAGGGTTGGTTCAATGTTATGAGCCAGTTTCTTGTAAAGGTTGTTTAAACTGGTAACACCAGTCATATAAGCCTGTAATTTTCCTTTCTTGTAGTAGCTTTTCCTGGGTGAGCCATCAGAATACTGCCTCATTCATAAAATGATTTAGGAACTATTCTTTCCCATGCAGTGTTTGGCAGACTTAAATAAAAAGTGATGTTATATTATCTCTCCATTTTTATTGACTCCCAGAGACAACATGACCATGGGAGGCCTTTGTTTACTGAATCCAAATCCTTACTAGATCTGACTGTTCAGGTCTCCTATTTGTCCATGCTTCAGTACTTGTATATTAACTATTGCCAGTAATTTATCCATTTAGTGCAGGATGTGCAATAACTGGCATGTTTATAGACAATATTTCTACAATCACTTTTATCACCTCAATAGGTATTTCATCTTTTATCAATTTTTATTCACATTTTTTTTAAAAAAAAATGCTAAAAGTCGAATTTTATATTTATGTCTCTTACTTTTTTTATTTTCAAGCATTTATACTCAGATACTTATGGTTTCCTGTTAAGTTCCTGCTTCCCCTTTTTATACTCTTCTGGTCCCCTGAACTGTGGACCCTCACTGGAGGTCCTTGTTTTCCTGAAAGTAGGTGTTTATTGCTATAGGCTTCCCATTTCGTAAAGCTTTTGCTTTGTCTGTCAGGCTTTGCTTTTATTTCATTTTAGTGATTTAGGTTTTATTTTTTGATATAATTTTTGTGAAATATTGTCCAATCATTTTATTTTTAGGAGCCTTGCTTGATTTCTTATTAAGAAATATGGTTTTAATTTTTGCATGTTAGTTTTGGGATGGATATATATTTTATCAACAACATTTTTTCTCATATAGGGTTTATCTTTTGTCATTGGGCATATTTTTACAAAGCAGATTTCTCTTTTAATTTTGTGAGGTTTGAACTATGCATTCTGTGCTCATGGCTTTATCTCCAATGTCATACTTCAATGTTAGTGCTAAAACCGGGGTTTTGTGGTTATATATTCCTGTGCTTACTTACTACTCATAGCATTGCTAGGTTTCATTACATATATTTATGTCTGTGATTCATACTGAGATGTTTTTGAAGAGTAGAAAGTTAGTTTGAATTCAGTTTGTTATTTGCTGAATATTTACAGTATTTGAACTTTGTTTCTTTGTTCAGAAACATTTGACTATATGTACATTGATTTGTCTGGTATCTGTTTGATTATATTGTTCTACCTGTCTCGTCTTGTAACATTAACACATTTTGAGGAAGGTGGCTATATATGAAGTCTTCATTTTTTCCTAGTTTCCTCTTTTCTTTCAATATTTTGCTGGTATCCATATGCCTTTTGCATCTTTCCAAGAAAAATCAAGTTGTTATTATTTATGAATTACCAGTGGAATTTTAATGAGATCTCTACCAATTTCATGCTTTTCTTTATTAACTTTTTAAACTTTTTTAAACTTTTATTATTAGTCTAAATTAGGTACTCCTTAGTCTATAGATAATTTAGGGAGACCCTTCCATAAAGACAATATTGGATCTTTCTATTTATTGATTTAAAATTTCTACTTATTTAGGACTTCTTTGATATCATTCATCACTTGTAGATAATTTATAAATCTGTACATATTTTGTAGCTTTTCTCACTTGTATATGTTGGTTAACTTTATAATGGAGTGTTTCATTTATGTGAGATGCAGATGTAAATGTTATTGTATTATGTTAATTATTTGTATTTATTATTTGAAAAATTTATATGAAAATAAAATATAACTTTACCATATTCACCCTCATTTTCCCTGGAACTTCCTATCATATTTCCTTCCAAACTTCAAACATGCTTTCATTTTCCTTTTTTTTTTTTTTTAATGTATTAACTCACTGAGTTCAATAGATGCTGCCCAAATGCTCAACCATAAGGATCAAATGCTAGGTCTTAAGAAGCCTCTCAGTGACCACCTTTTCTTTCTATAGAGAAAAATGACTTTCACTGCCCCAGAAATCATCAATTATCAAGTGCTTCTCGGCTAGATGTGGTAACTAGGTACCTTTTGCTCCAAAGCTATCCTAGAACTTTCAGGGGGTTGATCTTGTGTAGGTAACCACAGTTGCTTTTAGTTCATGAATGCGATAACCATGTCATATCCAGAAGTCTGAGCTTCGTATCATTTCTTTCCTTCCTCCAGTCTTTAGATTCTTTCTACTCAAACTTCCAAGATGCTCCTGGGTTTCACTAAGGGATATCTCAAAAGATAACTTAAGAAAGAAAGTCTATCACCCCCTTAGAAGTCATGACAGTGAGAGTTTGGAATTTGAGGCAGTTGATCACATTCCATCAGGGCCACTAAAGCAGACAGCAATAACTGCTGATGCTCAGCTTCCAGATCTTATTCTGTCTAGAAGTTCAGTCCATGGAAGAATGCTGAACAAATTTAGGATGTGTCCTTCTACCTCAGTTAACACAATCAAGAAATCTTCTCATAGACATGTCAGAGCTGCAAATCCATGATGATTATACACCCTATAATATTAATAATCAAGATTAAAAGGATCATTTTAGGAATCTAGGAATAATTCCTAAAAGAATTATTAAGAAAAACTAAACCAAGTTAATCACATTTTGTTGTGGCCCAAGCTGGCCCACACTGGGGGCCAAAAATGTCGAGAGCCGCTCTGTCAATGTTTGAACCCGCACTGCCAAAAAGCCTTGGGGGACTAATTTGTTAGAGCCCACACTGCCCCAAGCTGCTCCAGTGCATGGGTCCGGGGTTCAGCAAGAGAGAGAGTGAGGACGGAGTTGAAGAATGGAGACCAGACAGAGTGTGATTCAATCCCATTTATTCTTCAGTCTTTCCTCCTAGTCCAAGTCCCAAGTCTTGAGTTCCTAGTCCCTAGTTCCTAGTCCCTAGTTCCTAGTCCCTAGTGCCTCCAAGTTCCAAGTTACTTCTTCCAAGTGCCCAATTCTTACTATCTAATTCTCTGTTCCAAGTTGTACTCATGTCAAGTAGTCTGTTGTCTGGTTCTCTGATTTCTGTCTGCCTCTTGCCTTTTATATGTCTCACTTCTAAGCTACGCCTCTAAGTCATGCCCTTAAGTCATGCTCTTAGGCCTTGTCTCTAAATCTAATCTTTAAGTCATGCCCTTAAGTCTCAGCTCTAAATCACACCTTTAAGTCTCACACACCCAAGGGAAGATCCTGGGTATCTAAAACAAGATGTTATTAGAGTGTGCTCAGCTGTTGTAGGCTAATGTAATCAAGTCTCTTGTCAGGGTATATGGCTCAAGATGGCTGCAAGGGTGATAGCCGCCTTCTGTTGGCTCCCCACAACATTTCATGATGCATTAGGAATAATTAGAGATATAAATAGTTAGTATAATGTGAAAATAATCTGAAAGCAAGAAATATGAAAAATGGCTTAACTAGGTATTTGCAAATAGTAGTTTAAAATAAAAATTAAATTTCTAGAGAAAATATAAGGGCAAAATCAGGTCAGGAAATTGTCACTATACCAAAAGTTTTTAGTTGACAAAATGAAAAGCTATTCTACAACAGTACATCTGAAAAATGAAAGCACATATAACAAACTAATATAAAAATTGAAATACAGTTTAAGAACTATAATCTAACCTAGCAGATTGGAAACCTAGCTAAGAGGCAAAGGATATAATGTTACAAGAAAATAAAAAATTTACTAAAAATTTTAAAAGCCTGAACACTCACTTTAAAAGGATATTTAAAATTAACAAAATTAGAAATAAACAAGAAAGATTGATTGCTCTAATCAGCTAATAGTTCCAATACTATAGGAACATTTATATCTTAGAACAATACTTATCTAAAGCACTTTGATATGATTTAGTACTTTAAATATAGCATTTTGTGTTCTTTATGGCTTGTAGTATCAGAGGTACATGCTTATAGTTTTCAATTTATACTGATACTTGCTTATGGTCCTTCTTATCCTTCAGTGATTTTAAAATTAAGATTCTAGATACAGGTGAAATAAATATCTAGAAAGCCTGAGCTTCAGAATTCACAGTAGTTTTCATATATAGTATTTACTTTGTGGTAGGCGAAGTTAAGTGTGTTTCATATATTTACTAAAGAAAACATCAATCACAGGGGAAATTAAATTTTATCTTACAAAGCAAGGCTCAAAGTTAAAATGAAAAAGGAAAAATCAAACATGAAATTCTATAAAGATCAGATTCTCAAATGCCAAAGTAACAAGAGCAGCAATATTAGACAGAGTATGGTGTATTATAGTTCTGAATGAGAGTTCCCTAAAGATACCATAAATACACAAAATAAAAAAAATCAGGACCTCTGAAGATAGAAACTTTTGAAGAAAGAACTTTGAGGAAACTTCTGGGTTGGTAAAACACTTACACTCTCTCTGCCTTTCCATACTGCTCATCTGTCTTTAATGAACAAGATGGGCAAAAGCCACAGATTAGAGAAGTTATATACATTGTATAAGAACATACAGGAAGTAGCTGCAAAGACTTTCTAGTAGGCCAGCATGTCCTGAAAATCCTTACTTATAACCACTACTATATTAAGAAAATTTTTGGTTTCCAGATGGAGGAGTCTGGAGAGTTAATAGAAAACTTTTTTGTGAAAGTATTCAAATCTATAAAAATTTGAAATCAAACACATTAGACATGTTTTTAAAATATTATTTTAAACATGCTGTGTGTGTGTGCACATGTGTATGTGCATAAACACTTTAGTGAAGGTGCCCAAGGTGGCCAGATACATTGGATTTTCCTGGAGCCAGGGTTACAGGTGTTTGAGAGCAACCTGTTGTGGATGACGAGAACCAAACCTGTGAGACGGGGAGTGAACTCTCTGAACTGCTAAGCCATTTCTTTAGCACCTAGAATATTTTAATATATAATTCAGCAAAGGATGCAGGTAAATGCTCTTCAATGTTTATTTCTATAGGAATAATATACACACATAACACGCACATTTTTTAAAATTTCTCTTCACATATGTTACATCTATAAGTTGTCATCTATTCAGAAAATGACCATAGTTATTGAGTCAAGTAGCCTAATTTCCCTTGTCAGAATATACTAAATAATGTTTATGTACCAAATGTAAAGCTCTCTCTCTTTCTCTCTCATCTTCAGTGTTAGTAGAAAGTGGAACTGTCATTTCATTTGTCGGTTATATCAATTCTGGATACTGTAACATTTATAGAAATATTGTTGGACTTGTGGAACTATCAATAAACAAAGTGGTGAGTTTCAGCTTATTTACTTTTTTGATAATTAACTACTCTAATGACTGAGGAATGCTGGATAGGATTTTCTCATACATATTTAACATCTTACTTTATTTAAGACAATGATATGTCACTTAGAAGTTGCAAAATGACCAATGATCATATTACAAGGTACTTCATGTTCTTTGTCAGAGAAATGAAATTTAAAACCATTCCAAAGTACTACTCCAATAGAAAAAAGAGTAAGACAAATTTTACCATGAAACTCATGTTTCCCTTGCAGTATTTACTCACTTATAAAGGAGTGTATCTATCTATACAAAGTATTTGGAAGTAATCTAAATATCCACTGATGGCTGAATGAAGTCATTGCGGTATCCTTATATAATGCATTGCCATAAGTTGTATGAACCTCAGCATAGGTGGTATAAAAACATCAAACCCCAAAAAGCAGTGTACTCATTTCACTTATATAAATGAGGCAAAAAGGTCATAGTAACAGAAAAAGAATGAGTGATTATTTCTCAGGATTCAATTAAATATGTAAACTGGCTTATACTCTGACATTTCTGTGATATTCAAAATAAAACTTTACCATTTGTAGAAATGACAAATATTCAATCTGTTACGACTTGACTTGAATGCACTAAAGATTTCCTCCCTGTTCAAGTTCCTGTCAAATGCTTGTCTTGGTCATAGGGGGAGGGATATTTGCTTTTCCATGCTTACTTGATCATGTTAGTTTTAATTCTGATTAGATCTCCCAGGAAAGATGCTGTTATCCCCTCATCCTCTTCAGAGCCACCTGTATTGAAACTGCAGTAAAATCTACCACAAAGACCTTGATTTGAAATAAATTACTAGCTTATTCAATTGAAATCACCATTTTTACTAAGAAAGCATAATAGTTGGAGATACAGCTCACAAAATATCCACTTGTGATATGTAAACAGACCTGAGATTAGTTCACAGTAACATACTTATGAGCAAACACACTCAAACAATAAAAGAAGAAAGACAAGTGTAAATAGCTATCTCAGTTTATGCCATCACTTATAGCTGTTTTAGTTTCTCATCTCTATTCTCTCAGTTACTCCAATAACTGTGTCTTCCACGTGAGGCTGAAGTTTATTACAGATGATAATTTACAAAATACTCTTCTTGGGGCTTTGAAAACTTGAACTAGTTCAAAATTTCTCAGACATCTTAACATAATCAAAAATGAAATACAGGATACTTAGATAGCTCAGTTGCCACCAAGCCTGACAAACTGAGTTCAAACTCTAGAAGCCACATAGTAAAAGGAGAGAGCTAAAGTTTTTCTCAGTCCTCTACATGCATGTTATTATTATCACCATCACCGTCACCACCATCATCAATCATCTCACATACTCACACATACTCTGAATTAGTGTAAACTAATGCAATAGCTGCACAACTAAATGACAGTGTAGTCAGCTATCTTTTATATACTGAAGGATACTTGAGTGTATTATTGGTTTAATATAAAAAGAATAATATAGAATGAATAAAATAAAATTTAAACGTTTCCTCTGATTTCAATAAACTTGGCTGCTAATTTCTTTTTGCTGGATGGTTTATGGATAGCTGAGTTTCTGATGATGATTATGTGAATATTTTCATGAAATCTCTATTATTCTTATCTTTTGCAGAAAAAAACGAAAAAGCTTGTTTATATGGGTAAACTTAAGGAGAAGGAGTCCTTTGGTGAGATCAGTGTTCTTCTTCAAGCTCCCTTCACATGCACAATTATTACTGGACAAGAAGTTGAGATGGCAGTTATTGAAGATAAGGATATACATGGTAAATGCATGAATGTCATTTAACTTTTGGGCCATTTAATCTTTTGAGAGGCTTTTGAAAAGGGAAGGAACTTTTAACTGAAATTGAGACATACAAGTGAGTGTATATATGTACATAATAGAGGTGAGAATTATATAAGACAGATTGTAGATCGATATATAGACAGATGCACCCCTTACATTATTCTGATTCTATTTTTCTACTTTCAGCTTTTTGAATTTACTAGTCTTTTTGATAATTCACGGTTAAATGTAGCAGTCCTGGTTTTACAGAATGCTTTATACTATATTGAAGGTGTTTCTTTGGTGATTTTGAATCAGGTAAATTATGTACAATGCTAATGTACAAAAACTTAAAAATACACATATACATGCATACACATATGCATAGATACATGTACACACATTCACCCTCATGTATAAAAAACATGTATGCACAAGCATGCCCGTATACACATGCACACATATGTGCACACACACATACACACATCCAAAGTTTTCAATATTTAAGTCAAATACTGAAACCTTAGGGCTCTGGTAATAATAAAAGAATAATGATGCCATCACAGATTAAGATATGCAATTGAATATAAGCAGAAATGAATAGTGGTTGAGCCATTACCCAGTATAATTCTAAGTGCTTTTCTGTCCACTCAAGCTAAAGAATGCCATATAGTATTAAATAATATAGTAGGAGACATTAAAATTGGTGAAAGATTTTCTTAAATTAATTCAATAGAACAGAATACTTGGATTCCAAATTTTGAGTATATAGATCTCCTGAAAATGTGCAACCTACACTTTTTAAAACTTTATTCAAATGAAAAGGCTAATTCAATCTCGTGTTTGTTTTTAAAAAGTGTGGTTTTAAAGTGGTATTTGTTAATTTTTTTCATACCTGTGTCATTCAAATGCAACTCCCTTGAAGTTAAATATCACCTACACCAGCTACTAATTAAAACAATAATTTTGTCAGTATTTGGCATGGTTTTTTTTTTTTCACTAACATTAGTGGGGTACATAAACACATTAGATATCCTTTTATGTAAATAAAGATTTCACACATTACTATCATTCAGGGCTTTACAGAGAAACAGAACCTACTGAATATTTATATATGTAAAGGAGATTCACTGGAAAGCATTTTATGGGGAACCAGGACTTTATAAAACCACAAGGTATTCTCTTTGCAAAAGCCAGTGGTGTTAAATCAGTCTAAAGACTGAGGCCTGAGAATAAGGGAAGCTGTTGGTGGAAGTAGTTTTACCCTAATCCAAGCCTAAAGATCTGAAAAAAGTGTCTGTGTGTGTGTGTGTGTGTGTGTGTGTGTGTGTGTGTGTGTGTATGTGTGCATGCAAACATGTACATGTATACCTGTACATGTAAGTGAGACAACTTAGTAAGTTTTGGGTTATGAATGCTTGATAATCTTTTTCCTTTTGGAGAGAAAAACAATGTTCCAGAATAAGGAGTCATATAGAATTTAGAGATACTTAAGGGGAGAGAATTCCTGCTTTATCTGTTTTTATAGCTCACTGCTGATGCACTGTATAATTGAACTTTACCTTTTCATATTGGTGACTGTGAGTTTTCCTTGCTCCGTCTTCTAATTCAGATACTAATGCCTTTTAAAGAAACCCTTATACACATACCTGAAAAGGTTTTTCATAATATGTCTGAAATTGTGTAGCCCCATCAAACTGACACATAAAATTAATCATCAAACATATGAATGTGTTTCTTTCAAACATTTATTAGAATCTTTTTTGCCACCCGGCAGCCCAAATTTAAATAGATGGTATAGTATAGAGATGAAATTGTTCATGTGCATGCTATTCATCTTCTAAAATTTACTCTACACTCCATTTATTTTAAGACTGATTTCCCAAGGCTAGTGTCATGCTATTTCCTTGATTCATTAGTCTCTAGGGAGAATTATGAACTATATTTTCCCAAAATTCATAAGGCAACAGAATAATAAGTTTATTGTAGAATAAATTTATATTTTCACATTATAAGTATTTTATGTTTTATTTCAAGGGAATTAAGTATATATTTAAAAAGCAAAAGTAGTTCTAAGAAATTAATGCATGGTTGGTTTTAATGAAAGGAACATATTTACACATGAAAAGGGGACTTTATTTTATAGTGTGTGTGTCTGTGCGTGAAGGTAGAGGATGTATATGATGTTAGGGATGGATGGAATCTACGGCTTTAAAGATAGTAGGCAACTGTTCTTGCACTGAGACACCTTTCATCCAAAAATTGCTTCCTTAAAATTAATATTTTAAATACAATTTGTTGTTTGGCAGTCTCTACACATACAAAGTGTATTGTGATTACTTTCCTATCTTCCTCCAAACCCTATCAACATCCCATTCTTAGTACAATTATGTCTCTCTGCCATGGTTATGTCTTTTGTTCTTTGGGCCACTGAGTTTACTCACTGCCATTGCCACAGCTGTGATTTGTAACTGTTAGTTGAAGGTTGGTGAGATCATCAATAGGTGATTCTTGCTCCAACTTTTATCAACACCCAAAAGTTACCAAGGAATTGATAGGGATCTGTGAACCATCCCCTTACCAACAATCCAGATCCAGATTAATGCAGGCCAAGTACAGAAAAAGCTAAACTGCTATGAGATCTTGACTGCATTGAATGTGTCATGCCTTCACCATCCTTCTCCCTATAATTCACTTCCTTTATTTTTTCTTCTGCCTTTTAAAATATTCTCTGAGTCTTAGAGAAGTTAGTGGTACAAATATCCTATCAAGGGATGAACATAAATCATCAGTTATTCTTTTTCCTCTTTATTTTTCTCCCATATATTACAGCTCAACCACAGCTCCTTCACCCTTCACTTCTTCCTGTCCCTCCCCTTACAACCTTTCTTCCTCAGATCCCCTCTTAATCCCAAATTTCCCCTAAAAAAACAAACAAAGGAATCAACCAGGTCTCCCAAGAGTATCCCCTGCAAATGGCCTAGCAAGATACAATAAAACTAGGCACAAAGCCTCATACTGAGGCTGGGAGAGGCAACCCAGTAAGAGGAAAAGGATTCCCAGCACAGACCAAAGGGTCAGAGATGACCCCCACTCCCACCGTCAAAGTTCCATAAGACCATCATGCGACACAGCAATAAAGTATGTGCGGATGACTTAGCTTAGACCCATACAGGGTTCATGTTCATTGTTTCAGTGAGCCCCTGTGTGATCTGCTTAGTTGATTCTGTGGGCCATGTTCTTTTATTGTCCTCTATGGGCCCTACACTTCTTTCTTTCCCTCTGGTAGGGATTCTCCTGGTTCTGCCTAGTGTGTGTCTGTGGGTATATGCATCTGCTCTCACCAGTTCTAGCAGATGCCTCTCTGATGACAATTGGGTTAGACTAGGCTTCCATTTATTAGTATAGCAGAATATCAATAGAAGTAAGTTCATTGACTTTTTTGGCAGTCGTGTTTGAGTCTCTGGGTCTTTGGGATGTCTTGCATCTGGTTTCTGGACATCCAGGTCACATGTGGGCTAACTCTCCTTGCTGAG
Organism: Rhabdomys pumilio; assembly: GCA_030674055.1. Taxonomy (NCBI): domain Eukaryota; kingdom Metazoa; phylum Chordata; class Mammalia; order Rodentia; family Muridae; genus Rhabdomys; species Rhabdomys pumilio. The sequence continues at coordinate 116,185,570 of JANHMN010000004.1, forward strand.
AGCTTCAATTTGGACCAGTCACTGGTTGGCCACTCACAAGTTCTGCCCTACTCTTACTCCAGAACATATTGCAGAGAAAAACAGATTGTAGGTTGAAGGTTTTGTGGCTTAGTGGATCTCCCAGTCCCACTTCTCAGAGCCTTGATTAGTTATATAAGACGGCCAGTTTGTACTCTGTATCCTCCTTTGTATGAGACTTCCGAGAATTGCTACCATAGATTTTAGGAAATTTCTACTGCACTAGTTTCTATATCCCTGCACATATGACCTCCAATTTCTGTTGTCTCTTTCAGTACTCTCTCCCTCAATCCCTTCCAATCCCGTCCCCCATGCCTCCTGTTCCCATGGCTTCCTAACCCAGTGCACTTGCAAAATCTATTCTATTTCCTCTTCTCAAGGAAATCCATCCACTAAGTGTAGGCACTCAGTGCTAGAAGTTGCCTCTTAAAACAACCTTCATTGTGTTACATAAGTTTGAGTCTGTTAGGTTTCCATTTTCATTCAATTATAAAACCCTTTGAATTTCTGTCTGGACACATTGTTTATTTAGTAGAGAGTTGTTCAGTTTCCATGAGTTTGTAGATTTTGTGTCTTTTCTGTTGTTGATATCCTGCTTTAATAATGGTGGTCTGCTAGGATACTGGGTGTGTTTTAATTTTCTTGTATCTGTTGAGACTTGCCTAGTGTCCAAGTATGTGCTCAGTTTTGAAGAATATGCTGAGAAACAGGTAAATTCTTTTGTGTTTGGGTGAAATGGTATGTAAATATGTGTTAGTTTTATTTGGTTTATAATGTCTTATAGCTTCATCATTTCTCTGTTTAGCTTTTATGGATGACTTGTTTATTGCCACAGGTAGAGTATTACCCTGTGAGGACCAATATGTGATTTAAGCAGTAATGATGTTTCTTTTACAAATTTTGATGTCCTTGTGCTTATGCAGAAATGCTTAGAATTTCAATGTTCTTTTTGTGGATTTTCCCTTTGTTGAGTATATAGTGTCCTTCTCTACCTCTTTTGGTTAGTTTTGGTTTAAAGTCTATTTTTTTCCTTATTAGAATGGCTACATCAGCTTACCTTTGGAGTTCATTTGCATTGAATATCTTTTTCCATTCTTTTGCTCTGAACTGATATCTATCTAGTTGCTGATATGCAGTCTTCTCTTTACTAGGTGTGTGTTCTGGCCCTAGGTTTTTCTTGCTGTCTCTTCTTCTTAGGAAACTGTGGTGGTTGTGGGTTGTCTGATAGAGAATGTATCTGAGGTCCTACCAGGTGTGGCCACTGTGGATCCTGAGTAGGTCATGTTTCTACATATTGTGAGTTGATAATAAGGAATAGGGATGGGATAGAAGAGTAGGGCTGAGAGAGTCCATAGGAGAGAGGTAATCTGAGTATGCCCCTCAGGTCTGTATAAACTCCTAGGAATGGGTGCAGAGAAGAAGAGGCCACAGCAGGTATTCTGATATAATTTAGTGAGTGTGAGTAACACTATTTCTCTGGTCAGTTGTGGTTGGCGTGTTTCCCTGGAATGTCTATCTGTGGGATTTGATGGATAAGACAAAGGGAGGAGGTGAATGGTGGCATAAGACTGTAGGAGACCTGCTGTGAATGGGGGAAAAGAGGAAGGGGAGATCAAGGAAGTTATTTGCTACAAAGTTAGAGATAAGACTCAGAGATTGGAATTGTAAGACAGGAGGAACAAATGAATATTGTCTACCTTGATGTGGCTTGGCCACTGGGTTCCAAAGAAGTGCCTGACCTTCAGTTATTCTTGAAAACCAGAGCACTCGTAAATCCATAGAGCATTTATTCCCAAGAGAAGGCTCACCTATTAAAGCTAACAATAGCATTTGTCAATGGGTATAAACAAAATATTAAGAAGCTAGGTTGATGTCACAAGTTAACAAATTAAAACAATAGCAGTCATTCCTTCTACCTAGGATCTATGAATTCCAAGCCACAGGATTTGAAACCAGATAACAGTACTAGATACAAATTCTCTTCTGTGCTGGAACATAAATCCAGTCAGAGAGTGATTGGTTAGCAACATATATAACAGACAGGCTACAGTTGTACTAGTGGACCTGAAGCATGCTCTTATTTTGTTCTTGCTTTAAACAGATCAACATAACTTTAGAAGCTTACACAGTACTCAAAGTTGATAAGTCAGATATCCAGAAAGTATAAATAGGTATTCTTAGGTTTCAGAAAACTGAAACAAAATATTGACCATATGAATCACTCTCACATTTAGCCTGGAGGAGTGTCCATTTCTAACATCATTGAAGTTGGAAAATGGCCCCTGTTTTGTGTTGATGTTCTCAGATTGGGTCACTGTAAACCACCGGGTTCTGATTTGCCCAATTACCCCCCCTCTCAGTTATGAAGAATCCTCTGCCCTGATTTTCACTTGTATTTGAGCTTTTTAGACAATCTCTTCTCTACCAGGCAAATGTCATTCTTTTTCCTGGGCCTTTTAAGAGCGTATAGAGAAATGATTGGAGGTTTTTATAAAAATTCTCTCCCTTATTCTATATTTTAAATACCTTTAATATGTACAAGAGTTAAAGATTTGTTTCTTCATATCTAATTTGTATAAAGCTAGGCAATTGGGCTGTATGAGTGGTAGGCAGAGTGAGGAGTCTGTAGGAGAAGAAGAGTAGAAGGATGAGGAAGAGCTAGGAAGGAGGAGAGAGATGTAGGAGCCAAGGATAATCACGCACAGGTCCAGGATGGTCCTGGGTAATGATTTATATCATAAGGTTAGATATTAGGTTACAACTCTAATTATATGGGCATCTTGCTAATTGAGTATTTCCAATGATATAAAGCCTTCGGTTAATATTAAGGATTAGAGTCTCATTTCTACTGGGTACTGTGTGGATGACGAGATGGTATGGGCTCAGCCAAGCATTGTGCAGATAGCATGGTAGATTGGCAGAGCCATCTCCCACACTGGCATTTCGTGATTACCAGGGCCGGTGCTTCTGGCTGACCTGAGCTGCGGCAGCGGCAAGAACACACGCCACTCACTCGTGGCCTCAGGCTTTGCCTACTTGGGAACATGGCTGCCCTATAACAACAAGCCAGATTGGGTGCCACCATTTTTAATATTAACCACAACACTATACATTCTGAGCCAGGCAGTATTTTTACATGTTTTTATTTCAATATTCACAACAACTACAGAAAATAAGATCACTTAATGTCCTTCTTTTATAAAGCAAGAAGCTGGAATATAGACATGATAAGTGATTTTATTACCTTTTCTCCAATAATTCGAGCAAACCCCCAGTAATTGATTGATTTGTGTTAATATGTAATAGAATGAGTTAGAACAAACCTTATAATGAACTATAGAATGTGTCAACAAAAGAAAACCCAAAAGACTCTTTTATATGATTTTTATTTTGATTAAATGTCTATGGAAAACTAAGAAAGTAGAAATCTGTTATAAATTGAATGATATAAGAAAATAGCTCCTGTTGCCATACATTTTATTATGTAGATGAGTATGACAAAGATAAATGTATAGAAAACAAGTGTAGCAGGTACTTAATTTGAACAGGAGATTAGACATTTGGAATTTTATACAGGACCAGATGACCTTGATAAGTTTGTACTTAATCAAATCACAAATTGTCATTGCTCATCTCACTTTATTATAGTCATGAAGACAGATCTCATGTGAAGTTTGTAGTTTCTGTAAATTTCTAATATGAAAATTATGGGAGTTGCTTATGAGTAGAAGATCACAGGTATACTCTTAAAACTTCCTCATCCTTTTCTCAGGGATTTTTTTTCCTATTATACTTATTGAGACCTAGAACCATAATTTACCATCAGATCTCTTTTATTAGAGCACACATTCTCAAGACTGTCCTTTAACAAATTAATTAACAATTCTAAAAGCTCTTGTTAATCTCTTGTAGATCTTTTGCCAGTAGTTATATTTGTTTTAGCTTGATTTTACTAAACCATACAAAGTAAGTGTCTATTATACTTCATGAGGAATCATTTTTCCTCTCTCTGAGACATTATTACATTCATGTTAACAATCTCTTAACAAAATGAATGAAGAACTGGCAACCTGTGTCAACTTCGTCACTTCCCACCTCTTACCTGACTGACTTGTTTCTTTTTTGAGGCTGAAAAATTAAAATGCATATTTATATTATATTTTATAGCTACCTATGTAATTACTATTTCTGTGTCACATTGTTTTGTCTGGTGAAAGCATATTATTACATATTGCCCTTTCAGTGTAAAAATCATCTTATTTTTGGTAGACTCACTTGCTGGTGACAAGATTATCTAGGGTTATTTTCTTAGGGTTGCTTTATTTCTCAGTTATTTTTGAAGGAAATGTTTGTTAGATTTAGAAGTCTTGACTGACATGCTTTATCCACATATGTCCAGCATGCTCCTTCTCTGCCTTCTACCTACCTTAGTACGGAATAAGGCTTATTGATATACAATATTATTTATTAACTTTTCCACATGATGGATCATTTCCTTCTTGTTACCTCAAAACTCATATATTGCACTCTGATGTGCCTGTTTGTGGATTTATTTAGTTTATTTGACTTGAAGTTCAATGAGGTCTCTGATTTTGTAATTGAATATGTCCATGTTAGATATTTTCAGTTATGATCTCTGATCATCACTGGAGAAAAGGGACATTGTTTAGGTATTATCCATTTATTTCCTAATTTTTCAGACACTTTAAAAAAGTCTGATGTGGTTTTCAGTTTCAATCCCAATATCAATTTCTTAAATATCATGATAGAAAGTCACGCTAGATTTTATAAGCATAGATAATGTTGAAAATAGTTAATCCAGTAAAAATGCCTTTGTCAGCTGAAAATTTTGTCTACAAACTAAGTGGCTTCTTTTTTCTCTTACTTTTTTTTAAAAAATAGTTTCTTCAATTTAATGATTTTCTTCCCTATAAGAGATCACTCAAATTCCTAAACTTTTATGTAATAAAGATTTTAGTGCTCCTTTTCTTTCCTTTCCTTTTTAGATCTCCTTTCCTTTCCTCTCCTCTCCTCTCCTCTCCTCTCCTCTCCTCTCCTCTCCTCTCCTCTCCTCTCCTCTCCTCTCCTCTCCTCTCCTCTCCTTTCCTTTCCTTTCCTTTCCTTTTTTTAAAATTTATTTTTGGAGACTCAGTTATTTCCATGTAGTCCTGGTTGTCCTGGAGTGTATTATGCAGATTGAGCAGGGCTTACCTTGAATTCACAGAGTATCCTTTGCCTTCAGAGTGCTGAGATTAAAAACATGCACCTCCATATCTGGTTTCAGTTTTAACATTTTAAACTCAATAAATAGATATGTGACAAGTTTTCCCTAGATTTGTAGAATAGATTTTCTTTTTTTGCAAATCATAAATTTCAAAGATGATGTGATAGATTCAAATATTCTATGAATGTGAAATTTGGACCCAGGCCAAGGGACTCTGACTTTCTCTTCAATAGCATCAGCTTTCTCTTCTCTTTTGCTTGTTTTTGCTTTTAATTCTCTTACTTTATTTTTCCCCCTACTCCTCCACTTCTCTTTTTATTCCTCCTTCTCTTCCTTTTCCTTTCCTGGTTTTCCTCATCATTTTTTTTTGTTTTGGACACGGTTTGCTATGTGGTCAAAGCTATGTTCAAATATGAGTCACCCACCCTGATCTCAAACTCAAGGCCACCTAAACTCAGCAAGTCAAGAACTGGGATTATTTGTGTCAGCCACCACATGTAGATAGAAAGCAAAATTTTTAAAAGAAATAGATAAAGTTGTTTATTTTTCATTTTTCTTCATGAATTCATTTAATCATAATCATATGTTTATCTTATATCAGATTCCTTATTCAAATATATTACCATTTTAAAGTATGACTTTGTCAACTGCCTGGTTGAATGGATTATTCTACCAATAAAAGCAGAGTTTATATATTTTAAAATGAAAATGAAGGTTTGAAATCTCTCATAATTTTCTTTCAAAATAAAAAAGTATTTTAAAAAAACTATATTTCTCCTAAGATTATGAGTAATGTCCAATAATGCTTTTACCAACCCTTAATCATGGGAGTATTAAATCAATGGATTTAGATGAAGTTAATAACCATATAGGTGTTGGTGAATTAGATAATTGGCCTTGACTGTAAATGCCATAGTTTAAAATATTGTTCTACAAAACATTGCTTTAAGAAATTATTAAAAGCAAAGGTCTTAGGGTTTGTATTACTTATGCAAACATGAAATATTTTAGTTCAATAATTAGTTCAAATGTAATCTCTAAGTGTTGATGATCTTGATTCTTCAATTACTAGAATTATAATGCCTTAATCAGACTTATTTTGGGCAAGGAATTTTAGCTGATAATTTATATAAAGTTATGGCTACTGTGGTTTTACTTACAAAATTCTTTGATGATCTATAATTGTAATTATAGAAAATAATAAAAAATATCCACTAATAAGAAATTTTCACACTATAAGGTGCATGTCTTGCTAGTTAAACAAACACAACATTAATCAGAAATGAAAATTAAAGCAATCTCAAGGGTGCTGAACATCTTTTATTTCTAAAACTTTGGTTTGGTTTTTTTTTTTTTTTCTGAGACAGGGTTTCTCTGTGTGGTCCTGGCTGTCCTGGAACTCACTCGGTAGACCAGGCTGGCCTCTAACTTGGAACTCAGAAATCCGCCTGCCTCTGCCTACCAAGTGCTGGGATTAAAGGTGTGTGCCACCACCGCCTGGCTTTTTTGTTTTTTGTGTTTTGGTTTTTTTTTTTTTTTTGGTTTTATTTTTAAAACTTAAATTTAGATTAAGTTAATATAAAATTTTAGTTCAAGTTTCTATGTAAAGTTTATGGTTCTGTGTTTTTGCAGTTATTATGAGACTATGCATGTACAAATATAATTTTACATAGATGTAATTATGATTTATTTGTTTTATAGATAATTTTTACCTCAACACCTAGGATTCAATCTCTAGGCTTGTTTTTGAAGGATTGTCTGGATTAAGATTAGCTTCTGAAGCCAAGTAGTGGTGGTGTGCACCTTTAATTCTAGCACTTAGGAGTCAGAGGCAGGTCAATTCTCTAAGTTCCAGGCCAGCCTGGTTTACAGAATGAGTTTTAGGACAGCCAGGGCTATACAGAGAAACCTTGTAAAAAATACTAGCCAACCAACGAACCAACAAACAATCTAAGCAAACAACTAACCAATCAAATGAACAAAAGTTTAGTCTCTGAGTATATCTGTGTGAGACTACCTTGATTAAGTGATGTGAGAATATATATTGTAACTTTGGATGGAACTATTCTCTGAGTGAGGAATCCTGAGCCATGTAACATGTACTGTGTAAGCTGAGCACTAACGTACATAGATGTATTGGTTTCTTCTTCTGAATGAGGACATAATGTGACAGTTCTATCAAGATTCTGGGTTTGTAGCTTTCTTCCCATGATGTACTGCATCCTGGAGTTGTGAGACAAATAAATTGTCTCTAATGAATTGCTTTTATTAGTGTGTTTTATTACAACAACAGAAGAATCCACAGGACATACTATTCACAGGACAAGAATGAGTCCTGAATTATATCATATTGGCAACATTTGATTAATTGTTTTAAACTTCCACAGTTTGGATTTGAGGAATTTAATATAGCTACTGAAAATTCAGGCTAGGCTTCTTGAATATGGTCCTTTTATTATATGTGATGTTCTGCTTTTTTTTCACTTTTTAGTACTATTTTATAAACGAATCCTCTAAAATCATTCATAAAATGATTTGTACAAAGGGGACTAACAATGTAGAAATCGTGACCAACCGTTATGTACTCAAACAAACATAACCAATGAAACTTTTTTATGGTAAAGAATGTATACTATTTAATACTATGTTACATTAATGTCTGATAGTTTTCTGATATGAGAATATTTGGTTACTAACTTAGTATTATTAATCTTCATAGGAAATCATTGCATTGAGTGACATGTGTATTGTAAGAAATTTTACAAAATGACTTCTACTTACAGAATTATCCACAAATAATAAAAATAGTCCAAATAAGATAAAAGTTTCTAAACCATGATACTAATAAGATTAACTTTAGTAAGTCAGTCACTGAGGATTGAAATTTGATGTCTGTACTTGCTTTTCTTTACATATATTTTTATTAAACTTTGAGAATTTTATACAATGCCCTTTGATCCTATTTTACCCCCATTACTTCCCTTAATTTCCCTCATATCCTTATGTCTCTATCCTCTAAACCTATTGTTGTTTTTTAAATCGTAGCTCTTTCACTCCAATTTCTGTTGTTCATATACCTTTAAATGTGGGGCAATTCACTAGAGAGTAGTTGACCTACATCCTTAAAGAAAACAGATTTTCTTCTTAGAAGCACTCCCTATAGTCAGGGGTGGTCGCTCATTGGTTCCTTACTGCTCTATGTAAGAATAGTAAAAAATTGTTGCATACATTCTACAGGTTCTTAAGTAAACTGATCTGTCATATCTAAAAGACTATCGTTTCTTCTAGATGCCCTGATTTACAGTTTTTAACATCCTTCCACTCATTGTCCTGTGATGATCCTGAAGTGTGGGGAGAGCATGTGATATAGCAGTTCTGTTTCTGGCCATGTACTGTATAGTTACTTATTCTTTCACTTTAAAGGGTTGTAAGATTCTCCATTGCCTCTCATTTATTGCATAAAGAAACTCCTCTGCTGAGGTCTCATTTGCATAGAGAGTTTTTAATTTAGAGGAAATTTTATGTGATGTATAATTAGCAAAATTGTAGTAGGTTTATCCTTTGAGCCAAAGATCTTCACACCATGGAATCTTAGTGTATATCTCTACCACTCTCTCTCTCTCTCTCTCTATCTCTATATCGATATCTATATATCTATATCTAATCTATCAAGTTTTTCCATATGTGTGTCTATATATATATATATATATATATATATATATATACCCAAGCCTGTGTATTGGGGCCATATATATAACTGGAAAGAAGTTGGTTATTCACATTATGTCTCATGGGCATATCTTGGGGACATCTTGTCATACTAATATTGTTTTTGTTTTATTTTTTCAAAGCAGGATGTATAACAGCTGCCAATACTATGAGAACTAGCCAGCAGGAATATTTCTGGTTAGTGTTGACTAGATTTTTTTCATGTTCCTTGACCTATGTATATGGTTTCTTCATCAGTTTTGCTAGGTGAACAAGAGCAATGATCATGCTTATGGTAGTTTGCAGGACACCTCTGACCAAACACTTAAGGGCATTTATCATGTGTCTTTCACTAGGTTTTCATTTGGCAGCTTATATCTTCTGGCATAAGCATAATTACCTGTAGGATAATTTCAATTAAACTATTATATATATTTACTAAGACATACAAATATCAAGCTATTATATATATATATATATATATATATATATATATATATTATAAAATAGTAGGCATATATATATGTGTGTGTGTATGCACATATGCACAAATGCACATATACACATATACATATATACACATATACACAAATACACATACACACATGTACACATATACACATATATATATTCAAACTTTCTTACATATTTCTCTCCTAATTCCCTCCTCTGCCATGTCTTTCAAATTCTTTGTCAACATAAATATTCCTTTCCACTATGCCACTTTGTTTTATTAGATCAGCTCTGTTTTACTATTGTCCTTCTCTGTTGTGTGGCACTATTGCCATGGAGACATGAAGAAATGTTTATTAATCAAGGATAGGGAATCTATGACAGACAAAAGTAGGAATACCGCCAAAGTCCAATTGGTGAATTAATATATTTGTTAGTCTTATTTACAGAACTATATGTGGGGTTACTTTTAAGTGCAGAAAATGATGGTTACATCAGCAAAACCCACAGAAAACATTGTGAGGACTCACAGAACTTGGAAATCTGGTACTCAATGTATAACTTGTACCTGGCTCAACACATGGAAGAGTGCTTCTCTTTGACAGCTTAGGTGGTCTGAGTTTTTTTCCAGGCTACCAAATTGGTCTCTGTCTCTTTCAGGCATCTTATCTGACCTGCATTGCTGATCTAAACCTCTTCTAGGCATTTCAGCTTATTTGAGAGTATTCCTCAGTTCTTAGTGCTTATATTCATTTGAGGAAGGCTTAATATATCTGGTCAGTTTTAGGGACTTCTTAAAGTCTTTGAGTTATTTATTTCCCTTACTTAATAGGTTTCCCTGCAGGATATATGGAGTGTTTCAGCTCTTTTTACAAAGACTTGTATTTTAATGGATTATTTTCCAGGATGGAAAGTTTATCTTCCATGAAATTTTTTTTCTTTCTCCTTCCCAATGAGCTCTTTTCAGTTTCCTGGATTCGGCATGTACTCCAAATTAAACCCACACCTGTAAAGGCTTGATACAAAGTCCACTTACAGTAACAACATGACACACCTATCTTTCTGTGTCTGGATTATTTCACTTAGTATAATATTTTCCAGTACCATTTAAGCATCCTGTGTTGTGTGGCCTATATGGCACAAGTGGCTAGTTGCTAAAAAATATTTCCTTACTTTTCCTGTGCACATTGAGAATTTAATCCCCAGCTTCTCTTCGTTGCATTGTAGTAATGTAACTGGCACTGAGTAGCAGCATAGAAGGAACCTATTATTGTTTGGCTATGAAACATATGATCTTCCATGATCTCACTCAGTGTCTGGAAATAAAATTCTCTGAAATAAAATTACAAGACAGTGGGAATCAGAAACTCGGATTTTTGGTTTTTTGGATGGAGATGTCCAGTAGAATAGCTCATCCAGGAACATCTGTGTTAAACTTTGTGTAAGTGATAAATAAACATTGATTAAATTAAGCATCCAAGTTTTGGTTTGTTTGTTATAGCAACCAGAAAGTGCTGTCCTGAGTCATGCAGCTGACAGAAGTGCAAGGTTTTTTTGGAGGCAATCTTTACAAGGTAATAATTTCCCAATCTTAACATAAAATTAATATGTTTTACATAAATTTTAAAATTCAGAAATATTAAAACTTAATATTGACTTAGAACTTGATATCTACCATATAAAACAACATAGAATAAAATGCATACATATAAAGAAGATATATTCATCTATATATCTGTTTCTCAGCAGGCTGGGGTAGTATTATGAAAAGAACCCCATATGTAAAAAAAGATTTTACTGTAATAATACAACATTAAAAATAACATAATTTAGTTACATATTTTCATGATCAAAGAAAACCTGATCTGTAGTATCCTATATTATATCTGTGAACAAAGAAGCAAAATTTAGTTCATTTAAAACTGAAAGCATTCATCCTCCTTAGTCATCAGGGAAACGCAAATTAAAACAACCCTGAGATTCCACCTCACACCAGTCAGAATGGCTAAGATGAAAAACTTAGGTGACAGCAGATGCTGGTGAGGATGTGGAGAAAGAGGAACACTTCTCCATTGTTGGTGGCATTGCAAACTGGTACAACGACTTGGGAAAACAATCTGGCAGTTCCTCAGAAAATTGGACATAGTTCGACTTGAAGACCCAGCTATACTCTACTGGGCACATACCCCAAAAATGCTCCAACATATAACAAAAACTTATGCTTCACTATGTTCATAGCAGCCTTATTTATAATAACCAAAAGCTCAAAACAACGCAGATATCCCTCAATGGAAGAATGGATACAGAAAATGTGGTACATTTACACAATGGAGTACTACTCAGCTGTTAAAAATAATGACTTCATGAATTTTTTAGACAAATGGATGGAAATAGACAATATCATGTTGAGTGAGAAAACCCAGACCCAAAAGGACACACATATTATATACTCACTAACAAGTGGATATTGACCCCAAAGCTCAGAATACCCACGATATAACTCACAAACTATCTGAAGCTTAACAAGAAGGAAAACCAAAGTGTGAATGCTTCAATACTACTTAGAAGGGTGAACAAAATAATCACTGCAGGTAGAGGTAGGGAGGAACCTGGGAGGAAGAGAAGAAAGGGAAAGAAAATGGGAATAGGATCATATATGGAAAGAGACAAGAGAGAATTCCAGAGGGTCAGGAAAATGAATAAAAATATGTACCATTAGGGGGTGAGGAATGTAGGGGGGACCACTAGAAAGTCCCAGACACCAGGGAAACAAGAGGTTTTCAGAACCCAAGAAGAGGACATTAGCCGAAATATACAACAAAGGGGAGTTAGAACCTGAAGAGACTACCTCTAGTAGCATGACCACCAGTTGATAGATAAGGCCACCTACTCATCTCAAAATTTTTAACCCAGAATTGTGCCTGTCTAAAGGAAGTACAGGGACAGAAAATGGATCAGAAACTGAAGGAAAGACCATCCAGAGGCTGCACCACCTAGAGATCCATCCCATCTTCAAACACCAACCCCCTACTCAATTGCTCATGCCAAGAAGTGCTCATAGACAGCAGCCTAGTATGGCTGTCCTCTGAAGGGCTCTGCCAGCATTTAACTAAGACAGATGCAGATACTCACAGCTAACCACTGGACTGAGTCAAGAGACCAAAATAAAAGGGTTAGGGGAAGGACTGAAGGAGCTGAAGGTATTGCAACACCAATAGGAAAAACAACACTATCAACTAACTATACCCAAACCCCAGAGCTTCCAGAGACTAAACAACCAACCAAAGACTATACATGAATGGGTCTGTGGCTCCTGCAACATACATAGCAGAGGACTGTCATACTTGGGAATTTTGCATCATTGGAAGGGGAGGCATTTGGTCCTGTGGAGTCTTGTTGCCCTAGTGTAGGGAGATGCTGGAGGGGTGAAGTGGGAGTTAGTGGGTGGGACAGGGCATCCTCCTAGAGGCAAAGGGGAAAGATGGATGGGATGGAGCATTTCTGCAGGGGATCCCAGGAAGGGGGACATTTGAAATGAAAAGAAATAAAATAACCAATTTATATAAAATGTAAAAAAAACCCTGAAAGTAAAAGTATATCAATATTTAAAATTAATATCAACAGATTGTGTGTCATACAGATTTCTTTTCAGAGTAATATCATAAGAACCAAATGAAACTCCTTCAGTTAAAATACTATTTTGGAGGCTGTACTATACTTTCAAAAGAAGCAGTAGAATGTGCTATAAAATAACACAAAACTTTATTTTAAAGATCTTGTAATAAATATTTAGCCATAGAATACTGCTTATAGTTACTTGACATTATAAATTTATGTTTTACATTTCATCAAGACACTACATTTCTATTTTAATACTCTTTTGTCATACTTTTTAATGAATCTATAGAATCTATGCATTTGTTTCAGAGTGTAAACAAATAGTTTCTGAAAAATCCTGAGCCCAGTTGGCAAATAAGGTATTGAATCAGATATGTCAGTAATTAGTACAGCTAAATGGACTGTAGAAGGAGAAAATAATCTGTGCAATAAAATATTGAGGAATAAGTTTACAAATTGAATAAAAAGGAATGGGGTTTTCCAGAGCTCTGAAAATTATATCTAAGCAAGAGGAGTCTAATGGAGTTTGGGAGGTTGCTAACTCTGAGACATTATCAATATTTAAATCAAAGTAGATTAGTACAGCTTCATAAGTAGAAAAAGACTTCTCTTTGACACTAGGTAAAATCTAATGAAGAATAGATGTTTGCTTGTGTACTTTCATTATTGCAAAGTAGATTAAACTAAAGCGAGCTTTCATGTCAGTAGCCACCAAATATTTTCGAATGCCTATATCTATAAGTTAGAAGAGAATAGCATCTGGAAAGGATCTTAACTCTGTGAGCTCACATGCTGATGATACAAATAGTCTGAGAATTGCTTTCTTAGGTGCACAGAGTTTCTTCAGGACATGCTTTCTCTAATTTGCATTATGGGTTACTCCTTGACCAAAACACAAAGCATAAAGCAGTCAAATGGAAGCATTAAGTTTGTATTTCCATTATTAGTTCTTGTTCATTAGTGACATCATTTAGAAAATGGTAAAGCCTTTGTCTTCTTAATACATACCAAAAGTATATATTCTCTATAAGCAGCATAAAAAGTCTGCTTTTCTTTTCCCAAAGAATATATTTCATTTTGTTCATTTTCTTTTTTTTGGAAGACTATGAAATGGTAGAATAGAAAAAATAGTTATGTTTCAACATTGTGCTCTTTCACATAGGATATAATTCTATACTCATCATGGTCCATGAAGTTGTATATATTCTTTTTTCTTTTTTCAAACATATCTCTATTCCTCTCTGAGAATATATATACTCTCAAAAACTAATTATAAAACAATCAAATAACCTAACACAAAACCCAGCAAATACCAAAGTAGAAATGTCTTAAGAGAAGATATAGAAGGAGTTTTGAAGGATGGCCCAGTGGGTAAAGCATTTATGAGGCAAATAGGAAGACCTATTTATATATGTAGAATCCATATAAGTTGGTCTCAATATTACAAATCTATAATCATGAATTATAAGGTAACTGTATAAAGAAGGAGATTCTTTGTTGTTGGGCCTGCTGAGGCATCTAGCTTCCTGGACTTGTGTTTTAGCCTCTCCAGTGGAAGCTAGTCATTGTTGAGTACTCTACATTTAAGTTCTGAAGGTTTATCTGAGTGACTAAACAGATCACCTTGTACTGAATTATAGGAAAGATAGTCATAGAATTATGCTGAGTTTTAGCAGTGAGAAGACAATAATTTTGGTCGAAATTACCTTCCAAATTTAAAGAAACTACAAAGAGAAAAAGAAGCAAAGTCCCCTGCACCTCATGACTCAGACATGAAATATGTTAACTATCCACTACCTGAGCAATCTCTAAAGAGACATAAACTATTATTTTAAACATAGCTGTTCAGGGGGAAACAGTGGAGATAAGGAAAGAACTCTGTACAACTATCAGAAAGAAGATGGCACTTTTCTTGTGAGGAAAAGACATACAATATTTGATGACATGGTTGACCATGAGGACATTTTCCTAAAAGAAATAAACCAGGAGCTAAAGGCCAAAGAAAACCATGACTTCACATACAGTGCTTAAAAGAATAAAATGCATAGAATCAAAGATTGCAATATTAATAACCAGACACTAAAGAAAGAATGGAAACTTTATAAATTCATAAATATGTTAGCATCAAGCTTCAGGAAATAAAGATGAATAAGCTCAGTCAAGATCTGTACTAAATTGTACAAATGTCAACAATATTGTATTTTTGAAAAACTATATCTCATATTTTTTAATCTAACAAAATTAAGATTTTTATTTTTTGAACATGAATATTTCTTCATCTATATTAGTTATTTTGTGACTATACAACAATACTATAGAAAATATTAGATCAGAACAAAGTATTAGATTTTAACTAAGTGAAATGTAATAAAATTCCTAAGAAGACAAAAATTGCTAAATGTCAAGTAATTGAAGCCCTACCTCTGGCCATAATCAGCATTTAAATTAAGTAAGGCCAAGGGAGTATGAAATAAACAGAGCTATCATAAGATAAATATACCTTCAGTAGGATCTATCTCGCAACCTACTGATTCCATTCCAGTCTTATGTAATTTCATTTTTCATACATTTTGTGTGCTCCTAACAGTCTGTATCCTTCAGAAACACTGAGTAATTTAGTTACTCCAGCATTAGAGAATTTATGTGAGTGTGAGGAATAAACATATCCTCTAGAAATGTTTGCACACTTTCTCAGTTTGCTTACTTTCTTTGCTGTTCATTGCTTCATCTGTCTTCTTGATCCAATCCCCTAATGAGAAGGTTTCTCCTAACAACCAATTATTGTTTCTGTAAGGCTGATGTATGAGGCTGATGTGGAACCCATGCGTATTTTGTCCTTGGAAATCTTGATATATGACTTTATCACAAGACATAATTTATATCCCCAGATTACAGAGAGTTTACAAAAGCATACAGATCTTATCTATTTTTTAGATTAGCAATAGAAGTATAAAAAATATATCATTTAACAAATTCTTCTTTTTTTTCCACTACTAAATTATCACATAATGCAGATGTGGTCATAGCTTCATTCCTGAGATAATCACCATTTAATAATAAACATACAATAATCAAATTTTGCAAAGTTTAGCGATATCAGTATAAGTTTTATTGTATTATAATTCTAGACAAACACTGTAAGCATTTATACTAATTTTGAAGGATTTTAATATTTCTATGTATTTTCTGGAAACATTTAAGTATAGAATTTTTACTTTTTTTAAAAATATATATTTGGAGCTAGCCAACCCCACATTTCTTAACTGACACACACTGAACTCAAGCTTTTGGAGAAAATAGACCTGCAAAGAAAAGAAAAGTTCAAAGTTTCACACAACGTGTGTGTATCAGAAATGCAATTCATATTTCTATCAACCCATCTATTGTTGAATAGTTGACCTGCACTGACATAGGCCTTTGAGTGGTGCCTTTCAACCTTCCAAAATGCTCCTCTGTGTGTTTTCATTCTGCTACATATATTTCTGTAAAATACTGCTTTGTTTTTTATAATCCATTTTTTAAAAAAATATTGAATTCTTTTTCCTTTTATCTCATTCCAACTGTACCTCTTACCACCCCAGGTTGTAGAAGGCCTATGTGCTGATTGTAATTCCTTTCTTAGAAGTTTAAATTTGCCATGTCATCCCTGCTTAGTATATTAGGCAGCCAATGCATTCTGCCTAAGGCTTCTACATGCCTTTTAAAACTTTCTCTGTGACTTATTGGGCCCTAACTCTATTATAGAATTTTTTTTCAACCTAAGAAAGGCAGTAAATCAAAACCAAGCATAACAATATTGCTGCCACAACTTTTAGATCCACCTATCATATGGAGAAAAAATGCACTATTATTTCCTATTGTCAACTGTCAAGTGTTTTTAAATTTAGTTTTTCTTTTATTTCTTTCTTCCTTCTTCCATTTTTCTTTTCTTTTCTCTTTTTGTTCCTTTTATTTGATTTTTTTTTTTATTTTTGAGACTAAGTCTCTTTACATAGTTCTGGCTGTCAACATAGTTCTACATAGAACTCACTGTGAAGAAGAGCATGCTGGCTTCAGAGTCAGAGGGATCTATTTTTCACTGCCTCTCAATTGCTAGAAATAAAGGCATATGCTACCATGCATGGTTGAAACTTTCTTTAATTCTTAATTTAATCAAACCATAGCTTTTTTCTCCTGGTGAATAATTATTTATATCTGTTTATTTCATTCTAATTAATCACTCTATTCTGGTTTATATCTTATTTTTTAGTTATTTAGATATTTAAGAGAGGAATAGTAATATACAATGATTTAACTGAATAGAATGGTTCATGCCTATAATCCTAAAATGTGGGAGATGGAGGTAAGAAGATAGTAAGTTTAAGACCAACCTAGGCTACACAGGTGAATCCAAGACAATTTGGGCATTGTACTGAGACCTTATGTGAAAAAAGGAAAACAGACACTGGTTATATTTCTTATTGTTGATGTGTTTTTTTCCTTCATAACCATGAAGCCTGCCATTTAAGAAACAAGGATTTTTATTTATTTATTTAACTTTATTTTTTTGAATTTTCTTTCTTTCTTTCTTTCTTTCTTTCTTTCTTTCTTTCTTTCTTTCTTTCTTTCTTTTTTTTTCAGACAAGCTGTTAACCCCTTCCTGATCTGAGCTCCAATATTTCCTCATCGAATTCCTTTTCCTCCACCTTCAAGAGGATTTTCCCCCCACCCTGCCAGGCCTCTCCACTCCCTGGGGCCTCAAGTATCTCCAGGGTTAGGTACATCTTCTCTCACTGAGGCCAGACCAGGAAGTCTTTTGCTGTACATATGCCAGGGACCTCGTGTATACCTAGTGTATACTGCCTGGTTGGTGTCTTAGTGTCTGAGAGATTTGGAGGTCCAGGTTAGTTGAGACAGCTGTTCTGCCTATAAGGTTGCCTTTCTCTGCAACTTCCAGCCTTTCCCTAATTCAGTCACAGTAATCCCAGGCTTCTGTTCATTGGTTGGGTATTTGTATCTTTCTTGATCAGCTACTAATTAGGGCTCTTGGAGGACAGTCATGCTAAGCTCCTGTCTATAAACACACCATAGCATCAGTAATAGTGTCAGGCCTTGAAGCCTCCCCTTGAGCTGTATCCTAATTTGGGCCTGTCACTGGCCCACCTTTCCTTCAGACTCTTCTCCATTTTTGTCCCTGCAGTTCTTTTATACAGGAAGAATTCTGAGTTAGAGTTTTTGACTGTGTGATAGCAACCCCATCCCTCCACTTGATGACCCGTCTTTCTACTGGAGGTTGAGTCTGCAAGTTCCCTCTCTCTACTGTAGGGCATTTCATCTAAGGTCCCTCCCTTTGAGTCCTGAGAGTTTGTCACCAACCAGGTCTCTAGGGTCTCTAGTGCATTCTAGAGGGTTCACTCCACTTCCTACCTTCTGAGGTTGCCTGTTTCCACAACATTTTGCTGGCACTCAGGGCTTCAGTCCTGCTCCCCAAAACCTGATCATGTTTCCCTCCCCTCCCCCTGTCCTCTCTCACCCATGTTCCTTCTTCTGTCTACCCCCTGGGATTTTTTTCTTCTCCCTCCTAAGTGGGATTGAAACATCCTCACTTGGGCCCTTTGGAATGAGGAACAAGGATTTTAACACAACCTTTCTGCCTTGAGCAATGTTAGTATTTGGTGCCATAGGAGTGAAGCTGGTATTATTTTAAGATAACTTAACATCCTCCCTGAATCCTATTTTCTCCTTTCTCCTGTGTCTCCATATTCTTCTTTAGTGAATTAGACTCTTAATTGAGGATTCACATCTAGAGAAAAAAGTAGTTTGATATTTTGTCTTCATTTTAAAATAAAGTACAAGGACTTCACATGTATTCCAAATTATCTTGCATAATATTTGAATCTAAGCTTTACCATTTTAGGAAATTTTAGCTTGGCATAATGATATACTTCTGTATTCCTAGCACTCTGGTGGAAAGGGAGGGCAGAATTGCAAGTTCAAGGTCAGTTTATGCTTCATATAAAAACCCTGTCTTGTCATAAGTCCAATATTATAATACATTGAGTTGAAGTTGAAGTTGAATAATGTGATTTACAAAAAACATTCTCCATATGCATTTTTCTAAGTAGTAAAAAAAATGATCTGAGGAAAGCAATAATGTCAAGACACAATTGAGTACATTAGGCAATAAACAACATTTGGAGCTATAAAACATGTACCAACTTCACACATGAGAAATGAATGCTTAAAACACTGGCAATACAACTTCACAGAGAGTAGTTTCTATAGCAAGAGCTGAGTTGGACGCTACATCCCTTTTGTTTTTGTCTCAGAGTGAATATAGGATTCTTACTCACCCTGCAAGCTGCTAATTAATTGCCCATACAACACAGCTACTTTTGCAACTTAGTCAACCTCATAAAGATTATCTGGTTTCTTATTGAGAAATTGAGCCCTGAACTACATTTCTGGAATTAGTACTCTGTTACATGTGACATTTAGTTGCTGAAGGATTCTACAATTCTTGAGTAGAAAACTCCTGAACATTCAATGCAGTGTCTAGTTATACTATAGGCACATTTAAAAAACAAAATAAAGGTTTTAGAACTTGGAAAAATAGTAGGATGTTAAAAATATTGATTATTTGTATAGCTACTATTAAGAATTTTCTGAAAAAGATATGGTTAAGCCTTTCATGGTGCCATCAATTAATAAGAGAGTTTATTTATAGGTGCTTTTTCTCACATTCATTGTTGCACGCATTGAAAGACTGGTAATTTGCTTCTTTATATTATAAAAAAAAATGTGCTATAGTCTGAAGTTAATACCTGATATGAGAAAGAGAATGGTAGGGAGATTATTAGATGATAAGATTAAGAAACAGGTAATTATACTTTCAAAATAAGCATGGCTAAAAAGGGGGGTTGCTTTGACTATATATTGCTTTTGAAAACATAACTAAATTATATTACTAGTCCTTGGAATTCTAATTTAATTAATTTTTCTTAGAAAGCAGTTTTGAGCTTTGTGTTTTTCAAAATAGACCCCAATATGGTTTCTGTGAAGTGGGTCTTATAAGAAAATCCTGAAATGTAGCCTACAGGACTAAGGCATATTTCAGGTTTAGTTTGTCATTTTACAGCCATTAATTTGTGAACCTGAAAGTAGTTATTCCATAAAAGCTTGCAGTAGAACTAGAAAGTTAAACACTCAATCTATTTGTGAATACAATTTTTTATTAAGATAGCCAAACAAATACACCAAAGCAAATACATAAATACAGTGGAATCCTATAAAGTTATAACTACATTGAAATAAATATAGTATCCAAGATAAGTCCAAGAATATTTCATTTTCAAGGAGATAGATGATTTTCTAAATTTATACTAAAGTGGAAAATATGGCTGAGGGTTTGTTACTTCCAAAATTAAAAGACGTATGATACCCATCTTAGATATGGAAATGGAAAAAAGAAGAGCAGTGGTTTTGTTACTAATGCCAGATGCTTAGGACAGCTTGTTGGGTGAACAGGAAACCCTCCTTTGCAATGTTCCATTGAGGCTGATATGTGCTGAGAACTCATAAAAGCATATTAATCAACAGTATGCCTTTTCCTACTATTGATTATGATTATGATTAGACAGCTTTGAACCCAATACTCTTAAGTTTCTTTAAGAATTATTGAATGTTGTTTTCCATCTTTACAGTACTTTTTCTCCTGTTTAAAAAAAAATCTTTATACTATATATTTTTACTCTTGTCAGTGTATGCACTCACTTACAGACAATATAAGCTAAGTGAAAGTATTGTCAACTAATCATGTCCAACTTCTGTGAAATAGCATTGTTGTTATGATATGTAACAACGTATATATGTATATATTTATATACATATTATATATATACATGTATATATAATGATATATATTATATACAATATATTATATATAACATATATTATATAACATATAATTATATATTATATTATATAAGTTATTATAATATATTAATATATATTATAATTTTATACATACACACATATATATTTATATATACACATAATTTGTATATATATGTATATATATTTATATATACACATAATTTGCTAAGAAAGTCATCTGAATTTTAGGGTGTTTTATTTTATATTGCAACACAATTATTTTAACTTTGTATTGTTTGAATCCCTGAAGCCATTTCTCTATAGGAGAATGTTTTGATCTCAGAAAGCCATGGTGTTGTTTCACAGTAAATGACCCTGATTTGTGTACAAATACTTTCATTTAGTTTACACTTCAGACTTCCAACTGAGGGCTTTAAAGAAAGACAATTACTTTCAGAATTTTGGTGACAGATTCTGTAGAGACAGTTCTGACAAATGGAAAGAGTGTAAGATCAGAGGAAAGTTGGATTCCAGCATAGAAAAGTCCAATTGAAGTTTTTGTGCAAGGAAGAAGGGAGTGACTTGGTATGTTGCAGGTGTCTGAATAGAAGAGTTCAAACAACAAAAGATCCAGCTGATGGTTCATACAGTATTGAAACAATGATTTAGGGGGTATATAACTGCAAGGTTTTAAATTGATTAGCCATCACCATTTTTTATCACTATTTTCTTGTGTCCACCGGTACTCTGGGTTTTATGATTTGAAGAGCCAATTTTCTGTTGTCCTTTATTAAAGCATTCAGCACTCAATGCAAATTCATGTATAGAACTTTCATTACAGTACTGAACAGAGTAAGACATTGTTGCGAAACGAGCCGCTCTGCCCCACGTTTGGGGGCCAAAATGTTGCAGACCACTCTATCAATATTGGAACCCGCACTGCCAAAAGCCTTGGGGGCTAAATTGTTAGAGACTGCCCCAAGCTGCTCTGGTCCAAGGGTCGGGGTTCAGCAAGTGAGAGAGTGAGGACAATAATGAAGAATGGTGACCAGACAGAGTATGATTCAATCCCATTTATTCTTCAGTCTCTCTTCCTAGTCCAAGTCCCAAGTCTTGAGTTCGTAGTCCCTAGTTGCAAGTTTCCAAGTCTCAAATGTCTAATGTCTAATTCCAAGTTCTTCCTCCAAGTGCCAAGTGCATAATACCTAATAACTAACATCAAGTAATCTGTTGCTTTGCTCTATCTGCCCCTCGCCTTTTATGTCTAACTTCTAAGCCATGCCTTTAAGTCATGCCCTTAGGTCTTGTCTCTAAATCTGATCTCTAAGTCATGCCCTTAATTCACACACCTTTAAGTCTCACACACCCAAGGGAAGATTCTGGGTATCTAAAACAAGATGTTATCAGAGTGTGCTCAGCTGTTGTAGGCTATTGTAATCAAATCTCTTATCAGAGTATATGGCTCAAGATGGCTGTAAGGATGATAGCTGCCTTCTGTTGGCTCCCCACAAGACATGGAGTGCTAAAATTATTTGCAATAATTAGTTTTTTATACTATCAATTATTTGAAATTCATTATTGTGATCCTTTAAAGTAGCCCTAGATTTGTCACATATAACATTTTTAAAAGAAATTCTGTAAAATCCACAATACAGATACTTGTGTTTTAGTGTGTAGTTAGCTGGAGAGTGCAATTCCTATATTCTGTTTGCAATAAGCAAGTGAAATTGCAAATGTATCACAGTCACTTTAACACTGGAATAATTTGTTACTAGTGGGTCAGCTATCATAATCTCTCTTTCCTGCATAGATGCTTTGCCAGAGAATCCTGAACATGAAAATGGCATCTAATTACTCTGTCTGTGATTGTTTACCTCCTACTAACTTTGTGCATTTGTTTTGATAATGAACTGATTGACTTATATCTAGGATAAAAGAAAAACATAATTTCTATTCTATGACATAGGCCAGTTATTGCTAAATAGAGGGAAAACAATTTTCGCTTAGAAAGTAAATGAATTGTTCTCTTTCAAGTTGCACTTGCTGCACCTAAAATATTCAGCCATTGTTCGAAAATGGACTGTGAATAGATACAATAAAATGAATTCAGGGGCCTGAGAAATGCCTCAGTTGTTAAGAGTACATTTTGAATTTGTGTTGGACGTGAGTCAACCGTGTAGCACATTTTCTAGGCATCTT
Source organism: Rhabdomys pumilio (assembly GCA_030674055.1). Classification (NCBI taxonomy): domain Eukaryota; kingdom Metazoa; phylum Chordata; class Mammalia; order Rodentia; family Muridae; genus Rhabdomys; species Rhabdomys pumilio. Next base: position 116,208,644 of record JANHMN010000004.1, read on the forward strand.
ATAGCTTCCTGGAACTCTGGCTCCATAGGGTCTAATGCCCTCTTCTAGACTATACAGCATTCACACATGTATACATTTTCTAACATAGATATACACATATATGCATAATTAAAAATAAATGAATAAAATAAATTCAGGTTTTTTGTTTGAGAGATTTCAGGGTCAACTTGATCTAAAACACTCAAAAACTCAATATCTGTAAGTCTCATATTTATCAATTTATGATAATACATTTAATTAACATGTTCCCATTTCTTATTTAGAGTAGTTTATAAAAGGTTCTTGGAAAGTATTTGTATTATTGTCATTATAGCATTTGAATGGTTCTTAGTGTTATCTTCCTGAAAGTAGAAGCTCTCGAAGTCTATGGAATGCAACCATTTACTTAGAGTTCTGATAGCATAGCCTTTTGATACTTGCTTATCATTAATTCATTAATGGTGAACTATTGCCTGAAATAAGAATAAAAGTTTTATTTATCTTTGATTTTATAAAGTACTTCAGTAAATGCCTACCAATAGGGACAATTTAAAAATGATTCATAGAAAGATATGACTTATGGAAAGAATAAAGAAAGAGAGGTGTCATAAACAAACATAAATCCAACATATCAGTTCAATGAAGGCTATTCTTAATTTTCATCTAATTTTATATAAGACTAACATGGATTTTCACTGACTTTCACAGGCATCTTTTAAATGTATCTTTATTTCACACACATGCACACATACACATATTTAAAAGTTTAATCCATGTTAAATTCACAAACTGTACTTGTGCCAATGCCATTCGTCAGCAGGTAACAAAATAAAACAGCTTCTTAGAAACATAATAATAATACACCATAGATAATACAGTAACTGTCAGGAGTAGAGCTTTTGTAATGGCACATGTTGGTATTAGCAGTCTTTTATTCTGAAATCAGTCATATTTCTTTAAAAACTTTAAGCATCATCATTACAACACTGCTTTGTATTCATGTATACTTTCTAAGTTCTCTTTCAAATGTGTGTATTGAATCTTTCCACTGTGACAATCGCAGCAGGAATGAATACTGGCTTAATGACACTCAAGCGATATTTTTTTTTCAATACTTAGATGAAGTAGTTAGAACTCTAAAGAAACTTCTTGCTTAAGAATATAAAATATTTTATTTAAAATGAGAAGAGATCTTTGATGATACACTTTTTAAAATTGTTTTTAACCAAATGAAAATTTGGGAAATATCATTCATTTATACACAAACAATCTTCCTGTTGATTAGAAGTAATATTTATATTATATTTGAGATAAGAAAATGTTCACAAAAATGTTGGGAAAGCAGGCAACTTTTTTCCTTTCAATTGAGCTTCTTTGATTTATTAAAAAGCAGTATTTAAGAATTTGATGTGTTGGTACTCCCCATCAGTGTTGGTACCCAGGAACCTGGTATTATAGGCAGCTTGTCAGCCTCATACAGGTTTTCCCTAAGATGCATTTCCAAAGAACTGCTCTTCTCTATGGCTGCATAGCAGCACTCATGGCTGGGTTGGAGGATGCCACTATGTGGACTGCATTTCTATAACCGAAGCTGTTGGACAGGCCTGGAGCACAATCTAGTGACTCAAAAGACCAAATAAGGTCTAAGGCGACCTCAGACGTCAGTGCCATGGAGTGTTCAGAATTTTATCTCAGTTACTTAGTTGATTAGTGCAACCAATCAGCCTTCCTACCATCGTTTCTTCTCTGCTTCTCGCTCTCTTCCCTTCTCCCTCCATCCCTCCAACTCTTCTCTCCTTAGTTTTCTTCCTTCCTTTCTTTCCTTCTTTCTTTCCCCTTCCTCTCTTCTTCCATCCTCCCTTCCTTTCTCCTTCCTTCCTCCCTTCTTCCTTCCTTCCCTCCTCCCTCCCTCTCATTCATCTGTCTGTCTTTCTGTCTTTGTTCTCCACCTTCCTCTTCCCCTCCACCTCCTCTTCCTTCTCCTTTTCTTCTTTTGTGAAGTTTATGGTTTATTGTTTAAATTGACCTGGAGTTTGCTATGTAGTCCAGACTGAACTTAGACTAATAATTTTCTCGTCTCTCCCTCACTCTCAGATAACAAGCAAATGCTACCATGATTACGAGGATATGTTGTTTGTGTTGAGAAACCATTTTATAATATATAGAACTGCACAATGTGTACTTTTCCAATTTATCTGTAGGTGTACATAGAACTTATATCTTTTTCTTTCTTCAGGAACTGTGGAACTATAAAAGCTTCCCAATGTAGTTAAAAAGAAACAAGTTTATTGGCTACTCAGTGACTTTTGCAGGTATTATGGAATGGAAGCAACATTTGGCTTTCAATCTTGCTGTACAGTGACTCTAGATTGAGGTTTAAGATTTTGCAATTTCTTGAAGATACCAAGAACTGATACTGCTGGCTTCAGAACACACTGAGAACCTTGCTAGCCAGTGTGCCATGGATATTTGAAACTCACAGGTCATTTATCCAGATTTCTTTGATTTGTAGGTTTTTGGACTGTGAAAGTTATATATAATGCTAAAATTTCAGATGCCTCTATCAAATGACACTATCAGAGTAAAGATATATGATCTTTAGCATTATGAATACTTTATACTTGGGTATGATCCTTTGTTCTTGTGTCCGACAAAGGCATGTATGTGACTAATACTGGAAAATTTGAAAGCTATCTTCGTTCAAGTTTTCTCCTATACTTTTCTAAATTCCTTTTAAGGTAATATAGATGAGTCTTTATGATTCCTGCCTATGAACAAGTATGAATTATTTTTTGTCATGGAAGTCTTTGATATTAATATAAACTTATTGCTAGGAATGCTGTGAAAGTTAAAACAAATTATTAAAATAAATGTGTATGGTATTTTACTTTTTAAGTTACTGGGAATTATGTAAGTAATAAAGTATTATTCAGATAAAATAATTAAGTATAATACTATACAACTTTAAAACAGGTCTTTCCCTACCCCAAATATCTCTCTTTTTCTTTCTATCTCTCTGTCTCTGTCTCTCTAAAACACACTACACACACAGGCAGACAGACAGACACACACACACACACACACACACACACACACACACACACACAGGGTCACACACATATTTAGTCACATACATTCACAAACACACCATACACTTCGGAAAGTTCCCATTCAAAATTAGTGAAAAGTTCTAAATATTTACCCAGTGAATCTGATACTTTTCTTTCTTTCTTTTTTGTTTTGTTTTGTTTTGTTTTCTTTTCTTTTGTTTTGTTTTTGTTCTTTTTCTTTTTTTTTTTTTTCCGAGACAGGGTTTCTCTGTGTCCTGGCTGTCTTGATACTCACTCTGTAGACCAGGCTAGCCTCAAACTCAGAAATCTGCCTGCCTCTGCCTCCCAAGTGCTGGGATTAAAGGCGTGCGCCACCACCGCCTGGCCTGTGATAGTTTTTTTGAGTCTGAGATGAGCAGTGAGATTTTGTTTACTACAAGAGAAAGAAAACATGGACCCAACCTTCTCATCAGCATCCAGGATCTGCCAAAGCACTTACTTAGGGAACCAAAATAAATGTTTCTTGAAGATAATGGGAAACATTGTAAAATTTAATATGCATAATCTATGTAAGGGACAGTACCATAATAAGGATCTTTATTTTTATATCTGAGTAAAATCTGTTCTTTTTAGCTGATAAACAAGATAATATTATGAGAATAATGGATGTTTTAATTTGTAGGGGAAATTTTTTAAGCTGTCATAATGAAACCCATAGATTTGTATAATAAATATATGCTACAAAGAAAATGGGTGATGACGTGCATAAACATGAATATATTACAGTAAAAAATGAAATATTGCTAAATAATAAAATGTGGACAATAAAAGGGTAACCTTAACCATATACAGTTACCAGACCCAGACACTATTGTGGATGCCAAGAAGTGCATGCTGACAACAGCCTGATATAGCTGTCTTTTGAGAGGTTCTGCCAGAACTTGACAAATATAGAGGTGGAAGCTCGCAGCCAACCATTGGACTGAGCATGGGTTCCCCAGTAGAGGAGTTAGAAAAGGACTGAAGGAACTGAAGGGGTTTGCAACCCCATAGGAAGAACAAAAATATCAACTAATGACCCCCCCCACGAAGTTCCCAGGGAATAAACTACCAACCAAGGAGAACACATGGAAGGACCCATGGCTCCAGCCACATACGTAGCAGAGGATGGCCTTGTCAGGCATCAATAGAAGGAGAAGCCCTTGGTCCTGTGAAGGCTCCATGCCCCAGTGGAAATGAGTTCAAGGGTGGGGAGGTGGGAGAGGGTAGGTAGTTGGGAGAACACCCTTCTAGAAGCAGGGGGAGGTGGGCTGGGATAGGGAGTTTCCGGAGTGGGGGGGGGAAGGGATAACATTTGAAATGTAAATAAAGAAAATATCCAATTTAAAAATAAATTTTAAAAAAGGCAACCTTACACTGAACAAATAGGAAGCAAATGGTAAATTTAAAAAGAGTAAGAAAGATGGCTCAGTGGTTAAAAAACCAGAAAACTTTTGTTCAATTTGGACGCATGTAAAGTGAAAGGGAAACATCTCTACAAAGTTGTCCCCTGACCTCCAGATATAAGCCTCAGTATAAATGTACCCTCTCTCAAGTCATAATCTCTCTCTCTCTCCCTCTCTCATCATATATATATATATATATATATGATATATTACATCATATATATGTGTAATATATATATATATGTGTGTGTATATATATATGATGTAACTTAAAGACAAACAAGGCAGACTTTGAGAAAAAATTCTAAAATAAGTTCTAGCCAGGGATAGAATAGACTATTGCCTATTGCCACTTGCCACTTACAGATACTGCCACTGGTAGAACTCATTGTCAAAATTTCCAACTCAGAACTGTCTAAAAGAATTAAAGGGACAAAAATAAAAAAGAGACCAAAAGGAAAGGCAGTCCAATGACTCAACTTGGGAACCATCTCATGGGAGGGCACTAAAGCCTGACACTATTACTGGTGCTATGGTGTGCTTACAGACAGGAGCCTAGCATGACTGCCCTCTGAGAGTCCGTATCAGCAGTTGACTGAGACAGAAACAGATAATTACACTCAACCATTGAACTCAAGTCAGGGACCCCTATGGTAAAATAAGGGGAAAGAAGAAGCTGAAGGGGAGAGTGATCCTATAGGAAGACCAGCAGTCTCAACTTACCCAGACCCCAGGGAGCTCCCAAAGACTGAGCCATCAACTAGGAGCATGCATAGGCAAGTCAAAGGCCCCTGGCACATATATATCAGAGATCTGACTGGTCAAACGTTAGTGAGAGAAGATGTGCTTAATCCTCAAGAGACATGTGGCCCCAAATCAGGGGGTAGCCTGGTGTGGAGGGAGCACCCTTTCTGAGGCAAGGGCGAGGAGGAATGGTAGGAGAAAATGTGGGGGAGGGGACCAAGAGGTGTTGGTAACAAAAGGAATATAAATAAAAAAATAAAATCAGGAAGATACAAATAAACTTGGTTTCTTAAATATAATCTCCAAATATGGTTTCATAATAAAAGTATGATATATAAGTTATAATTATAAAAACAAATTATATAATCACAGTTCATTGGAAATTATTAAATATTTTTAGCAATCCAGGAGTAATTGTATAGGAAACGTAGGTTAGTCTTTGACACCTTTGAAGTATTTAACTTGCCTATACAGAAGTTTTTCATTTAGGTCTGGAATAGGTTTTGAAAACAGTCCTTGCCACAATGCACACTGCGTTGCACTTACTGGAGATGCTGTACAGGGCTATAACTTTAGCACCCAACTTTAAGAGAAACATTAAAGGTTTTGTTGGGTCTCTGAAAGAATAAATTTTAGAAACGTATTTATATATATATATATATATATTATAATACCCACCAACTGCAAAGCATTTTTTAAGGATGCCTTTTGAGAAAAAAAAATGGGGCAATTATTTAATGACACTGAAAGATATAGGTAATATTTGAGAGAAATAATAGGCCAACCAAAAATAGTGAAAGTGTGAAGTGTGCTTCAAAACTCATTATTTAGTGTGATATTAAAACCACGTGATGATAGTAAGAAATTTTAAGTCAATATTTGTGTGAACAAACGTAAGTGTTCTCAATAATGGCTAGCAGATTGAATCGTACATCATTTACAAAGCATGACAGATCACAACAGGTAGTCCATCCCAAGAGTAGAGGTTGGTTTCTGAATTTATTGTGGCTTAAGTAATATCAACTGTCAGTGCAGTATTGCCCACTTAAAATACCACCTTGGTAAAATGAGAGGTCTCATCAGAGAAGCTTTCCTCTTGCAGCCTATGGGAAAAACATAGAGACTCATAACTAGACTATATGCACAGAGTATGATTGAAACACTCAGTCTTAAGTGGGAAATATGAATGACACCTGTTCTTGCAAGGCTCAAGTATCTATGTGGAAGAGAGCTAGACAGCTGGTTGGAGCCAGAGTTGGTGGATGACTCCCAGGAATACATGTCTTCTAAACATAACATGTATAATGTATGAACACATAAAGACTGTGAAATTTCACACAAGAACAGTACAGGTTCAAACCATACAAAAACCCTAGCACCAAGAAGAAAAAATGAACACAAAGTCCAACCCTAACCAAGAAGCTGTTTTTAATTGATTGCTGCCAATAGAGGGAAAATCGATTTTCTTCAATGGAATGATACTAGGTATAGCAACTGCATATCAGAACAGTCTACATGCTCAGTAGTTGATTTTGTTTAAGAGACACAATATGAAGTTGGATGAATAGGAACAGGATGATCTGAAAGCAACTTCGGACACAGAGGATATGAAGTATATTGTAAGAGAAAACCATCAAGGTGCATGTATTCAAATATTTAAAAACCTAATATTAGAAAAGAGTTTCCTCATTATAAAAAATGCAACTTCCTAGCAAACTAGACAAAAGTATATCCACATTCGAATATAACTACATTATTTTGGTTTGATGATGATAATTATTTACGTAGAAAAAAATCAAGAAATTCACCAAGAAATACTATGAGGGCCAATAAGCAAGCTAATATATGTTCAAGTTATACATTGTTAAAAAAAATACATATCTCAATAAATCAATCATGAGAAGGCTAACATTTAAATTGAAAACAATTTATGATAAAGGAACACAAATTTATAAATGAATATTAGAAATATAAATGACTTATACACTAAAAATAAAACCGCAAAAAAATTGAAACTTTTGGGTAAGAGAACAATACTACCTAGATCATACTGCAAATTTGCCATAATTCTGTTTAAATGCCCATATCTCTGTGTGTATAAATTCTCTGAAAAGCTGTCTTCTACATTTGTTTATAGTTTGGATGCTCATCTCTGGTGACTCTATTCTGTCAGGTGTTTCTCAACTGTGCCTTAATGTTGATCTCCTGCTTATGAAAGGGCAAATGTAAGCCAGTCAGGAATGATTAGCTTCTTCTCAGGGAAATTGCAGTGCATGTGTGTACATTACACATACAAATGGCTTACATGGCTTGCATAGTCTCAGGAATGTAGCTCATGTTTTCTTTTTAAAAATTAATTATTTACATCCCAAGCAAGGAAGCCAACCAACCAATCAACCAACCAACAAACTAACAAACCAACTAACAAACCAACCAACAAACCATGCATTTGGTTTGTTTTTTGTTTGCTGCTGTTTGAGATAGTCTCAATCCATACCTTTGTCCTGAATTGACTATGTAGGACAGTCCGGCCTTGAATTTACAGATCCACCTGCCTCTGACTCCCATGTGCTGGAATTAGAGGCATGCAGCACTATGCCTGGCTTAAAAATTTCTTTCAAAGAACATTCATTAAAAAAAAAAAAAGCAGAAAAACTAAAACAAACTTCTGCTAGAATAGAAAAAATACAGGCATATTGTCTTCATGATACAAATGTCCTGGAACTCTGATCATTTTTCAAGTCAGTAAATATGTTAAACACATAGTAAATATGTTAACAAGTTGTACATTTTAAGTGTATGAGTTTTATGAACATATGTGATATGAAAGCAAAAACATCAATAGTAGTGTGTAAGATTGAAGAAATGTTACCAGGCTGAACCTATGTTGTCTTTTTATTACATTTCATCATATTTTAGACTATGAGTCATGAGAATGTGTTACGAAGTTAATCCAGACATCAACAGAGAACATAAAAATCCAACTATATTACAAATAAGAAAAATTGTTTTGCAGGGCCCATGGATTAAGAATACATCACAATGTAAATTTACATTTAATTGAATTTACATTTACTTGAATACACTTACTGTATATCAAAATCAAAATTCATTGATTGTAATAAATGATGTCATGTTTGTAAAGAAAGAATCGTAGAAATAATAAAATACAAGAGATATAAACAATAGCTTATCAGCAGTTTTACAATGCTGTAAATGGTTGCAGAGAGGGAGGGAGTGAGGGAGAGAGAGAGAAAGGGAGACAGGGAGGGAGAAGGAGGAAGGGAGGGAGGGAGAGAGAGAGAGGGAGGCAGGGAGGGAGAGGGAGGCAGGGAGGGAGAGGGAGGAAGGGAGGGAGGGAGAGAGAGAGAGAGGCAGGGAGGGAGAGGGAGGAAGGGAGGGAGGGAGAGAGAGAGAGAGAGAGAGAGAGAGAGAGAGAGAGAGAGAGCCGGGGGATGGAAGTCACCAGTGGAACAAGGCCCTCCAAATCAACCAAGGAAAACTCATAAGAGTTCATAAACTGAAGTAGTAAGCACAGGGCTTACATGGGTATTTACCAGGTCCCATACATACATACATACATACATACATACATACACACACACACACACACACACACACACACACACACACACACACACACACACACATATCCCTCTGTTTAATACTTTCATGCAACTCATGAGTATGTAAATAAATGGGTCTCTGATTCTTTCACCTTACTTCTCTTGGGCTCTTTTACTTTTGTTGATTTGTCTTGTCCTATTTTGATGTGATGGCTTTTGGTTTATCTTACTGCATTTTATTAATAGTTTTGCTTTGTTGTTATCACATTTTTTTTTTTCTAATAAGAGAAAGAAAGGAAGTGAACCCAGATCAGAGAGATGGTGAAGTTGAACTGAGAGAAAGAGAGAGGGGCAAATGTAATCAAGATATATTGTATGCAAAAAGAGTACATTTTCAAGAAATGAATTCAAGAAATGAAATTATTAGCAAAATTAACAAAGCATAATTTAACATATGGAGTCAACCAAACAGCAGTAGCAAGTAGCAAGGTGACAGAAAAGAAAAATGAAGTTGATATAACTCTTAAGGAGGTTTATACAGAAAAAGAGAAATGGTTTATTTCTTATATGAATATGTTAACAGCATACAGATGGTAGCTTTTAGAAACTAAACCAGGATATTATAATTATCCGTGACAATAAATTCAAATATTTAGAGGAATTGAAAAAAAATTCTGGAAATAAAAGCAACAGAAAAAAAATGAATTATATTGTTTATTAAAATACTCACTGCATTAACAGCTTTTAGTTTATGAGTTTTACAAAGCATTTTAAAAAAGACACAAATTAATTCTACGTAAGAATATATATTCTATTGTATATAAAAGATGATAATAGTTTTCTGTGCTCCGAACCATACAGATTGTACTTCTTCTACTACTACTTGACAAGGACAGAAAAAAGTATTAACCAAACATAAAAACAGTCATAGACGCATTACAGTAGCATTTGCAGTAGTTGCTTACTGTATGTGTGTGTGTATGTCTGTGTGTGTTTGTGAGTTGTGTTATGTATTCTATAGTTTATCAATTTCATTCCACAAATGTAAGATTAGTTTATTAATCAAAAATTTATATATTTCACTGCAATTTTAGAATGAAAGAGAAGCATCACGTATCTCTTCCCAGAAACTGTTATTTTTTGTTTTTTTAGAGTGAGACCATTTCTTTCACAGCTAGTGAGCTTTAAAGCTCCACATACACATGCTCATGAAAATCTGTCAACTCTTGAGGGCATTCTTCTTTGGGGAAATCGGCTAACAGCAGGACCCTTTGAATTACATCCTGCAGATCAATCTGACATTACTTTTCCAGCTGTTCCTCCTCAGGACTTTCTGAGACTACAAAGAAGAGGAAACAATAATTCTCTTATGACTACCACAATTACTGAAATGGAATCACCTGGTATTTCTGCGCCCATCTCTGCCTGTTAAATGTTAGAAATGGAGTGAAAATCCCAGGTGCCAGAATCAACTGAAGCACAGAAATATGTTGTTTGCACTTTGACTTTGGTTTTTGTAATGCGTTGCACTTGAATGAGATGAAACTGAATTATTATTAAGAATACTAAATATGTTAATCTGGTCTTATACAATTGGAATTTCTGATTTAGAAACAATTCTTGATTCTGTATATATATCATCATGTATATAATAAATAATGGTATATCTAGGGTGTATGATAGTCCTAACATTACTTATTCTTTTCTGTAAATATTTCATGCTAGTTTTCATAGTGACTATACCAGTAATAGGGAAGGGTAATTCTCACCCTAAATTTCCATAAACTTCTGTTGTTTGTTTTCTTGAGGATAAGTATTATTATTTTTTTTTTTTTGATTTTTCAAGACAGGGTTTCTTTATAGCCCTGGCTGTCCTGGAGCTCACTCTGTAGACCAGGCTGGCCTCGAACTCAGAAATCCGCCTGCCTCTGCCTCCCAAGGGCTAGGATTACAGGCGTGCGCCACCACTGCCTGGCTGAGGATAATTAATTTGAGTGGAGTAAGAAAGCAGTGTTAATTTGTATTTTTCAAATGTTCAAAGAGGTAGACAACTTTTTCCATTACTTATTAACTGTTTTTACTTTTTGAGAATTATCTGTTTATTACCACATTTATTACTAGGATGCTTTCTCCTTATGTGTATGCTTCTCTTCATAATTATTTGTTTTCTAGATGTTAATTTGTTGTCTTAAATGTAGTTTATAGGATTTTTCACTTTAATAAATTATCTTTGATTATAGTGGTTATTTTCTTTGCTGAACAAAAGAGTTCACTTATATAGAATACCATACATAGTTCAATTCATGATTTTTCTATTGATGCTAGGTGTCAACCATAATGGCCCAGGGTTACAGAAAAAGGGTCAGGAAACTTTAATCTCAGATACCTCAAAAATGATGATTGCAGAAGTTGGCTTTCTCTCCTTTCTCCAACTGCTTCCATAAAACCAGCTCTAATCCTAGCAGGGATGTAATTCCCTGACAGTTATCAGTTATTTGACTTATACAGTTTTTGGATTTCCCCACAGGATCCTGCATCCCCTGAGTATGTAGATGAAGTATTTTCCAAAATTCCTGCCCTGGCCAATGGGCAGGGCCACACAAACCTTGCCCCAGCCACCCTGTGTACCACCTTCAGAGGTAGAAATATGCCTTTCCCCCCCTTCAATAAAAGAACCAGTCCCTTGGAGCTGTTCCAGGGTGTATTCTTCACCTGCACACTCATTGCTGACCAAGATCCTGCTTTGCACCTACTCGTGCTGGGTTAAGTTCCTCCTTCTTCAAGGCAGCTCTGTGTACAAGATGCCTGGCTATCTACAGGTGTAGCTGCCTGCAGCCACGAACACCACGTTCTCCTGAGATGAAGCCTAGGGATTAACGGGCGAGAGAAATGTGGGGCCAAGACAAAGTATTCTGATCAAGGCCCGAAGTTTAATAATTTGCTTTCACATATAAAGGGGAAGCCCCACCTCCCAGAGTCTCTTCTGGGTACCGCCCAGGGGCTAGGTGAGGAGATAGTAGTCCGGAAGGTGTCAAGGCTAGCTCAGCAGGCAGTTCATTCTTCTTAGCTCTGTAGCAGACCTCAGGGCGCCAAGACTGGCAAGGCAATGCCTCCTTCTAGGTCCTATTGTTGTTTGGTCTTGCTGTGGTCAATGACTTCCAGGCCTGCTTAGGCCTGGGGGAAGGGCACATGCAGGGAGAAGTGAATACTGGGCAGCAACTGGGGTCCTTTTTAAAATCTACAGTCTTGTCAGAAATTAGATGATCCTAGCTGTGTGAACTTGTGGATCACTTATTCTACCCCATTGGTCTATAAGTCTCTCTATTGTGTCCGTTCAAACTCTTTTTTGTTGCTTAAATATAAATAAAATCAGGTATTATAGGTACTATTATTCAGTTTAATATTGCTTTTTCAATATTCATAGAATTGATGTTTTTATTTTATAGCTTTTAATATTACTTTTTTTCTTTGTATTTTGAGATCTCCAGTATACTATGACACAAGTATAGATTCTTTTCTGGTCATGTCTAGTTGGAGTTCTAAATTTATCTTATTTTAAAATCTCACTATTTTTCTCTAGAGTGAAGGATATTCTTCAATAATTCGTTCAACAGATTCTGTTTATCTTAGCTCCTTCTTTCACTTAGATTCTTAGGTTTGTGTCTTAGTTGTGCTTCTGAGATCTTGGCTATGTAGGGCCATATTCACGTTTTCCTTATTGAATGCAGTATTTGTCAACTTTGTCCTCATTCTCTTATATTATTTATTATGTTTTAAAAATTCATGATGACATTCTCTGCAGTCTTTAAATTGAATTTATTGGTTTTTAAACTTCTATATGTTCTCTCTAGTATCAAATTTCTTTATGAATTCTTCAAAGTTGCTGACTTTTTCATCTCTATTGCTTTTTTTCCCCATTCTTGTTGATGGTTTCTCCATCCATGATTCTGACTTTCTTTCCCAGATCATAAATTAAATTAAAATTCTTTTCTTATTCCCTTTAGAGGATATTGATTACTTTTTACAAATAAACTTTTGATATCTTCTGGGCATTTGATCTCTGAGAGTATATTTGTTCAATAATTTTGGAGTCATTTTTTTGGTGAAGTTACATTGCTTTAGTTTTTATGTGTTTTGGTTTCTGTGTAGAAGTTTGTTTATCTACTGGTTTGACTGTCTCTTGATTTTAAGTGTGGATCTTCTCATTAGATGTACAACTATTTACTCAGTCTTCAGTCTCACTCACAGAGGTGAAGTTTGCTGTAACAGAACAGTAAAAAATCATACCAGATATAGAAATGCACTTAAATTTGACTAGAGGGCACGCTACCAATAGTGATTATAAAATGGCAAATGGAAAAAATGTCTAAGAATATGTGATTGGAGTTAAAATACTATAGAAAATAAGCATGGTATTGCATATCTTTATTTACTGCAGAGGAAGGTAGAAGTCAGTGAGTTCAGCCTCATCTACATATTGATTCCCAAGCTAGCCAGGGTTACATCATGATACCATATCACGGGGTCCTCAGTGGAGGAGTTAGAGAAAGGACTGAGGGAGCTAAAGGGGTTTGCAACATAGGAAGAACAACAATATCAAGCAACCAGACCTCCAGAACTCCCAAGGACTAAATCATCAACCAAAGAGTACACATGGAGGAAACCATGGCTCCAGTGACATATGTAGCAGAAGATGGACTTGTCAGACATCAATGGGAGGATTGGCCCTTAGTCCAGTGAAGGCTCGATTCCCCAGTGTAGGTGAATACAAGGGTGGAGAGGAGGGAGTGGGTGGGTGGGTGGGGGAGCACCCTCATAGAAGCAGAGAGAGGGAGAATGGGATAGAGGGTTTCTGGGGGGGGGGAACCCGGGAAAGAGGATAACATTTGAAATGTAAATAAAAAAACTTGTAGAGGAATTTTAATCCAGCAACATGGCCACTCTTGTAATGGATCACATCCAAAGATACGATCTTTCTGGAATGCAGACAGACCTTTTGTATATATCTTCAATCCAAAACAATGATGCCTAATTAAGGAGTAGACAGAGTAATGAATCAGAGAACAATTTGACAGAATGAGTTAGAGTTAGGATACGTCCAACTCTCAGGAGAATAGATAGTAAAAAGAGGCTACTTAGAGAGCAGAGAGGGCTAGATAAGAGGCAGTTTTACAAAGACAGGTTGCAAGTGAACACAGAATGAGACAGAGAATAAGAATGAGCCAGAAGATTAGTACAGATTGCCAGAGCTAGTTTGAGGCCAAGCAGAGCAATTTAGTCTTAAACAAAGAGAAGCCAGTTTGAATATATCAGCTTCAATAGGAGTTTGAGCTATAACGGCTGAGTTGAACCAGCCAGCCAGAGTTCAGAAACAACTATAAAGGAAGACCTTATTAAGAAATAAACCTCCAAGAAGATAATTACATCTAGGGAATAAAAGATACATTTATGAAAGCTCTGTAAGGCTAATGTGGAAATAATGTATAAACTAAATAGAGAAACAAAACGGGTGCAGGGTAAGGAGGAGAAGTGAAAATGGTTAAATGAAAAGAAAACATGAACAATAGAAGGGCCTAATTTTAAAGAACTGATTAATTTGTTTTTTTTTTTAGTTGTTTTTGGCTTTTTTTTGTTTGTTTGTTTTTTGTTGTTGTTGTTGTTTCTTTGCTCCTGGTTAACAATGGTAGATGGCTTTATCTTTGCAATACCTGAGTGAGCTACCCTTCTATTTTTACCATCCTTTGGCTTGTCAGCATCTAGCCCTCCTGCTATTTGTAACCACCTCCCTATCCTTTTCCTAATCTTAACTGAGGATCCTTAGCCCATTCCCTGACCTTATGTTAATTCAGATATTTTTAAAGGGCTTTTTTTCAGTAATTTAAAAATTATTATTTTTTTCTGAAAATAGATTTTTTTCCTCATGGAATACATCCTGATTATGGATTTTCTTCCTCTATTCTTCCCATTTCTCCTGATTTCTCTTCCTGCCCATATCTACTTCTTCCTGACTTTCATTAGAGAACAAACATGCCTACATATAGGCATGTTTGATATAATAATAAATAAAATAAGCTATAGTAAGATAAAACAAAACTAATATATCAGAGTTGTAAAAGATAAACAAACAGAAGAAAAAGAATCCAAGAGAAGTTATAAGAATCAGAGACCCACTTGTCTGTAAACTCAGGGGTCCCATAAACACATTGTGCCCAAATTTAATGTGAAGATTTGTGCCTGGTTTTATTGTATCTTGTGTTGAGTTCAACTGACATCCCTGAGAGGTCTACTTTTTTTTTTTTTTTCTAAAGAGAGGTAGGGGATATCACCTCAAAGCGGAGGGAAGGGAAGCTGTGTTTGGGATTTATTTTATGAGTAAAGAATAAATAAAAGTTAATGATCAACAACAATAAACCCCTTAAACAAGAAACCTAGAAACCTAAAAATAGGTTTTTTTTCCCCCCTCTTTGAGGAGCCCTGCCATTGCTCTGCAAATAATAAATCAATGCCTTACCAGTGTGGATCCCTAACCACTGGATTTGAGGCTTTAGATGTAGTACTGTTCCTTCCTTGCCTAGCTTCTGTTTCAAACTTGGTTTAAAACAGAGTTGACTAGATGAAGCTCTCTTTTTTTTAATTCCTCCCTACCTGCCCCACCCACAACATACACGTCGTATATATGTTCATCTTACTGTGCCTACATACTTCCTGCTTGGTTTCTTTGGAGACAAAGTCTTACTCTCTATCCTAAGGTGCCCAACAACTCACTGTATGACTCAGCGTACATTAAAGTCATAGAAAACTGTCTAGTCTTCGTCCGTGTGTGTAGTAATGTTACCAACATTAGCTGTTGTCCACTTTCTTTTCCATGCACTTAGAGCATTATTTTACTTCCATTGTGTATTTCAGAAGCCTTTACTCTTTGCTGTCTTCAGAACAGACCTCCCATGTCCTTAAAAATAATGACTGTCACTTTCATCAGGTTACATAGAAGTAGCTTTGAGCTCATCAATGGCTCAGAATACATTTGTTTTTTCATACCTTCAAAATACCCTATGTCTGAACCACAGGGGGAAGCTAGACATCCTGAACCTCTTTTATGTTTTAGAATTTAGACTTTGCCAAATGGCACCACTCGCACTTCCTTTTTACTTTCATTGGCAACATATTCTACTCTATTTGTAGTATAATTATTAATAACTTTGTTTTATAAAGCCATGCATTTGAAAGATAAATTGTATGTCTCCTCTTATTTTGGGTCTCTACCCTATATCTTAGAAACATAGAATCCTTTAAAATAATAAAACATAATATTTTCATATGCTGTCATAGAAATGATTCTTCTAAGAGTATATCAGGTATTTTTTTGATTATGTTTGTGCACACTATGACAACTAGACTGAATCAAATATGATCTAATTCTGCGAGATGATGTGGTTTTCAGTGCATGTGATTTCAGTGCATGTGGATTTAGTGCAGGGATGAGTAAATAAATCAGTTTATTATTAAAGAAAATCCAATTTTGTCATTTATTTTGATATAATAAAGAATGAATTAATTTTGGCTTTTTCATTATTTTTGATAATATTATTATTTATCTCATTTTTCTGTAGCATTGGATCCTGTGACTAAGGAACTTATGATTCAAACAGCAAAACCAACTTTTGGGCATCTGACAGAAGTAAGAAATATGTTCATACTAAAGTAAATATTATTAATTATAGCAACTAAATGCTAATGATTATTTCTGATTCTCTAAAGCCTTGTTTCTTCATCACTAAAGTGATTTAATGTGGAATATTCTTTAGGAAACAACATGATAAGAAACTTAAAAGAAAATATTTGTAGTGATTCATCCACTTTGTGTCGACTTTTACTGTGGTAACATTTAATAACATGACTATTTAGGCTCTAAAATTTATTATGAACTACCTTTCCAAAGCTGTGTTTGTAGGTAGGCTTACTTTGAAGATTTTGACATTTTAAAGAAGTATTATAAACTTAAGCAGACACTTCAAAGATGTTAATTTTTATCTGGGGATTTTAGTTTTAAATTACATGTTTTATGTGAATAACATATCATTGTTTCAATAACACACATAGACATATGCTTATATATACATATAAACACACACACATGCACACAGAGTATGTTAATCTGTATAAAATTGTATCTTTGATGTTCTTATAAAGGACACAGAGTCTTATTGCATACTAGAATATTAACTGTCTCACATAGTATAATGAAAAATGTCAATAGAAGTCCAGAAGGACCTATGGGAAGTCCATCTGTATTACAGGCATTGAAAAGCAGATAGAACTCAAGTGGACTAAACATTCCTATGGCTATATGCACAGACCTGCTATATGTTATATGTAAAATGTGGCAGATCTTATCTTATCTGTGACATGAGAAAATAGTAGAGAAGTCAAAGGAGAAGGGAATTTATTTTGATGGCTTAGATCTACACGATCATTGAGGACCATCAATGCCTAAAGTTACTTTTAAAATGTTGACTTGTTTATAGTATGGTGCTAAGTGACAGCCTCCTTCTTTCTCCAAAATTTTAGTGAAATTCATATGATACTACCTGATGCTTTTGATGTTTCATTATTGTTGGACTTAGACACATGCTAAGCTCTTTCAGGATGAAACTTTGATAGGAACAGAAATTTCTCTCTTTAATGCAGTGAAATATATAATGCATTTTGAGAATTTGATTTTGAGTTAAGTCAAAATGTTGTGATAAGATGAAAATATTTCATCTTCATATTTTCTCAATAATAAGCCATGATGCTGGCTAGAATGTTACCTAAAGTAGTAGCACTGTGAAATAAGAATTTGCAAGCATTGATGATCAGTGTTAGTACTGGTAACAAACACACATTTCTAGAAAATAATTCTCCTCCTGCTGACATAAGTACAGTTTTGTTTGAGGAGAAAGAAGCAAGTCTGGAAAAGAGGGAAGATGATATTCTTACAGCTATGATATCAGCCCAGTCAATATTTCAAAATTTCATTGTCGATGTGTGAAATAGTCTCTTTAGTTAGGAGTAAAGCTTCAACTTTGAATCAGCAGTACCCTGAGCACCATGGGTAAATCTTAGGAAAAAAACCAACCACAATAATATATCTATATAATAAATGTATCATGTAAGAATATGTTATTGTATTTATAAGAATTACATAAATAGAAGAAAAGGTACATTTTTTTCAATGTAGAAAATGTACAACATTCTCCCAGATTGATGAGGATAGGAAGCACTTGAAATGACTGAGTGTCTATCTGAGAAAGCAATCTGGATTATCCTTCCCACCTTTGCAAAATGGAGTATCCAATCTATTAGGAGGAGCAGACATTTGAAAGATAGTTAAAGACGATAGATCAAGGAGAAAATTTTTGTTTGGAAATTTTTATACAGAGGGATTTAGAAGTAGAAGTCTCTAATTAAAATATTTCATATATTTTCAGGGTCAGGTTTGAAGTAAGTCCCTTTCCCCTCAAAATTTTTGTTGCTCGTTAATTATTGTTATGCAGATAGATTATTTTTGAAGGCTGAATAGAAAAATGTGCCAAGTCCATCTTCCAATTTGGTGGAGACAAGCCTGGATTCTGCACACTAAGCTATCCACATCTGTGCTTAACACAAACAAATAAAACAGAACTGTTTACTATGGCAATGTGTTGATAATCACGCACTCATTTTTTAACTCTTTCTTTGTCGCTATGCTCTTTTATGGCAGCTATCAAGCTGCTTAAGTTTCCCATTCCTCGAGGCTTCTATTCTGGTACTTTGCAAAACTAGTATCATTTTGTCGACTCTCTTCTAACACACTCAAAATGCAGAGAACAAATCAATGCCCAAATAAAACACATTTATGTTTGATACACTTTATTTGTGACAATATGCATTTTTTTCTGTAGACATTATTTTTACTTATTTATCAAAATGGTATATCTAGATGTTCATATATAGCCAAATGTCTTTCTGAGTTAGCACGAGGAAGACCATTCTGTGAACTTACTTGTTCCCTCCAAGTCAGTGTTCCAAGATGCAACTTGAACTGCTTTATATTTTTAACTGTCAATTAATCTGACATTAGCTATAAGCTATTGTTTATGTTGTGATGTGAAGGTCTTTCTTAATAACACTTTACTGTGATTGAGAAGTCACTGCGTTCCCACTGAGTGCAGTGCCACAATTGTTATAAATCAAATGATTAAATAGACAAGCCTCAGAATTCTGCATTTCTTTACATGCATGTTGATGACCATAATGCCTTAACTTTTCAATAATTGTTTCCTGATTGGCCAAGACAGTCATCCTACTTTGTTCTTCTTTGTTCTTATTTGTTCTTCTTTGTTCTTTTTATTTTTAATTGGAATTTAGTTATTAGCATTAATTAACTTGTTGATATCCACAAAATAATCTACTGTGCTAGATTTTCAGATTTAGAAATATTATTTATAATTTCAAAATTTTATTGAAAATGTAGTTATGACACTTCTTTTACTCTTTCTTCACCTGCAATCCCCTCTATGCTGCCTTTCATATCAATTCTATTTCTCCACTCACTCTGGAATTGATAGTCTCTTTTTATGTGCTTGGTTTTGTTCCATACATATGTATATATGTATAATTATATAAATATAGCTCTCTTAGTATACTTAGTATTGTTGTAAGTTCATGGTTTCAGGCTATTTTGTATTGTATAACCAGGGGGACTCATGCCTGGGACACACTAATTCTCTCTTTCAATAGTTATTAGTTAACCACAATTCTTTGTCCATCACTGGGACTCATTTTAAGATTTGGGTCCCAAATTTTGAATAGTTTCAATAGTTTTATTGAATAGATTTTCAATAGTTTTATTTTGATTTCAATGCACATGCATTTTGGTTTTATTTATTTGTTTTTACTCTTTTGGTTTTCTGCTTCTAAATCTATGAGTTGGTAAACTTCATGTGGTTTTCAGAGATTTTTTTTCTTTGTGTAAAGATTTTCAATGAAAATTAAGGTAAAACACACCCAAACATATGTGATACAATAAAAGCAATGTTAAGGGGAAAATTCATAGCAATAAGTGCCTTTATAAATAAATGGGAGAGATCTTATACTAGTAGCTTAACAGCATACCTGAAAGTTCTGCTACATAAAGAAGCTAATACATCTAAGCAGAATGGATGACAAGAAATAGTCAAACTCAGGACTGCAATCAAATAAGTAGAAACAAAGAGAACAATACACAGAATCAACAAAACCAAAATCTGGTTCTTTGGGAAAATCAACAAGATAGAGAAATCCTCAGCAATACTAAAGGCTGAGAGACATTATCCAAATTTAGAAAGTCAGAAATTTAAAGAAAGACATAAGAACAGAAACTGAAGAAATTAAAAAATTAAAAAAGATATCAGGTCTTACTCAAAAGCCTAGACTAGACAAAACTGGAAAATCTAAATGAATTGGATGATGATCCAGATAGATACCATGTACTAAAGAAAAATCAGGATGAGGTAACTATGTAAACAATCTCATAACTCCTAAGTAAATAGAAGTAGTCATTAAAAACTTCCTACCAAAAAACAAAACCAAAGCCAAATCCAAACAACCAAAAGTTAAAACCAACCAACCAACCAACCACAACAACAAAAAGCCCCAGGGCCAGATGGTTTTAGTGCAAAATTCTACCAGTTTTTCAAAGAAGAGCTAACACCAATATTTCTCAAACTATTCCACAAAGTAGAAGCAGAGGAATGCTACCCAGTACATTCAATGAGGCCACAGTTACTCTAATACCTTTACCACACAAAGACCAAACAAAAAAAGAAACTTCAGACTAATTTCACATGTGAATATTGACACAAAAATACACAATAAAATCCTTGCAAACTGAATTCAAGGACATATCAACAACATCATGATCAAGTAGGCTACATTACAGGGATGAATGCATGGTTCAATATAGGAAAATTCAACAATGTAAGCCAATATACAAACAAGCTGAGTTATAAGAATCACATGATCATTTCATTAGATGCTGGAAAAGTCTACAACAAAAATTAAATACTACAAAAGTCTTAGAGAGATCAGGAATACAAGGCACATAACTAAACATAATACAAGTAATATGCAGCAAGCCAATAGCCAACATCAAATCAAATGGAAGGAAACTTGAAGCAATCCTAGTAAAATTAGGGACAAGACAAGGCTGCCCACTCTCTAACTAGCATTTCAATATAATACTTGAAGTTCTAGCTACAGCAACTAGACAACACAAGGAGATCAAGGGGATACAAACTGCAAAAGAAGTCAATGTATCACTATTCACGAATAATACAATAGTATACAAAAGTGACCCAAGAATTCTACCAGATAACTCCTACAGCTGATAAGCACATTCAACAAAATGAACGGTAACAAAATTAAGTTAAAGGAATCAGTAGCACTTCTTTACACAATTATAAAAGAGCTGAGAAAGAAATTAGGAAAACAACATCTTTCACAATAGCCACAAATAGTATAAAATATTTAAGATATCTTGAGGTAACTCTAACCAAACAAGAGATAAATCTGTTATGACAAAAACTCCAAGTTCCTAAAAAAAGAAATCACAGAAAACCTCAAAAAAAAAAAAAAAATTAAAGACCTCCTATGTTCATGGATCAGTAGGATTAATATAGTAAAAATGTCCATCTTACCAAAAGTAGTGTACAGATTCAATGTAATTCCCATTAAAATTTCAACAAAATTCTTCACAGACACAGAACAATTCTAACCTTCATATGGAAAAACAAAAACCAAGGATAGGTAAACAATTCTCAACAATAAAAGAACTGGGGAATCACCATCTTTGACCTCAAGCTTTACTACAAAGCAATAGTGGTAAAACCTCCATAGTATTTGTACAGAGATCAATAGAATAGAATAGAAGACCCATAAATGAACACACACACACCTATTGCACTTAATGTTTGACAAAGATAATCATAC
This sequence comes from Rhabdomys pumilio, assembly GCA_030674055.1. Taxonomy (NCBI): domain Eukaryota; kingdom Metazoa; phylum Chordata; class Mammalia; order Rodentia; family Muridae; genus Rhabdomys; species Rhabdomys pumilio. Next base: position 116,230,418 of record JANHMN010000004.1, read on the forward strand.
AGTGAAAAAAAATATATACAACAAATGTTTCTGGTCGAATTGGTGATCCGCATATAGAAGAATGCAAATTGATCCATATTTTCCACCTTGCACAAAGCTCAAGTCCATGTGGTTCAAGGACCTCAACATAAAACTGCATTTAGTGAATCTCATAAATGAGAGAGAGAGTGTGAAATAGCCTTGATTGCACTGGCACAGTAAGAAAACTTCCTGAACAAAACACTAGTGGTTCAGGCTTTTAGATCAACTGTTGATAAATGGGAACTCTTGAAACTGAAAAGCTTCTTTAAGGCAAAGAACACTGTCAATAGGAAAAATGGCAACCTACAGATTATAAAAAGATCTTCACTAACTCTACATTGGACAGAGAAATAATATTCAAAATATATAAAAACTCAGTAAATTAGACTCCAGAAAACCGAAGCATCCAATTATAAAATGGTATACAGATCTAAACAGGAAGAATTCTCAGTAAAGAAATCTCAAATGGCCAAGAAGCACTTAAATACATGATCAATATCCTTAGTCATCAGGGAAATGCAAATAAAAACAAGCCTAAGATTCTATCTATACCAATCAGAATGAACAAGATAAAAACCTCAAGGGACAGCACTTGTTGTTGAGGATGTGGAGAAAGTGGAACACACCTCCATTGCTGGTGGGATGGCAAACTTGTATAACCACTCTGGAAATCAGTCTGGAGGGTTCTCAAAAAACTTGAAATAGTCCTACCTGAAGACTGAGCTGTATTGCTACTGAGCATATATCCAAAAGACACTCTAATATCCCACAAAGACACTTGCTTAATTGTTCACAGCAGCTTTCTTTATAAGAGCCAGAAGTTGGAAACAATGCAGATGTTCCTCAACCGAAGAGTGGATAAAAAAATGTGTGCTTCATTTACACAGTCTTCAGCTATTAAAAACAAGTACAACATGGAGTTTTCAGGCAAATGGATGGAACTAGAAGATTTCATTCTTAGTGAGATAACCCAGACCCCAAAGGACATGCATCATATGTACTCACTAATAAATACGTATTAGCCATAAAGTACAGAATACCCATTATATATCCCACAATCACAAAGAAGTTAAACAAGAAGTAA
>JANHMN010000004.1:116231532-116276581 GCA_030674055.1 Rhabdomys pumilio
TACCCATTATATATCCCACAATCACAAAGAAGTTAAACAAGAAGTAAAGCCCAAGTGAGGATGCTTAATCCTACTTAGAAGGGGAAAAATAGTCATGGTAGACAGAGGAAGCAGGGATCTGGGTGAGAGAGGGGAAGGGAAGGGAATAAGGATCATGTATGGGGAGAGAGACAGGACCAGAGAGCAAGAATGAGTGGAAATATGTGTGTGTGTATGTGTGTGTGTGTGTGTGTACTTGACAGCAAAAACCCAAAGAATCCAATTTAAAAATGGGGTACATAGCTGACCAGAGAATTTTCAACAGAGGAAAATGATCAAAGTCCTTAGTTATCAAGGAAATGAAAATAAGAAATAGCCTGTGATTCTACACTATACAATGAAGATCATGCGGGCCAATTAGTAACACTCAGAGAAGCTGATCTTGAACTTTTAATCTGAAGAAACTTAAACAAAACCTATCATACCAGTTAATGTGTGGTAATGTTTTTAGTAGTCATAAGAAATTAATACTGATATTCTCATATTAATACTATGCATTTCTTCTAACATATGGGTGTTCTAAATAATTTATTTTTAATGGAAGATTTAATCTTTTTTCCTATTTGGTAGAAAGTTTATAGGAAATTGTCTTGATCTAAACTGACCTATTTTCAGATTGCCCTCTTCTAGTTTATAGATTTCTGCTTATTACAAGACCTAGATTAATTCTTATTTATATTATGTGCACGTGAATTTTACCTTCATCTATGTATACTACACATGCCTGTTGTTTGAGGAGGGCAAAAGGTAGCATTGAGTCTCCTGGAACTGCATTTACAGACAATTGAGAATTGCCACATGGGTACTGAAAACCAAAGCAAGTACTATTAACTGCTGAGTCACCTCTCCAACCCCATGTCTTAGAAGTTTGCATTAAATAAAGAGCACATGACATTTTTCATGTCTTGAAAGACAATTGTTAATGTCAGTCAATCATGATGTCACATATCTTTAATCTCAGCACTCAAGTGGCAGAAATACAAGGATCTTGTGAATTTGAGGACATCCTGGTTTATGTAAACAGGATGTTTACATAACAGGACAGCCAGAACTACATAGAGAGATCCTGTCTCTAAACCAACCAACCAAGTAAAGAAACAAACAGATTATTAATATTGCAATCTTTCTATTAGTTGCAGAATTGGAGATAGGCTCCATCATAAAAAATTATATCACCTCTAATACAATAGTAAAACCCAGTTTGGAAACATTCTGGACTTTCACCAGTATGCTTTAATAACCCTTATATTCAGAATTTTTAAAATATTTGTCTTCTCTGGCTCATTGCAAATTTGGAGAGGTGACTCAGCAGTTAATAGTACTTGCTTTGGTTTTCAGTACCCATGTGGCAATTCTCAATTGTCTGTAAATGCAGTTCCAGTGTTAAGTAGCACATTCTACTCAAATGCATCATTGTTCTCTCTGTAGAGTGCTTGGCTTTTGAAGAAACTATCAGTATCTCAGAAAGGAAAGCTTGGACTTTTCATTCATGTAGCTTTAAAGATAAGTTGGGATTATATTGTAACCATGCCTCTTACCTTCATTTACTATCACAGATGTGTAGTAAGATAGCAAGAGTCTCTTTCATTAACAACATCAAAGAACTGGAAAATCTATCCATTGAGTCATTATGGCATCAATCTAACCAGTCTTTGATTTCTTTAAGCCACTGAAACAGGGCTAGGATGCAATCCTACCCAAAACATGGTCATAAGCAAGGGATGGTTCCAAAGGTAGGTATTAGAGAAGCATACATAAAGTAAATGTACCTGAGGGGCACAGCATTTATTTTTTTGGAATGTACATCCTAAAATTTGGGACTATTTCCTAACCAAACATCAAGGTTAATTTATGTACAATAAGGAAATTCAGATGTAGCTCTATGGCACAAACTTTTGATACTTTATAGGCACACACACACACACACAGAGAGAGAGAGAGAGAGAGAGAGAGAGAGAGAGAGAGAGAGAGAGAGAGAGAGGGAGAGAGAGTCACAACCAGAGTCTTCCTGCAAGCTATTCAAAGCATTTAGTCTATAGAACTCTTTTATTTTATTTTTGCTCTTGAACTGAGAGCTCATTGAATGACTCGGCACAAAGAGAAGGACATCTGTTTAGAGAAGCTTTTCCTAATTGATATGTTAATTAAAAATGACTTCTGGCTCTTAGAGTTTTGTTTACTTTTCATGATACATCTGCCCTGTGGCATTTCATAATGGGTGTTGTCACATAAATATAAAATCTAAATAAACAAGGCAAAAGATTCATTACCACTTCTGGACTTCAAGTAGTATGTAATGTATGACTAAATGCATTTGTTCACCTTATTCTGGCCAAAACATTCTGGATTTCCTCCAGGATAAAGATCAGCTCAGTGGGATTCATGCATCTGTCACATCTGGACAATCTCAGAGGAGCCTAGTCAGTGTACCCGGAGGCCATGTGAAGGTTTTAGATTTCAAAAACTTTAGCAGCCTGCTTATAATTATAGCCAAAACTACTAGCTTATTACTCAACTTTCTACTTTCTAATGCAAAATTCTAATACAATGATTTAAAAAAACATAAATAACAATGTAACTTGGGTAAATTTATGATGTGTTAAAATTGTTCAGCATCTCCAGAGAATCCAGGCTAGAGATCCTTGGCTCTTACTTTAGAATCATGGCTTTAGACAGAGATGGTATCTAGCAGTGGAGATGAGGCAGAGTTGTCAAGGACTGTGCTATAACAGTAGAAGGGCATAAACCTCAAACCACCTGAGTAACAGCTTAAAACAACTGGGAAGTTTTCCTCTACTTCATTTGTTTTTAAGTGTAGTCTCTGGTTTGGAAAATGTTGAGATTCTGTGTGATTAAATCCTCTGTAATAAACTTTAAAATTTTTAAAAAATTGGATTATTGTATTTTATAGATGTAGAAATAATAGATACTGATATACATAGCATTTATTAAAGGGATAGTGTACAATTTTGATTTGATATGGTGATTAATATAAAATCAGACAAATGTTTACTACAAGTTCTTTGGTAAATTTCACACATTATTTGTGAGTAGAAATGTATACTAAGGTGAAAGGTAATAGTATTTAAGACCACCAAAAGAACAAAATTATGTTTTTCACATAAATTTATTATAATTGTAGTCAATAAAAGGAAACATGGACTATATAATTCACTGAATTCTCATGTAAGAATAAAATTCTTTAAACCATAAAATAGCCCATAACATGATAACCATGTATGGTATTCATAATATTAATTATATTAAATTAAGAAGTCTGATGAAAGCAATGTTTTGAGTATTACAGTTGAGGAAAGATTATATTTTCATAAACACTGTATTAAAATACATACAATAACAACTTATTGTGTCTAAATATTTAACTTTTAATTTTTACTGGGCTTTTGTAGAGTTCAAGAGTAATGTTGGTCTTAAGCTCTCGGAATGAGGTAATTAAAATAAAAAGAAAATTTATTTAGGATGTTTAACTAAAGATTTATGATAAAATGACATGATACTTGATGATTGATGATGAGACATTAAGATTTGAGTCTACCTAACCTATGACAACTTTTTTGATTTATCAGAAAATGCAGGTAATAATAGTGCATGTTTTATATTTATTACTTTATATAAAGTTCAAAACAATGGATCCCAAAACAGAATCATATTTCCTTCTTACAGGTAAAGAATAAGACCCAGAAGCTAAAATTGCTAATCAAAAGCCATGCTTTTCTACCACCCCTGTGAATCTTTTTTTCTGGTGTACTATTGAGAAGATCTATGTAAATAAGGTCTGATTAGGTTACCTAATCTGATTTTTGCTTACAGAATAAAATCCACATATTCTAATATGACCTGTATCTATTTATTCTGCATCTTCTTCTCCCTATACACTTAAACCCCTCTTGTTCTCTGGAATTCTTGTAATTGCCATTTTCTTTAGCTTGGCTCTTTGTGCATTCTCTCATGACACATGCTTTGCCTTAGAGACCTTTTTCTTTTGAACTTGTAACATATACTAATTCTTCATAGTCAACTCCAGAATCATTTGTAGCAGCATGAGTTTTCTGACACTCAAAATCGAAGATCGCTGTCTGCATTTCCTTCTGCGTGCTCTGCTATCAATGTTTGTTGGCATGTCTTGCTTGTCTGCCTCTATCATACCTGGATCACAAACTTTCTGATAGCAAAATATATGCTAGTTCATTAGTCTTATGCATGTTACATAAAAGAAAATCAGGAAGAGCCCATTAAAGAACCAGATTTGTGACATCTGTTTTAGATGACAGAGTTCTTCAACTAGGAGGACCTGAGATGTTTATGAAGATGCAAATATAAGCAGAAACATATACAAATATGAATATGGATATGGGCATGCATAGAGACATTTAGCAACATAAATAGATGTCACTAATAGTGATTACTATTCACTGTTCAGAGATCATTGCAGATGATTTGGTCTTAGCATCAAGTACATGATCATCTTGCCTAATCTTCTCAATCACTTGCCTATATATGTGGGTAAAAAAAATGGGCTATTTTAGATGACTTCAAATATCTGATATAGGTTTAATAAAACAACTTCATAGTTCAGTATCAATAATAAGCCCTATATATTAATCTCTGTGTGTTAAAGAACTAAAGTTGAAGTAACTTATCTGATTAGTGATTTTTTCATGCTACAGTCCTTATGACCTTCTCAATCCATTTTCATCACCTGCTACTCACACTGCGTTAATGAATGATTTCCTCAAATTCTCCAAACCAATCATCTTATTTAATTTATCTGTACCTCTGCCTGGGTTTTTAACTCTCTTTTTTCCCAGTGAATTTCAAGCATTTGTACTTCTTCTCTGAAGCCTTTTCCAATGCTTGGAGCACTATGCCTTCATGGAATGCATCTGCTATGGTGATTCAGCATTTGCATGTAATTTCAAAGTCTTCTTCAAGTCTTTATGATTACCCATTCCGTCAGCCACAATTTGCTTAAATGCAATACCTTTCTTGTTATCATGCAGATTTCATTTCACGCATGAGCATGGTGTAAATATTAGTCAAACTTGTCTGAAAGTTTAGAATGCATTTTTACAGTAAGACTTGATTAATGTTTTGTTGGTAATTGTCAAAGTAATATGAACTCTTTAAGCCAACTAAGTTTAAATAATGCATTTATATGTTGTATAAAGTATAAATGTAAAAGTTGTCATAATCTGATGGTATGCATTGTCATAAGAATTAGCTTTTATTAGTTTGATTTCCTGTTTTGAAACATTAAAATCATAGTATTCTTTTCCCCACATCTTTCTGTTGCTTTTCTAAGAAACTTGACAGTATAGCTGTTCAAACTCACAGTTTTGTTATCACACTTACAACTTGCTCATTGAGCTTGCTTGTGTCTGACAGTGAATACACGGAAGTAGGGAGACTACTTAAAGGGAGTGAGAAGTTGGGCATTTGAATTTTACTACATTTACTTTTGTATTTGGAACCCTGAAAATGTGATGCATTTTTGTTGCACAGGAAAGACAATATAAATGACAAGCTAGATCAATGAGGATTTTGATAGCATTTTATTATAATGAGTTTTCAAAATAGCTTTGAGCTTATTAAAAGCCCTTTCTTTATATGATATCCTTAATACTCTTATGTAGGAATGTAGTAAGTTTTTTTTTTTTTCAAAATTGTGATTTAAATGTTTCAAGGACAAACTGTGCTGAAGATTGTGAAATAAAACTAAATTGGTTCTAGTCTGTTAGTATTTTCCACATAATATAAAATAAAACCATTTTATATACTGAAAATATACATGCTGAGATATCACAATAAACATCTTTAAGTCACTTTGAAAATTGATTAAATATTATAGCAATATCTTCTATCTGTTTCTACAGTCATTCAGTAATTTTTTTCCCATTGTAAAATATTGTTTCTAATGGCTACTATTTAGTTTTAGGCTTAAAATCATTTTTCTGTTTTTTGACTGATTCCCAACAAGTCTTTTTTCTTATGTAGATTTTTGAAAAATACTCTCATTTTTAATGTTTTCATCTTCCAATGTTTTCAGAACCATACTTGAGTTCTAGTTTGTTCAAGTACATATCCCGTTCAACTTGATTCCCATTAATTGCCAAATATGGCATAGAAATGATCTCATGCCAAATCTTCCTTTGCTTCTTTGTTTCATTGATTGTTTCTTTGTTTCTGTCAGTCTCTCTTTCTTCTTTTTTTTCTTAATTTTGTCTGTTTTTCTTCCTTTCTTTTTCTTTCTTCTGTTACTTTTTTTCTAGTTTGTCACCAAGTCTTCTTTTACTTTCTTCTTGACATATTCTCATAAAATATATTTCCAAATGTGAGTCTGTTGCAGATGAAACTTAGATCATTGCTTCACTTTTTATATTAAATAGATCTTTCTAAATTTTAGAAAGATTTTTTTCTGTATGTCAGTTCTATACATACTCATTTGGAAATTATTACTTTCCTACTGTGTTTCAAACAATCTCTGTGTATAGCAGCATATAAAATAAATCCTGAGCCTATAGTTAAGCAAAGGTCCATAGGAACAAAACATAAATAAATGTTTTCATCATAATTAGCATTGTAGGAATAAATACAACAAGCATGGAGAAAGAATGCTTGACTGTGAAGTGTCACTATAATACAAAAAGGATCACGCTGTATCTATTGACATTGGAGCAAAGACTTGAAGGAACTGAACAAGTAGTTAAGAGGAGAGTATTCTGGACATAACTTATAGCCAAAAGCTCACATTCCAGTGGGTAGAACATTGTAAACAATTTAAGGACTAGAAATAAAGCTAAAGTAGTGAGAACTGAATGAACAGAAGGAGGTGGGTTTTAAAAGTTATTAGTAGGAGATCACATTAAATGCTCTAAATGCTGCGTGGCCTCCTGCTGTACGCGTAAAATGATTCTTGAATATCTCTAAATCAGTTTTCGCTTTTCTAATATCCTCATTTTCTATTTTACTTTATTTCCACTCTAATCTATTGAATACATTGAATTAAAATCTTGATTCAATCTCCTAGCCTGCCAAGGTAGCACAAGCATAACAGCTCTGCTAGCATAAAAGAGGGATGAGGGATCGGAAAGATTAAAAGGGAACAACCCAGTAGGAATAAGAAAAGCAAAGCAAAAGAATTTATAAAAACAGGGACATTTGAAAGTTAAACTTTCTTAAAATACATTAATTTTATTTATTTAAAATGTGAATACATATGCATAAAATATATTCAGTGTTTCATTGCAAATGCAAGGGAAATGAAAAAACAATTATACTTTACCCCAGATATACTCCTGGAAGAACAGACTGATGTGTAACTCCAATATGAAAAAATTCCTTTCAAGTTTTGAAAGGGTGTAGTGTTTGGAAAATAAACTTCCTTCATGTTTTAAAGAGTAAAGTCTGTTTTTGTATCCCTGTGTTGTCAAACAATGATTTTATTGGTCTCCTGGGTACTTCTCCACTTTTGTAATGATTAAGGATCTATAACATTTGTTATATTCTTTACTTAGAAAATAGAGCCAATCACAGAGTGGAAACAATTATAAAAACAATGAAGCAGATTGCTCTAAAATTCAAGTGGAAATGAGTGTGCTTTATAAAAAGAAAAGAAAGCCTGGGAAAGAAATAGTAGGTTTTATCTGTAATTTCAAGACTTCTTATAAAGCTAAAGGAACACCAAAGTCACATGCTGGCATATACATAGGCAACTGCAGTACACTAGGTTCAACAATAAACTTGCCTACATGGCAAACTAAATCTGAAAGCTCACATATGTAAAACTCAGTAAAGCTTATGTAATACTGCAGTCAACTCAGCGAGAAAATAGCACTCGTGAGAACTAATTATTTCTGTGACAACAATACACTTCTATCCCTATCTTTATTATACAGAAAAAAATATTAACACAAATCAAGTAATGATGGTAGTGTTCACCATCTAGAATGGAGAAGGAGTAACAATGGCTTATTTCGATTAGACTTTTTGCCTGTTAGGGATTGTATGAATTGGCTTAGTGGAGGTACAAAAATCATGCTGTATGCTGCCAGGATCATTTCACTAGATCAGGACTCGGACTGAATGAAAAACAGGAAGTTAATTGAATAGCACTGTGCATGTATTAATTCTCTGCTCTGTGTTCCTGATGCAGATGCAATATGACTAGCTGTTTCAACTTCCTGACACCTTAAATTACCTGGAATATGGTTTGTGTACCTAGTGAGACTTCAAAGGAGAAATTATTCTTCCTTTGTGAGTGATTTTCACTTGGAGAGAACTTTTAGGTCACCAATGAGGAGTGTGTCTATTTCCCCTCTCGGTACTGAAATTCCGTCTGGCTTAGACCTGTGCAGGCCCTGTCCTCGCATCCACAGTCCTGTGAATTCATATCTAGGTTAGTATTGTGTGTAGATGGCCTTGTTTCCTCCGTGTCTCCCATCAAGGAGAAAAGGAAACAGTAATTGGAATATATTTTACGAAAACAAAATTATTTTCAAAGAAAATTGTCCTGCAATGATGAGCGATTCAGGAATTATGTGCCAAATGAATACTTCTTCTGTTTAGCTGTTTTTGTTGTGAGTGTTTGTCCTTCTCTACTATTTTAGTTTTATGATTTAGAACACTATAAACATTAAAGCATTTTATGTGTGCCTGTGTTGGGTCATGGAAGGGTATCCTGGTTCTTGGGCTGTGGGTTCAGCCATGTCCCCAGAACCCAGGCTCCTGACATGAGGCCTAATCTCCAGTTCCACCTTTACCATTCAGTCACAGTACACAAGTGGGCGTGATAAACAGCCCCCAGGCCCTTGAGAGATTTACATACTAATGAGGTAGCTGAAGACCAGAGGGTGGAGCCAACTAAGCATTCCTCCCCAGCCCCTCCCCCCTTTTCCCCTCTCCCCTTTTTCACTCAGGCATGGCCTGGGTTTTTGGGGGAGTATGAATCTAGATCCATCCACCATCGGCCATGCCAATAAACCGGTTTTGGAAACCCAAGGACTTCCTCGTGTTTTGGGACCATGCTGTGAGGAACAGTGAGGAACAGTGGAGAGGCTTTTAGTTAATGAGCAGCCGGGCCTAACTTCCAGCTGGAGGAACCCAGATCATTCCCAGCCGACTACCCACAGCATGGTGGGAGGAACCCTGAGTTCCCCAGCCATATTTTCCCACATGCCTGTATTTTATTTGTTTGTTTATTTTAGAGAAGTGCATATATGAGTTTATGAGTTTAGTTTTTAAATTATTTTTCCTTCCCTCTCATCCTTATAACTTGTCCCATGTTCACTCAAATCTCTCTCAAATATACAGTCTCTTTTCTTTATTTGTTATGCATATACATACATTCAGAAAAACTCAAATATATAAAATTCCCTAAATACTCCTTGGAATAATTTTTTATGATGAAGATAATTTTTTTAAATATAATCCTTTAGTTACTTTGTTATTCTTGAATTTTGTGATTGTTTTTGATGCTGGTGTTATAGTTGCTGTTACTATGCTCAGAATTGAACCAGAGACTTTTGAATGCTAAAGATTCTCGCTGAGCTAAACTCCTGACCTATATTTGTTAATTGCTATAGAAATACTGTAAAAAGTAAGAACTTAGGGATTTAAAATTCGTGATTATCATTACCCTTATTTAATTGGAAGAAAGTAGTTTTGGCATGGTGAAGGGTTACAGTGTGGGAGGATATCATTACCTAATACATGAATGAAATCCTACTCTGAGCAGACACTGCTGAGTACAGACCCTGGATGTGCAGCCAGCTCTTCTCACACAAGCCAGGGCATCTAGGATTTCCACTGCTGCATATGTTTAGTGTGTCACCTTGGACATCTGCTCATATTGAACATCTGCTTTGTGATTTTACTGGACTGCCAAAAAGTGAGCGGGATCATTAGTTATTCTACAATGTGAAGTTATGCAGAACACAATCCATGTATGAGAAATAATGTCAGGAAAGCCATATCCAACATAATTAATTCAAAGTTTGCTTCATGCTGAGAATTATTACAGGCATCATTTCAGAAAAGACTGCCAAACCATCTCATATCCAAATAAAGACTAAGTGTTCCAATATTTCTGCACAGCATTTTTACCCACAAATCTTTGTGAATTGTTTATTTTCTGACCATCAAAGTAAAATACATAGTGAATAAAATAAACTACTAAAATGTCTATTAATTTTTAAATTATATTTAATGTAGCTTATGTTCATTAGTTCTCATTAAAATGAGCCATATCTGTGAATTACCTATTAATGTATTCAATTTTATTGATAATTACAAGTATTAGCCAACTGTATTGGACACTAGATTTGTGTTTCAGAGGATAAATTAGCTATGATATATTTTATAACTTATATGTTCTTCTTATACATGATGATATATGAAACCAAATTTTTTACATTTGAATTATGTTAATTTTTCATTGACCCAAAGCTGTGTCACAGACCGTAATGTAAATAATTGAATGGAGCAAGCCTGTTTAAGAAATCTGTTTTTATGATCACCTGTTTAAAAGTGTTTTTAAAACGTAACAGAAGTAAAATCATTATAAAACATAGAAATCTGGCACTTATTTGATAACTTAAGAATCCGAGGCAAATCATGAGCAAGACAGTGATTTTAAATATTATATGAAATTCTGCAAATATTGAATCATCATATTTAGAGAACCATATTCCCTTAATATGTTCATTGTGTAGTTTTAAGAGCATCATGATCCAAGGGAAAAATTAAAAGAAATGGAATAACATTAATGTTATATACAATATAGAAATCACATTAGATAAATATCTATTTAAGTTAATAGAAGGTTTCATTTATACTTGCCTTATAATTTATTAGGTTGTCACATTATTAATGCTGAAAATGTTTGAAGAGACTGCTGGGTAGATTTATTGTTTGTGACTAGGCACCCCTCTGTCACTTTTTCTTGTATTTTGGTCAATTGTGGGTTCTCTGTAATGGTCTTTGTCTGTTGCAAGATGTTTCTTTGATGATGGTCAAGACCCATCCTTACCTGTGAGCAAAGGAATAAATATTTAGAATGTAATTAAATAATTTATTTCAGTAAAGTGGCAGTCATAGATTCTCTTCCAAAATCCATTCTCTCACTAGACCCAGGTCATTGGATAGATTTCCAGTTCCAGACAAGCTTTCTCTTCTTTTGAGTAGGGCATAATTCCAATTAATGAGCTGTTGGTTACCAACAGATATGTGTGCCCCTGTGTTGCAGTCAGAAAAATATTTTACCATGTTGGTTATTATTGTAGTTCATAAGCATAATGTCTAGATAGGACTATTCGTTGTTCTTTAAAACAAGATTCTTATAGCTACCTATCAGAGACACAACTTTAACTCAGGGGTTATAGCAGAAAAAGGGTCAGAAAAAACTGTAAGAACCAGAAGAAAAGGAGGTTTCCCGTGAGACTGAAAATTCTAGAAATGTTATGGAAGCTATATCCATGCAGTGCCATCAATATTTTTGCCTGAAGAAGACTTGAACCAGAATGAAATCAATAGATATGCTACCATTGAAGGGGAAAAGAACATGAGGTCTCAACCCTAGACTTAAGGAATACAGACTGCTGATGAAGGCTGAGAGAAGGAGAAAAGATATTCCACAAGGAAGACCTCACCAAGTGGTTCTCCAACACCAACACTATCATCCGTTTTCCTTCTCTTTTGTGCCTACCCTCTCTGTTAAACTGGTTTGTGCTTTTTATGGCTACACATGGTTACGTGTTATCAAAGTTTTATTTACTAACTTTATTGATTTTATACAGTGTACCCTAATCAATCACTAGTCCTGGACATATTATATGAACTGAGAAGACCGTGCTTACAAATTTAAGGACATAACATGTGTTGTAGCAGGCATAATTTTCACATGCACCAGTAAGGCTGTTTCCTGAATATATCTACAAATATCCTTAATTAGCATCATTGGGTCAAATCTATATACAACACACACATACCCCCATACACAGACACACTCATATATACACAAACACACACCCACACTCACACACCCATGCATGCACACACACATACACACACACCCATATATACACAACACACACACTCCCATATATACACACACCCATACACACACACACACACACACACAGACAGCCATACATACATACACACTCACCCACCCATACACATACCCATACATACATATATACACACACATGAGAGAGGGGGGAGAGATGAATATGAGAGAACTAGGAGAACTAGTTGTGAAGGAGACACAGATAAAGAGATGTGAACAGGGTTAAAAGAAGGCAACAGGAGTTAGATATGAACACTGTATTTAAGTCTGGAATTGTCAAATATATGACAGAGTCTGGGATATATGTCTATTCATTTTACATGATTGTAATAAATTAACTCACACAGTAGTTATTGGTGGTAAATGCTAATAAATTATACTTCTAGCAGGTGTGTGCTTTTCAAAGTCTAATCCTACTATTTGTGAGGGAATAATAAAAAAAACTTGCTCACTTGTTTTAATTTTGTGCCTGTTAAACTACTTGAGCGTTTTCTAGGTGCTCATGGTAATGTGTTGTCAAAACTTTCTTTTAATTGTAAATTTATTTGTTGGACACATAGTGGATACTCATCAAAAAACTATTAGACACTTACATGAATCTTATGTTTTCTTCTAGGAAGATGTGAAAAACGAATATATAAAAACCGTTCAAGACAAAGAATGGAAATATTTCAAGGTATGATACCAAATGCAGCAACAAAATGTGAAGCATAACTAATTTATTTCCTGAAAGCAGTCTAATTTTAGCAACTTCAAGGAAGAGGTATACCAAGGAAGATAAACACATTATAATGAATATACACAGAAATATTTACAAGGACAATATATTTAGATTTATGATTAAGGCAAAATAACTGCAACCAATTATCAGGGCCAAATATCTCTTACATATTTGCCCATTGCTAAGCAATTTAAATGTCTTACCTGTTTCCTCTCCTTTAAATAAAATAGATTACTGAGCATTTTATAGGAAAAAATAAGGGTTAGAGAGATTAAGAAACCAGATACTTTAGACAGTTCAGTTGTCATTCTGAATTGTTCTCTTCCTTAATTTATTGGTCTCTAGAACATAGAAAGAATGAGGATGAAACAATTTCCACTTTTCCATATAAACATCACATGAAAATATATTCATGCAAGCATTGCTATTGGATCAACCTTAATTATGCATCACTTGGAAAATTGCCAGAAAAAGTCTCATTAACTTTATCCTCAGTGCTACCTTCACCATCACTTATTCCACAATTTCTTTGAGATAGACCTACAAAGTGGAAAAGCACTTGAAATCATTTGTATACATATTCACTTTTGGGTGGGGGAGAGAAGGTCACCACTTGAATATTTTATGACACACTGGAAAAAGATATTTTCAATATATGCAAAAATTTTAAAGGCTATAGTAGAAATATTTAATAAACGGAACTGTATTTTAGATTATCATCATAATTTTCAATACTTGATATAGTATGAGATGACTCATCCTTGATAGAAAGTAAATATGGTGAGAAATGATTTTTAAATAGCATGTTTACATATTTCAACAATGATTCCAGAAAAGGATTAGAGTTCAAGAGTAAAGTGCGTGTGTAGTATATCAAAGACTCTTTATTTTTTTAATTCTCAGCATTATATGAGGGGCCTGTTAAAAACACATTCCCTCTAGATTCTTGATTAATTTGCAGAAAGCATTTTTTAAAGTGGTTCAGTTACCCGCTCTGGCGTGGACCCCCTAGCTTGGTAGCAGAATGACTATTTTAGACCCACATTTATTTCCCTACTTTATGTTTTAGGTATGTAGCCACTGGTCCATTAAGGAATATGTCAGGAAACATTTCCAAATAGTTGTCTCTATTATGAGAAAAATAGTGAAACAAAGAGTTGGACAAGGTGCTATGTGAAAATCCCACCTCTCAGGCCATCTGCAATGCTCAGTCTTTGGTAGAACTATGCTTACAGTTGACTTTAAGGTGCTTATTCTGCATCATTTTAAGATAATTCTTATGAGCTTGCTTATATTCTCACCAATCAGTGAGTTCTGCATGAGCCCCAGGTAGGACCTGTGTTCAGTGATATACTAAGGTTATTAAAATATGAAGGCTTACTCTACTCTTAAGCATATTTCCTTTTATGTTATGGTTGTTTCTAAAATAAGTTCTGCTCACTCTACTCCTATCAAGTAAAATAAATAAAACACACTAAAATGCTTTTCCATTTTACTGAAAAGGCCAAATATCATTGATTCAATTACAAACTGTTCTGTGGTCATTTTATTTCTTCCAAGTTTCTCTGTCCTGTACTTATTTATCTATGAAACTGGTGTTCAGCAACAAGAAGGGCTAGTTTTCTCACTTAGGAGATCTTTACCTGAACTGTCTTAGAAATAGTGTGTATTTATGCTCAGGCTTTCTAGCTCGCAGTCTTAAGCACAAACCATTCTCTTCAGACAGCTTACCTATTTAATTCACAAAAACAGGAGCAAAATATTTATTTGGAAAAAATATGAAGAGACATGGTTATTCATAATAGCAGATAATTTTTTAAGAAAACATTCACTCTGTTTTTAAAAAATATCGATAGCATTTACCAATATTTCTTGGTGCACAACTGCCATCATGGCCAATTACAAGTCACCAACAGTGTCAGGGCACTAAAGACTCCAGCATAACTCTGCTTTTTCATGTCTTATAACATTATTAGCTTCAGGTTGTCTTCATGATAGAGTAACTGATGTGAACATGAAAAGTCATCCCAACAGGACTAGAGGAAGAGAACAAGCACTTTCCCAGGAGAAGCGGGATGCTTACTTAACATTATTTATGTACAATAAAAGAAAACAACTTAGAAAGTTAGGGTCTTAATACATCTCAGTATCATTATCAACAATCAAAACATTCCTTACACTTCCATATACTATTTCCCATAGTCTTGCTCTTTCTCCTCAGATAAATTTAAAAGGAATAATCTTTAATTTTAACAGTTCTTGGCTGTTTTATTTACACAGCTACTGCATATTGTTACTGACTGTTCTAACTGCCTGCGTCTATTCTAATTTCTTTGCTATTCTAAGCAGCTCTGAACTTCACAAACATTTGGGTTATTGTGATTCCTTTTACTTATCAGGATGCTGTTTGCATTCAGCATCTCCGTGGATCCTCCCTACACACATCTACAAACAGCCCAGTATCTCACATACTCTCCATATGCCCTTTCCCAGCCGAGCTTTTGCACCATCCCTTGCATTTCAAAATTCTATTTTGGCTTTCTCCTTGTGTTTTCCATTGACTTATCAACCAACTGCTGATCCCAATCGTTCTTGAAAACATAACACCCAGTACATGACAAATTTCCCTAATTACCCATGTGTCCTGTTGACAATCCATTCTTGCTGAACATGAATTGCGTATTACTTGTATTTTTTAATTGAATAATTTTAATTTGTAAATAAGTGGTGAATTATTAATATTATTCTAACATATTATTGACACATACCTTTTTTTCTTCTTGTAAGTATATTTTCAGGCACTCGTGAATAATTCCTACATGAAATAGAATAGCATTAGCTACATCAGAAGACTTGAGTACTTGAGTAACAGTACTAGAAGTGGTACTTAGAAAAAGTTTTCTGATGCTTTCATAAAACCTCAGCTTTATAACCATAACATATCACAATACTTTTGACAGTTTGTCCCATAAGTAGAATATTTTAAAAATCTGGTCATCAATAATGAATAATAAAGTAAGAGTAATCTAAGGAAAGTTGTGAAAATGAAAAAATGCATTTAGCAGAAAATATAGTGAAATAAAAGCGCAAGTAAAATAAGTATGAAAGTTGTTTTCAAACCTATTTCCAAATATTTTTATATCACTTTTTAATTCTTTTTAGGCATTTTCATATAAATAAACAGTAGATCATAGAAATTTTAGTTTTTTAGGATGATCATGGTCTTAACTCTTATTTAAAACTTTGATAACTTCATGAATTAAGTAGTTTTGTGGATCAAAAAAGGGTTCCAGTGATCAAAGAGTGTTATCTTATTTTTCACATATTAAATGTTTAATGGTGTCTGTTATCGCTTGATAAGTTTACTCTAATTAATTTTTACACTTAATAAGGATTTCAAATTAATCTAAGAATATTGATATTCTTATAACATTCAAGGAAAGACAGACTAGCTATGGTGTAAACCATATCTCCAATTTGAGCTTTAAAACACAACTCAACACCTTAAAATATACCATAGAAAGCAAACCAAGCCAAAAAAAAACCCAACTCATTCATTAATTGCCAATGTAAAGTACTACTTCTCTGTGAGTCCTGACGCCAAGATAGAAAATTCTACATAAAATGTATAATAAATGTTGAATATTGATATACCCTAATTGCACATATATTTGGTTGCTTTTATATGTGTATTAAAATCCATATCTTCAGCTCAGATATTCTTCTACTCTATCTCCCTTTTAAATTTTTATTAATTATTCCATTTGTTTACATTTCAAAAGATGTCTCACTTTCCTGTTAGCCCTCAACAAATCCCCCATCCCACAACCTCCCTCTCCTCCCTCCTCTTTGCCTCTGTGAGGATGCTCCCCCCCCCACCCCCCCCGTATCATTAAGGATAAAAAAAAAAAAATTAAAATATCTTTTAAGTGTCTTTTCTTGAGGCTGTATTTCACAAGTTCCTTCTGTTTCCCCATAAATTCTATTCTACTTCCCTTCAGTTATGTTGTTACTCACTTCTAGATTCTTAGTGATTAACAAGAGATGACTAAATTAAGTTTCAATTGTTATGCCTATGTTCGTATGTCCCACGAATGTAGTAACTGACTTCTTAGCTCAGTCTGTGCTCCATAATGAAGTAGAGTATAGTGTTAAGAAGGCAACCTGGCATTCAGACAGATTGGCATGCAACATATTAGAATGGAAAAGAGAAAAGTAACAACAATTCCATTTTGACGCTGTATTCTCATCACCTAAAAGACACCTAAAAGATATTTAATTTAACTTTTTAATCCTCAAAGAAGTGTAGTAGAGGAATCTCTGAGCTGTTACTACATTCAACCACCAGGTTCTATAGGGTATGTTTTCAAGCACGTTTTCTGTTAGTTAATTCTGATTTTAGAAAAAAATCAAAGAGACAGCAAAATATTGCATCTGAATTCACTGTCTATGTCCCAAGTGAGAATAAAATATTGAATGATTTGGGACTGATTATCATTCTGTAGGTAAGCCTGCTGGAGTTATTATAAACTACATTTACATCACTCACAACACTAATAGAGTTTTATGAATCATGAGTATATGTAGGATTATTCACTACAGAACACTATCTTTAGCCATCAAACTGGCCTCAAACTTAGTTTTGCTGCTTTTACTTTTACTTAAAAAAATATTTTTTAATAATCACAATGTGAACTCAGCCATTTCCCAGTATGCCAACTATTGCTTTTAATAATAATATTTATTTATTCTTCCTACTAAAATTACTGTGAAAAGATATAGAATTTATGAATCCATTAAATTCTATGACTTCATCTGCAGTGAAAGTTTTTTTTTCTCTTCTTTTTAAACTGCTCCTTAAAATTTTATACTCAGCTGATTAGTTTGGGTTTGCTTTGATGAGAGAGGATCCCACATAGAAAACTTTATCTTTTCCCTCCCCTTTTTTATTGGATATTTTATTTACATTTCAGATGTTAACTCCTTACCCCATTCCCCCCCCCCACTCCCCCTACTGCCTAGGAACTCCCTATCCCATCCCCCCTCCTCCTGCTTCTATGAGGATGTGCCCCTACCTACCACCCCACTCCCACTTTTCCACCCTTGAATCCCCTCCCCCCCACTGGACATCTAGCCTTCATGGGACCAAGGGTCTCCTTTCCCACCTATGACAACAAAGCCATCCTACTCTACATATAGAGCTGGAGTCATGGTTCCCTACCTGTGTGCTCCCAGGCTGGTGGTTTAGACACTGGGAGCTCTGGTTGGTTGGTATTGTTGCTCTCCTCATGGGGCCACAAACATTTAGCTCCTTCAGTCTTCTCTCTAACTCTTCCATTGGGAACCCTTTGATCAGTTCAATGGTTAGCTGTGAGCATCTGCCTCTGAATATGTCAGACTCTTGCACACTTCTAAGGAGACAGGAATATCAGTCTCCTGTCAGCATGAACTTCCTGACATCCACATCAGCGTCTACCTTTGGTGATTGCACATGGGATGGATACTCAAGTGGAATGATCTCCAGATGGCTCTTTCTTCAGCTTCTGTCCCATGCTTTGTCTCCATATTTGCTCCAATGAGTATTTTGTTACTCCTTCTAAGAAGGACTGAAGCATCCACACTTGGTCTTTGTTCTTCATGAGATTCATGTGATCTGTGAGTTTAATATTGGCTGTTTCAAGCTTCTGGGCTAATATCCAATTATCAGTGAGTGAATACCATGTGTGGTTTTTTGAGATTGGGTTACCTCACTCAGAATGATAGTTTCCAGTTCCCTTCTTTTATCTAAGAATTTCTCAAATTCATTGTTTTTAATAGCTGAATATTACTTCATTGTATAAATGTAACACATATTTTGTACCCATTCCTCTGTTGAAGAACATCTGGGTTCTTTCCAGCTTCTGGCTATTATAAATAAGACTGCTATGAACATAGTGGAGCATATGTCCTTCTTATATATATTGGAGCATCTTCTGGGTATATGCCCAAGAGTGTTATAGCTGGGTTGTCAGGTAATAGTACGTCCAATTTTGTAAGGAACCACCAAACTGATTTCCAGAGTGGTTGTATCAGCTTGCAATCCCACCAACAATGGAGGAGTGTTCCTCTTTCTCCACATCCTCACCAGCATCTGCTATCACCTGACTTTTTGAGCTTAGCCATTCTGACTGGTGCGAGGTGGAATCTCAATGTTGTTTTGATTTGCATTTTCCTGATGACTAAGGATTTTGAATGTTTCATTAGGTGCTTCTTGGCCATTCAAGTTTCCTCAGTTGAGAATTCTTTGTTTAGCTCTGTACCCCATTTTAATAGGGTTATTTGGTTGTCTGGAGTCTAATTTCTTGAGTTCTTTGTATATATTGGATATTAGCCCTCTATCAGATTTTGGATTGGTAAAGATCTTTTCCCAATCTGTTGGTTGCCATTTTGTCCTATTGACAGTGTCCTTTGCCTTACAGAAACTTTGCAATTTTATGAGGTCCCATTTGTGAAGTCCTAGCTAGAGCAATTAGACAACAAAAAGAAGTCAAAGGGATACAAACAGGAAAAGAAGAAGTCAAAATATCACTATTTGCAGATGATATGATAGTATACTTAAGTTACCCCAAAACTTCCACAAGAGAACTCTTAAACCTAATTAAAAAAATTTCAACAAAGTGCCTGGTTATAAAATCAACTGAAACAAATCAGTAGCCTTCGCTACTCGAAAGATAAACACGCTGAGAAAGAAATTAGGGAAATGACACCCTTCACAATAGTCACAAATAATATAAAATACCTTGGTGTGAATCTAACCAAGCAGGGAAAAGATCTGTATGACAAGAACTTCAAGTCTCTGAAGAAATGAATCAAAGAAGATATCAGAAAATGGAAAGATCTCTCATGTTCATAGGATTGGCAGGATAAATATAGTAAAAATGCCCATCTTGCCAAAAGCAATCTACAGATTCAATGCAATCCCCATTAAAATCCCAAATAAATTCTTCACAGAGTTAGAAAGAGAAATTCTCAAATTCATTTGGGATAACAAAACCTCAGGATAGCAGAACTATTCTCAACAATAAAAGAACTTCTGGGGAAATCACCATCTCTGACCTCAAGCTGTACTACAGAGCAATAGTGATAAAAACTGCATGGTATTAGTACAGAGACGGGCAGGAAGATCAGTGGAATAGAATTGAAGACCCAGAAATAAACCCACACACCTATGGTCACTTGATCTTTGACAAAGGAGCTAAAAGTGTCCAGTGGAAAAAGGACAGCATTTTCAGCAAATAGTACTGGTTCAATTGGAGGTCAGCACGTAAAAGAATGCAAATCAACCCATTCTTATGTCCTTGTACAAAGCTCAAGTGGATAAAGGACCTTCCCATAAAACCAGATACACTGAAACTAACAAAAGAAAAGGTGGGGAAGAACCTTGAGTACATAGTCACAGGGGAAATGTTCCTGAACAGAACACCAATGGCTTATGCTCTAAGATCAAGAACTTACAAATGGGACCTCATGAAATTGAAAATTTTCTCTTTATTTGGACATAATCTTGAGTTCTTCATTGTCTTGCCTTCACCCCTGAATCCTGAGATGTTGATGGGTGTCAACAATTCATCAGATCTTCCAAGTGTTGTGAGAGCATTGTCTCAGATTAAGAATAATTGTCATTTTGTTGGTCCCTCTTCTATAGGAATTTGAGCCCCTTGAGGTAATCACTTTTCAGATATTTATCTAATACAAAGCATCTGAATGATTCATAAGCAGGTCTTCATAAGAATAAAATACACGTTTAAAGTGAACACTTATTGAATTCACAAATTGCTTATCATTTGTTGATGGAAAAATAGGGAAACTTCTAATAACTTACAGTTTCTTTTTCTTTTTAAATTACATAATGCATTGTGGCTTCTATCAGGCATCTATCATTAAATGACATCTTCAGTTCTTATTTTATTTTTCTATATGGAAGTATTTAAATTTGGAATCATCCAGCTTTTATACAGCTTTAGATAGGACGTATGAATGCTTGCATGGCATAATTCACATTATTCTAAAGACATAATTTGCAATTTTCTTAGTTTTCTTTTTATGTACAGAAGATTAAACATTATTTTTGGTGGCTTAACTCTTCTATCAGTTTGATGGATATAGAATTATCCTGGAGATTCCATCAGGCTATTTCCAGAGAGGATGAACTAAGGAGGTTCCTATCTTCCTACTATGAAGATAGGAGGTGCTGTCCATACCCTAGAGTCCAGAGTGAATGAAAGAAAGGGGGCAGGGGAACTGCTTGAGGACTAATGTTCATCTCCTTGCGTCCTGACTACAGTACGATATTATCAGTTGCTTCTATGTCTCTCTGTTCTGGTGGTATGAATGCCCTCTTTGGCCATGGACCAAAATAAATCCTCCATCCTTAAGTTACCTGGTAAGAAATATAAAATATCGGTGTTGGGAAGCAGGCTTCTTGCTCTCACAACAATGTGGCTCCTAGGTTTTGAATCCACAGAAAGAATATGGGAAAATTTGGAGCTATGAGCTAAGGAATCCCCACAATGTTGTAATCAGAGCTTCATCTAATATTCTATTTTGAACATAGACATAGAAGGGAAGACAAAAAAGAAATGTGCTCTCAAGGTTTTATGACTGCTGCGAAATGTACTAGAGGCCATTAACATTGCCATCTGCTAAAAATATCTGACTTCTCTCTCCCTGGGTATTGAGAACTCCAGTGGGGTTGGAAATGGAGTGGTATAATTTGTTTTGTTGAAGATTTCAAAATAGCATAGCATTCAGGCTGTGTCGTGATTACTACTGACTCCTCTTAGGTTTGCAGTGAGAGAAGGCTTCATGTGGAGTGAAAAAGATGGCAAAAAAAAAATGTAAAATTTGGCGAGGAAAGAAACATGATTGCATGTAACATTTCCAACAAAGCCAGCATGGAAAGCACAAGATTCCTGAAGAGATATATGCAGTGAGAACAAAGCCTCACACATCATTCACTTAACAATAGGAAAATGTCCTGAGAGTTGGGCAAATGTCCTGAGACTCATCTTTTACTCGTAAAAATACAAATTAATTAAAAGGAGAGAGCCTGAATTCAGGGGGCTTTTAGAGGAAATCTTTTTTAAAATCCAACTCTTGGGGAAGGGTTTTTCCAGGTTTGGCTACTAAGGCACACAGAGCCTACTATAGCTGTGCTAGAGGTTCAGATGGTTTGTCAAGTTGGCAGCAGAATTTGGCCGTATTATTCACATAGTGCTGATATTCAGACATACAAAATGAAAGACTTATGTGCTCATCTGGACTTGTACCAAAGTTCCAGAAAGTCTCTGACGCCAATCAGTTTACTGTAGGGTCAAATTTCATGTGAGGAGTACCTGGGAGGCCATTGATGAAATTGTGAAGGGTGAAATCTAAGTTGTCATGGAGAATGATGGAGAACGTAGGATGTTTAAGTTCCAGGATTTTGAGATGTTCATAAGCTAAGAAAACCTGAAGTCACATGATTGGAGTTATCCCAAGAAAAACTGTGTTCTTCAATCAGCACCATGGATGGAAAGCAGTCTAAATCTATTAAAGCCCAGAAGATACATTGCTATTACCATACAGCCAGAATGGAGCCTTAGGAATAACTGGTTGACTTATTGGGTTTGGTTTTGGCCTGTTTTTACCTTGCCCTGTATGCATTCTATCTGACTAGAATTAGTATGCTACTTTTGTGGCATTATATTTCAGACATGCTTCACTTATCTTTTTATTTTATAAAGTCCCTGAGTTAAGAGATTTCCTAAGAAATATTTTCTTAAGATATTTCTTCAGTTATTTTTACAGCAACAAGTACAGTTACTAATTTAATGTGCCATATGAATAGTAATGTCCTATCTTGAATATACATTTCCATAATTTTCTTATAATTTAAGACTCCAAATAATTCCCAAGTTGTTAATGTAAATATACATGTCCTTAAGGTGTAATTAAAAAATCTGTACTCATTCTAGATTAATCATTTAGTAGATGAAGAAAGTTGTTCAGTTATCTGAAGTTTATCCAAGTTATATGAAATGTGTCCCGTTATCTATGTGTCCCGTATGTCTAGTTATCTAAAGTTTGTCAAGTTATCTGATGTTTGTTCAGTTATCTGCCATATGAGGATGAAATATTCAGGGATGAGAGTCAGGACCACAGGACACAGCAGCTTTACTGATATGATGGGACATAGACTTATTGCCAGTGGGTTTTTATGAGTATTGAGATGGAAATTCAGGATTTTAAACCCAAGTAGATGATTTAAATGCGATGCTTAGAGAGACTGACAGTATCCTAGGAGTTGGTATATGCCTATGTATTTTATACTTAGGAATCAAAAGCTAACAATTATATATTAGTGCATAATGTGGTGAGAGTCAAGCCATGCTACAAATGGAATCTCTTGATTGACATACGTAGCAGTTTAGAGTTTAAGAGGTACAACAAAACTAAAGAATAGTCAAGGATTTTAGCTTATGAAACCCAGAATTCCATATAGGAAAGTCAGTTCACGAAACCACAGGGGCAATCACTTATTTACTTAACCAGCACAAGCACTTTCTGATCTTATCTTCGGGGTGCATGAAGGTCTCTGGCTTGACAATAAAAATGTCAAGTTTGGTTTGATGATTCATAATCAGGGTTGTGCATTGTGTGGAGTTTGCAGCAGAATGTTGGGCTGTCTTTAAGTTCCAGGTGTGTTCTAATAATATTTATCTATATCAAGAATGTATATGAAAGATTCACAAATATCATTAAACAAAATATTGCCTGTAGGACGAGGTATGTAGTAATTTGAGACATTGTAGTAATTTGAGTATTGAGTGCTTTTTGCCTTCTAGTGCATTTGCTTCATATACTTCAGAAAACATAAACTGTTTGTGACAAATAAGTGATGTCTCCTGTCATCTTGGGATCACTGTTTTTCCACATGTGATTCTATGAACCTGGTGCTAGTTTGAGAATCAAGATGTGGTTAGTATGTAGCTCTCCTGAAAATGAAATTAGCCCTCATCACTGGACTGATTTGCTGTTGATGGGAAAAGGGAAATGTGAGTGCAGATTCTAGAGGAAGTTAATCCCTTCTGAGAATGAAGTAGCTGGTGGGCCAAGTTCTTTCATCAGAAACTCACAGACAATTGACTTTGAGTCATGTTTCTAAGAGTGTGGAAAGAGGTGGGCAGATGTCTCTCATTGTGTTTACCTTGGTCAGCTTTGTCCTCACTGCTCACTGTATTGCTTTATACCAACAGCATACTTAGTGGCTTTTTAATAGATAAACCTGCTCTTTGGAAAGGAGAGGCTCTATCAGGAGGTTGCACTGCAGTTAGTTTATTTTCAATCCAAGCATTAAATCTGCAAAGTTCTGTATCCAATTCAAACCACAAATAAAGATGTGTTTAAATCAAGTTTCTGGTGTAAGTGCTATTTCCCTTTCCTAAATTTGACCCAACTCCACACCCACTTTAATTTACAGTTCACTGAACTCATTAATAGCTATTATTGTTTTCAGTTTTCAAGTTCTTACTGTATTCTTGCCAAGCATACTCATATTTTCCATCTAAGACATAATGCTACAAAAGAGAAGAAACTTGCAACACATGCTGCAGCACAGATGTCCTCGGAAGACACTGGACCAAGAGATATAGTTAGGCAAAGAAGGGCACATGGTGTATGATTCTCTTCCCATGACTCCTCAAAATAACTGAAACAGAAAGTTCAATATAGGTTCTCTGGGGCTGAGTGGAGAGCAATTTGGGTATTGACTGATTAGTGGGTATAGGATGGTGATGAAAATATTGCATAGGTACCTGATGGGATCATGTCACAGAGCAGAGCCTTTAACTATGAACTATGCCTTTAAAACATTAAGGATATAAATTAATATTACATTTTGTAAAAAAAGAAAAAAGAAAAAAAGAAAAATAGGGTATTAAAAAGTTAGGTTATATCCCAATTTTCCACTTTTTTCTTTTTCTTCTTTCTGTGTTTACAATAATGAAAACTTAATGGTATAAACAGAAATAACACTAATATTCTATATTTCAAGCCTAATGTAGCACTACCAAAATATCAGCAAACTGGCTTTTGATTATCCATAATACTTAGTCTCTTTTTACTTCTATTTTATTATAATTTCGTTTATGTATACAATGTAAGTTGGTATCATTTTCCCAAGACCTTCCTTGAAACTTCGTGTTCTCTTTCTTTATAACTCAATGTCTTATTTGTGACACCTATTTGTGTAATTGTGTGAGGCCATCCACCGGGCCAAGGGTAACCTACTGATGGCCACCATTCCATAAAAAGTGTTTCTCTTTTATTAAGTATCCGTACATTGACATAGCTTTGCAACTAGAACTAAGGCATCAGGAACTTCTTTGCCTTCTGATTGGAGTTTCTAATACTTATGATCTTTTACATGTAACCACAGAATCTATGTGTATATGTTTAATAGCCATGTCATTCAGAGAAAACTATCTTACTCAGCATCCCTTCCTATGCCTTGGATCTTACATTCTTTCCATCTAATCTTCCATTATATCTCCACTTACAGATCTCACTTATTTTCATCATTATTTTCTTCATTCAGTGATGTATTTTCAGCATTTTGAATGGTTATGGAACTTTACACTAAGCACTGCCCTCTGTTAAAATAGGCTTCTCTTAACCATGATGAAAACACCACAAATCCATGAATATGCATATCAGTATTAGTAATAGAGTTTGGCAAAAATCATTTGTCAAAATTACATCAATAGGTTCTCTTCTAGGGCCGATGGCTTCCCCAGCTATAGGTTTTGACTCTCTTTATACAAGGAGGCATGAATTACTTTCTAGCTGAAGGTCTCAAATCAAATCAAGAAAGTTGTATCACTCTTCACCTCTTGTGGCATTATTCATCAGTGGGAACATCTTGTCCAGTGCGTAGATAGTATGGCATTCATGGTCAAACACTATGTAACAAAGACTATTAATGTTATATTTCTCTACCTGGATCCTACATAGAAATTGCAAGCATTGTGAAAGATATCCAGCAGGGAGAGTGCTTCATGGTTAGTTCAAGGTTGATCTCTATATGTCCTGAAGCCAAAATGTTAGGAGTCTTCAAGAGTAGGATATTGTTATGTAGTTTTTATGAAAAATCAGGAGATATAATAATAGTATATCTTCTTTTTGTGCCTCTGGGGAATTCTGATCAATAATTTGGTGGAAAATCACCTGTAAAGGGAATGATCAACTGAGAGAGGATGGAGCCAGTCTAGTGGGACAAACTCTTTACAACTATACCTCTGGAAGATTAGTGTCTAGTCTATAAAATAAAAATTAAAATAAAGTCCTAAATTCCAATAAAAACAGGGTTATGGATCTGAACAGAAAATTGCCAAAACTAAATATAAATGGACATTAAGTGCTTTTTAAAATGTTCAACATCCTTATGTATCATAGAAATGAAGATTTAAAAATGCCTTACCATTCCATCTCACTGCAGTCAGAAAGTCCATCCTACTTCACTGCCAAAGCAACATAAACTAGTACAGTAACTTTTGAAAATGAGTCTGGAATTTACTAAAAGTCATGAAAACAGAAGTATAGATGACCCAGATATGCCATTCCATGTCTAACCCAAAAGACTTTATACCCTACTGCTTACTAGTGCATATCCATGTTTATTGTTAGTCTATTTACAATAGTTGAGAAACAGAACTAGCCTACACTTCCGTCAAATGGTAAATGGACAGTGAAAATGTGGTACATATATAAAATGGAATAATATTCATCATAAAAAAACTGAAATCATGTTGCAATTTGTAAGCAAATTATTAGAACTGAAAAGCTACATTGAGTGAGATCAACCAGGCCCACAAATAGAAGTCAGTAACGTTCTATCTGATATAGAGGTGCTAGCTTTAAATCTTGTGTTTTATGTATTTAGCCTGAAATACTCATGGCATTCACGAAACTAGCAATGGGTCAAAGGGGGAATGCATTTAAGGGGTAAGATATGTAATGTAGAAGCAGAGAAGGAAATGATTGGATTCAAATAGGTGCAAGCAGATAGTGAACTGATGGGGATTAGGAAACACAGCAAGAGAAGATTTAAATAGAATCAAGTGTGCATGAAAGAGCTACATGTCAACATGGACAGAACCATGATTATGTAATCAAGTTAAGAGCATAGTAATATTAAATATTATAGTACATGTGATAGAAAATAATGGAGGAGAGGAATAGTGGGAGCTAAATGTTTATTCGGAGGGTGCCAGGGTGTGTGGAAATGTAAAACAGGTTATTAAGTGAAAGTCTCATTCGCAGGCACAGTTAGGTATGCACATCTAAGAAAATCAAACAGTGAATTAGTAAAACAAAATGCACAAACTCAAACCTCCCTGAAACATTGTGCTTGTACTCACAGCTTTAACATATGCGGTCAGTGTAAATAAAAAGATAGCATTGGTTCATTTGCTTTATAAATGAGATAAGAATATAGAGATAGGAAACATTGTACAAATTATCAGAAGGACTTGGGGTTATATGTCCACTATGAGTCTGCTTCTCCATGTTATTGACCAAGGTGGCATTCTGAAGAGAGAATAACTGTATTTTCAAACTGGAGAAAACAGGCTACAGAGAGAATATGTAGAGCCCCTTGTGGGGCAGAGGTCTGTGAAAGGATTAAGTAGTTCCTGGTCGAGCACAGGCCTTGAACCCTGGACCCTAATGGGACGGGCGTGGCTGTATGTGACTGAAAGACGCAGGCCAATGGAGGTCTTGGGGGTTAGGGGAGGCCTCATGCCGGGAGCCTGGAGTCTGGGGGCATAGCCAAACACCTACCTTCTTTCCATTAGGGTCCGGGTTTCGAGGCCTGTGCTTGACCAGGAACCAAGCTATCCTTTCACTGACCTCTGCCCAACAACACCTCACACAGGACTGAATGAGAGAGGACTCATTGCAGAACATGTCATTAATGTCCCTGAAAAAGACCAGATGTTCCTCAGAGGCTTGAATTTCATTAGGTCAATGACAGTCACACTGTTCTAGACTAAAAAAAAAAAAAATGAGATATCCAAGAATGATCAAGTTCAATTCTTGTGAATCCAGAGATTCATTTTTTTTTTCAATAGATTATATTGACTGAGAACATTATAAAACTGTTACATTCTAATTTTTTTGGGATGAGAAAATGGATAGATCTCTTAGTGATCAATCTTTTTTTTCCCCTAAAGATTTATTATTATGTTTCTGTTGCATTTGACCATCAAATAGTTTCTACCTATATGTCATAAGTGAACATTTTCCATAGGCAGTGGGAGCAATGACATGTGTAAGGTAATTGTGATAGTTATTTTTAGTAGTCTCCTTGAGTGTTTTTAGAACTATCTAGAAGATATAATTTTGACAATGTCTTTGGAGACATTTTTCAGGGAAGTTTAGCTGAGTAAGCAGGAGTCAAAATAATGTGTGTGGCACCAGCCTGTGGAAAGCAGTTCCATGCTGAATAAATCAATTTCAAAATAAATGAAGGTGCTAAAAAGAGCCTCACCAATAAGATAGATTTATTTATTTATTTATTTATTTATTTATTTATTTATTTATTTTAGAAGCACACACTGTTTTAGTTTAATGAATATTTTAATACATTTCAGATGTTATCCTCTTTCCCCATTTCCCTACCACCCAGAAACCTCCTATCCAAACTCCCCTCCTCCTGCTTCTATGAGGATATCCCACATACACCCACCCAGTCACTCCCACCTCCCTATCCTTTGGAGCATTCAGTCTTCACAGGACCAAGAACTTTCCCTCCCAACTATGCTCCACAAGGCCATCCTCCCCTACATATAGAGCTGGAGTCATGGGTCCTTCCCTATGTGTTCTCAGGCTGGTGGTTTAGACCCTGGGAGCTCTGGTTGGTTGGTATGCTCCACAAACCTTTCAGCTCCTTCAGTCTTCTCTCTCACTCTTCCATTGGAAACTCCATGATTAGTTCAATGGTTAGCTGTGAGCATCCACCTCTGTATATGTCAGGCTCTGGCAGACCTCTAAGGAGACTGTTATATCAGGCTCCTGTCAGCATGCACTTTCTGACATCCACAACAGAGTCTGCCTTTGTGGCACATGACTGCACATGGGATGGATACCCAGATGCAACAGTCTTCAGATGGCGCTTCCTTCAGTTTCGGTCCCACATTTTGTCTCCATATTTGCTCCCATGAGTATTTTGTTACTCCTTCTAGGAAGGACCGAAGTGCACAAACTTTGGTCTTCCTTTTTCATGAGCTTCATGTGGTCTGTGAGTTGTATCTTGAGTATTGTGAACTTTTAGGCTAATATCCACTGTCAGTGAGTGCATGCCATATATGTTGTTTTGTAATTGGGTTACCTTATTCAGGATATTTTCTAGTTCCATCCATTTGCCTATGAATTTCATGAATTCATTGTTTTTAATAGCTGACTAATACTCCATTGTATAAACTACTACATTTTCTGTATTCATTTCTCTGTTGAAGGGCATCTGGGTACTTTCCAGCTTCTGGCTATTATAAGGTTGCTATGAACATAGTGGAGCATGTGTCCTTGTTATATATTGGAGCATCTTCTAGGTATATGCCCAGGAGTGTTATAGCTGGGTCCTCAGGTAGTGCTATGTCCAATTTTGTGAGGAACCACTAAACTGATTTCCATAGTGGTTGTACCAGCTTGCAATCCCACCAACAATGAAGGAGTGTTCCTCTTTCTCCACATCCTCACCAGCATCTGCTATCATCTGAGCTTTTGATCTTAGCCATTCTGACTTGTGTGAAATGGAATCTCAGGGTTGTTTTGATTAAGCACACACAATTTGACAAGCTGCTTAAAGTTCAACAGCATTACTTTCCTGCTGCATTGAACTATTTCTCTTTTTAAATAAATTAAACTTTGGGCAAAAGTTATTTCTTCTTTCTTGGAGTTGCTTGTTGCCATGTGTCCAGTTACAGTGATGGAAAGAAGTAAAGCAGACCTTAAAGCATAATTGCTCTTGGAGTCAGACTGATATTGGTGCTGAAGTGCCTTGAAATCTACTGAAGCAGTACTCCTCTTCTGCTGATCTCTTTGCATACATTATGTCATTATAGTTTAGTGGTTTATAGTGCATATAACCACTAATCATTTTATCAAAGAGAAATAGGAATAAAATCAGAAATATAATTCAGTTCTATATTATTTCCTCAAAGCTATTGATATCTGCTTCTGAATGATGGCCCATATATTTTATGTTTTGCACGATTTAATTCTCTGATATCCAGTGATCCCATTGGTCAATGTACTTCTCTTTTTTTTTTAACTATGAAATGATCAGCTTGATGCTTGGTGCTTCCCATAATTTCAGTTAACTCAGTCATTCTGGATTTCTGATGGGTTTGAGACTTATAGTCTCATAGCCAATTCCGGCTATTTACTTTGAGAGAAAAGGTTTGAGAGGATGGTTTTCAGTCTAAAGCCAAGAAAAAAAGCCAGGTTCAGAATTAAGTTTTTTAGTTAGGAGGGACGAGAGAGGTTCTGTTTAGTCAACAAAATGATGGACTGGATATTAGGTCTATCTTGTACCTTACTGATACAAGTTGGTATAGTTATGCTCTAATTGTATTCTAAGAAACAAGTTTTATTTTAACAGGAACGGTGATATGTAAGAGGAGCTAAGGTGGGAGGAGTAAGGAGAGGAAGATAAGGAGTAAGGAGAGGAGGAGAAGGAGAGGAGGAACTAGGTGACAAGAGGGGGCGGGACACTGAGGTGGATGTTTGCAAGTCCGTGCCAGTCAAAGATAGTTGATATATCTAGGTTGGGTTACACGTCTGATTGATATTGAGCATTACCAAACTTATAATGCCTTTGATTAACATTAAAAAAATAGTATAAAAGCAAAAAGGAGAAGTGGGGGTGGGATAGGGGTTTTCTAGGGAGGGGAAATGAGGAAAGGGGATGGCATCTGAAATGTAAATAAAATATTCAATAAAGATTTTAATATAAAAAAAAGAAAAAAAAGAAATGATCAGGTTGAAGCTATTCACTTATATGTGACTTTACTCTTATTTTATGGTACCAGAAATAAGTGGGTGTTGGTTTAAAATATGAGCTTCATTTCCATGGATCTGAAAGACTCAGCTGTAGACATAAATTATTAGAGCCTTAACTTGGGAATTTTTAGGCCTTTGGCTACTTCTAAATGTTCCAAACATTTCAGTTCCCCTGGAATAGCTCCCGTTGTAAAAATAACATGTATCTCCTTACTATCATCTTTATATAAATAATGCTTGGTATTTTGAGTGTTAAAAAACAATATGAAAGTCTTCTGATGTACTTGGATTGGTAATTTCAAGTTATTAGGGAAACTCTGCTAATCAGTCCTAGTTAAATTGCAAAATTTTCAAGGTTTTGTGAAAGCAGAGTTGTTTATTTAATATGGAATTATTTGAAGCACTTTAATGGAAAATAATCTCATGATAGGATACACAGAAAGGCAAAGCATATCGATCTCTCAAATAAAGAGTTAAGATAAAAAGATTAAATCATTAAACTAAACTCAATAGTATTAGTTCATTGAACTAATAAGAAAAACAAAGTTGTGCTATAATAAAATGATTCATGTTCAGTTTTTTGAGATTAGATATAGTTTCAACATAATTATATTATCTCTCAAATTAACTTAATGTTAACTTGAGTATTATTGATTTCATAATTGTTTTATGGACATTTGTTTTACCAGTTGGAAACTACTTCTTATTTAAAACTTAAAATCTAATTATTATATTTATTTAAGTCAATATATAATGCTGTTATTAACATCAGTAATGAGAGTCAGAAACTTTTGTTAAAAAATACCTTAGGATTCTCATTTAAAAACTAAAAACTTTCCATATGTTACTGATGCTGTAAGAGTTAAATGGAACATTTTGTGTAACACAAACCTATTTATTTTAATTACTAATTAATTTACTTTCCACTGGTTTTAATTTTCTGATTCATAAAGAGCAGCATAAAAAATCAGGCATAGAATAAGATATCCTTTTAAAATATAAATATTAATCTCCAGATTAAATTATTTCATACATTATACATAAATATTACAAATAATATTTAGCCCCTGCTGTATATAACTACAAAAGTTGATATCCCAGCTGGTGGCCTAGTGAGGTTATGCACGACTCCCTTAGGCTCTCACTGTAGCCCTTCTTTCACATCTGACTATATGACAGGGTTCCAGGCTGCAGAATATGTTTTCAAAGCTCACATGTCTCCACTCAGTACACTGGCTAGGTACAGTTCAGAGTCTACAAACTTGTTCTAAATAGGCATCATGTAGAGGCATCCACGAGGCATTGGATATTTAAAGTTAAACAATACCTGCATCTAAGGCTCAAGGAAAATTGTTGAAGAGTGGAGAACAGGATTGAAAGTGCCAGAGAATCAAGGAGTTTTCAGTGACATTCTGTTTCTTTGTAATATCAGAAACTATACCCATAAGGTTTCACTACCATAACTGCCTAAGTAGAAGTTGAACAAGAACAGTAATAGACATGGCATAATAGACAGAGGAAAGACCACAAGGCCTCAATCCTACACAAAGTACTATAGGCAATTAGACATAGCAAGAGTGGGAGAAAATTGTTTTTCAATTTTTTCCACTGGAAATGGTCATATACACAAGTAGAAAATTTTCAATCAAGAGATTGAGCATGATAAATTTAATGTGTGTATGTGTGTGTGTGTGTGTGTGTGTGTGTGTGTACATATGCATGTTTGAACAATTAATAGAAAAAGAGACCATGAATTTGAAAGAAGAGCAAAGAGGAGTAAATAGAAGAACTTATGGGATAGAAAGCATAGGGAAAATAATGTAACTATATTAGATTCAGAGATAAAATAAACAAAAGTTAATATCAATCATTTCTAGGAATTTTAAAAATTAGTGGACTTTAGAAGTTACAGAGTTCACAAGATGGCTCAGCAGGTAATGATGTTTGTCACCAAGCTCAATGATCTGTGTTGGGATTTTTGAATCAATATGATAGAAGGAGTGAACTGCCTACCAAAACTGTCCTTGAAATATATAGACACATACATACACACATACACATACCTGCATAAGGGCACATAAACCCACACTTTCACATCTACATATAAACACAATAAATGTGATTTTTAAAAAATAATAGAAATTATAAAAATAAACCAATTAATTACTTTTTATCTGCTTGTTATCAATAACAGAAAGACAAAAGCAGATACTGTAAATTTAAAGTTAAACTTTATTTTTTCCTCTGTAATTTTTTGAATATTAGAACAAACTTTACTGAGAAGGTTAATTCACAAAATTTTATGGAATTATTAATTTTATATATTCTGTTCAGGTGAAACTTACTCCCTTAAAAGTCTACGATTTTTATTGTTTGTTGTAAAATGTATGCTGTTAATATTACCATGTCAATGTTTAAATATGGTAAGATTGATTATTAACATTTTTTTTCTTTTTATAGAATAAGACACTTAAAAGAATCTTGCATTGTAAAGGAGTTCTTCCTGGCTTTGGAAAATGGGAACACTATTGGCCAACAATCCCCAAGAATTTCAAGAATACTCTCATCAGTTATTCATGATACAAGTCTTTTTAGAGGTGGTGCTTCCATCTTTAATATCGTATTGCTTTTGCCTTTTCATTCTATTTATTTTTTTAGAATTGCTTTACATAGTTATAATCATATATAAAACTATAATATATTTATTTTATTTTATACACAAGATAGTAATAATTGTTCTATTGATTTAGTTATATATTACTTCTCAATATATTTGCTTGGTATAACTAAATGATTTTTATATTGTCATAAGTTTTTCATTGTGAAATAGTATATCATAGATGAAGATACACGGTATCTTCCATAGCAATGATTTTAAAGTGCTCCAAAGTTTTAAGTAAAATACTTTCCTACATGGAAATCCTAAGTAGAGATATTTAAATAAAATACCACATTTTATTTCATTGTACTGCATATGACAATAAAAACATTTTCATTTAAACCCAGCAGTTTTAATTAAAATCTTAGAATTAAAAAGCACAGCCTATTCACTCTGTGCTAGATGCTATGTATAGAAAATGAGAATTTTTACCTTTTAGAATTGCATAAAATATTTTTATTGAATCTTACCATTCTAAATTATCCTAGCATATGACCTTTCTCTTTAGATTAGTCCATGTGTAGAAGAAAAATATGAAAATAATATAGAATATGTTATAACCATACCTGTAAACAACCATTGAGAGCCATGTTGTCATTCAGGGAATAGTTCCTAAAATTAATTTTGAGGCAATGATTTTACAAGTAATTGAATCTTTAGAGAAAAACAGTGTTTCTAAGGAACAGAAACTGTCTAGTAGAGAGATATGGAACACTGTATAACTTAAAAGAGCATGTGCAGTGGAGTTCTAGATCTTTCTTTCCATGGTCGTGTCTAAAACAGAAGTTAACTGCCTGGAAACAGAAGAAATAGTGTTCTAAGTTATAAGGTCAAACTGTGGAACCTATCACGTTTCCAAGTCACAGAAAACATTATTAAGTGCTAAATAGTCTTCTGTTTTATCTTAAAGGTTTTACTTTTTGTAAACATGGCTTCATTTTCATTTCTCACTGGATGCACTAACTAAAATACCTTTTGCCACATAACGTTGGTATGATAATTAGGCATAGTTGCTATAATTTGGACTTACATTTTTGTACTGTGAGAACTACATTTCAGTAAATGTATGGGTGAGTTTATGTAATGAGATAATCCAATGTTATTAGTTCTTTATGAAGGTCACATAAGTGGGGAACTTGCAAGCACAGACACTAGAAAAAATATTTTAATTGTCCACATTAAATATAAGAGGATTTGAAATAAGCAATGCTAGAAAGAGACAAAGAAAAACAGATTCAGATATTTTGGACTTCTGCCCATAGACCAAACAGAGAGGGGCCACTCAGAACCCCCTCTGACTAGCAATTTAAATTATTGCTTAGGCTGCGAGGTTTAAGCACTGCAAGGAAATATAAATAAAAATTTAAAATATCCTTCTGCGTTCTCTGAGGGACAAACCTGACTGCATAGGGGTTGATGTCAAAAGTATCCCTGCTCCAGCAAAAAGACATCAGGATAGGTATGGTCCTCATGCCTCACTAAACAACAGGAGGACCAGAGCCATTACAAGTTCCACTTTAATTACTAGAAGTTAGGCTTCTATCCTCGCCTTTGCAAGATTGGAATCAACACGTTTCTTCTATACTTGGAGAAGGGAGGAGATGTCAGAGGCAGCCTTGCTTATACACTGAAGGACTAACATCAGCCATAGACCTACGTCAGCCTGCTAACACAAAGCCTATGTCTCTGTGGAAAAACACTGAAACAAATAGCTATAAGATATTGTAAACAGGCAGCTTTGGTGGAAATTTACCAGCCTGGATAAGAACTAGTAGCCATAGACCTTGTGGTTAGGTAACCTTGGTGGATAGTCCCAGCTTAGATAAGAAACAAGTGATTCATAGACAGAGTCATGTGATATGTTCCCTGAACCTTCACCCAGCTGATACTCTGTTCTGGAAGATATCTGTACTCCCCCTGAACATCTACATTCCTGCATCATCCCCTTCCCCACATCCTGCCCTTTTGTGTTTATAACCCCTATGTGAAAAAGTAAAAATCACGGTCTGATTAAAAAAAAAATAGAAAATCTTAGGTCAGTTTTGAATAAGGAGAAAATATGATTCTAAATGTTTTTATATCAAGATGTTTTCATGTATTTAGACCAATTGACACCTATTCAGCCATCAATCTTACCTTTGCCTTCTGGATATCCACAGACCTGTACATAGATAACTGACATTCTTCACTGCACTGTTGAAGTCTGCCCAACTCCAAGTTCTGTAGAACCTCAGATCTGTTTATATGGTTAGAATATTCAGATTTCAGATAATAAGCTATTATTCTAGAGATAGTACTTGAGATATAATATGTATCTGTGTGTATGTATGTATGTACATATGCTTGTATACCTATACTTATGTGCACACACACACATACCCCGCACACACACACTACACATATACACATATTCCTAACTAATTATCCTATGCTGACTTTTTCAAATCTTAAACAACTTTCAGACTGACAGTATGTGAGATAAATTAGCAATAAGAACAGGAATTCACGGTAGCAAAGCATTATAATTTCACGGTCAAAAATATTCAATTTCAGGGCTAGAGAGTGTTCAGTGGTGAGTGGTACCTCTTAGCCTTATAGAAAATCAAAGTTTAGTTCCAAATTTGTAAGTCAGCGTATAGCTTTCTGTAAACTTGAGGTTCAGAGAATCAAATACCCGCCTATAGCATTCAGAAGCCTTGTTTTCATGAGCATAAATACATACACAGAAACACATATGCAACCATAATTGAAAATTTAAAAAGTTTTTTTTTTAAAGTGCATGAGAAAGTTTCTATTGTCACTTTATGTACCTAGGGTTGAAAGCCGATAAATTAATATTTTAGTCAATTTTTTTTTGTTTCTGTAACAGAATCATAAAATAATGTGTAGGCCATCACAAACTAATCAATAGATGTCTATTTTGTAAGTCCTCAGAGTGTCCCTAAATAATGCTAGCTGTGTCACATGATCTCATTCAACATGATAGGATAGGGTTCTTTGTGGTTGTTTTTTGTTTGTCTGTTTGTTTATTTTATTTTTGTCCACAATTCATCCACAACCTACAAGTTTAGACATGTTTCATCTGGAGACACACTAAACAGTGAGGGTCTTACTACAATTCTATTGCTTTCATTTTAATATCTGCTCTTACATGTCGTTTCACCTTCCCTTTATGAATAATGTAGCCCTTGGTACACTTCTTTGCACTCATTCATGCTTCCAAAGTGATGAGAATATATCAAATT
This sequence comes from Rhabdomys pumilio, assembly GCA_030674055.1. Lineage (NCBI taxonomy): Eukaryota > Metazoa > Chordata > Mammalia > Rodentia > Muridae > Rhabdomys > Rhabdomys pumilio. The sequence continues at coordinate 116,268,363 of JANHMN010000004.1, forward strand.
ATGGACAAATTGATATCTGGTATGCATGTTGTGCTGTTGCATTATAAGTTAAGTAGAGGTGATTCGTGATTACAGAAGTGAAGAATGATGATATCTAATGTGGTTTGTACTAGCAGGAGTATATAGAGTTAAAATACAAATGTCTCCAGGATCCTTGGAAATCTGTCCAAGCTCTTTGTCCTCAAGCTGTCAAATGTGTAGAATGCTTGTAAAAACATTTTTCTTTTATTTTTTTTAAGTCTAAATATAACCAAGCAGCAAACTCCAGAGATCCTTATTGAAATGATTTGAGTATTAAAAAGAAATAAAGCTTTTAATTATATATAACCAAAATTGTCCTTAGTTATCGTGAATTATGATAATTATTTCTTTTTCTCGAAAATCATAAATATTTTCATGTTTCTTTTAAAGATTTCATTGTTCTTTTCATGATATCTTAATTGTTTCCTTGCTTAATTTTATAAGTAATTTGAAGATACAATAACCCAAAGTGTGGATGCTTTACTCCTATTTAGAAGATGGAAGACAATAATCATGGGAAGTGAGGGAGGGGGAGGGATCTGGGAGGGAAGAGAGGAGGAGGATGGAAAAGCAAGCAGAATCATATGCAGAAGGAAATGAAGGATAAGTATAGAGTGTCAGGAATTTGAACAGAGTTTTGTAACAGTGGGTAATGGGGAACTGGTGGTAGCCACTAGAAAGTCACATATGCCAAGGATGCAAGAGCTTCCTAGGACCCAACAAAGATGACATTAGCCAAAACACCCAACAAAGGGGCAATAGAACCTATAGAGACCATATCCAGTGAATAGATACCACCCCTGGTTAAGGGATGGGGTTACTCATCAATCTCAAAAATATTAACCCAGAATTGCTCCTGTCAAAAGGAAATGCAGGGACAAAAAGTGTAGCAGAGACTGAAGAAAAGGCCATCCAGAGACTGCCCCATCTAGGGATCCATCTCATCTACAGATATCAAAACCAGACACTACTGCTGATGCCAAGAAGTGCTTGTTGATAGGAGCCTGATATGAATGTCTCCTGATAGGCTCTTCCAGAGCCTTACTGATACAGATGTGGATGCATGCAGCCAACTACATTTCTATGGGGCCCCCAATGGAGGAGTTAGGGGAAGTACTGAAAGAGCTGAAGGGATTTGCAACAACAAAGGTAGAACAATAGTATCAACCAACCAGACCACCTAACACTTCTAGGGACTAAACCACCAACCAAAGAATACACACGGAGGGACCCTTGGCTCCAGCTGCATATTTTGCAGAGGACTGCCTTATCTGGCATCAATGGGATGGGAGCCCCTTGGTCCTGTGGATGCTTGAACATCCAACAGAGGGGAATGCTAAGGTGCTGAGGCAGAAGTGGGTGGGTGGGTGGGTAGGTAGGTGAACACCTTCATAAAATCAGGGCTAGCCATGATAGAGGGTTTGAGAAGGGGAAACTGGGAAGCGGGATACTATTTGAAATGTATATAAATAAAATAACCAAGAAAAAATAAAATAAAAGTCATTTTAAAGCAAGTCAACATCAAATTAAATGGACAGAAACAGAAATTATGAACAAGGTAAGGCTGCCCATTCTCTCCATATCTATTCAATATAGTACTTGAATTTCTAGCTAAAGTGATAAGACAACTAAGGGAGATCAAGTGTATACAAATTGGAAAGAAAGAAGGAAAAGTATCATCTGGAGATGATATTATAGTATACATAACTGACCTCCAATATTTACCAAGAAACTCCTATAGCTGATAAACACCTTCAGTGGAGTGGCTCATACAAGATTAACTCCAAAAAAATTTCATAATCCTTTTACATCCAAATTTAAAAGGTGAGCTGTGAAAGAAATCTGGGAAACCACATTCCTCACAATATCCATGAATAATATAAAATATCTTGGGGTAACTGTCACCCAGCAAGTGAAAGACCCGTATGTCAAGAACTTCAAGTCTTTGAAGACATATGAAGTTATCATAAGGTTCAAAGATATCCCATGCTCATGGATCAGTAGGATTGACATAGTGAAAATGGACATCTTATCAAACATAATCTGTGGACTCAAAGAGATCTCCACAAATATTCCAACACAATATTTTGAATGAACAATACTTCCCTTTATATGATAATACCCACCCCCAAATGAAAAAAAAATAGCAAAAATACTTCTGGAAGTGTCACCATTCCTGGTTTCAAGATCTAAAACAGAAATATATGAATAAAAACTTCATTGTATTAGCATAAACACAGAAATGTTGATCAATGGAATAAAATTGGAATAAAATAAAAGATTCAAACAAATCTACCTATGGACACCTGATTTTCAATAAAGAAATCAGAAATATATTATGAAAGCATTGTTCATCTCTCTGGATTTTGACATGTAGAAAAATGCAAAAAGATCTATATCTGTCTCCCTGTACAGAACTCAAGTTCAAGTGGATCAAAGACATCAACATAAAACAAGATACACTGAACCTGATAAAAATAAATCAGGGAATAGCCTCAAATGATTGGACATGAGACAGCTTTCTGAGCAGAACACCAATAGCCAATAAATAGGATCTCATGAAAATGAAAAACCTCTATAAGTCAAAGGACATCTTTATAGAACAAAGCAACAGCTTAGAGAATGGGCAAATATTTTCACCTACTCCACATACGACAGAAGGATAATTTCTTAAATATATACAGCAGTCAAGAAACTAAACATCAACAAAGTAAATAATCCAAACAAAAATGGGGTACATATCTAAACAGGGAAATCTCAAATATCTCAGAAACTGTTACACAAGTGTTCAACATCCTTACCTATCTAGGAAATACAAACAAAACAACTCTGTGATTCCATCTTACACTTGTCAGAATGGCTAAGATCAAAACCACAAGTGAAAGCACATAATGGTGAGGATTTGGAGCAAAAAGAACGCTTCTCCATTGTTGGTGAGAGTACAAATGTGTACTTCCCATTTGGAAATCAATATCATAGTCTCAGAAAATTGGGAATTGATCTCCCTCAAGACCCAGATATACCACTTTTGGCATATACCTAAAGGAAGCTCCATTCTACTATAGGGATACTTGTTCAACTATGTTCTTAGTTCAGTTTTCTTAGTAATAAGAATGGATAAGAATGTGATTCATTTACACAATTTAGTATTATTCAGATACTAAAAATTTAACATCATGAAAATTGAAGGCAAATGAATGTAACTAGAAAAAAATAATCTGAATGACGTAACCCAAATCCATAAAACCTAACATGGTATGTACTCACTTATAAGTGGATATTGGCTGTAAAGTAAAGATTCCTCATGCTACAATTCACATTCCTAGAGAGGCTAAGTAACTCTCTAGGAGGTCATAAGGGTACATGCAAAATCTCCCTGGGAAAAGGAAATGAAATAGGTATTTCAAGTAGTTTGAGTGGGATGTTGAACTGGAACAGAAGGAACCATACAGGTAGATGATAGAGGGAGAGGGTACTGGGAGAGACAATTGGGTTTTCAGGACATTTCAGAGGGAGATGAGGTAGAAATCTAGTGCAATGGAAACTCCACAGAATGTACAAGGGTGAATCCACCTACAACTCCTAGTAATATGGTGCCTGGACTTGCCATCTTCTATAATCAGGCTAGACTTTCAGTAGAGGACACCGACCCAGCTTCAAAACCTTCAACCTACAATTACTCCTGTCTAGGAGTAATTGTAATATGTATTGAGGTAAAGTTGGCTCTGAAATTGTAGTAGTGGCCAACTACCTGGTCCAGCTTATGATTCATGTGTGAAAACCCACCACTGACACTACCTAGAGGGCCAATAACCTAGGACAGACTCAAATACAACGGACATAAAAACAAAAATGTCAATGATATGATTCCTAATGATATTCTGCTACATTCAGAGACAGAAATCTAGCATAATCATCATCAGAGAAGCTTAATTTAGCAACTGATGGTTGCCAATGCAGAGACCCACATCTAAACATTAGGTGGAGCTCAAGGGATTTTATGGAAGAGGAGAAGGAAGAATTGCAGTAGCCAGAGTGGTCAAGGACACTACAAGACATCACACAGAATCAACTAACCTGGGCTCAAAAACCGAGCAAAGTATCAGGGAGCATTCATGAGGCTGACTAGGTCATCTGATATACATTATTGTTGTGTTACTTGGTCTTTCATGAGATTCCTAACAGTGGGAGCAGGGTGAAGGGACTGTCCCTCTTTTCATGCTTTTGGGACTCTGCCTCCTGCTGGGCTAGTCAGCTGGCCTTAATATGCGGGAAACTGCCCAGTCTTATTGGAATTTGGTACACCATGTTTGGTTGGTGTCCCTGGGAGTCCTCCACTTTTCTGAAGGAAACTGAAGGAAGATTAGTTTGTGTGTTGATGAGAGATATGGATAGGGACTGTGAAGACAGTAAAGAAGTAAAAATGTAGAGATTTCTGTTCATATTCCTGGAAAGATAAACTTTATGTGTGATGATAGTATTTTTAAATGTTACTAAATCGTCTTGTGTCCACTAAGATGAACTACTAAAGTAAATGCATTTACTGACACCTAGATGCCAGTTAGAAAAGCAGGTCCCAACTATCTATTATATGAGTTTATTTCATGTATAATGTTTTTAGATCCCATCATAGAAAAAAACAGTTGTAAATATAGGTTGTAAATAAAAAGTGAGATGTGAATAACTAGAGTTAAACTTTTAGTTTAAGTTATATTGCTTTTCTAGTGAGCATAAAAGAATATAAACAAGACATGCTCATGTCTTTCATATACCAGTATGGGTTGAATATGAACCTGTTTCCCAAGTTTCCTATGAAACAATATAACCAAATTACTTTACTTCTCTTTGGGTCCCATAAATCTCTCAAAGAAAGAATAAACTATAACTTTTTCCTTTTCAAATCATATTGTGAGAGGAAAACATTTCTGGTGACACCTCATTTTCATTTCATTTTTTAAAAAGAATACAAGGGCTCTCAAAAGATGCATTTACAATAAGTTATTCCAAAGACTGTTATCTAATCTCAGAGAGAGATGAAGGGTCAGCTCATGAACAGAAAGACTAATTACCTTTCCTTAGACCACAGAGGATGAGGACCTACCTGAGGGTGGGGGAGGTCCAGAGCACATGGACACATTCCAGAGGACAGACTGTTGGCCACCCACAGATAAGGGAAGTCCCTGCCACCTCATTCCCTAAAGACCAAACAGTTTAAAAGTCACACTGTTCTGCCAATCATATTGTGCCTAGTCGCTGATTTTCTAGAAACTGTATAAAAGTCCACTGAATGAGCTACACGGGGGTTGTTGCCTCTACTTTTGGATGCAGGATGACCCCAGCATGCTGGAACAATAAAATTTCTCTTGATTTTGCAATGATCCCCCTGGCTCCGCAGGGGATTTCTGGTAGACTAAGGGTCTAGAGTGAATCTTTTCTGGTGGTTTCCATGCTAGCACATTTCATTCACCTTCTTTTATATACTTGATCTCAATGACTTGCCCCTTGTCTTCCTAAATCAAGACAGTATTTGTAGTTAATTTGTTCCAATGATTACAATATTTCACCTCGTTTTAAGTATTTGTATGCTATAATCTTAGTACCATACTATTCTTGTTAAGCAAACAATTTTTTGAAAAACTATCAAGATTTAAACTTATATAACTAGCTTTTAATAGTTAGCAGGCAAAGAAGGAGCAATTTAGAGCAATTGCTTAGAGTAACTGGAAACACATGCTACAAACAGACGTGATTTGCTTTCTGGTACTCTCAAACAAATCTGCCTGGCTTTGGACATATGAGCCAACAGAACAAATGATTTTCTTGGTCAAAAGCCTTACATAATATTTCAACCTTCTGCTATACACCCACCCATATTACAACACAGTGATAGATGGTCCCTTGTTTAAAGCTAATCCCTGCATTTTACATTTGGGGATGAACCTTGAAATAAACTCTAACAGCTCTAATGTCTCGACTCCATCAAGACTTAGATTGTTTTGAATTTTAAAAGCTAGACTTAAGTCTTGAATTCTAGTTTATTCTCTCAAGCTTACTCTTAATAAATTATGAATTAAGCAAACATTTTTATAACCATTGTATCTGGAAAGACTTGTTCAGGAAAACTTCATACACTACACATCTGCTTTCTAAATCTAGCCCTCTCTCTAGGCTTTCTATTTACTTAGGTCTGGAAAGAAAAAAAAATGTGTGTCTGATAAAAAAAAATGACATTGATCTTACCTTCCTCTTATAATTAGTTCAATACTTTCCAGTTGTAAGAGGTGATCAGCAAAGCTGTGCCTAACACATTCCAAGTCTTATAAATGTACGTGCACTCTGAACTTCCATGGGCAAATTTCAGAGGAGACAGGATGCATCAAAATAATTAAACAGCTTGTTCAAATTTTAGGTTACTCTTAGAGAATAATTAATATTAATATACAATATAGTTCTTAAATTTTAATTTTATGTTGAAGCAATATGATGGAGTTATAAAGAAGCTAATTTTCTTTTCTGCTTTGCTTTTCTCCCTTCCTTTCTCCCTTCCTTTCTTGCTTTTTATAAATAAAATTCAGACTTAACAAATAGTTTTTGTTTGAAATTTTCATAAATGCCTACAATGTGTGTTGGTTAAATCCTTTCCTAAAATCCATTTTTTTCCATTTCAACACTTTTATTTCCAATTTTATGTGATGTTAAAATATACTGAGTTCACTAATTGCCACACTTATGTGCATTTGTGTAGGGCAATATACTGGAGCATGAAATAGACTCCCAGGAAGTATACCCCTGAAAAAATCTGCCTCTTCTTAAGACCATTGATTATCAATAAATCCTCAGTTATTAGTGTTATCTCATGAATATCTCATCTATCCATGACTGTGTTGATTATGTATAGGTCTGTACAAAGAGCAATATTTGCTAGAAGTTTGTGTGTATAACAGCTCTTTCAGGTCCTGCAAATACTTTCTCCAAAGTAATTCTTTACAAAGTCTTTAAAAAGTAATTTCAAAACTGTATGGAAACACAAAAGACCCAGGACTGCAAATACAATCCTGAACAATAAAACATAGAGTTATTGTAATAAAAATAGTATGGCACTGGTATAAAAACAAATACAGTGGAATAGAAGTGTGTGTGTTTGCATGTGTGCACAAATAATAATAATAATAATAATAATAATAATAATAATAATAATAATAGGTTTTAATAATAATATATAAGTATTTTATTTAGAAGCCACTAAAAATAAAGGTTTTACTTTGGGTTAAATTTTTTAAATATTTCTTTTATTACATTTTTTGGCCCTTAACTACAAGAAGAATGGATTTTGCAGACATACATTTCTGTTGAGAAAATTTGGGGATGTGTTACACTTAAGTTCATTAGTGGCAAATATTACCACTATTCTTTCTTTAAATAATTTATACATCTATTTTACTGGTAGGAAATTTTTACATTTTAATAAAGAAAAATTTCAATTATACAATCTTAAAAAACTTAGTAAACAGAAGTTATAATATTTGTAATAAAACTAGAAATCATTATAAAACTGTTCAATTGAATTTAGGTTTAGTTATATATTCAAGGTTAAAAATTGAACAAATACTAAAAAAATTTAATTTTTCTTATTTTTGAATGCTTCTTTGTATTTGATACTGTTTCTCAAAATATGATTTTATAATTTATCATTAGGAGCATTAACAAAGCTGTATTAATACATATATATATATATATATAATTTTATCATGAATGAGAAAATGACTCAGTGTGTAAATTATATCCACTTAAGAATGAGGATCTGAATGTGGACACTCAGCAAGTAGAGGAATTTAAATATAGCAACATAGCTACTCCGGCAAGGAATCACATCCTTCTAGGTCTGTGTGAACTGGCTGAAATGCAGGTACACATAGGAATACAGTATGATCTGACTGGAATAAAAAAAAAAACTTATTTCACACACTTAATCCCAAACAATGACAATAAGGCTATTTTTAAAGGAAGCTGCTATATTTGAAAGTGATGACTAATTGATGAGCAGACAAAGAGATTGAATCAGAGAAAGATTTGACAGAATGAGTCAGAGATAGGATATGATAGGATACACAAAACTTTCACAAGAACAGCATAGGGAAGAACAGCAGAGGGGAGAGAGAGAGAGAGAGAGAGAGAGAGAGAGAGAGAGAGAGAGAGAG